>CM071950.1:5662500-6272500 GCA_036784905.1 Acrossocheilus fasciatus
AAGGCTTGAAATAAATTTAAGAGTACAATATATATGAAATATAGTTTTTCCTGGAGGTTTTAGCCTCTTTTTTTTATTTATTTATTTATTTATTTTTTTTTTTTTTTATCTTTAGCTTATGAATAATTGCAATTTATATTTAGCAGAAAGTTGAACACATTTAAATATTACTTATGGAAGGGGTGCAAGGGCTGCAAGGGTTAAGCATGGTACAAGCAGAGCCTAAAAAATAAAAGGGGTTCTACTAGAACTACCCACAAATGCATGGGTTGTTTTGTTGTTCGCTAACTGAAATGTGCTTAGCTTCAGCAATAGCCTAGTAAATGGATGTTTGCCCCAACAACAAAGACAATAAACAACAGCACTTAATGAGCTCTCAAACACTTAATTGCCTATTAAGCACAGTCAGCTTGTCCATCTTCTTCCTGTGTCTCTATAAGGGCCTTCTTGCTTGCTGGAGAAGACTCCATTACTATAAGCACACTGAGCTGCATAATAAGAGTGGTCCTAGCACAGAGCCTTGCAGCACCCCAGTACGTATGTGGTGATTAAAAAATGTGATGTAGGCAGGTACTTTTTTTTTTTTTCCAGCATCTGTCACATGACCAAACCATGTATTAGATTTATTCAATTCATTCATTCAATCAATCTTTTCATTTTCCAATCTAACCTGGATCCTCTAAACCTCCTTCATACTAGCTCCTGCAAATTGGTTTTGTTCATAATTAGAACGACATGACAATTTTACTTAAATGTCATGATTCACTCAAAACTGCAGATGTCATCATGGACTTTCATGCCATTCCCCATATTATCATCTTCCGTCTGCTATGCACTAACTGAAGCAGATAGTAAGGTAAACTGCAAAAAAACAGTAAGAAGGTAGCATAAAAGTTTACCTGTATATTTAGCTGCCAGGCCGTCATTGTAAATAAGAAAATAATTCTTAATTTAATTGACTGGCTAAATTAAAAGTGAACAACAGCTTAAAGTCTTCTCATATGATCGCATTCTTATGAACAGATCAAAAGACAAAACAAAGTAATTTGTATGTGTATACTGTCTTATATAAAGTACAACAGTCTAGTGACTACTCTCGAGTCCCATCATGAATGAAGCTGAATAAAAATGCTAAGCCCATCTGTCCATGTCCATGTACGTTTCCAGTGAAGTGATATTTTGCAAACTTGTTTCCTGTACCATTTGTAGTGTCCTTCTGGCAGACTATACACACTCTCTGTGAATTAGAATCTCACTTAAGTCACCCATATACACTATTTGTTGTTGTTTACAAGGAAAAATACATGCAGTTATAAAGCCTGGCTTTTTATTATTGTAATTTTTCGAATGCAGTTATTACTTCTCCCCTCATTTAATGGCAGCTTTGTATAACCTAGGTAATGGAACATACCCATACATATATTTTGCCAATATAGGTATGTTCTCTTTAGAAATAGGAACAATGGACAACCACGTGTAACCATGTAGAATCGCGACAGGGTCATGCAGTGACAAGATCCTGATATTTTCACACTGGGCTGATGTTCTTTTATTGTGAATGAATGTGAGGGGAAGAAACTAATCTTGATCACTCTGTTGCAGGTCTGACGGATGAGAAAGTGAAGGCTTATCTCTCCCTCCACCCGCAGATGCTGGATGAGTTTGTGCTGGAGAGCGTGAGTGCGGAGACCGTAGACAGATGGCTGAAACGGAAGAACAGCAGCCAGCCTGCAGGTACGGACTCATGGCCGTGTGTTCCAATATTCTTCAATAAGAGCCCTATGCTCTAAAAATAGTGCTGTGTTTACTTGCTTTGACGATGTCTTTAATTTTGGGGATGGACATATTATGGACATATTATGAATGTGTTTTGTTTCTATGCTTATTTGCTGCTTAACATACTGATGGGTCCCTGGTTTTGTCCTAAAAAAAACAATCTACAAATGAAACAATTAGTTGAGGTGAAATACAGCTAGCCATATAATTGTACATATCAAAATGAATTGACTTAAAATAATATGCTTTAAATCGGTTATTCAGAGGAGTAAAAAGGACTTCTCATATCTTTTTTTTTTGTTTTTTGTTTTTTTTGCTGATGTCAAAGATTGTTTATCCACTCAAACTATGGTATTTTGGCACAAATTATGTCCCTTGGTAATATGGCTAGTATTATTATAATATCTGGCCCTGTGTTTTCTCTATGTATTAGGCTGGGCCTCAGCAATTCATGGTCATTTCAGTGCATTTCAATATTCAATTTAAAGAGCAAATTCTTTTTTGTCTTTTTACTTTTATAAAGTAAACTTTTACTGTTTTGTGTCAACACTTGTTTTATTTTAGCACTGAACAACTAAACTAAAACTGAAATAAAATAAATATGAACTATATAGACATTTTAAAAACAAAAGCTAATAAAAATTACAGAACACAAAAATACTACTCTGTTCTATTCTATTCTACACTATACTATAATATACTATAAATATTCGAACTTAAAGATTAATTGAGAAAACATACAAATAAAAACTAATTTAAAATATTAATAAAAATATACTAGCATATCAGTGATACTAAAATAACACTGATCCTAAAGAAACTGAGAACATATTAATGGCTGAGACCATTATATTAAAATTAATGCATAATTTTACTCTTTATAGTAACATACACATGCTGCATATTTCTATTTGGATAGATATTGGTTGTACACTTCAGAAATGTAATACAGGCTCATTACTACAAATATTCTACACATCTAAGGCAAAACATGCATTAATTAAATTCAATTCAATAGCCATATACTGTATCTTTTCCATATGGATAGGAATCTATATGGCACAATAAAGTTCTGTTTTGATTTAGATTATTGGTTGGTGTAACATTAGTCATTGCATCAACCAAACTACATCAATACACTTGATGTGCACACTTCTCCTGTGCATGTGTCTGTGTGTATGTAACCTGAGCAGCAAAGATTGCAGAAGGCTAAAGGGTTAGTGCACTGGTTAAAGTATGGGAGAGGGGGCCTGCTGCGTCCTTACGGGTCATTAGGGCTGTTTAAGCGGGACTGGCTTTTCTGTGCACAGCATGCTTCATGACACGGCCCGCTCCACTCGACCCATCACATCCATCAAGGGCCCACAGGGTTGGCGGCCGGCCCAGCTCAGCTACTGACGTCAGAGCCAACCTCCAGGGGCATGCAGTCGGTCGGGAGGGGGACTGGAGGAGGGTGAATGTGTCGCATTTTGGGAATGTTTTCTGCATGAGTGCAGCAGCGCTCTCTCACAGGCTGCCGGCTGATGGTTAACCTCAGCTGGGCAGCAGGATTTTTCTCAGGCACCGTTTCAACATCAGTCTCTCTACAAACCATGTGTGCCAGATTCTGTCTTGGCCTGTGATGCATATCAAGTAGTGCTTCGAATTAGCATGCATTTTAGCTTTCAAATTCCTTTGTGTCAATGCTCAAAGGTTTTTTCTATTTTTTTTCTCACTGACCATCGATTATGGTTCAGAACGTGAGAGCAATCAACCAAGACACGTTGCATTTCATATGATGTTTCATATCTGTTCATCCTGTTAATGCTGATCATCTTACAGTATGATAGACATTTTTTAAAGATTTTAAAAAAAAAAAATTATTATTTGTAAAACACTTTGTTTCAAAACAGCTTTCAGAAAACAGAAAAATCATGCTGTACAACCCAGTGGTAGAAAAACACCCTGAATTTTGACAACAAATTTATTATTTACCGCTTTGGTGAACGCCTTCAGTATGACCACAGTCTGAATCACAGTCCAATGGAGGGGTGAGACGTCACGGGCGGGGTGACGTAGCAACCAGGAAGCTTAAAAGCATATGCGTTGGAACCGGCATCAGCTTTCTGTCATTCAGCAAGCGCTCTGTGTGTGTACTGTCATCCTCTCGGTTTTGTCTGTAGAAAAAGCTCGGTTTCACTTTATTTTGATGGTCCCTTTAACACATTCTGTTGACTATAAGTAACATTACACCTACATTTCTACCAACTCTCATTAGATTGTTAGTAGTGTATTAGTTGACTGGTAGGGTTAGGGTTGGAATAAGTTGACATGTAGTTGCAAAGTTCCTTACAGTCAGTAGAGTGTCTGTTGAGAGACCATCACAATAAAGAGTCACCAGATATGAAGCAGACAGTCTACTAATAATCTAATGAGTTTGTTGACATGTAGTTGCAACATTACTTAGTGTCAACAGAATGTTCAAAAGGGACCATCAAAATAAAGTGTTACCAAAAGCTCAAGTAGGGACTATGTCTAAAGCTTCAGCAAAACACTCCAAGGGCGATAGCAGATCGTGTTACAAGCTGTGTGTTCCTCCCTGCCCTCGCTACATCACGAGCGGGGATACACACCGTTTGTGCGTGGTCTGCTCGGGAGCACGCAGAGTCTGCTCTCAAGGGAACGGCTTTCCCTGCGTATGCTTCGCTCCCAGAAGGCTTTCTCTCTGCGCTCGTGGGGTTCGCAAGTCAATCTGGCGGAGGGAACGGAGATGGGCGAGTCCCTATTTTCTTCCTCACTCGCCAGATCTGGCGCCCTCTCTGTGGGATCGGAAGCCCGCTCTGCGGTTTCTTCCCCTTGAGGTGTGGGCTCAACGCTCCGCCTCTCTTCCTCTGAGGAGGTAGATGTGGTGAGCATCAGTGAGGATTCGCCCCCTCAGTCGCCCCAATATGAGAAGCTTCTGGTGACTCGTGCTGTGGCCAAATTATACATTGAGTAGCCCGCTGAGAAAGAGTCCGAGCCACAGAAGAGCAAGTTGGATGAGCGCTTTCTGCAGGCAAGGCCACCACCTCCACGCCGGAGCCTCCCGTTTTTCCCTGATCTCCACACTGAGGTATCGAGATCGTGGGCCAGGCCAGGCCTCTTCATCCCCGCATCCGATTACTATGGTAATGTGGCGGGGTTGAGTGAGCGCGGCTACAGAGCGATGCCCCAGGTGGAACAGATGCTTGCGAGCTATTTTTCCCCTGGTGTGGCGTCATCTCTGAAGGCTCCAGCATTGCCCACCAAGCTATTACATACGACATCTGCACTGGTGGGCAAGTGGTATGTGGCAGCAGGTCAGGCTGGGGCGTGTCTGCACACAATGGCTGTGTTACAGGCATACCAAGCCGATCTGCTGAAGGAGTTGGATGAGAGCGAGGAGATTAAAGGGATAGCTCACCCAAAAATGAAAATTCTGTCATCATTTACTCACCCTCAAGTAGTTGCAAACCTGTATGAATTTCTTTGTTCTGCCGAACACAAAGGAAGATATTTTGAAGAAAGTTTGTAACCAGGCTGTTTTGGGGCACCATTGACTTCATAGTAGGAAAAAAAAAATACTATGGAAGTCAATAGTGCCTCGGTGCCCTCAGGAGATCGGTCTGGTAACCCTGCCAGTGTTCCAGCGTGCAGCCGTCTCCAGTGAGCGTTGTTCTAAATTTCTTTCACTCCGGAAACGTAGCGGAGCTGAGAGGCTCCGCCACCTCTTCGGAGGTCTCTAGAGCTGCTAGATCGGCCGTCCCCTGCTGGTGCGCCGCTTCAGGGCACCGATTTAGCTGCTCCAATTACACCAGAGATCAGTCTCGAGAGACTGATTCCTTTAGTAGACTATTTAGCAGTGTGGAAACTTGTGGCCAAATGTGTCTCAGTGGGTCCTGCACACGATAGAAAAAGGCAATCGTATTCAGTTCGACTCTCCACCACCGCGTTTCAACGGGGTCATTCCTACACTGTTGGCCCCGAGCAGGCTCTGGTTATGGAACAAGAAGTAAACACTCTGTTGAGGAAGGAGGCCATCGAGGTGGTCCCTCCTCACCAGAGAGAGTCCAGGTTCTACAGCCGGTACTTCATAGTTCCAAAGAAGGATGGAGGGTTGCGTCCTATTTTAGATCTGTGTCAGTTGAACCGCTCAGTCATGCCACTGAAGTTCACGATGCTCACACTCAAACAGGTCGTGTCTCAGATCAGGTCAGAGGACTGGCTTGTCACGATAGATCTAAAAGACGCATACTTCCATGTCTCCATCCTTTCCACTCACAGGAAGTACCTGAGGTTTGCTTTCGGGGGCGAAGCATACCAATATCAGGTTCTTCCCTTCGGCCTTGCACTCTCACCCCACACTTTCTCGAAGTGTGTGGAGGCTGCTCTGGCTCCGCCGCGATTCCAGGGCATCCGCATACTGAATTACATCGACGATTGGTTGATTTTAGCTCAATCAGAGCAGATGGCGGTTCGACATCGAGATGTCGTTCTTGCCCACATGAAAGAACTGGGGTTAAGACTAAACTCCAAGAAAAGTGTGCTTTTTCCATTACAGAGAACCACTTATCTGGGGGTGGTGTGGGATTTGACCGTGATGCAAGCACGATCGAGGTGATCCTCACGACAGTCAAGAGAGTGAAAAAAGGCCAGTCACTCACTGTCAAGCAGTTTCAGAGACTGCTGGGTCTGATGGCAGCTGCGTCCAAAGTGATACCTTTTGGCCTGCTGTACATGAGACCCCTACAGTGGTGGCTCAAGACCAAGGGGTTCTCCCTGAAGTGAAACCCGCTCCGCACAATCAAGGTCACGAGGCGATGCATACGTGCCTTAGACATGTGGAGGAAATTTTGGTTCTTGTCTCAGGGCCCAGTGCTGGGAGCTCCTTGTTGCCGTGTAACGCTAGCGACGGATGCATCCCTCACTGGTTGGGGAGCGCTCATGAGAGGCCACCCTGCCCGCGGTCTATGGAGCGGCCACCATCTGACGTGGCACATCAATTGGCTGGAGATGCAGGCCATGTTTCGAGCTCTGAAACACTTTCTCTCAGACCTAAGATGTCACCATGTTTTGGTGCACAGTACATCGGTGGTCTCTTATATCAACCACCTGTGTTCATGCCCCTTGTACAAGCCGGCGCACCAGATCCTTATGTGGTCCCATGGCAAAGTCCTCTCACTGAGAGCAGTGCATATTCCTGGGCATCTCAACAGGGGAACAGACATCCTTTCGAGGCAGGGCCGGGGCCCGAGGAATGGATGCTTCACCCCAAGGTGGTGAATCAGATATGGAGAATTTTTGGCCAGGCTCAAGTGGACCTCTTTGCAACTCAGGAGACATCGCAATGTCCCCTCTGGTTTTCTCTGATTCCTCCAGCTCCTCTGGGACTGGATGCTATGGTGCAGACTTGGCCGAGGCTTCGTCTGTACGCTTTTCCCTCGATCGCTCTTTTCCCGGGAGTTCTGGCGAGAGTGCGCCTGAACGGGGTCCGTCTGCTATTAGTAGCCCCATTCTGGCTGGGCCGAGTATGGTTCTCGGACCTGATTTCTCTCCTCAACGGCTCTCCATGCGAGATTCCTGTCAAGAGGGACCTTCTCTTACAGGCGGGGGGCACTATTGTCCACCCTCGCCCGGAGCTGTGGAAGTTGTGGGTATGTCCCTTGAGGGGGCACAGCTCATATCTTCCAGTCCCTCAACCGAGGTTGTTGAGACCATCCTCTAATCCAGAGCTCCCTCAACGAGGAAACTGTACGCCCTGAAGTGGAAACTTTTCACTTCATGGTGCAGAGACCGCCAGCTCAACCCAGTAAACTGCCCCATTGGTACAGTTCTGGAGTTCCAGCAGGCCCGTTTCTCCGCATGGTTGACACACTCCACCCTTAAAGTTTATGTGGCGGCCACTGCGGCCTACCACGCCCCTCTTGGTGGCCAGGCAGTGGGCAAGAACCCCCTAGTTACACGTTTCCCCTGCGGTGCACTGAGGCTGAGGCCCCCAGTACGATCCCATGTCCCCTCATGGGGCCTGGCTATGGTGTCGTTTCAGAGGCCGTTTCAGAGGCCCCTGCTTATCTTGACTTTGCACCCGGCATGGCCAAAGCGTTTTTGTACCCTCGAGTGGGGTATGTTCCTAAAGTTCCCTCTGTTACACCACAGCCCATCATACTACAGGCCTTCTCTCCTCCTCCCTTCAGGGAGCCAGACCAGCAGAAGCTTAACTGTATGTGTCCAGTGTGAGCCCTGGGCACGTACGTCCACAGAGCTGCCTGTGGAGAAAGGCGGACCAATTGCTTGTGTGCTATGGTCCCCCTGAGAGGGGTTTTACTGCTACGAAGCAGACCCTTAGCCAGTGGATAGTCGATGCCATCTCCCTTGCTTAGGAGTCCTCTGGTCTCCCCTCGCCTCTTGGGGTCAAGGCTCACTCAACTGTGTGGCGGCCTCCAAGGCCTTCTTGGCAGGTGTGTCTATGCAGGACATATGCAACGCTGCGGGATGGTCCACAACCCTAAAGTTTGTGAGGTTCTATGGCCTCGATATGCGAGCCACTCCCAGCTCTTCTGTTCTCTCATCCTAGTACACACTAGGCAGGGATTTGTCAGTCTGGTGGCATGGGCATCTCGTTCCCAAAGCGTCTCGACGCAGTTTGAGTTCCTGAAGGGGAATGTCTCAGGTTACGCATGTAACCATGGTTACATGCGTAACCTGAGATGTTTTATAATCAAGTTCCAAGTATAATCTTTATATATTTTTAAAAAATAATTTTCTAGAATCTTGTGGAATAAATTAAGGGGGCATTTACACAAGACTGCTTTAAAAACAGTTCTAAAAATGTTTTGGGTACTTTTGGTTTTCTGTAAACATACCCTGAATACATAAAAAATGTTTTCAATGGAACTGCCAGTGCTACACTCTTATTATTAACAGAGAGCATTTTCATGTTAGGTTTTGAGGATGTAGATTCTGTGTGGGCTTGGTCATTAGTACACAATAAACTCTCTGAACAGCTTCCACAATAACAATGGACTTCAGGCCCTCCCTGTGAAAGCTGAAAACCTCTTCTGTCATGTACTTGACTGTGTATGCACAGTGCTCACTTACCACATCACCTAAGGAATAATGAGGTTTCAAACTTAATTCTCTTTGGTTGTTATAGACCTTATGCACCACAGCCATCTATAGAATTTTGTGTTTGAGATTTGTATATTCCTGTGGCATCACTTTTGAAGAGTAATTAGATGGTGAAGTGTATTTACTCATTGTAGAGTTAACAAAAGTTTTTATGAGGATTGTAACGTTTGGAGCAGATGTCATAAATGTCAGTTGACCTGGAAGATTTTAAAATTAGCAGTTCATTCATAAATCCATCAAATCTTACCATTAAGCTGTGGAAAACTAAAAGACAAAAGGGGTGGAGCTACATAAGGTCTTTATGAGTCTATGAGCAGCTACAGTCCTTTAAAGTTAAACAGTCAAGTGCAGCTCTAGTAGTAGTTATTCAGTATCTGAGAATGTTGGTCAGGATTATGCTGACATTTTTTTTTTTTCTAATTATAATAATTAAAAATAAAATGATAACATTCAAGGTTATGTAAATAATTGACTAGAGGCTTCTTCTGTGTTGACCTTTTGGCACAACAGCTTATAAATCCTAATAATTCTCCCTGTTTTCCAAAGAATATTGTTAAAAGCGCTATATAAATAAATAAATAAAGGTGAATGACAAAAACAGTTTGCAGTATATAAGATTTTGAAGTTTGGTATGGAAAATTGTAAAAGGCTTTTCACTGTTATTCACTAAATTAACAATATTAAGAATGATTTAATGTATTTTTGCATAACATGAATATGTTGATTAATTGCAAAAGATAAGATAGTTAATGAAAATGAATCATACTAAATTTGTTATACATATGATTAAATCTGAGACACTAGTAAAACATCTGTCTCTCATTTCCATGGGTCCCTCTTGTTGTTTCAAACCTGTATGACTTTCTGTCTTCTGCGGAACTTAATAACAGATATTTTGAAGAATGCTGGTGACCAAACTGCACTGACATACATGCATATGTAAACTTTTTTTTTTTTTTTTTTTAGACATTTTAAAAAATATGTCTTCTCTGGTGTTCTACAGAGTATGTAAGACAAAGAGAGTTGGAATGACAGTAAATGATGACATATATATATATATATATATATATATATATATATATATATATATATATATATATATATTTAATGACCGCATTCATGAGATTCAGAGAATAAGAGACAATCAGTGCAGGTTACTCACAAGGCTCTAATTGAGAAAAAACAAAAGCAAAGCTTTCACAGAATTCCAAGTAAAATCTGAACATTTTTTATTCGATAGGTCACAAGTGTACTTGTGAGATCACTGATTAGTTTAATAATAGGCTGTCCTAATCTGGTGTGCTCCACACTGTCTTGAGCTGTGGACATCATATGATTCCTCTGTTGTAGTGAATGTGAGAGCCTCATTACAGGCCTAACAGCAGGGCCAGTGGCTTCAGTCCATGTGATGCTCTTCGTATCTTTCTGTTCCAACTTTTGCAAATACCGTGACCTGTAATACCTCTAGCATTTCAGGCCCTTTTGCAATCAATAAAGAGTCTAGAGTACCATCAGTCTTTGTGTGTGTGTGTGTGTGTGTGTGTGTGTGTGTGTGTGTGTGTGTGTGTGTGTGTGTGTGTGTGTGTGTGTGTGTGTGTGTGTGTGTGTGTGTGTGTGTTTGAGTACCATCTCTCCCTATACGCAGAGTACGCAGTTTGCGTAGGGCACCAACTCCCAGTGGTGCACTATCCCAGTAACTCAAAAAAAATTAAATAAAAAACTTGATGCGGCATTCCTGCATCCGCGCCCGCAACCGGTGGCACCTCATGTTTGTGGCTGAATGAAAATTATCATAATTGATGCACAACTATGCCGTGAAAAGACATTCAGCAATTCGGCACTAAGGAAAAAAATAAAAAGTGAAAATGAAGCCCGTGCATCACTTCATTATCCTGTGAAACATTTTTGGCTGTTGACGTTAATAACGTGTTTTAATGTCGGAAATAATTTCACCACCACCAACACATCTAATATTTTCTCTGAGTTTCCATGTCCCGACTCCCCTTATGAAAATTAGCCATGGTTTTAACAAGAATAAAACCAAAAATCATTGTTTTTGTAACCATGGTTTTGGTACTTCAAATAATAATTTACAAAGAAGTATTAAGAATTTTTGTGGTTCTAAAAATATAATGCATTATATAAAACAATGACGCTATAATGATTGGTTAATTAATAATTATATGGTTTCATCGAATAACACTGTTAAATTGCATAATGTAGGCTAATACAAAATAGGGGTGTCAACGTTAACGCGTTAACGCATGCGATTAATCTAAAAAAATTTAACGCGTTAATATTTTTTGAACGCAAATGAATCGTTTGATAAGGTTTGACCCCAACTTCTTCCCATCATCACAGCGCAGAAGGTTATCTATCATTGTGTGATGAGGGTACAGAGAACCAGTGTTGCCAGGGTAACGGCACAAGTGGGCTATTTTGAAAATACAGTCGCGGGAAAAATTACAGAGCCATGGGTTGCGGTTTTTTGGGCTACTTTTATAATGTATCGCGGCCGCCTAATTAAAATAGATCCTTTTACTAATGTGTATTAGACTTGGAATGTATCCCTGGCAACTTAAGAACGGAGAGGCGGTTGTAACATCTCAAACAACGTGAGTTTCAGCAGAGCATACATGTTAAGGCTTTTACACAGCAGAAATAAACATGACAACAGCCAAAGCTAATTTGTGCAGCGATATAAAAGGCTATACATAGCATATTTTGACAACAACAAACAACCAAATTCCACATGTGGTCACAAAAGGAAGTTATTACAAACACTCGATGGTGGTTTAAAGTGAGTTCTAAGTAAAAGTGTACTATTAATCTCATAAATTGTTTTATGAAGCATGATGCTAATGTTATCTCTAATGCACCTGTCCAATTCTTCTTCATAATGCATTTTGTCATAATACTTCACGTAAGGTCGCAAGAAAATGTTTTGTTGTATTTATTTAGAAATACTTTTGATAATAGTTAGGTAAATGTATACTGGGATTGAAGCGATGTGGCTTGGTAAACGTTTTATTGCCAGTATAAAGACTGATAATGGCTGAATAAAAACAAAAGAATAATGATAAAAGAATACTAAAGATTATGTCTCATACCTGGAGGAAGTGTGAAAGGTTCTGTTTCCTTAAACTAGTTTGTCATGCATCTTTATTTCAACGCATTTACAGGTAAATCCTAGTATTTTAAATTTGTGAGTAATCATGATTAATCACAGTCCATGACTGTCCATGACTGTGATTAACGCGATTAAATTTTTTAATCGATTGACAGCACTAATACAAAATAAACATTACATGTTATACAAATGCCTGCAAAGGGAGCCAAAGGCCTGGTAATTGCTGCTGTTATAGTTACAGGACAATCAAATCCTTGTTTAATAGGCTATTGACCAAACATTTAATTCGAATATCCAATTAATCTTTCATTTTTGGCCATCTTTTTGCTATATGACACAACCTCTATAATTTCTTCAACAAAAGCATGTGGACATCACAGCCCTTACCAAAATTAACCATGATTTCATCGTAGTAAAACTGCTTAATTATCTTTTGCATGATTTCTGAATGCTTGAGACTATAAAATCAATCAGACAACTGTATTAATAAAGTCATAGCCATATGTAACGTTCTGAGCTACAGTTGTAATTTGTAAATAATACAAATTGTATTATTGTATATTTAATCAAAGTTCTATTTTCTGTTAACAAATTCCTCGTATGTGTAAACACACCTGGCAATAAAGCTAATTCTCATTCTCTCATTCTGATTTTGTTTTTTTACTTCCATAATATTTGAGGGAGGGGGGCACAACAATACAATCCTGCTTAGGGCACCCATTTGGCCAGCAGCGGCCCTGTGTATATGTATTAATATACATATGCATGTGAATATTTCTAGTGTATATTCTCTGTCTCTTATCCTGAATGTGGTAGTCTTAGCTTCTGAAGTACCTCCGAATTAACAATAAGGTTTGCAACATAAACAGTTCTGACAATGTGACACTGAATGATTTGTTAAATCGATAGGCTAAAGGACAAGACCTACTGGTGACATCTAGCTATTTTCTACTTCTGTCTCCTTCAAGGGTTTTCAAGGATGGATCTTGTTGCTGGTGACAGAGAATGATTAGACTTACAATTCAGAGGTCAACATCTGTTCAATAAGAAGATCCTATTTCATTTTTATTCTTTGGTTTGAAATTTAGGATGAAAAGTGTTTGTTGTTGAAGGTGCAGCTTTTTTTGTGAGACAGGATCGGTCATGTTTTATGTCTTGTGATTGTTTTTACCCTGGAAGCACATATTCGCAACACTCCAGCCTTTATCTCTTTGTTGACTTTCAAATGATTCAAACTTGTGTTATAATAGCTGTTTTAAACAAATAATATAGATATTTTTGTGTATTTTAGGTGTATAAGACATTCTGGTCTGTAGATATGAGTTAGGTTCCTTTTTTGTTTGTTTTTTTAAAGTAACAATGTACATGTGCATACATGTCTGTAGCACAAGGTGCAGGATGAGTTGCATGTCATAGTTTAAAGAAGTATTTCTGTCATTTCTATACCTCATGTTCCTCATACCTAAACCTCATGTTGCTTTAATAAATCTAATAATAATAATCTAATAATGCATCTGTTGATCCAGTTCATATATACCAACGTGAAAGAATTGTTCATAAATTGTACTGATCCAGTCTCAGCAGGACTGTTCTCACTAAATAACAACTTAAATTTCAGTCTGTTCATCATAAAAAGCTTTCAGAAGACTTGGAATACGGGTGCAGGTCAAGTCACATTTATTTATATAATGCTTCATACAATCCAGATTGTTTCAAAACAGCTTTGCATTAATAAACAGTGTTAGTTTTATAAAAATTAATCACTTATGGATTAAACTCAATTTCAGATGTAAAGCAGCTCTAAAAAGACAAGAGTGTCAATATTCAGCCCAATTTAGCTCAATGTTGTTTCAATTCAGTTCAATAACTGTTTATGTTGCAAAGTTCATCAATTATGACACAAGTTCTATTCAGCTATGGGCAGCTGTGGAGAAAACAGTGTCATTATTCAGCTCAGTTTAATGCAGTGTTGTTTCATTTCAATGAGAGTCAAAGTTCATCAATTATGAAATAAGTTCAATTCAGCCATGAGCAGCTCTGCATTAGACAACAGTGTCATTATTCAGCTCAAGCCTGTCAGTGGTGATTCAATTCAGTTCAATGGTGTTGCAAAGTTAGTGTCACTATCCATGTTAATTCAGTTAAAATTGTTCAAATCATCCAACAGTTAGTTAAATCGATAATATTACTGAATATTTTTTGTTTTTAAATCAGTATACTTCCTTTAGGATATCTTTATGGTGCTTTGTGTTCTTTGTGAAGCCTTAAAGCTCCGTTCCCCATTCACTGTTGAAAAATAGTGACCAGTAAAGAAGTAACATGGGAGTGGATTGACATGAGGGTGAATAAAGGATAACAGAATTCTAATTTTGGGGTCAAATAATCCTTTAATACTTGCGCGTGGTGGTTTGTTCAAATCCCTAACTAAATATTAGTGAGCACTACTAATGATGCATCACTCTGTGTGTGTGTGTGTGTGTGTGTGTGTGTGTGTGTGTGTGTGTGTGTGTGTGTGTGTGTGTGTGTGTGTGTGTGTGTGTGTGTGTGTGTGTGTGTGTGTGTGTGATAGTGTGTGTGCAGTATGTGATTATGTGTCTGTGCTTTGGTTGAGACTAACAAGGACCCCCAAGGCCCCAGTGACGTCAGCTCCCTCCACCTCATTCCCACCTAACGTTCCCCTGGCCCTGTTTTCTTCTCACACACATGTGATCTTCGAGTAATTGATAATCCCAAACCTTTCGCCTCTCTGCCTCCAGAGAAATCCTACATCTGGACAGATCCTGTGCCTCGCTGTCACACACACACACACACACATGCACAGTGTGATTACTGACCTACTCATTCAGTCTGTCTTTAACCTAGTGGCCCTGATGACCCAAGCCATACAGGAGAGCCGCAGATGACGTGCGCCTAGAAATCCTGAAATGTGCCGCAATTCAATAACAGAAGAGGAGGCTGCTTGAATGTGTAGTTTGTGTCCAGCTCGGTGCCAGACAGGGAACGTCTGGACACACTTCAAAGAATTCATTAATACATTCACTTAATTTATCAAATTAGTTACGGTATAATAGAATTTGCCATTTTGTAATTTTATTGGATCAGTGTGATACATTGCCCAGCACTCCATTATTAAATCATTAATCCATTATTCAACATGAAACGGCATTACATTACTTCCGTAATACCATATATTGACGAATTTGCGTGTGAAACAGACAGGATTTTATCCATCGGAAATTGATTGTTTGATGAAAGTGGTCAAAGGGTAGGTTGAAAAATAAAATGTTGTGTTTTGTGTGTGTGTGTGTGTGTGTGTGTGTGTGCTTTGCTTTGTTCTAGTAGTGTCGTTTTGTTTTATCTTTTTTTTTGTCCTTTTTTTAATCTGTTGTTTCTGTAACGGTGTGCCCAGTGTCTAGGTTGTGTAGTTTAGGGGCTATATGCACCAGCCATTGAGATAAATGGGAATGCTGACAGCTTTATTCAGGTATTCAGACCTCCTTGGTTCAAAAAGATGTTCTGAAAATCAGTCTTACATAGCTGTGTCTGCACATTAAGCTAGGATAAAGCAAAAGTATTTTTTGAAATGAAAGCTCTGTGTTCAATACAAAATTAAGCTGTATTGACAGCATCTGTGGCATGCTGCAGCCACTGAGAATAATTTATATGAAATTGTGGGTAATACCTTACCTCATTTTAGGTGCATTATTGGAACCATGATTCTTGACTGCCACAATAAGGTACTTATTTATGGAAGCAGAATAATGACAATAGTTTTTGAAACATAAAGCATGCTGAATTCCACAAATCAAAAAAAAAAAAGATGCATTGCAATTAACAGTGCTTGCATTTTAATGCCTTGAATTTCCAGGGCTTGCATTTTTAGGTCCTGAAATTTAACATAGTTGTTTATTTAAGCTGTGAATATTTCAATTCAAAATATTTCACACACATTTTCATAATTAAAAATTCAATAATTCATATTCACCTTCCAGAATTCACTTCCAAAATATTCAGTCTGTTTAAAAATACTATGTATAATATTCGACAGGCCAATTTCGGTCATTTTATTTCACTTTCCAAATTCGCTGCAGCAAATTCGGTGGTTAAAATTCGGCAGAAAATTCAGCGTTGCACATCCAGGAACTGCAGGATTAGCAGTAGAGCACCGATGCATGATCTCCAGCTGATGTCTCTCACCATGCGCCTCGCCTGAAATGTAGGCGGCTGCAGTGAGGGGAGGAGTGAAATAAGCACAGTCAAGACGGACAGTTCTGCCCTCTCGAAGTAGAACAGATACCTACGAGATCAAAGGCAGATATCGCGTTATTCTCACTCATATGCTGTGCTGCTGATAAACATGATATAATTTCAGTTCTGTTGCTTTTAGCCTATATGAATATAAATATGATGAACAAGACACTCAAAGTACTTGCTATTTAATTCCATACGAAAGGCGTATTTATCATCCATTTTTATTTTAATTATTATTTTAGATTTTTATTGAAAATATGACAACAATCACATATCTCACACAGAGATCGCACTGTCATAGTGTTTGGGAATATTCATGCACAATTTAAATACCTAATAGCATGAAATCAGATTAAAAAAAGAAAACATTTTAGAAGAGAACGCAGCATCATGGTTGTCTGAACCAATAGGCTTGTTTGAGATGAGCAAAATCTGCGCAGAACTGATTACCGGTGATCACCGCAAGGTGCATGCCGGTTAGAAAAGTGTCTGAGTTATGTCCGCCTTGCTCTGATGTCATGCTGACGTGTGCCAAAAAACTTTCGCGGCGGCAAGGCGGCTGAGTTGGATTTGTACGCAGTTGCTTTCCACCGACTGCGCTGATCAAAAGCATAATGGGAAACAACTGGCTGACGACACAGCTTAATGCTCATTGGTTCAGTGATGGTTCATAACCGTGATGCTGCGTTATCTTCTAAAATGTTTTATTTTTTTAATCTGATTTCATGCTATTATGTATTTAAATTGTGCATGAATATTCCCAAACACTATGACAGTGCGATCTCTGTGATTGTTGTCATATTTTCTATAAAAATCTAAAATACATGTTTGAATTAAAATAAAAATGGATGATAAATACGCCTTTGGAATGGAATTAAATAGCAAGCACTCTAAGTGTCTTGTTCATCATATTTATATTCATATAAAAGCAACAGAACTGAAATTATATCATGTTTATCAGCAGCACAGCATATGAGTGAGAATAACGCGATATCTGCCTTTGATCTCGTAGGTATCTGTTCTACTTCGAGAGGGCAGAACTGTCCGTCTTGACTGCGCTTATTTCACTCCTCCCCTCACTGCAGCCGCCAACATTTCAGGCAAGGCGAGGCGCATCTCAAACAAGCCTAATGTTAGTCAGTCGTTTCCCATCATGCTTTTGATCAGCACAGTCGGTGGAGAGCAACTGCTGAAATAAAATGACCAAAATTTGCCTGTCGAATATTATACAGATAATATTAAAAATAGATATATTTTTAAACAGATTGAATATTTTGGAAGCGAATTCTGGAAGGTGAATATGAATTATTGAATTTTTAATTATGAAAATGTGTGTGAAATATTTTGAATTGAAATATTCACAGCTTAAATAAACAACTATGTTAAATTTCAGGACCTAAAAATGCAAGCCCTGGAAATACCTGGCATTAAAATGCAAGCACTGTTAATTGCAATGCATCTCTGGACAGAAAAACATCTGCAAGTCCCTGCATTGATTACCAAACATTTCCTTCTGGGAATACCAGAAATGGAAGGAGTATGATGTGAGCATAGGTAGCCTGTGGTGCAAAGTGGAATATTGCCTTCCCTTAGCTGCCCAGGGCAAAGAAATGCTTCTAGGCTCTGTTCTAAAACCTAGGGATTTAGGAAGCACTTTATTTTGATAGTCCACTTTAGACATTCTACTGACTATCTGTTATTGTTGCTTGATACTGATTGTTGTCTAAGTGGCGACAAAATAAAAATAAAAATAAACACTTTTTAAAGGGGTCATCGGATGCCCATTTTCCACAAGTTGATAATATTCTTTAGGGTCTTCATGAAAAGTCTATAACATACTTTGGTTAAAATGTCTCAATGGTAGTGTAAAACAACACCCTTTTTACCTTGTAGAAAACAGCTCTGTTCACAGTTTCGGTGCATGTCCCTTTAAATGCTAATGCTCACCCTGCTCCTCTCATCCGTGGGGTGACACGCAGTTCTGAAGGAACTCAAGATGGTGCCGCTCACGGCTGCCATGGTGCTTTGCTGTCCAGCTGTTTTAGTGTTTTTGTTAGTTTTTCCTGTTTTTTTTGTTTCTAAAACACGATCAGTTTTAACAGAGAATAACTGCAGAACATTTGGCAGAACACACCACAAAATCTCCTACAAGTTTTTGATTATTCGGATGTTTTGCTGGACATAGTAGTCGGCGGAGTGGCGGTGCTGTTAAGACGCTTCACGACACGCAGACGGGGGAAGCGAGCCAGCGCGCTCGTGAAGCTCAGACAGTGTGGATTTAGAATGCCGTTGCCTAGCATCCATCAGGCGAATCTCCGCTCTCTACCCAACAAAACAGATGAACTCCTTCTGCTCTCACGGACAAATAAGGTTTTCTCAAACTCTGCTGCTTTGTGTTTCACGGAAACCTGGCTGAACAACGCCATTCCAGACAGCACGCTTCATCTGCCGGGCTTTCAGCTGATCAGACCAGATCGCGACACAGAATCAAATCTTTGGGGCTCTCTGATCACTGCCTGGTTCATCTTATACCAACCTACAGGCAAAAACTTAAATCTGCTAAACCTGTAGTAAAGACTGTAAAGAGATGGACCAACGAGACAGAGCAGGTTTTACAAGCCTGTCTCAACCTTACTAATTGGAGTGTTTTTGAAGCTGCTGCCACCAATCTGGACGAGCTCACAGAGACTGTAACTTCATATATCAGTTATTGCGAGGATATATGCATTCCTACTGACTTATGTAACATTCAACAATAAGTCATGGTTTACAGCAAAACTCAGACACCTTCGTCAGGCCAAAGAGGACACCTAAAGAAATGGGGACAGAGTCTTGTACAATCAGACCAGGAACACATTGAATAAGGAGATTAGAGTGGCTAAAAGGACCTACGCTAAAAAGCTGGAAGATCAGTTCACTTCCAATGACTCCGCTTCAGTGTGGAAAGGCCTGAAAGCCATCACCAAGTACAGGACACCATCCCCAGCACTGAGGTGAATCAACAACTTGCTGAAGACTTGAATGAGTTTTATTGTAGATTTGAAACCGCCCACACCCGTCCTGACCATCTCTCTACATAACCGCTAACACCTCCATCAACCCCCCTCTCCCCCACTCCTGTACTTCAGATCAGTGACGAAGATGTGCGCTAGGTCTTCAGATAGATCTCTGGAGTTGTGTAAAGTCCCTTCCTGCTTCAAACGCTCCACCATCATCCCTGTTCCAAAGAAACCCAAGATAACAGGACTGAAAGACTACAGACCTGTGGCTCTAATGTCTGTCGTCATGAAGTAATTTGGAAAACTGGTTCTGGCTTTTCTGAAGGACATCACTGGACCCTTACTGGACCCCCTGCAGTTTGCTTACTGAACAAACAGGTCCATGGACGATGCAGGACACCTGGACAAATCAGGGACTTATGTGGGAACCTGTTTGTGGACTTTAGTTCGGCCTTCAACACCATCATCCCTACACTCCACCAGACCAAACTAATCCAGGTCTCTGTCCCTAGCTCTATCTGTCAGTGGATCACCAGCTTTCTGACAGATGGGCAGCAACTAGTGAGACTGGGGAAATTCATGTCAAACAGCCGCTCCAGCCCCTCAGGGATGTGTTCTCTCCCCACTGCTCTTCTCCCTCTACACAAACGACTGCACCTCTAAAGACCTCTCTGTCAAGCTCCTGAAGTTTGCAGACGTCACCACACTCATTGGCCTCATCCAGGACAGTGACAAGTCTGCTTACATACAGGAGGTTAAAGAGCTGGGTGTCTGGTGCAGTCTAAACAACCTGGAGCTCAACATGCTCAAAAAAGTGGAGATGATCGTGGACTTCAGGACTTCAGGAGAAGCCCCCCTGAACTCTCCCCACTCACCATGATAGACAGCACTGTGACTGCAGTGGAGACATTCAAGTTCCCGGGATCCATCATCTCTCAGGACCTGAATTGGGACACTCATATCGACTCCACTGTAAAAAAAAAAAAAAAAGCCCAACAAAGGTTGTACTTCCTTCGCCAGCTGAGGAAGTTTAACCTGCCACAGGTGCTGCTGAAACAGTTCTACTCAGCCGTCATTGAGTCTGTCCTGTGCATTTCAATAACTGTCTGGTTTGGCTCAGCTACAAAATCAGGGATCAGAAGACTACAGTGTAGCATTTGGACCAATCAGACACACAGTTTTTCATTTGATTTAACAAATGAAATTAGTTCTTAGATTAACAACTAATCACAGACCCCTCACCCAATACACACACTTGGGTGCCCCTATGTCTGTGGACTCCTCCAGGCGCCCCCGGTTCCATGGCAACCAATCTGATAACACTTGTTTTAGTGCTCAAAGGAATGCGTGCCGAGCAACACTCACTTCATATCCCCTTTAGGAAAAAGACATTATACCATAAAATGGACTCTTCTCTAATTAATTCATAGACCTTTCTTTGAATGAGCACACATTTCTGACCGTGTGGAGAATCTGAGCCGGTACCGGTGTGCCCGGTGGGTACTGCATTCCAGACACACGCCAGCAGGAGCCTGTCCTCCAACAAAAAAACGACCCTATAGGTCGTTTGTGCAAGCCCTTATTACGACCTATATTTACGTTTTAAAGTTAAGCACCCTCTAGCGCGCGTCTCGTGTTGTGTCTGTCGTCATGAAATGACGTATGACTGTCATTACCAATCAAAATGCGTGTTTATTTAAATGCAATATGTGGACTTTTTACACCGATCTCACAGTATTCATACATATTTTACTAGCTAATTCGTACGAATGAAAACACCTAACCCTACCCCTTACAGGAATCATGCAAAATCATGATTTTTAGTGCACATTTTATGAGCGCGTGCATTCTCTGGGATCAAACCCATGATCGCATGATCACATATATACATATCGTCGTATAACGCAATGCTCTACCAACCGAGCTACAAGAAACCCAAACTACGACACAGGTAAAATAATACAAAACATTAATATGAAAATGTCCTGTTGCCGATAGGGGCGCAATTGTAGCATACGCTCTAATGGGTCATATTTCAGGGATTTGGACAAACGACCTATACGGGCGTATTGGTTGGAGGACAGGTTGGCCAACAGCCTTGGAAGTGCAAGAATGGTACATCTAACAAAACTAAACAGAGGTTTAGTATAATTTATAGACCCCGTTATAAATGGCGCAGGTGGTTCACTGACTCTTTACATAACTGCATTCTGTCTTCTCTAATGGTTTCATTCATCCACTTTAGCTACCCTTTTGTATATACTCATGAGTGTATGTATGTTTGTTTGTTTGTTTGTTTGTTTGTTTGTTTGTTTAGATTAGTTATGTGTGTTAGCATTTAGTTAATAAAAGTTGTGTGCACAAATTACATGAGTTTCTGGTTCTGCCTTGCAAATTAATGTCCCTTTACGGTTTTCGATCCTTATTACATGCTCTAATGCATTTATACTTAGGAAAGTATTTTCTGTGGCCACGAAAATATCCTTTCTTAGAGTTGATATGAACTTACACTGAATGGTCGCTGGACGAACAGATCAGTAGATGGCAATTTAATTCTGCTACAGTTATTACTGTCAGCTGATATAAATAATTGTAATTAATCATAATTAATTGTAATTATTTATATACAATTCCATTTTAAGCTAATTTGCTACAACAGAGAATGGTTCGGACTGCTGAATGAATTATCGGTGCCCCCCTGCCCACCCTTCAAGAACTGTATACATCCAGAGTGAGGAAAAGGGCTCAGAAAATCACTCTGGATCCCTCACATCCAAATCATCCCCTTTTTGAACTTTTGCCATCTGGCTGGCGTTACAGAGCCCCAATTACCAGGACAGTCAGGCACAAGAACAGTTTCTTTCCCCAGGCAACTTATGAGCAATTAAATGCCCCAAGCACCCCCCCCCCCCCAATTATGCAATAACCTTATATTTATTTGCTACCACCTCCATCCTAGTACATCCCTGCATCTCCTTCTATTCTATCCCATTCTATCATCTATAGCACAACTGTATATACAATCATTTACGTTTCAAATTATTTTAATTTTTTCCTTTTTTTGTTTATTTATATTTACATATGTGTATCTTATTTTTATTGTCTGTGTGTCGTTGTTGTCTCTGTGAACTGGAAGCTTATGACACTAAAACAAATTCCTTGTATGCGCAAGCATACTTGGCAATAAAATCTCTTTCTAATTCTGATTCTGATTCTGATTCTTTAGACTGTTAACTTTAGGCCATCAGCAGAAGAAGAAAAAAGTTGGAGATGGATCGGTTTGTAAAAGGGAAGAGAAAAGCCATAGAAGTCACACAGACCCAAGCAGGTCATTCAAAAGCTAAAGGCAGAAAATATGACGAAGCATATCTTGCTTTATCTCGTTGGTTAGGAGGAAAGACCTATGTGTGTCCTATGCCTTAAAACGCTGGCAGCGGACAGCATGAAACCCACAAAATTAAGGAGACACGCCGAGACCATGCATCCGAATTATGTTCAAAAGCCACTTGAGTTTTTTTAAAAGAAAACTTGTTCAATATTGTAGGCAGCAAACACGTTTTGTAAAAGCCACTACAGCAACAGCGAAAGCGCAACTGGCTTCGCACAAAATTGCCTATGGTGTTGCACAATGCAAGAAATCTCACACTATTGAAGAAGAGTTGATTCTTCCCGCTGCCATAGATATGGTTTCAGTTATCCTTGATGAGGCGAGTGTTGCGAAATTAAAGACTCCAGTGTCAAATGACACCATATCAAGACGAATTCACGATATTGCAAATTACATTGAGGAACAGCTCACTGAGAAAATTAGAGGAAAGCACTATGCACTTCAAGTCGACAAGGCCACTGATAGTAACAAGTACAGTTTGTTAATAGCATATGTGCGATTTGTTGATTTCAAGTCACTGAATGAAGATCTACTATTTTGCAAATACATTCCAAAAAGAGCAATGGCTGATGAACTTTTTAAGATTATTGATTTGTACTTGACACAGACTGGGATTAAATGGGAGGACTGCTTGGGAATTTGCACGGACGGCGCACAGACCATGGCGGGGAAACAGGGAGGATTGCAGGCGCTCATCAAGAGAGTCGCACCGAAAGTGCAGTGGATGCACTGCATTATACATTGGGAGGCACTTGCATCACGGCAGTTCAGCCCTATGTTAAATTATGTTTTGTCTGAAGTTGTTATCGCGGTCAACTACATAAAAACAAGACCATTGAAATCACAATTTTTTTCTGTGCTCTGTGAGGAGATGGGCGCCGATCACACTGCTGTGCTGTTTCACAGTGAAGCGAGATGGCTCTCCCGCGGCAAAGTTCTGTCCAGAATGTTTGAGCTCAGGGAGCAAATTCAATTTTTTCTCCAGGAAGAAGGCATGAACGAGCTTGCCAGCAAATTTGGTAATGGACAATTTCTAATGGAGCTGGCATATCTCAGTGACATTTTCTCCAAGTGTAATCAACTAAACCTCCAGCTGCATGGCAAAGACAAATACCTACCACATCTGACAGACCAAGTCGGTTCATTCATCCGAAAACTGGAAATGTGGGGCAAGAAACTCGAGCAAGGAAATACAGAGTCTTTTAAAAATCTAACAACTTTTTCCAAAACTAACAAGCTCACAGAAAGCACAGTGATCCCATGTTTTTTGGAACACCTCTGCTCTGAAAGGTCATTTTCAGAAATACTTCCCTGACATTGTGCAGTTCGACTGGGTGAGAGATCCATTCACTGCTCCAGCACCTGATGATCTGAGTTCCTCAGAAGAAGAGCAGTTTATTTTTATTTTATTTTTATTATTTATATAGCGCTTTTAACAATACAGATTGTGTCAAAGCAACTTCACAATATCAAAATAGGAAAATAGTGTCAATGATGTAAAATGACAAGATTAAATGCTCAATTTTAAGTTAAAGGTATTTAATTATTGAATTTATTGATGTCATCATCCAGCTCAGTTCAGTTTAAATAGTATCTGTGCAATTGAGTCGACGATATCGCTGGAAATGAAGTATCCCCAACTAAGCAAGCCAGAGGCAACAGCGGCAAAGGAACCAAAACTCCATCGGTGACAGAATGCTGATCCACCATTTGATCTGGATACAGACTGGATCGGGTGGCTACGGTGACCTCAGAATAAGAAAGAAACAGACTAATATTAGCGTAGATGCCATTCTTCTTACGATGTAACAAGTACATTGGGTGTTATGGGAAGTGTTCCCGGTTCCGGTTGACGTCAACAGACGTGGGAGGGGCCTGGGTCTGTGTGACGTCACCCTGCCAAGAATCTGTGAACAGCTTGATCTGAGACACTGCTTATGATTTGAGGGGATTTAAAAAAAAAAAGCACTGGGTGGATTTTTAGCATTATAGGGTGGTTGTGTACACACTGACAGCAGACATTTACTTTCAAACACCATGTAAAAGTGAATTTTGCATCTGATGTCCCCTTTAAAGCTAAATTTAGAGTATTGCGTCATTAGCTTAGCAAAATGCTATCAGCAAATTATTTTGAAATCTGTTGTCACAAGGGATTTTTGTCTGACATGTAAGTTGCTGCCTGTGTGGAGTGTACCAAATCAGTCACTAGTTGGTTCATGGGGCTCTATTTCAATTTTTAAAAAAGCTGCCTATTTAGGCAGTAGACAAAAAGCCAGGAACTCAGCCATATTGTTCTTACAGTTGGTTTGTGAGAAGCAACGGCAGAAGGAGACACTGCCATTCCTACAGGCCTGCAACGGCAAGGGACGTGGATTGTGCTGAAAGTGCACAGTGTGAGATTTACAAGAAGATATGAATGGCTGTTTAGGCATAGTGCCTGCTAATGTCAAGAGGTAATCAAAAAAGATCAGCAGCTTTGACACAGCAGGACGCCATCAGATGCTTTATAACGGCACAGTGCTGCTGTCCTGCGCACGGCTGCCTCTATCCACCCACAAATTCATCCATACTAATATATCAACCATATTTAGGCGAGCTGATACAAGCAATCTGACGTGGGGAACAGTGCCTCCCCTATCATCTTTCTTCTTGTTTGTCTGCGTCATAGTCAAAAAATGCTTAGGTTCTGCTTATGAGAGTTAGAACTGCTGATCTGTCCTCTAGACTAAATGTCCATTCACACTAAGAGCTAAAGGACAAGGAAGTATGAAATAGAGTTGGGCCCTGTCCCAAAAGGCACAGCTCATGTATACTTCTGGTCTTGAGGACTTACAATGGCCGTCATGTGCTTGTCCCCATGACGTCCACAAGACATAGAGCAGTTTTTGACTCCAAGGCCCCCATTGTCCACAACAATATTTTGAAGCTAAAGAAACTAATAACTTACAATGATTTTGACCACTCTGTACATCCATAAAAAGTTTTAGACTTTAAACATACCAAAGTGTGTCTTTCATTGTTCCCTGAAAAAATGCACTATCAATTTCTAAATACAAAATACAAATTTTCTTTTGCAATTGGTGTGATTGGTCTGTGCATGTGAATGTTTTCTGCCAAGCATTTGCACTTTTGGGCTTTTTTCTCAGTTAAAATGAATTTAGCAAGAGGAGTATTACATTACATTACATTCTGTATTTATTTAGATTTTATGTTAATCACTTGATTGTTCTGTGGTGTAATCTAATAGCATAGAGAGACTGTTTATTCACTCGAGTTGTGGTCATAGCTTCACATTCTACTTGCTGATTCTGCAAAATATTACTAAGAAGGGTCATACAAATTGTATGTTAGCTTATGAGCACAACTGTACCTGTGAGCAGTCTGATGTATGTGGCATTGCCTGCTGTTGTGAGTGAGCTGTAATGCTTGCACCGTCTCCTCTGAGAGGTCAGTGTTTATCTGCATCACTTCCTGTGTTCCACACACTGACTGAGCTTCTTTCTGAATGGGGGAAGCCACTGAGGAACAGTCTGCTGAACGTCTCCAGGTTTCTGCAAACTCACTGACCTCAGATTCAGGTGTTTTCTCAGGAGAACAAGAGGAGATGACGTATTTACAAATTCTCCTATTTTATCCCTGTTTGTCTGCATGTGTTCATAGTTGTGTATGTCATTTGTTTGTAGGTAGATGGAGCTTTTGCAAGCCATTGTATCTTTTGCAGCCTTGTATTTAAAGTACATGCCAGGGCTTGGGTTTCAGTTTATAAAAAAATTTTTACTTTGAAGCTTGATTTTTGAAGCTTGCATAGCTTAGAAAGAACACTCATCACTAAAGTGGAAAATTGTCAGTTTGGCTGCATGAGTTACTCATTGAATGTTCCTTAACACTGTGTTCCAACCAGGCAGGGGGAAAAAAACCTGTTTTTGTCTTAATCAGCTGCAAATGTGACAATTGGAAAGTGACAGAACATTTTGTTGGTTGCTTGCTTATTCTGTTCTGTTTTGACTCTCATCAGCCCATAATTCTTCTTTTTTTTTTTTTTTTTTTTTTTTGTAAACAACTGTTTATTGATTTTTTAACTGTATAAATTTAGAACCCATCCCACCCCTTGATAGACTTGAAATAATAATAATAATATAATAAAATAAATAAACAACAATAATAAAAATAAATACATTTGTATTAATAGATAAATAAATAACAATAAAATAATTTTACAAAGATTTTAGAAAAGATGACAACATTAAAAGCTGAATGGCATGAGTTTTCACATTAGATCCATAATGTCCAACAAATACACAGTCCAGATTCGTCTGTCCATTGTGTGAGGAGGATTCCAGCGGTTGACTGGCAATTTGTTTGTTTGCAGCTAACAGTAAACATCTTTGTTGGACGGACAAGGTGAAGTCCCAAAAGTCAGTCATGAAAAAATGGCGTGGAGTCAAACATATCTCAGTACCCAACAAATATGATGAGAGAGGGGGGCACTCCCAAAAAAAATGCAAAAACGTGCCTAAAACCTTGGGTTACACTTTGGAGATGATGACAGATTCATATAAAAACGTTTCATTGGAGTCAAGTAAAGGCTTCATTGGAGCCTATGCAGCAATTTCCAATGAATCATTTGGTGATTAGGGTTTTTAGAAGACAATTTAAACATACCCCATACCTGATCTGAAAATAAAACTTGCACATCCTCATTAAGATCCTTAGACCAAACAGTTGTAATAGATTTAGGTTTGTATGAATGCTCAAGAAGAAAGAGATAGATGACTGAAGCAGAGGAGGGAGATTCCTCAGAAGGAAGGATTAGTTTGCGCAAAGGGTGAACAGGCAGTTGAGAGTTCTAAGGCACCCCATACGCCCGTATAGGGCCGATCTAATGCACAAATACATAAAGAAGGATGTGCCTGGCAGATTATATTGAGCTTTGAGATTCTGGAAGGAATTTAAACCACTATCATCATAGATATCTCCCAGAGTGTTTACTTTATTATGAGTCCATTGCGGACAATGAATTGGAGTACTGCCTGACAAAAGGTTATTATTGCGGAAAATGGGCGAATGCCTATGCCATATTGTAACTAGTTGTGAACGTCTTTCATCATCCCTCCAAGTGGAGAGGAGGTGGGTTACAATGGGACCAAACCGAGATTTACACTGAACCCCCGAAAAAACAAGATGCTTCAATTTATATGGATAAACAATAGATTCCTCAATTGCTCTCCAAGACACAGAAGCATGAGGATCAAACCAAACTGATAAAGGGCGGAGGGAAAAGGCTTGAGCTAAAATTAGGGAAAGAAACACCTCCATATAATCTACATTGTTGTAAGGTAGTCAGTTTAATACAAGGACATTTCCCATCCCATATATACCATGAAACACATGCATCTAGTTTGTTTCAGTAGCCAACCGGTGGAGCGAGAGGAATCGTGGAAGAAAAGAAATGAATACGTGGGAGAAGATTCATTTTAATCACCGATATATGAGCCTGAAAAGAAGTAGGAAAACGAGACCAATTTTCCAAATCTGAGGATACTTTGGATAGTATCTAGTATCTTGGCTAGTACTATTATATATATTTTTAGATGATTTCCTGCAAGGAAGGAAAAACATCTACCCCCAAGTACTTAAAGTTTTGAACCAATGCAATAGATATAGAAAGGGACATGGAATCAATTGTAGAATTGAGGGGAAGTAAACATGACTCACTCCAATTAATTTTAAACCTAGAGAGAGATGCAAATGGTAAAATAAATTCAGCACATGAGGAATAGAATGTGACGGCTTCTCCAAAAACAATAAGATATCATCAGCAAACAAAGATGAGTATTCCGTATATTTATGTGAGAAATCGAAAGCTTTCATCGCATCTAGAGATAATACTGCGCAAGGAGAGGACGAAATATTCGTTGAATTAATAATATGATGTAACCTGCGCAAGTTATCCGAAGCTGAGCGAGATTTAATAAATCCTGTTTGGTCATGATGAACTAGCCTATTCATAAATTTCTCTAGAGACGACGAGATAGTACTTTAGCATATAATTTAACACCAGTCTCTATCAAAGAAAGTGGCCGGTAACTAGAACAGGAAGTCGGATCTTTATCTTTTTTTAACATGAGAGAAATAACAGCTATATTAATAGATGGATGAAATGAGCCTGATTGAGTAACTGAAAAATGTATCATATCTAACATGAGGGGGCCTAAATCCGACCAAAAAGTAGTATACAATTTGATTGGAATGCCATCTATGCCTGGGGACAGATCGGATTGCTGACTCCAGCTCCTGAAGGGTGATCGGTTCAGCCAGATATTCCGAATCTGAATCTGACAGCCCAGGTAAATCAAGGCTGGACAGAAAATATGCAAAAGAGTCAGGGTCACCATCAGCAGAAGAAGTATAGAGGTTAGAGTAAAAAGAGTGGAAGGCAATATTAATGTCTTTTGGGTCTGTCATAATGAGCCCAGATTGGGATTTCACTGCTGAAATATTAGCAAACTTTTCACTGTTGCATAATCTTAGAGCTAAGCGGTGGCTTGGTCTACTACCCTGAAAAAATTAATTATGCCTGGATCTTTGAATCAGGAATTCTGCCCTGGATCTCAGTAATGAATGGAGTTCAGACCTAACCGCCATGATTTTACTGAGTGTATTGTCTGGGAAACAACGTTGATTATCTCTAGTCAGGTTCTGGAGCTGTGATTCCAGTTCAACTGTCTGTTTGTGTCGGTTTTTCTGAAGGAAAGAGGTATAGGAAATTGAGTTATTCCTTATAAATCCTTTAAATGCATTCCAAAGTGTTCGAGGATCATCCACTGAACCTTGGTTAATTTCAATAAACTCAACAAATTTATTTCTGAATTGACTGCAAAAGATTTCATCCTGAAACAATTTAGGGTTAAATCGCCATCTAGTGGCACAAGATGGCCGAGGGATCAAAGATAATCTGCACAAATTTCCATCATGATCCGACAAGAGATAAGGAACAGATATCAGCATCACGAACAGCTGAAGATAAAGAAGTAGAAATATAGAAAATATAGCCAATTTGCGAATTGGATTTTTGAGTTGCAGAAAAGAAAGTGAAAGACTTAGCAGAAGGATTTAATAAACGCCAACTATCCACCAATGAGGATGAGGTTACACATTGCCAGTTTGTCTGAACAAAAAGCTTGAGAGTGTGATTCCTTTGGTCCAGATCTATCTAGGATATGCGACATTACCGAATTCGTATCTGCACCCAATGTAATTTCAAAATCTGAACATTTCTAGAGATAGGTTGACAAAACAGAGAAAAAAGTAGGGTCAGGAGTACAATGGGCATAAACTGAAAGAAATACAATATCCTTATTCTCCACTATTGTTTATATATGTGGTATTCTACCATCTGTATCACAAGCTTTATCTAAAATAGTAATATTTAAAGTCATCCGCACCAATATTAGGACACCCTTGGTTTTAGTATCTGAAGATGAGTGAGATACCACTTCATAAAACTTATTATTACATCTGCGTATATCCTCCTCATTCAAATGGGATTCACTATAACACTATATCTTTCTTCTTCGCAAAAAATCCAGAAAACCTGTACGTTCGTGATTCAAAAAAACATAAACACATTCCCATGAACTATGGCAGATCAAACCAAGAACAAACCTTGATCTGCCAGCACCCCTTAATATGATCCGTGGCGTCAACAAAAACCTGCACATTACTGAAGCACCAACATTGGCCCCATACACTCTTAAAAATAAAGGTGCTTCAAAAGGTTTTAGGTTCACCTTGACTGAGAATGACCTTCAGCTTTGCAGGATAAAGAAGAAAATGTTGGATGCCAGCTTCTCTCATTTCCTTCATAATTGGCGCAAATGCACTTCTTCTTTTTGCGGTGACCGGAGAAAAATCTGGAAAGAAAGACAGCATTGCTCCGTCGGATGTTTTCACCGGGGCGTGAAGTCTGACGGCCCGCAGAATGAGCTCCCTGTCCGTGTATCGTAACAGTTTAAAAATGAAAACCCGTGGTTTAGCGTGATCTGAGGAGAGCCTTGCGTACACGCGATGGGCTAGCTCCACTTCAATCTCTTTGCCTGTCAGAGACAGGAGCCACGTCGGTAGCGATCTTTTAAAAAAACCCATAGGGTCGTCCTTTTCAGAATCTTCAGGCAATCCAGCCAGATTGCTGTGCCTATATTGCCATCCTGTAAGTCCACGACCTGTTGTTCGAGAGCGGCTACACGCCTATCATGATCTGAGACAACTTTCTTTTGTTCTCTCATCTCCCCTGTAAGAAGATCCAGTTTAGAGCATAGCGACTGAACAACTGACATGTGAGAAGCGAACTCGTTCCGCATCGCAGTCAACTCAGTTCTTAGAATGTCCTCAAAGTGTGTAACAGTGTTCACCATCTTGTCCATCATATCACTCACAATCGGTGGCTTGGCTTGGACAACTCCTGCTGTTTCCGATTGTATGCCATCAGGGAAAGTGTTATTAATGAATAAAACTTACATAAAATAAAATCAGCAAAAAGGGGCCAGACGCACGGAGCTCTACTCAAGTGCTACTAGGTTCATGAGCACGTCACGTGACCTTCCATCAGCCCAGAATTCTTCAGGGTTTTGTATATTGTTCTGACTGCAATACAGCATGTTTTGCTTTCAGACAGTTAAAATGTATAGCATGGCACGCAGTTAGAACACTGGAGTCAGTTTCAGTTTACGCATCAAGTTTGTGTTTGTGTATGGAGCCGTTGCTCATTTGGGTTACACAGGTTTGATCCTGTTTCTCATGTTTTACTGTTTTCTCTTTTCTATTCCTCTAATTGATTTGGTTCATCTAATTAAAGACACAACATAAACTTAAATTAAATAAATGTAAAAAAAAAAATAATAAATAAGATAAAATATAAGCTTTATACAAATGAAGGGACATTCTGTCCAGTGTCACTTTTGACTTGGTTTTCTTTTGTATTTCAACAGATGAATCTTCGGCGAAAGAAGTTAGCAGGGTAAGTGAGGCATCACTATTGTGCGTGTGTGTGTGTGTGTGTGTGTGTGTGTGTGTGTGTGTGTGTGTGTGTGTGTGTGTGTGTGTGCGTGTGCGTGTGCGTGTGCGTGTTTCTTTAACACTGTAAAGCCTAACAAATGAAATAATTGCTTTAAATGGATCAGTTTATTGAACATTTAGACAAAATATGATATATATATTGCTAAAAAGGTATCAATCGAATGACAGAAGGCATGTAGTAGACTTGAACATGGCTTTATATATTTAACCTTAAAGCAATCAAATTATGACAAATCAATGTCACAAATGAAGTGGATCTCAGGGGGGATTTTTTCTTTTTAGAAGTAATATTTGACCCCTTTATTAAAGTGTATAGAAAAAGTGTGAATGTTCATGCCAAAAGGCAGCAAGTCCCAAGTGGGGACAGTTATCAGGGGAGAAGCGCTCATGGAACACTTCATTGAAAAGTTTCTGCTAATAATCTCTCAGCAACACACATGCACACGCACGCACACACACACACACACACACACACACACACACACACACATACATACAGCTGCTAAATATGAAGGTGTCTGTTAAATGACAAACAGCATAGAGAACACAAACCTTGTGACAGATTTATATGAAGAGAGGCAATGACCTGTTAATGAGATCATTGCCACTTTAATGGGCTGATATAGCACCAGCACACACTCCGCTCCGAGCACTTATGCCCGCTGATTTAGGTGACAGAGATGAAGAAGTTAAATGGGGCCAGCAGAGAGGGACATACAGCAGAACACGATGGAGACAGTGTGCAGGGACGGGGTCCGAGAGGACGGGGAGGGTGGGCTCTGGAAACAAGGACTTTTTGGGGAAGGACAGCAGTGTCACATGTTCGTCTGCATAAACAGGATGTGTAGGGAGCTGTTCCCGTGGGGAGCACCTCACACACCCCTCATCCACCGGCCCACTCTGACCTTTCACACAGGGACAGAAATAGAAAAATAAAATAACTACACTACCGTTCAAAAGTTTGGGGTCAGAAAGATTGGGGGGGGGGGGGTTTCCAGAAATTAATATTTTTATTCGGCAAGGATGCATTAAGTTTATCAAAAGTGATAGTAAAGTCTTTTTCATTGTTACAAAAATGTAACTTAACGTTGAACATTCATAAAAGAATTCTGAGAAAAAAAAAAAAAAAAGAATCATGGTTATATAAAGCAGCAAAAACTGTTTTCAATATTGTTAATGTTAAGAAATGTTTCTTGACCAGCAAATCAGCATATCAATATGATTTCTGAAGGATTGTGTGACTGAAGACTGGAATAATTATGCTGAAAATTCAGATTTGCTATCACATGAAAATTATTAAGTTATTGTAAATTGTAAAAACAGTTTACATTACTGTTTGTATTAATCAAATAATTGCAGCATTGGTGAACATAAGAGACCTTTGAACGGTAGTGGATATACACTATATGACCTAAAATATGGACATCGCCTTCTATTTACTATTTTTCATAATATTAGTGAAAAGCAACCTTAATACTATCTATTTAGAAGGATGTCTGTCCGTATTGTGTAGTAGCCTATGCAGTGCTTGTGCATGTGAATGTATGTGTTTCTTGTGTCCAGCAGTACCAGGACACGAATATGCAGAGCGTCGTATATGAGCTCAACAGCTACATGGAGCAGCGGCTGGACACTGGAGGAGACAACAAACTACTGCTCTATGAGTTGTGCAACATCATCAAAACAGGTCAGGGCCTTTCTGTCTCATCCACAAACACTCACATATGTTATTACCAAGCATATGTTATGTGCTTAAGGTCAACAGTAGTCCAGCCATTTATAACACTTAATAACTTTTAAGTAATTGTTCTTATTAATATTATCAAACCTTAGCATATGTAAAATGTCACTGAAAATTTTTATCAAATGGCACGCAGTGTAAAGTATTTGCATACTTGCAATTAACATAATGTATTAGTGTATTATAATAACAACTATATTAACAAGTGTTCACACTGTCGGCATAAACAGTGCATGAAAGCTGCCTGTAGAGAGCCTTACAGATGGAGGTGTAGTGAATCCAGGTTAAAAGGTCTAAGTGCGGCGGGTGTTCCCCATCTCTCTCCTCCGCACACACGCTGATGGAGCAGCGCTCAGCCTGTCACTTCCCATCCACCCACGCTTCATCTGCATGCTGCAGCACTGCAGAGTGCTGGGATTCAGTCCGGCCCCTGCATGTCTCACACACACCAACACATGTGCGCACCGCTTTCAGAAACTGACTTTTTTGTTATTAAGAGGTGATAGGATATGGATTTTCGGGGACATTTTATACCTTGTTTGTTTTCAAACCATGGGTTATTATAGTTAACTAAAACCTTAAAAAAGCTTGCTTTAAATAAAATATTATTTAACTTTGAATTATTTAACTTACTTTGAATAAAATATTAATTGAAAAAATGTAATTGAAATAAAATAAAACATTAAAAATGATTTCAGCTAGTTGCCTAGGCAACATTTTGCAATTTCATTGTTTAACTTGATGTAGTAAAGCAACTAAAATGGAAATAAAAATAAATAAAAATATGTGATCATGTTTAAAAAAAAACAATAGAAAAGACAAAAGCACAACACAATTACTAAAACTTTAGAAAATATAAAAATAAAAACAAATTCAAAATAATAATATAAAAACTACAATAACATCATGATTTCAGTTAGTTAAAATAATTTCTGCACATTTAGTGATATAGCTTAATTAGAACAACTGTTATAAATAATCTAGAGCATTTTTTGTCACTTTTATTAGTAATTTTGCTCCAAGTCCTGGTTAATTTCTGACCCTGGTGCAAACACCACAGATATTTATTACATTTTTTTTATTTGCATTCTTTTGTTCCTTTGGGATTTTTGGATCTCCTTCTAAAACAAGTAACATTATATCTGTTAAAAACATTAGGCATATTAGCACTTTGCTATTTATTTTCTTCCTACAAATGCCATAAAGAGACTCAGAATCTATGGGTGCTTTTTTGTCCAGTTAAATGTTTTCTGAGTGCTCATGTCTAACACACAGTACATCAGTCTGTGACACTTTTTATGAGTTTTATTTATTTATTTTCTTCTTTGCCACAGCCACAAAAGCTGATGGATTTGCACTTTACTTCCTTGGAGAATGCAACAATGTAAGTATTTTCTGATCTGGTTGAGTTAATACATGCTGAAAAGTGTTTAGTGAATGTTGAAGTCGTTAAATACACTCAAAAAGCAGTCAAAACTTTGACACAGCTGCTCTTTATTCATTTTTATTGCAATTTTCCACATTTTTAAAATGATAATATGATAACTTAAACTAAGAGCAATCTATATTTTGTCAACAAAACTAATTTCTAAGCACTGACTGAAGCATTAGAGGTCTTTAGATCATGAGACACATAAACTCAGCCAAATGCGTGCAAACCTTTGATTGGTCATGTACATGTTCTGTTTGTCTCAAAATGGCCTGGAATTTCTATAGCATTAAAACGCTTGAGACCTCTGCTGTGTTCATCTACTCTCTGTTATCCACTTGAGTAGTTTTACATGGATGGCAGATATTGTGACCAATCAGATAACACAGTTTGAAAGGGCTTCTCTTTTGCCTGATCTATAATTATATGGGAAGTAATGAATAGATACACCAATTACATTGGTGTATCCATTCATTGGTGTTTTTATTTGTAATATTTATTTATTTATTTATTATTTTTGCTGTTTTAATTTTGTATAACTGCCAGTTTTATTGCGTACCGCTTGTCCTAAGTGTAATTGTAATTATTTTACATGTTAAGACAGTATTCAACTTTTTCAGGCAGTGCTATTTTTTAGCAATGGTAACATATAATGAGAACTGTAAAGTGCCCTAAAATGACAAATATTATAGTTACATTGACCACTCAAGACGTTTTCCTTAACGTCATGCTGTTTTGTTGATGTTGCTTTCTCTGTCACAGAGTTTATGTTTGTTCACTCCGACGGGGGCAAAAGAGGGGCTTCCTGGGCTCATCCCCTCTGGTCCCATTACATTTGGGACCACCATCGCCGCTCACGTTGCAAAGACACGCAAGACACTACTTGTAGAGGACATCATGGGGGTGAGCCGCATGCTGTTTTGCTGTTCACTGTTTTCAAAGATCCTCACAATAAGTTCACTGTAGCTCATTATGACACTATTTGAATTAATAATTAATCTAAGTTTTACAAAATTGATTCTTCTATTTCTACCATTTCAACAAATGCTTTAATATTGCATAGTTTGTGAAATTACTAGGACTGTATGTGAAATGTATCACTGCACTTACATCATGTCTACACTCCCTGGAAGTGACCAATAATGTGTCATGCCAGATCCAGTTTGTCACACGCTGGGAGCAATTAAGCTTCACGTCATCTTGAATGTTCACTAACAGACCATTCAGCTGTAAGCTGGAGGCTGTACTTTAGCAACAGTTAGAAATTTATTGGTGTATTTGCATGGCAAAATAGTTGTTTTAGAGTATGAAATGAATTTTTCACATATTGCTCACATATTCCTACAGCGTTGTATATAGTTAAAAATAAAAGATCATTTAAATTAGAAGGCCAGGAACCATAAATATCACAAGCCATCTTTGAATTTACAGTCAGAAGTTATTTCAATACATAATATATAAATTCATAGAATAAAAAATAAATGCATATACAGTATTTTTAAATATTATTAACACATTGAGAAAATGAAGTGGCCGCAGAAGCTCAACAGTTTAAAAAAATAGCATGTGTATTATGATGTGTTTCTGATTTATATAAATAATAAAAATTCTATCTATCTATCTATCTATCTATCTATCTATCTATCTATCTATCTATCTATCTATCTATCTATCTATCTATCATCTATCTATCTATCTATCTATCTATCTATCTATCTTTCATCTATCTATCTATCTATCTATCTATCTATCTGTCTATCTATCTATCTTTCATCTATCTATCTATCTATCTATCTATCTATCTATCTATCTATCTATGTGTCTATATATATATATATATATATATATATAGTATATAATATATATATCGTAAATTATATATATCATACATTTTAGTTTAATTTAAAAATTAAGACTTTGTTCACACTTTATATATTTTAAGATCTAAATATCGCTATTAACAAACCATTAACTATGACTTTTTCCACAATAAACTCCTAATTTGCTGCTTATTAATAGTTAGTAAGGTACTTTAGTTTAGGTATTAGGGATGTAGAATATGGTCATGCAGAATATATGCATTTATAAGTACTAATAAACAGCCAGTGTGTTAATAATAGATATGATAATAAGCACCTAGTTAATAGTGAGAATTGGTCCCTAAACTAAAGTGTTTTCAAGACTTTTAGGAGTCAGGACTGATTAGGACTTTTAAAGAACAGCACATCCGTGTATATATAAACTCCTCCCGTCATATTGGCTTGTTTTTTCCTGCAGGACGAGAGGTTCCCTCATGGCACAGGGCAGGACTCAGGGATTCGTGTACATTCTGCTTTGTGTCTACCCATCCTCACTGCCATCGGAGACCTCATCGCTATCCTGGAGCTGCACCGGCACTTGGGCAGAGAGCCCTTCAACCTCAGCCACCAGGAGGTACTCTAAGGGAGAAAGTGCTGGTATTTGATACACATCTACCCATGTGCCTCTGCTCTCGATTTATGTAGCCAGGCTGCACTTTGCCCTCAGGACTAGTGTGTGTTGAATGTAATGTCTATGGGCAACATCTGTGGGATCAATTACCACCTCAACTACCACGTTTCACAATTTGACAGATGAGAAGTTCTCATGGAGCAATACACTTACTAACAACTTATTATTATAATTTTTAATTTCACGATAGTATAAATGAAAAATGGACTGATACTGAGTCTGATTTTAGTCCATCCATTCAGATAAACCCACCTCTTAACTGCCCATAAAAACAAAACAAACTGCAATTGGTCAGACAATTCTTTCCTGTCTAGGTGCGGTCACATGTACTGTAGTTAAATCAATTTTGGGGCAAAATCTAGTCATTTCAGTAGGAATTTAAGCAATCTGGAATTTCACGTAAGAGGCAAAAGATTTTCCCACGCAGCAGGTTTTTCGCGGATTCGCCACGTTGACCAACAGAAATCTGCTTGTTTTGAAAGTGACTTCTGTATGAGCTGTGCTTCATGCATCACTACACTATTAACAATAGACAATGAACCTTTTTTGCCCATGAAATTCCACCAAATTTTCACTAATGTGACCACACCTTAAAGTTGCAGTATGGTACAGACCTTATGCTATCTAGCAGTTCACAGTACATTATAAGAGCAAAGTAGATTATAAACAATGTTGGGGAGTAACTAGCTACATGTAACGCCATTACATAATTTAATTACAAAATACAAAATAAATGTAACTGTAATCAATTACAATTACTGAGAAAAAAAAATGTGTATTTAAATTACAGTTACTTATGAAAATGTTAATCATTACAAAGGGGTTACATCTGAATATTTTCAGTAAAAAGCTAGGATATGTTGAATAATATTTATTTTGCCTGTTTTTGATGTGCACAGTGCCTTCTGCCATTTAAAGGCTGTTTAGTAAAGCAATGCTATTCTGATGCTTTTGATTGGTACTTGTTTGAATTTGCAGTGCACCACGTCAAAACCACCAATTATATTAATCCACATTGCCTCTAAAAGCTTTAGGCTATAACCTGTCTGAGAGTTGCCACCATGGCGAGTGATAAAAATATGTTCCAGTGCTGTTCTTTAACAGTTAACAACATTTGTTAGTAAATTAGAAAAGTAATCAAAAAATAATCAAATGCAATCAGTTACATTACTTTAATAAATTAATTGAAATAGTTACTCTACTTGTAACTAGTAATCTGTAACCTATTACATTTCCAAAGTAACATTGCCAACACTGATTATAAAGGATTTGATTCTTTCCTGTGAATAATTCTGTTTGCGTTATTTAATCGTTTTGATGACTTTACTATTATTGTAAAACAGGGATGGGCAAAATCCCCCACTGTCCTGCAGAGTTTAGCACCATCCCTAATCAAACACTCCTGCCTGTAATATTCAAGTAATAGTGAAGTCCAAAAATGCCCCCTGTACCCTTATATAGTGCAGGGGATAGCTATTTAGTGGTGTCCGAAACCATAGTGGATGTTATCAATGCGCCTCAATAACGGACGTACACTCAACGGCTAGCCATTAGACAATACCCATGCACTGTAAGTGTCATGATAAATGAATTAATCAGACTCTGTTCATGCAGTAATGTCCCAACTTTACTGGACAGTGGCCCTTCAGTGCCAGAGTTACCCATTTCTGCTGTAAAATGTAGAAAATAGTAATAACAACGAATCTGTAATTGCATTTAAACTTTGGCTAACAAGAAACTCAGCTGTCAGGTGAGGTACACAGGACTATGAAGTTCTGCTTGTTTGTTGAGTGCTCAAGGTTCATATAGTGTGTCTTTGACTAAGTGTGCCCTGTTTTTTAGGTTGCAACAGCAAATTTGGCCTGGGCATCTGTAGCCATACACCAAGTCCAGGTGAGTACATTTAAGAAAAACAATGCGTTGCTTGTTGCAGCTTGACAGTTGCACAAGCTGTTGGATTTGGTTGAACACACGTGTTTTGATTTCTGTAATCCACTGTGTACATGGACCAGGCTGCTGGTGGGCCCAGTGTAAGCAACGAGACCACACATTAAACACACCTTCGTCTCAGGAGATGCAATTAATGACAATGCAGTCTTGTTTGTACGTAAACGGTTGTACGCTGTGAATGACACCACTCTGGGTTTTAATGTCCCTGTGCATCACGGGGCTCTTTGGGAGTAAATTTCACTCTGGGAGACAAACCTTCTCAGAAGTTAGGAGCCATCTGAACATGGTTGTGATGAGAAGACAAGGAGGACCATAAGTGACATATTTTAGGGCTCTAAGGCAAGACACTCTAGGCAAAACACTGTTTTTTCATGCATCTGTCAATTTTGGTATTTTGGGCTTCTTCACAAAGTAATTTTTCAGACTACTGGAAAGAAAACATCCAAAATACACTTTTAAGGGTTTCTTTTATTGCACTTTTTCTATTTGTGTCTATAGATTTCGATTACATATCTTTAAAAGGCCTTTTTTAACCCTGCACTGAGCCACAAATTTCCACTACAGCCACAATTACTTACATCAAACTATACAGTTTTATTTGCATCTATTTTCTGAAGGGTTTTACAGAGGGGTTTGTTCATATATATTTTGCCTGATTTTTATTCAACATTTAATTCATTAAAACAAAAAAAAGATGCACATAATTTTTTTTCTAGCAGTTGATAGTATTTTCTGATTTATGGAATGAAAAAAAAAGTCAAAATCAAACAAGAATTTTGAACCTGGCTTCATACAATGTTCAGATTTTTGTTATAGAAAGGTATGCAAATTAGTGCGTGTTTAATGAGATAATGACTCATTTGCATATTTAAACATAACATTTCAGAAAACTTGTAATACAAAAACGCATTTGCAATTCTTAATGTAATCAATCAACTGACAAAGTATGGTGATATTTATTTATTTATTTATTTATTTACATGGGGTGTCTTGCCTTAAAGGAATTGATTATTCAAAAATGATATTTAATAAATCTTTAGTAATTAATGTCAGAATTTTCGTTTTTAGTTGAACTATTTCTTTAAGAAGAGTTCATTCAAAAATGTCAGTTCTCTTGTCCTCGTCTTAACCCTCATGCTGCTCGAATTACATAAGAGCACTGTAACAGAAACAGAAAAGCACTGTAAAAGTACTCCATATGACTTATGCATACCATAACTTTGTCAGCTTTTTACAAAAAAAAAAAAAAAAACTAAAACTAATTGATGGCTTGTGATCAGCATAATCAGTTAAACATAGAATTCACATAGAAAGTAATTTCCTAGAATAAAGACAAGTCAGTTTAGACTTGCGGTGATTGCCATCTTAAAGCTTCCTGTTCATGTTTTGTGTTCACAGGTCTGCAGAGGTCTTGCCAAACAGACAGAACTCAACGACTTTCTCCTAGATGTGTCAAAGTGAGTTCATGCATAAAAGTATATTTTGTGTGAATTCCGTGAACACTTGTCCAGGTTTTCATGCCAAAAATCATAAGAAAAAAAATTGCTTAAAGAAAATTAAGCATTATTTTCATGAAAGTTAAGCATTTTTTTCACAGTACATGACTGGAGCAGAAATATGCTTAATAATCATGATTTTTTTCATTTTGAGTTTTAGGTCAAATGTGCACTGGATATGTTTATTAAGAATCCCCTATATGACCAAGACTCCATAATATTGAAATGTTTCAATGTTTATTGACATTTAACATTATAATAAATAACCAATGTTACGTATGAAGAATATATATATATATATATATATATATATATATATATATATATATATATATATATATATATATATATATGCATTCATGTTATACTGCGTTTGTATCATATGGATATCCTTTTAAAATGACAGGTCTTTCCTTCCTTTTCGATTTCAAACAGAACGTACTTTGACAACATAGTGGCAATAGATTCTCTACTTGAACATATCATGGTAAGTAGGTTCTCCTTCTCTTAGTAAGGTCACATGTTTGGTCACGAGGACAAACATGCTGTTCTTCTGTCGCTCATCTGTGTCACCATCAACGCCAGAGAAATCTGTGCCATGAAAGACCTTCTCTCATTTGTTTGCCATGTTCTGTGTTGAACCCACCAGCCTTGGGCTTGTTGTTAAATATTCTTTTTCTCATTTACGTACATGTTTGCATTCTCTAGATCTCACTCACACAAGCACAAATATTCATACGCTTTAAATATCAGATCTCTGGCCCACTCATGTCTCTGTCCCCTCCTTCCTGTTGAGCAAAGCAGCACAGGAAGTGATGCAAATAGGTCAGAGAGAGGACAGAAAGTCAGTCTGACACCGCTCCAGCATCTCTCTGAGCTCTTGTTGTCCCTCTCAGGGATTCATTCAGACTTTTCCAATACGTACTTCCAGAAATGGAGGTAATATTAAGTAGTTAAATTAATAATGTCTTTTTTAGTTTGAAGAGATTTCTCGCTCATCAGCAGTTTCGTAAAACAGAAGTTTATCTTAGAGGGGAAAAGACACAATGTGCCACCAAGTTGTGAAATCCAGAGGGAAGGAGAAGTTCCTCAGTTGCTAGTCTCACATAGACACATGTAGTGGTCGACCGTTAGTGGCCTATTAATATACATAACAGAACTAATTCTGGTTATTGATGCAGATGCAACTCTCTGCAGATGAAGCACACCTGCATAGTAATCTTTTTCAAATGAATTCCTCAACAAATATGCTGCATTCTGTCTTGGGGAAATGTTATTAAGGAAATGCTTGTTTATTTGTGTTTCAGATATATGCAAAAAACCTGGTTAATGCAGACAGATGTGCGCTCTTCCAGGTAGATCACAATAACAAAGAGCTGTACTCTGACCTGTTTGATATCGGGGAGGAGAATGAAGGGAAACCAGTCTTTAGGAAAACCAAAGAAATTAGGTGAGCATCCAGAAATCCTCACTATTTGAGTCATATTTGAGTCTTTACATCCTTGTAAACTACCTGCTGAATTTATTTATTTATTTGTTTGTTTGTTTTCCTACACAGAAAAAAAATAAGTTACACAAAGTCACAAAATTCCGAATTGAATCTCTGCGTACAGTAAATGTAGTACAGCAGGTTGTGCAACACACTCTCTTTATAAGATGTTGTTTACTGCTTCTCCAAATCTATATGGAAACCTTACAAATCCTGTCAAGAACATATCTTGCTCATATTTCAGCTCAAAATCAAAAGTAAGATAAATACATTATATTTTCCATAAAGAAAATGATATCTATTTTAGGCCCATTAAAGTCTTTGCACTCTGTTTTATATATATATATATATATATATATATATATATATATATATATATATATTTTTTTTTTTTTTTTTTTTTTTTTTTTTTTTTTTTTTACTGTAATAGAAGAAACATGAGAATGAAGAGATAAAAACCCCTCAAAAGTGAAATATAAGGACAGCATTTTTATTTATTTTTTTATTTACATTTAATTGTGTGTGTTTCTGTGTGTGTGTGTGTGTGTGTGTGTGTGTGTGTGTGTGTGTGTGTGTGTGTGTGTGTGTGTGTGTGTGTGTGTGTGTGTGTGTGTGTGTGTGTGTGTGTGTGTGTGTGTGTGTGTGTGTGTGTGTGTGTGTGTGTGTGTGTGTGGATTTTAATCATATTTCATACATTGGTACTGATCTTAAGCACTCACCCCCAGGTTTTCTATAGAGAAAGGAATAGCAGGTCAGGTGGCTAGAACAGGAGAAGTTTTGAATATTCCGGATGCCTATGCAGACCCCCGTTTCAACAGGTAATGAAGATTTTCATTTTCCATGCAAAAACACCTGAGATTATTTTAAGTAACTTTGTTAAGAACCAGGTTACACATTAAGCATTTTGAACTGTGACATGTGGAGCTCTTAGACAACTGTTAGAACTGTAAAGTTACAGTGTTATGGCACAAACCATATTTTAATCCAAAATTAAAAGACAGAAAGAAAAAAGTAACAAACAAAGAAATAAAGTGCAAGTTCTCATACCATGATTTAAAAAAAAATCATTCTCATTGCACTAATGTTAAAATAATAATATATTATTGTAAAATATGTATGCATCATGGTATTTGTTGATTTATATGAAAAAATGAGAAAGAGAGAGAGAGAGAGAGAGAGAGAGAGAGAGAGAGAGAGAGAGAGAAAAAACGTTCGGTGAAATTGACCAAGCAGATGCATTATACGGGTGTATTGTTGAGTTGGACATGTGGACACACAGTGGTCTGTAGGTGTTAAAGTGGACATGTCACATAAAAGGGGCTTCTGGATTTGTGTACAGTAAAGCTGCAATAAGATGATTATTTTAAGCCTAGATGAGCCAACACTTGAAACCGTTGTGTGTTTAACTCAATCCCTAGCTCAGTCCTATACAAACACTGTGGTCGTTCATCTCTGTGTATGTGTGTGTGTGTCTGTGTGCATTTCTCTGTCGTCTGTTCTGCTTTTTACAGAGAAGTAGATCTCTACACTGGCTACACAACGCGGAATATCCTGTGCATGCCCATAGTCAGCCGCGGGACTGTGATTGGTGTTGTACAAATGGTGAACAAGCTGGGAGGAAGTGCCTTCACTAAAACTGATGAGAACAACTTTAAGATGTTCGCCGTCTTCTGTGCTTTGGCCTTACACTGTGCAAATGTAAGTGTGCAGACCTGGAGTCTAATAAAACATCTGTCGGTTATAATAATACCTAGAGAATGTTTGGAAGAAACAGGCTTAGGACTGTCTACCAGAGATTTCAGTCACTTGGTCCTCTGAGGAGTCACACAGTGTTGCCAGATTGTGCAGTTTTGTGCCAATTGGGGGGTTTTGAATGTGAATTTATGTGTTCAAAATTGGTTTGGGTGAATGGACAAAATTTGGGATGGTTTGGGATCAATTTGGAATTTTTTAAATTGTTAACAAACAAAACGCAATGTTAATGTTTTAGGTGTGTTTTTTGGGGGGATGGCAGGTTTTGGAGCTTTTGGGCTGGAAGACGTCAACCCAATCTGGCAACAGTGTGATCACACATGAGTCTTCTCACATAGCAGCTTTTGAAATGATTGAGGATTGTTAATATTTAAAAGACCAATAGTGCTCTGCTGCCGTCCGCTGATGGGATTTATATTTAGACAGAATTTACACCTCACATTTTGCCAGTGATTTATTTAATCTTTTATTGATTTATATGAGGTAGAGCGAAGAAAGAATAAACATTAATTATGATGCTACCACTTTATGGTACCTGAAATGATCTGCTAACATGAATGGTTAACACTAAATAACCATAGCTGATAGATAGAAGGATATATATCCATTAGATAAATACAACCACATTATTTTCAAAGGGTTAGTCTATTTTGCATGTATATTTTGCATCTGCGTAGACACATGGGGTGTATGTGTGTTTGTGTGCAGATGTATCACCGGATTAGACATTCAGAGTGCATTTACCGGGTGACCATGGAGAAGCTTTCGTACCACAGCATTTGCACGTCAGAGGAGTGGAAGACCCTCACACAACTCTCTCTCCCTTCAGCCATATATAAAGAGATCGAACTGTGAGTTTACACTCTCATGCATCGAAGATCACTGTTACATAATGGCTTTCAGTAATACTGTTACTTAGTGATTATTTAATTTTGCAGATCTAAAATCTGAGTGGACAAGCCACTCTGAATAGCTGTAAAACAGGTGCTAACAGCATCATTTGTCTTATTACAGTTAGGTGAATGAACTACTTGTTTTTAAAAGCAAAAAATTACACACAGCCTCATGTTGCTTATTGAGTGTTTTTTTTTTTTTTTAAATTGTAGATGTGATGGTTTTAATACCATATTTTTATTTTTATTTTTCATGATCCACAAAAACTAAGTGTGCGCATTGGTTTGGTATTATTTTCACGTGTGGACAAGTGGACATGACATAGGAGTTGTAAATCTAATCAGGATGTACTGAACACGTTTTTGGCTCATATTTCACCCATGCAGATTTGAATTGCAAACAAACTGTCATATTTCTGTCTAAGGTTTCACTTTGACATTGCTCCTTTTGAGGAAATGTGGCCTGCAATATTTGTATACATGGTCCACAATTCATGTGGAAAAAGCAGGTAAGAAAGTATCAATTTCTAAGAGCTCTGTGTGTTTTGTCACAACGTATCCTAGAACCAGGAAGAGAAATTAATGCATATGTAGTAGAAATAGCAGTGAAGAAAATGGCATAATATTTGTTTGTAATAAAATGTCTTGCTAAGGCTAAATTCATAGACAGTATGTTATCCTAAATGCCAACAATTAAAACAGATTTTTACATTTTGCATAATTTTAGTAAACTAACTAAAATCTTTATTTGGGCAAAATTGTTGGTGGTGTAAATGACAGGAAATTTGCATACAAATATATTTACATAATTTGTTTAATTGTTTAAATTGCTTATACTATGATTAATGATGATGTTATAATATTTTATAATGATTTTCATATTTAAGGACTATGTCTGGGACCATGCATGATTTAACAATAAAATATATAGACCTACATAAAAGGCATTTTAGTAATAAAAATAAACAGCCTTAAGATTAAGGGCCAATTTTATTAACAGGGCAAATTAGCGTGAAAGCGCAATTCCAAAACAGCGGAATTGCGTGGAAATTTCTGCGGGCGATTTACTAATTAATTAATTAATTCATTTGCAAATTAAAGAACACAGACGCAACATCTCATTTACATATCGACCAACGCAATATACCAAGCGCAGCGCAAATTAGCATAGCTGTAATTAAAGAATAAAGAAATAAATAAGCCACAGAAAAGAACCGGAGTCCAAAAATTGAAGGTTTCTTGAAGCAAATTAAAAATAACAATAAATTATATATTCGGATAATGTGTTCTTCTGGCATTCAAAATAAATTAATAGCTGCATGTGGAAAAAATCCATGTGCTCTCTGTTCCCTATCAAAAGCTACTCTCGATGCTGCGTATCTAACACTAATGAGAACATTCTTTGTTCAACCTGTTGCAAAGTGTGTCAAACACGCCAAGAATTGGCTTAAATAACCTCGGTGAGTGACGCAACTGATTACGTGCACCTGCAGGTTATAAATAGACGTGAAATGGACATACCTTCAGGTTTCTTTGTCTTCGAGACCGCTTTGTGTGTGCTTCTGGTCGAGGAGACGCTCGCGGGCTATCTCTCCCCTGGGAGTTCATCATCACTTAAGAAGCCAACCCTCCCCACCAAGCCTTGCAGAGTAACATCGTCACTGGTGGGGAAGGCATTTCAAGCAGTGGGTCAGACCTGCTGAAGGACCTGAGCACGGCCGGGAGTATTAGTGAGGAGGCGTTTTTAGAGCTGCGCCGAGCCACAGATCTGTCTCTTCGTGCGACCAAGCAGATGGCCCGTGCCATTGGCCGTTCTATGGCTGTGTTGGTTGCCACAGAGAGACAGCTGTGGCTCAACCTCACGGGCATCAAGGATAGGGACAAAGTGTTCCTCCTTGATGCCCCTTTGTCGCCTTCTGGCCTATATGGCGACTCCATGAATACGGTCGTCACTAGGTTCAGGGAGGCCAAGAGACACGCAGAGGCTTTCAATTAGTTTCTTCCCCACCGTGCTCAGGCGTCATGGCTGTCGGCCACCCGTCCCCGACCCAATCCGGTTTCTCTGCGGCGAGAGTCGCAGAAGCAGAGTGCGGCAAGCCATGTGCCCCCTCGTAGGGACTGGGGAGTGGCTCGCCAATCTCAGCAGCCCAGCAAGAAGCCGGATCTGAGGACGATTATTTAGTCTAAGAAGAAGTCCTGAGGGTCGAGCGCCTGGGACCGTGGGGGTGTGCTACCCCTGGGGAGGGGCATGAAAAGTTCCAACAGAAAGTAGAGGCTCCTTATTGGCATCCTCAGGGGGCCGCTGTACAATCCCAAGTTTCGGGGAGCAGCGGTCTCCAGCAAAATGTTAGGTGTTCAGTTACCTCCTGCCACGTTTCAGAACACCTGACATCTAACATCCCCCCATCAAAGCGAAGTGTCAAAAGTAGTGCCCCTTTCAGAGAAGCTGGCAGCGTGGAAGCTGCTGCCAAATATCTCTCCATGGGGAGAAAGGACTTTAGAGAAAGGCTACGGGATTCAGTTTGCATATCAGCCTCCGAGTTTCAATGGAGTGGTCTCCACTTCCGTGAAACCGGAATGAGTGCGTTTGTTGACACAGAAATTACAAGCTCTGTTGGACAAAGGGACCATGGAACGTGTTCCCCTGCCAGACAGAGAGTCAGGCTATTATAGCCGGTATTTTCTGGTTCCCAAGAAAGATGGGGGGTTGCATCCAATTTTAGATCTTCGCGGGTTGAACCGCTACCTCAGAACATGCAAGTTCAAAATGTTCACAATCAAGATGAACATTCTCAGATCCAATCAATCTCAAGGACGCATATTTTCACGTAGAAATCTTGCCACAACACACAAAGTTCCTGAGGTTCGCTTTCAGGAGCGAAGCTTACCAGTATCGGGTTCTTCCATTCGGCCTAGCTTTGTCACCCCGCACGTACACAAAATGCATGGATGCATACGACTCCATGGCATCCGCATTTTAAATTATATAGACGACTCATTCTGGCTCAGTCTCAAGAGCTTGCGCTTCAACATCGGGATGTCGTCCTAGCTCATCTCGCATCTCTGGGGTTGAGACTCAACGCCAAGAAAAGCGTTCTCTCTCCTGCTCAGAGGACAACGTATTTGGGGGTTGTATGGGATTCGATCACGATGCGGGCGTCTCCAGCTGTCTCTTGCATGTGTCGAATCCATTCTAAACACCTTAAAGAACATCAAGCTAGGCCAGAGAGTTACTGTTCATTACCTTCAGAGGGTTCTAATGATACCCTTGGGCCTCCTGGACATGAGATTGTTTCAGTTGTGGCTCAGAGCCAGGGGATTTTATCCAAGGGCCAATCCCCAGAGGCAAATAAGGGTTACACACCAGGGGCTTCGTACCCTTTCGATGTGGTTCAGACCCCGGTTTCTGACTTTGGGTCCCACTCTAGGTCCGTGTTGTGTTGCAAGATGCTAACGACAGACGTTTCCATCACGGGCTGGGGTGCGGTCTTGGAAGGCCGTCCAGCACAAGGGATCTGGAGAGGTCATCTTCTCGACTGGCACATCAATTGCCTCGAAATGATGGCTCTATTTCGGGTCCTGAAATACTTCCTCCAGCAGTTAAGAGGCTACCATGTCCTAGTGCGCGTGGACAACATGGCGGTAGTTGCTTACATAAATCACCAGGGTGGACTGCGTTCGTGCCGCCTGAACAGGCTAGTGCAGCAGGTTCTGCTTTGGGCACAGGACAAGTTCCTATCCCTCAGGGCGATTTACATCCCCGGGCATATGAATTTGGGAGCAGACTTGCTGCCTAGACAAGCTGTGACACATGGGGAATGGAAACTCCACCCCGAAGTAGTCAGTAAAATCTGGGAAAGATTTTACGAAGCAGAGGTGGACCTCTTTGCTTCACAGGAGACAGCACAATGTCCCCTCTACTTCTCTCTGACTCCTCCAGCTCCCCTGGGTCTGGACGCTATGGCCCATACGTGGCCCAGATAGAGTCTTTATGCATTTCCCCCGATTGCTCTGCTCCCAGGAGTCCTGGCCAAGGTCCTTCAACAGGGGTCTCGTCTCTTACTGATAGCGCCCCGTTGGCCGACCAGAGTATGGTTCTCAGATCTAATACCCCTCCTCGACGGCTCGCCGTGGGCGATTCCGGTCAAGAAAGAACTCCTATCTCAGGCGCATGGGACAGCAGAGCTCCGACCCGAGCTCTGGAACCTTCATTTCTGGCCCCTGAGGTTGACCAACTAAGAGATGCTGGGCTTCCAGCTGACGTAGTAGAGACTATTCTAAGTGCTAGGGCTCCCTCCACTAGAAGAAGTTATGCCTTCAAATGGCACATTTTCAAAAATTGGTGTATGGCACACCATGTAGACCCAGTTCACTGCTCGCATTTCCTTGAGTCAACATCCCATAGGCATGTCTGAGACCTTTTTCAATGTTTGTGCGCACACACTACACAACCTTGGGGGGTTCAGACACTTCCAGTGTGGTGGCATTGGTATTCTCATTCCCATTAGCGTTTGATACACAGCATCGAGAGTAGCTTTTGATAGGGAACGTCTCGGTTACTTGACTGTAAGCCTGTTCCCTGAAAAAGCGGGAATGAAATGCTGCTCTTCAGTTCCGCACTGTAGACATGCCTTGGCGTCTCTTCAGACAAAGCGTAACCTGAAGGTATGTCCGTTTATAACCTATTTATATCTATTTATAACCTGCAGGTGCACCTAATCAGTTACGTCACTCACCGAGGTTATTTAAGGCAATTCTTGGCGTGTTTGACACACGTGCTTCGCAACCAGTCGAACAAAGTATGCTCTCATTAGTGTTTGATACGCAGCATCTCGTTCCCATTTCAAGCGCAAAATAGTGTAAAACACTTTTTTTGGACGTTAAATAATGACTCAAATGCCAGTAATTTGACAAGCGCAAACGTTAGTAAAACGTGTTGCATGATTCATTTGAATACTCTCCTCCCATAACTTTTGCATCTGAAAGGGAAACTCCTAAAAATGCATATTCAATAAGGTCAGGCGTAAAAATTACTGTGTTCACGCCTTTTCAGCGCTAATTCATCACTTCACGTCCTTAGTAAAACCTGACATTACTATTTTAACGCCAAAAGACGGTTTGCGCTGGCACAAGCTGTTAGTAAAACTGGCCCTAAATCTATTGTCTTAATAAAAATCAATCATTTGGATTGTGCCTGTAGATGAAGAAACACTCATGTACAGCACTGCTATGACAAGGAACTTTAAGATTTAAAAGAACTCTTTCTTTGTGTTATTAAAGCTTTGAGCTGGAGAAACTGTGTCGCTTCACTATGTCAGTGCGGAAAAATTACAGACGAGTTCCATATCACAACTGGAAACATGCTGTGACGGTGGCACACTGCATGTATGCCATCCTGCAAAAAACCACTGGGATCTTCACTGAGCTTGAGGTCAGTGTCATTCTCACATTAGCATTTGCAGTGAACTTACAAAAGTGAGTTATTTCAACTACGAGCTTCTAACAAAAGGTTAACTACAGTAACTGAAGATTGTAGCAACTATTATACACTTAAATTCATTCTATGTTACTAAATTCTTTTAGTATTTTTTTTTTCTTTTTGGAGGAGGCGTGACTTTGGAGAGTGATTTACAGGAAGGGTGGGATCTTATGCTTTCAAAGCTAGGTTGTTATTGCTAGCCTCTCCGAAATCAATACTTCGAAATCAGTACATTACTTTTAATACAATGTACTTAATGTTTTACATTGTAGTTATATTTAAATAAATACCTGCATGTAATGACATCTGTAATTAATTATACTGTTACCCCTTAACCCACCTTTTAAACTAACCTTACCACAAAACCTGTCGCTAACCTTTCCGGTATTCCACCTCAATAGCAGCAAAAGTGTTTTGCAATAAATACAACATGAACAAATTAGGAGTTTATTGAGGCAAAAGTTGTAGTTAATGGTTTGCTATTGGCGAGAATTGGACCTTAAAATAAAGTGTGCAGTTAACGTTATAGTTATCTTTGTCGTTATCATTCTTGGTGTGAACCAGTCCTTTAGTGTCACTGAAAAATGTAGTTAACAGAAGTTAATAGATCTGTAGTGTGACTTACTCCATTGCCCTGCTTATGTCTTATCACACAGAGGAAAGGCTTGCTGATTGCCTGCTTATGTCATGACCTGGACCACCGCGGCTACAGTAACAGTTATCTACAGAAGTTTGACCATCCGCTGGCCGCCCTCTATTCTACATCCACCATGGAACAGCATCACTTCTCACAGACGGTGTCCATCCTGCAGGTAAAGCTCCTACACACTGCGCCAGCTCAGTACAATACGTTCAAACACGCTAAATATGGTCAGTTACACCCACCCGTTACGGGGCGCGAACATGTGCACAGACTCCCTTAGATTCTCCAATGGCTGTATTACTTATGGTATAAAATTGGCACTGGCCTTATATATGATTTCAGTGCCTGTTGTTTAAAGCTATAGTCCTTGCTAAATGTTGTTGTTCACCCCAGGTGAATAATGTAAAAAATAAATGAATAAATAACAAATATCACTATATTCGCAGGTTGACTGATCATGTTAAGGATTGCAAACATTTTTGTATTGCAGGTTTCTGAAATGTTGTCTTTAAATATGTAAATATTTAAATATTTTATCTAATTAAAAATGCACTACTTTGCATACATTCCAAGAACAGAAATCTGAACACTGGATAAAACCAGTTTCAAAATTAATGGTTCATTTTGTTGGCATATTAGAGTCCAGTGTTGGGGAAAGTTGCTTTTAAATGTAATGCATTACAATATTGTGTTACTCCATAAAAAGTAACTAACTGCATTATTTAGTTACTTTTTATGGAAAGTAATGCAATATGTTATTTTTGTGTTACTTTTTGTTTAGCTGGGCTTGCTTAATATTTTTAATTAAAAAAGCCAAAAGTTATATTTTTGGCTACTATAAAGGCCCTTTCACGCCAAAAGTTAAATGAATAAGCTTCAGCCTAAAGGAAGTGCCTCTGCACCTCACTCCCAATTTATCTGAACACTGGGACAGGAGAGGAGTCAGTAAATAAATGGGAAAACAAAGTAACTTGCATTACTTATTTGAAAAAGCAACTCAGATATTTTCTTGTAAATTTAGAAGTAATATGTTACTTTACTAGTTACTTCTAAAAAAAAAAAAAAAAGTAATCTGATTATATAACTAAGGCTACTTGTATGAGCCAATGGCTTTTACAGAGGGGATTTTGGATATCTCTTTTATCACTCCGTAAGTCGGGAAATATTGTCAACGGCCAAAAAAAAAAAGTCATAATTTATTTGGAATAAAATCAGGTGAATTATATGTGAAGAAACCACTCTGTAAGACCAGTCATAATAACAAAATATAGATTAGAATAAAGATATAGATAGGAATAGATAGTAAATTACATCTTAATCTTTCCACTAGCCTGTAACAACAGTTTATAAAATGCCAAATAGCCCAAAATCATAAAATTGACCAAAAACAATGGTTTTGCCTGTGATGCCTTACATGCAGAAACCATCACATTGTCTTTAAATGTCATATTGTCAGAAGCTGAGATACAAGGAAGCATTCATGTGGTAGTGCCATTTATTTACAAATCAATAAAAAAAATCATTGATTTACAAATCAATGCAAACATCAATTATCAATGCAAACATGCCCCCAGAATTTGTGCTGATTGCAGTTTGCATTAGGTTGACCACAAAATAAAGACTTGTGGTCTAATGTTTCTTTTTTTCTCATTCCCATATTTAAGAAATGTCCCATCTTAAGCAGAGTCAGTTGGTTGTCAGCCATTTCTTGGATGCCCCTTCGGCTTTGCTGCAACTCTCCAGCAGAGCCAGACACCCCATAAGTGGAGCTTTTGCTTTTTTATTGATCTCTTTTTTTCCCATAGCTGGAAGGGCACAATATTTTCTCCAACCTGACTTCCAGTGAGTATGAGCAGGTGCTGGAGATCATCAGGAAGGCCATCATTGCTACAGACCTCGCCTTGTACTTTGGCAACCGCAAGCAACTGGCTGAACTGCTGACCACAGGGGCGCTGGACCTGAACAACCGTGCTCACAGGTCAGAGGTCATAGTTCATCTCCATTATCACAGAATTCAACTTCAGAGATATTTTCAGGGAGCCACCGAAACAGTATCAAAGGCTGTGGTTGAACTGAAGTAGTGTCATACTGCTTGAGTGAATCTCAAGTAATATTAATTAACTGCATGTACTTACTATAGGGTAAAAGTTAGGGTTTGGTTTAGGATTAGCTGCTTTCAGTTATGCATAATGTTTTCTGTTATTCTGTTATTACTATAATAAATACATGTAACATGCAACTATGTCACTTTAAAATAAACATAGAAAATATATTCAGGTTACTGTAATTATAATAATTATTTTCAATTAAGCACATTTCTTCAAAAAAGTTCTTTATCATAATGCATCCAGACATTACTAAATTAAATCAGCATAAATTATGTATGTATGAATTTCTCACAAAACTAAATTGCAGGTTTTAAATAAAAAATTTAAATTTAAATTGTGATAAATTGGACCAAACTATGAATGAAAAAGAGACTTACATAATGTTCTGTCTCAGCATTTATTGTGTGGGTACTTTGTCAACGCTATACAGGGGTGAGGGGTGGGGGGTGGGGGGTGGGGGGGTGACAGAGTGCATAGGGCCCAGAGGTCTGGGGGCCCGTGATTGCCTACTGACATTTAATTCAAGTAGTGGGCCGATCGCCGAAGCGAGGAAGACCTATCCGATATTAGGCGCTGTTTTTAAATTGCAGCGCATTGTGAAACCGCATAAAGCAAATACTCCGAAGGTGTGAAGCGGTGCAACCCGATGCATCCGCCAGCCGCACGTCAAAGCAGAGCGGTATCTCCCACACAGCACTGATGAACATGTGCCGCGCTTCTGCCACGATGTATAAGTGATAAGCAGCGCAAGTCGCTTGATCCACTCAGATGTGACACAGAATTGTTATACAGTCGTGTGACATGAGAACATTAAAGGTTCTGTAGTGATGCAGGCTGAAAACAGCCACGACAGTGAGGTGTATTGGAAAATGCCAATAGGAAAGGAAAGGAAGTGACCCATACTTGGAATTTGTGCTCTGCATTTAACCCATCCAAATGCACACACACAGCAGTGAACAAACACACACCGTGAACACTCACCCGGAGCAGTGGGCAGCCATTTATGCTGTAGCGACCGGGGAGCACCTGGCACCTGGCTATATGGCCCGTTTTTTAAACATATTACAATCCAGTTCGGTGCCTTGCCCAATAGGCTTGTCATTTCAGCACCACAGTAATTTAACTTGAAGTTAACACTAGCCTATGTGTTGGCAGAAATGAATTTATTATAAATGTTACTGGTCACACTTTATATTAGGTGGCCTTAACTACTATGTACTTACATCAAAAAATAAGTACAATGTACTTATTGTGTTCATATTGTATTGCAAAACACTTTTGCTGCTATTGAGGTGGGATACGGGTAAGGTTAGAGACAGGTTTGGTGGTATGGGTAGGTTTGAGGGTGGGTTAAGGTGTAAGGGATGGGTCAACAGTGTAATTATAAATGTAATTACAGAAATTAATTACAGATGTAATTACATATAGGTATTTTTAAAAATGGTAATTAAAAATAGTAGTTAAGGCCACCTAATAGAGTGGGACCATGTCACTGTTATTACATATTGGGAATTATTTTGTAGTTTCTTCATGTTTAGTTTTTGTTTAACTACAAATTTTATAGTTTATTATTACTTACTATTTATTTTAAAAACCATCTAACCATGGTAATGAGGATCGTGGTTTTGCTTCTTGTGACCACCATCCTACTAATAGTCAGCTAAACTCTGGATTCTAAGCAAGAACTTCTTTATTTTTAGATGTTTAGTTCTAATGAATTTTAATTGAAGTAAAATGTTAATTCAATAAGAGCCCGATTAAAGATAAATATCAGTGTCTTAATTATTATTTACAAATAATAAAGTTCTTAAAGGTAGATTCACCCAAAAATGAAAATTTTCATCATCAACATCATGTTATTCCAAACCTGTATGAATTCTTTCTTCTGTGGAACATAGTTTGAGAAATTCAAGAATTTTTTGTCCTTACAGTAGAAATCAAGGGTAACAGAAATGGTTTTGTAACATTCTACAAAATCTTCTTTTCTGTTCAACAGAAGAAAGTCATTTGGAACGACATGAGGGTGAGGAAATGAATTTATTAGCAGTAACTTTCCAGCAGTCTATCTCAAAATCAATGCTATCCTGTCAAGTGCTTTTCTATGTGACAAAAATGCATTATTAAATTTGTTGCATTTGTTGTGAATTCGGTAATATCTTTCAGTATTTGTTTCTGTCCTGTTTTATTTATTCTAGTGCTGTCAATTGATTAAAAAATTTCATCGCGTTAATCACAGTCATGGACTGTGATTAACGCGACTGTCATGGACTGTGATTAATCATGGTTAATCACAAATTTAAAATACTAGGATTTACCTGTAAATGTGTTGAAATAAAGGAATGCATGACAAACTAGTTTAAGGAAACAGAACCTTTAACACCTCCGCCAGGTATGAGACATAATCCTTATTATTCTTTTGTTTTTATTCGGCCATTATCAGCCTTTATACTGGCAATAAATCATTTACCAAGCCACATCGCTTCAATCCCAGTATACATTTATCCAACTATTATCAAAAGTATTTCTAAATAAATACAACAAAACATTTTCTTGCGACCTTACGTGGAGTATTATGACAAAATGCATTATAAAGAAGAATTCTGCAGGTCAAGTCAAGCCACCTTTATTTATATAGCGCTTTTAACAATACAGATTGCGTCAAAGCACTTAACAATATGCAGGTGCATTAGAGCTAATATTAACATCATGCTTCATAAGACAATTTATGAGATTAATAGTACACTTTTACTCAGAACTCACTTCAAACCACCATCGAGTGTTTGTAATAAATTCATTTTATGATCACGTGGAATTTGGTCGTTTACTGTTGTTAAAATATGCTATTTATAGCCTTTTATATCGCTGCACAAATTAGCATTTCAGATGTACACATTAATCTCAGAAAATCACATACAGACCATATCTATCGAAAACGTGTGTTTGTTATCTTATGTAATCTATAGTGGCTGTTGTCATGTTTATTTCTGCTGTGTAAAAGCCTTAACATTATGCTCTGCTGAAACTCACGTTGTTTGAGATGTTACAACCGCCTCTCCGTTCTTAAGTTGCCAGGGACACATTCCAAGTATAATACACATTATTAAAAGGATAAATTTTTATTTTTATTTGTCTGTGTACACCTTGGGCGACCGTGGTACATTATAAAAGTAGCCCAAAACAACTGCAACCCATGGCTCTGTAATTTTTCCCGCGACTGTATTTTCAAAATAGCCCACTTGTGCCGTTACCCTGGCAACACTAGTTCGCTGTACCTTCATCACACAATGATAGATAACCTTCTGCGCTGTGACGACGGGAAGAAGTTGGGGTTAAACCTTATCAAACGATGAATTTGCGTTAAAAAAATATTAACGTTGACACCCCTAATTTATTCATTTATTTCCTCCAATTGAAGGCCCTATGACCCATCAAAACATTTAAGGGGGAATTTGTGGGCCAGATGGGCTCAATTTGTCCAAGGCCAAATTTTAACCCCAGTCCAGCTCTGGTTATTGTACATTTTACACATTTTACGATTGCAACTCATACCCCAACCCACTGAACGTGATTTTGAGGGGGCCCCATAGCAAATTCAGTGCACAGGGCCCAGAATTCCTAGTGACAGCCCTGGCTATATGGCCCGTTTTTGAAACCTATTGCAATCTAATTCAAGCAAAGCAATAGATCTTAAGTAGCTGAAATAAGCACAAATATCAGGGCATGTCAAAACATCTCAAGGGCCCCAAAATGACCTCGGACCCCAGAGGGTTAATGCAGAGAATTCCTAGAATGTGCAATTAATTCACAGCCTGATCTGATCCCGTTGATGAATTGCTGGTTGATTATTTATCCACCGCAGGGACCGTGTGATCGGTCTGATGATGACGGCTTGTGATCTCTGCTCTGTGACCAAACTGTGGTCCGTCACACGACTCACGGCCAATGACATCTATGCTGAGTTCTGGGCTGAGGTAAGCTTTAATCAGTGTAAACCAAGCATGAATCTTTTTGTTGTAACAATATTGTGTAATAAAGTAAATCATTGTACAGGTCCCTGTTTGTTTTGTGTGGAATGTCAAATTGCAGGCCAGACCTCTGAAGGACATTCAGTGAAATTGTTCGTCTTGTTTGTAATGATAGGGGGATGAAATGAAGAAGATTGGAATGCAGCCCATCCCTATGATGGACAGAGATAAAAAGGATGAGGTTCCCCAAGGACAGGTAAATCAGAACTTTCTGTCATTATCAAGCTCCTGTAGAAGAACGTTGTTTTTCCTATCCCATGCCTTCACGTCGGTAGTGTGCCTTAAAAGTTGTAGGCAGCTCATTAGGTTAGCGGTTGTATGCGAATTTGAGTTGAGAAACCATTTTTAATGTCTTTCCATGTTCAGTAGTACCTGAGTCCTGTTTTTCTTATGTTCTCAGGTGGGGTTTTACAATGCTGTGGCTATTCCCTGTTACACCACCCTGTCAGAGCTGTTTCCTCCCTCCAGTCCTCTGCTTACAGCCTGCAGGTGTGTCACACGCTCAACACAATGTTTGTCTGCATGAATGCTCCTATGCTGTGATATAATCATCCGTGTTCGTAAGCACTTTTATTTAACAAATTGAACCAACTGACTACTGTTTCAAAATCTGTTTGGTATAACTAATATTATAAAACAGATTTCTGGATGAGCCTTGTTCAAAATGGCTATAATCACTGTATGCAGACCTGTGACCGCACATCAACTTAATTTTATATTAATGCGCCAAGGGGCTATGGTTCATTACAGGCTAATGAGCTACTTAGTGGAAGCATTGCTTGTTGTGATGAATATAATTTTAAATCATTATTTGATTTTTAATGAAATTATTTTAAGCTTATTACTAAATGCATATTCAGGTTAATACTATGAATACTATGAATACTACTAATACTTTTATATTATGTATGGTTTTATTGGTCACACCAATTTATTTTAAGGTCCAATTTTTAAGGTCTCAAACATTAACCACGACATTTGCCTCAATAAACTCCTAATTTGCTGCTTAATAGTAAGGTAGTTGTTAAGTGTAGGATTAAGGATGTAGAATATGATCACGCAGAATATGTGCTTTATAAGTACTAATAAACAGCCAATATGTTAATAACAGGCATGCTACTAAGCAGCTAGTTAATAGTGAGAATTGGTCCTTATTCCAAAGTGTTACCATTTTATTATATATGGCATATATATGTTTAAAGCTACAGTGATGTTATATCAGCAGGTTTTTGACCTCTTTCTGTGGCATGAAAGTTGCATTTCAAACAATGTTCAAACTGCTCCTGTTTGGTTTCAGAATAATAAGCAGCAGAATAATTGCCTTTTGTTACTGTAGGTTCAATAAGTTTAGCACATATTCATAATCTTTATACAATACATCTTTTTTTTTTCCCCCGCTCTGAAACTGGAGTTAATTGCGCTGCTTTGCTCTGGTCACATTAACCGGCTTCCATTATGTAGCCATTGTGCTAGTTCTGATGTGAGAATGGGTACGTGTCTAAACTTCTCCCCCTGCGCCCCTAAACTGGTCGAATGCTTGCGAGTCTCTGTGACCTTGATCTGTGGGGAATGCAAACACAGTTGACGGCGCAATTTGAAAAGCTGTGCCACTGCGTCAGCACCAGGTTTCCAACTGGAATGTGTGGGCAGCCGGCCCAGACGCTCCGGAGCCCTGGTCCTTGTGAGATCAGAGAGGGAGCAATAAATGACTTCAGCATCACTAATTGAAAAAAGGAGAGTCTAATAGTCAACCATTTTCACCCTCTGTTTTGGAACAAAAAAGGACAGACCTAAAAAAAAAAAAAAAAAATTGAGTTGACAAATTGAGTTTAGCACCTTGAGTTTATCTGCTTTCTTCCTGTCTGGGTCAGATCGCCCTGGCAGCATTGCTTCTGTTGCTCTAGTGACAGCCTTCAAATGGCATGTTTAGGGAAGAAATACAAATTTTATTATCAGTTAGTTGTATCCATTATATAAAAAAAAAAAATGAATTAAAGTATGAGAATTACGTAGTGACCGAGAAAGAAGGTTAAACAAACCAAAGCTGTCTTTTATTTCAGCAACACTTCTTGGCTACTTTTCATGCTTTTTTGTTTTGTTTTGTTTTTTGGTAACACTTTATTTTAGGGTGTCCTTGTTACACAAGTTACATGTACTTACTATTATAATAACAATAAATTATGCATAATTACATGCAAGTAACCCCAAGACAAAACCTAATCCTAATGCTAACCATATAGTAAGTACATGTAGTTTATTAATATTACTCAGTACTTAAGTATATAATTACACTGTAATAAGGACACCTTAAAATAAAGTGTAACATTTTTTCTTCTTTTCATTTTCTTTCTTTTTTAATTAAAAAAATCCATTTTTGTGAGGAAATTCATACAGAGTTACACTTTATATTTTATCTGAAAATGATGATTTTAAGCATAAATGCATTTGTAAGATTTTAAAAGAAACAAATTCATTCAAGTTTGCCTACATTTTTGACATGATTTACATTCAATATTTAAAATGTTGTAATAAATTGAAAATGGTTACCATTGACCAAATCACCATTATCCATATACTTCATAACCAAACAGAGCAAAACTGAGAAATGCAACAATAATTCTGACTAAAAATATTTGTAATCTATTTTATATATTTAAAATCGTACACTCTTTTTAAGAGTTTGGGGTTGGTAAGCTTTTTGTTTTTTTAAGAAATCTTTTGCCTCACCTCATATGCATTTATTTAATTTTTAATATGCTTTAAAAAGCTGTTTATTCCTGTGATGCAAAGCTGAATTTTCAGCATCATTACTGTCAACAGTCTTCAGTGTCACATGATTCTTCAGAAGTCATTCTAATATGCTGATTTGCGGCTCAAGAAAAGTTTCTTATTATAATTTTGTGCTATGTTAAAAAAAAGAAGAAAAAAGCAGCATCACATTTTTATGTTCAGAGGTGAAAATGTGTGAAAGCAAAACATGCTACTTCTCACTTTAGTCACTTAATTTGTGGATTTTTTTGTAATCGTTTTGCCAACTGTTGTGTTTTTGCTGTGATAATGTGAAAAGCTCTCTGTGTTTGCAGGGAAAATCTGAACCAATGGGAACGAATCGTGCAAGGAGAGGACACCTCTGCGTGGGCTTCCACTGAAGAGGCCGAACTGAGCGAGACTTCAGACAGTGGACCAGTAAAAGTGGACAACTGAATCTGTGGCACCTGTCCCACAGCACCACCTACACCCTGCCAGAGACACTGGACTTCCTGTGGACAGTCCCACTTCCTGCAGAGACAGGAGGAAGCACAGAGGGCAGGCGGGGAAGGATACATTCAGAAAAATAAACAAAACATAATGTTACCTCAGTGGGTGACGGAGGCGTACACTCTAATGACATCAGGGCTCCCTCGTTGATGGCTGGGACTCAAGTCCACTTCAGCAGAACGGCCGTCATCACTGGCAGTACTTTTGCTTAGGAGGTTACTTCTGCATCTTTTCGTTTAGGTGATTTTTTTTTTCTTTTTTCAGTTTCTTTCGTGGTCTTACATTTGAAGAGGCCTTAAATACCAACCCGAGTTACGATCTGGTTGGATAAAAGATGGTTCGTCTAGTTTAAAATGGTACTTTTTATCCTGCTGTGGTCAAAATACGCAAAGCTTACTTGAGTGGATTTATTTTTTAAGACAGACAGAAAGAATGTTTTGTCGCAGTTGAGGTGCGTGAGGCACGATAAACCCATCGCTCTGGTGGTCTGATGGGGGTTTTATATAATATTTTGAGCAAAAATGTTTTGCAGTACTTGAATGAAGAATACAGCCTATTCTGAGTGGAGTTGTAAACAAAAATCCCCTAAAGCGCGTCCCTCCGAAGCAAAGAGCTTTTGTGATGGCTTAAATTTCTCTCTGAACCTTACTGGAGTCACACACAAGTCACGGTGTTCCTCGCTGAGATCTGCAGCATCTTCCAACCTGATATGAAGTTTAACCCGTCGACGCTCATAGCGCTTTTGACATTTAAAATAAGGAATCAAATGTTTCTGTTTCCATTGTACCATAAAAACATACTGTAAACTTTAAAACTCAAAATCTTCTTCCACCTGTACTTAGACGTTAACTACAGCACACCTATTGGATGTTCAAAAACAGAAGTCTTATAGAAACGGTTGTGAAATACTAAATTATGACTTTACCAACATTACAAGTCAACCTCAGGAGGAAACATATTATATTACCTCTGATTCTGAAACTATTTTATTTAATTTCCTCAAACAATAATTGTTTTAAAATTATTATTTAAGGTACTACATCCCCACCAAATCTGTAAATTGATGCAAAATAAGTAAATTAATAATAATAATAAAAAAGTTAAATGACTGAACATGTAGGGAAATAAAAATACAAATACTAATACAACATGAATCTGGGACATATATAAACATCTTATTTAAAAAAAAAAAAAAGGCTGCACACATAATTACTTCAGTTACTTAGGATAGTTCACCAAAATAAGAAAAGTCTGAAAAACAAACTGAAATTTAAATGATTTTAGTAAATTTCTGACTTTGTCTGTTGGTTTAATTAAGGGGTAAATAATGACTAAATTTCATTTCTGGGTGACCTATCCCTTTAAAAATTACTGAGCAATCCTATCGTAATAACTGGCGCATCCACCGTAAGATAAACTGTTCGTCGTTTCTAATGTAAGTCTATGAGAATCCTGCATGTTTGGTTTCTTTAAAAGGAATTGGATGCAAATCTGTTTCCACAGCACTTAAAAAATATTGAATAATGACAACAGAAAGATAAAAACATTACGTTCCCTTTTCCAAATCTAAATAATCCTTGAGAAGTTCATACCGTGGATTACATTTTTTAACTCTCACTCCCAAATCAGCATGATTCACAGTCTTCAAAGATTATTGTTTTTGTGTGATTCAAACATTTCTTTACACAAAATCAGCAGAGGAATAATGCTTTGCATCGTCACACTTCTTCGTCGCTTTATGCTCCGGTTTCTATGGGACGTTCTGTAAAGTTTGTGTGAGCAAAGAACAGTAACCAATGGGGCGACTGAAAACACATCTGACACAGACAACTGCGCTTTCTGGAGAGTAAGGTTTATGTCTTCTACATAGTAAACTGTCAAATGCAGGCTAAAGTGAATTTCAAGTTGCGACCCAACAGAAATGTTTGCCATCAATATAATGCCTTCGTTTCAAATGGCTGAACTCAAGTTTCGTTTTTTCGTTTAATTTTGTTCTTCTTTGTAACTGTAAGAGGCACCTGTAGTCCCTGCAGACAGTGATGGAGCTCTGACTGACTGATGGCCTTCTGTAAATACTGCAGGACTGATGAGTGAATGTAATCGATACTGTCACAAACTGCTTCAAGATGCCTGTTAGTTTTTAAGTGTACCAAAGGTGTACACCATCAGATATGGGAATGTTAAACATGGCTTCCAATGGTTGTGTCGGCATGCGACGTGCGCACTGTGTGTAGAGAGACCGAGTTAGGAGATGTAAGCTACATTCTAATGGTGCTATCTTAGGCAGTCATGCACTTTCTGATCCCGTGCTCATGCGAGTGTGTGTGTGTGTGTGTGTGTGTGTGTGTGTGTGTGTGTGTGTGTGTGTGTGTGTGTGTGTGTGTGTGTGTGTGTGTGTGTGTGTGTGTGTGTGTGTGTGTGTGTGTGTGTGTGTGTGTGTGTGTGTGTGTGTTTGCTCTGGAGTAATGCTACCAACCCCCATCTACTACGGAGTCAGAGTTGAGAGGTTGTATTCAGCACCGCTCACCTCAGTCACCAACATCATCCACAACCAGTCGTCTTTTCCCTCATATGCACTATGTTTAGAGACTATTATTATTGTTATTAATATTATTGCTCCTATTATATTATTATTGCCACAGTTATTGATTATTACCATTGTTATTTTGTTAATTAGAGTTCAATTTTAAATTAACTTATATTTTTTATACAAAGTTTAGCATTTTTGTTTTGTACAGAACAAATTGTACATTATGGAATAGAGCGAATGGTCATTTAGAGAAACTGCATACTGTTGCCCGAGATAAATGTCTCAACTCTAAATGTATGAGCAGTAATTACTTTTATTAAATATTTCTGACAAATACAAATTGTGTAATATTTATTCTGTGAATTTTTTTTACATGGAAAGATTAACAGCAATCAATCTATTTGCCATGGATATTCGTGTTTGACATGAAATGGAAACAGCACTATGCGCAATTATATTAACTGATCAAATTAATATATAGCAGTAAACAAAAATATAGAAAGTAATACATAAACATTAGCCTGTTGTTCAGAATTTGATTCTGTGACTTTTAAGCAGCAGGTGGCATTGTGTTTTCACACAGGTGTCCTAGCAGAGTAACCACAAATAAAGCTTTTACCTGAACATGATCCACAAGTGTCCAAATGGCACAAAAGGGTTTCTTTACATCAAGGTGTGTGTCATACCACATGATGTTTGGGAAACATGGTAAGTATAATGACAAAGCCATGTACAATTAACTAAATAAATGAATAAAAGATCATTTTAAGGGTAGGGTTATGAGCAATCAGTTGTTCTGGTAGGGGACACAAGTGTGAATCAGATTTTCCTAAAAGGGGAGGGTTAGAAATGGTCTGGAATCCAGCTGTGAGATAAAATACTGATCACTGCTGCAGTGCTGAAGTTGTGATGAGTCCATTCTGAATCTTTTGCGTCTAGCGCCATCTATTGGCAAAAAAAAACTATAAATCCTCATTTTAGCTTTAAGGAGCTTCATAAACTTGTCTGCAAGCTCTCCGTTCAGAGAAGTTTTGTGAACCGAATAAACCGATTCATTGAAAAGAGCAACTCAACCGAACGAAGATTCGAACTAAAGTCGTGGTGTTTAGAATTCTGTTACAAAGAAATGCGTGATAGACCATTATGACTTATGCCCACGCGAGAAATTTGAACGGTAGGAAAACATTCAGTGTTTGCTGGGTCTTTTCTTTTGTGTAGCTTTTTGTTTGTCAGTCAGTAACAAGAGCCTAGCAACAGAGATTCAGAAAGAAACAAAAAATCCCCAATGATAATGATTTCAACTTTTAAAATAGCCAACATGAAGCATTGCGAATGATGTAATGTCAAATAAAATAAATAAATAAAATTATTTATTGCATATATATATGGTGTGTGCGTGTGTGTGTGCGTGCGTGCGTGCGTGCGTGCGTGTGTGTGTGTGTGTGTGTGTGTGTTTGTGTATACACACATTATCATAAAATGTTGTTTTTCTATCTTACACCAAACATTTTGCTTTGAGGCACTTCACTGAATTTGTACTTAGAAAAAAAAAAGAACTAAATGTGCCCAGTGACTATATTTTTTGGCAATAATGTCAGTATTTATTTGTGTACCTTTCTTTTGAAAAATATTTTTCTAAAACATACAAAATCTTTTATAAAAACCATAATATATAGTTATGTCCCTCAGACTCAACTCAGCCCCGTCACACTAATCATTCTACACACATAATAATTTAGAATCCAACCTATGTGACAATTCAGGTCTCTTTAATAGTAGTGCAGACGGTAGTAGTGTCACACTTTCATATATATATATATATATATATATATAGTCAGGGAGGGTACTTTCAAGCTTAACAACTAAATTCCATCACATAAAATTAAGATGGAAATTGCTTCTTTTCTTTTTTTTATTCGTTTTATTTGTATTTATTTTTTTATTCATAAGTATATGCAGTGTACTTATTTTATTTCTTCCATATGTGGTCTATTCTCCTACACTACACAAGTAGCAGTGGCCATTTAAAAAAAAAAACAACTCCATCGCACTCAACTTTGTCACATATGTATATTTGGCGTATTAGGGTTGTAAATTTGTGACAGGGTTGATTCACTTCAATTATCAATAAGGTTAAATATACATATGTCATGTTTCAGTTAATATATGCTTACCAAAATCATGACAACTCATATTTATATTATAAATAGAATATTTGATGTAATGTCAGCTTAAACTTTGACAAGCATCCTACATCAGAAATGGCATCTACATCCGCAGCAGAAAGATAGTGCTGGGTATGCTGATATGCTGACCCAGAAAGAAGAGTACAATATGAGAGAAAATCACCAAATCCCAGGAATTACCCATGTATTTTTGGATATTTTGAATTTGAAATACACTTTAACAACTAACTGCTGCCTTCTAGTGGCACTTCATGAAATGTACTGTTGCACTGAGGCTGAAGCAGATTTAGGTGTTTGGTGTGAACTGTTTTCCTGCCTTTGATATTATTTGAATATTCTGTAAAGTGTTGTCCATTAAAAGCTAAGCATAAAGCAGACCTGATTATAATGTTTATGTATTCATGTGTATAATCTCTATGAATATTAATTTATGAATTCACTGCAGGGCCTATGATGTAAATAGAATTCTTCTTTTCATTAAAACATTTAAAAAGGTAGCCTACGAGTTATTTACATCTGGACTTTTTCACGCTAGGTTATATTTGGAGATGTTGATCAGTGCATTATTATTAAAAATATTTGAGTATGAATATTTGAATATGAACACTGATATACATGACATGCATGATTACAGACATAAAGGATTTAGAAATTACAGAATTCATATCGAAATGTTGTTTGGTAGCATTTAATGGGAAAATGGGTATTTATTTATTTATTTATTTATTTATGTTAAAACCTGATATGTGCGTGCTAAGGTTTAAAAGTCTAAAGTGACCTTTATAGAACTTTATAGTGAAATCTATAGGACTATAATCTATAAATAAATAAATAAAAACACTAATGGTATTTTAAAAGCTGATAACTAAACAAGAGGACGTCCCCTATCAGCCAGAACATGTACATGGAGCAGGTTATAAATCGTAGCAGTGCTTATGATAAGAAAGTGTGTGAACAATTGCACATCAGCAGCAGACACACCTCTTTAACAACTATACAGCATGAGTGCTTACTGAAGAGATAACAGTTCAATTTAAAACATAAATAAACTCCTGACAGTTCATGTTGGCTTTGTCAATCAAATATTAATAATGTACAAACTTGTGTTCTAAAGCTAAATCATCAAATCCTTACAACCTCAACATAGTTTTCAAAAAGAATCCATTAAACTCTGTCCGAAACTTCAGCCTGTTCTGACTTACTTATGTTATTTCTGACTAAATTAACTAATACAGGTGCATCTCAATAAATTAGAATGTCGTGGAAAAGTTCATTTATTTCAGTAATTCAACTCAAATTGTGAAACTCGTGTATTAAATAAATTCAATGCACACAGACTGAAGTTTAAGTCTTTGGTTCTTTTAATTGTGATGATTTTGGCTCACATTTAACAAAAACCCACCAATTCACTATCTCAACAAATTAGAATACTTCATAAGACCAATAAAAAAATTAAAACATTTTTTGTGAATTGTTGGCCTTCTGGAAAGTATTTTCATTTACTGTATATGTACTCAATACTTGGTAGGGGCTCCTTTTGCTTTAATTACTGCCTCAATTCGGCATGGCATGGAGGTGATCAGTTTGTGGCACTGCTGAGGTGGTATGAAGCCCAGGTTTCTTTGACAGTGGCCTTCAGCTCATCTGCATTTTTTGGTCTCTTGTTTCTCATTTTCCTCTTGACAATACCCCACAGATTCTCTATGGGGTTCAGGTCTGGTGAGTTTGCTGGCCAGTCAAGCACACCAACACCATGGTCATTTAACCAACTTTTGGTGCTTTTGGCAGTGTGGGCAGGTGCCAAGTCCTGCTGGAAAATGAAATCAGCATCTTTAAAAAGCTGGTCAGCAGAAGGAAGCATGAAGTGCCCCAAAATTTCTTGGTAAATGGGTGCAGTGACTTTGATTTTCAAAAAACACAAATGGACCAACACCAGCAGATGACATTGCACCCCAAATCATCACAGACTGTGGAAGCTTAACACTGGACTTCAAGCAACTTGGGCAATGAGCTTCTCCACCCTTCCTCCAGACTCTAGGACCTTGGTTTCCAAATGAAATACAAAAAAGAGGACTTTGGAACACTGGGCAACAGTCCAGTTTTTCTTTTCCTTAGCCCGGGTAAGACGCCTCTGACATTTTCTGTGGTTCAGGAGTGGCTTAACAAGAGGAAAACGACAACTGTAGCCAAATTTCTTGACACTTCTGTGTGCGGTGGCTCTTGATGCCTTGACCCCAGCCTCAGTCCATTCCTTGTGAAGTTCACCCAAATTCTTGAATCAATTTTCCTTGACAATCCTCATAAGCCTGCAGTTCTCTCGGTTGGTATTGCATCTTTTTCTTCCGCACTTTTTCCTTCCATTCAACTTTCTGTTAATATGCTTGGATACAGCACTCTGTGAACAGCCAGCTTCTTTGGCAATGAATGTTTGTGGCTTACCCTCCTTGTGAAGGATGTCAATGATTGTCTTCTGGACAACTGTCAGATCAACTCTCTTCCCCATGATTGTGTAGCCTAGTGAACCAAACTGAGAGACCATTTTTGAAGGCTCAGGAAACCTTTGCACCATATTCTAATTTGTTGAGAATTGGTGGGTTTTTGTTTAAAGTGAGCCAAAATCATCACAATTAAAAGAACCAAAGACTTAAACTACTTCAGTCTGTGTGCATTGAATTTATTTAATACACGAGTTTCACAAATTGAGTTGAATTACTGAAATGAACTTTTCCACGACATTCTAATTTATTGAGATGCACCTGTATTTCTAACTTTATGCTTCTCAAAAAATATCTAAATGAATTTGAATTCAGAAATTAAAAACAAGTTCCAAATAAAAGCGATTCAGATCTCTGTACTCTATTTCAATTTTAAATATATTAATACTATTATTATATTCAAAGAAAATAAACGTCATGTTATTGAGCCATAAATCTTATCAAAGCCTTGGAAGCCAGTATTACTTCATACATGCAATCACTATGTCTCACAATCACAAATTTCATATAATCAAAAAGCTGAGCATGGCATAGGCCTTTAAGATTACCAAAAGTCTGTCAATGGAAATAATAGTAGAAATGCGACCGCTCTAGATGAAATTATTGTACGAGAGAGGAGACCCTCTTCTAGGCAAAGTGTGAACTGCAGGTAATCAAAGCAAAAAGTTGATTACAAAAGGGGAGTGTGACTATGATTCACTGAGAGAGCAAGCCTCAGCAAGAGATTGGACCTTACCTTTAACCTTAGCACCAATCAATGCCTTGCTGTCTGCTTGATCTAATCACAGTTCAAAGTCCCTTCCACGAGGCACTATCAACAGAGTCTGTTTGTGCTGCTCACTCTTTTCTTTCTAAGCCCTTCGGCTTTATCGGTGTCCCCTTCTTCTTGGACCCTACAGACCTCATAGGACCCGGGGCTACATCATGTTTCCACGTGCGCTGCCGCTGCTGCTGCTATGTATCTCCACAGGCTTGGCTGCCACGCTAATACAGGCCTCTGCTGATGCAGCTGCAGTGGATTCTCCAGCTGACGGCTCTGTTTTACCTGAAGCTCAGGCTGGTGAATCCCCAGATAACAACTTGATGGCAGATGCCCCTGTTGAGGGAAAACCTGCAGAGACCCAGAGCTCCACACAAGAATCTGAAGATGATTCAGACTGGGGCGTAGGTTCTATCAGAGGGGGTTTGCAGGCGGTGAATGGCTATTTCGACTCTATACTGGAGTTGATGGGGGGTCGAGATGGTGTATGTCAGTACCGCTGTAGATATGGTAAGTGAAATAGTACTTGTATTTTAGTCTTTTTAGTGGAATAGTCTTTGTTATTGTATTCTTTGCTCAGTGTGCATTCTAAACGCTTCTCAGATCACTGTCACACTATATGCTTTGGGCAAAGACCTTTTTTTCTCCTGTAGAATGCAAAAGAATGTTAGTCTGTAAATTAAAAGCTCAGAAGATAGTTGACTGTTTCTCCAAAAATAGGCATAATTATTTTTGTTTTTTTCAAGCTTGACAGATGTAGTCAATATGAATTGCCATAAAAGTAAAAGTTTGGAAGAATGTACACATTCTTCTCATTTCCATACTATGTTTCCACTGGAAAAAACAACAACAACAACAAAAAATGACTGAATATTCAGGAATATACAGCTACTTCAAAGTAACACTTGTTGTGCTTTACAATATGCATGTAGTGTTTAACAGTGACACTACTAATGAAAAACTAAATATATGTTTTATTCAATTTAAGTGATTTAATTTAATAATTTGAGAAGTCTCAGTTAAATGCAAAATGAATTATTCACAAGACATGGTTCTTGATCAGCTTTTTATGTAAAACATGCCCTCGCTGATCTGTCCTCACTCACTCATGTTGACAGACACGGTGTGGCATAGGGCAAGTCGATCACACCACTCTACAGATGATAGAAATGAATCAGAACGTTTCATACGCTTATGACTGAGAATTTAGGAAGTACTTTATTTATCTCTTGACTCCTTTATATTACTGATTTAATTATTACAAAGACTTTGCATGCGTTTACTGTTAATTGAATACAAATTAATGGAACTTACTTAATACATACAGATATTGCTTTACTTAGTTTAAATTTGTTAAGTACAAGTTAATGTTCTTAATGGTTAATGTTGCCTAAGGAGGGTAGTAAATGTAGTTTATTCAATCAGTAATCTTCTTTCTCAATAAAACTGGTTAATATAGGCCTATGTGTAGTTTTAGCAAAATAATTGCATAATAAACTTCATGCGGGTTCAAAAGTCCTATACTGAACATTTGGTTGCAGGGCTTTGACTAAATGTGAGCCTGGACCACAAAACCAGTCTTAAGTGTCAATTTTTCAAAATTGAGATTTATACATCATCTGAAAGCTGAATGAATAAGCTTTTTTATTTGGCCGAGAAAATACAAATGCAAATGCCAAAGCTAAGATAACAAAGTAGTTGTAGTGTCTAACCTTATAATGCAACCATAATTTAAGACAATTTAAATAATGTTCCATGGACAGTGTCACCTTCTCTTGAAATGATAAAGACCATGCGCTGAATACCAAATGTGGAAATGTTTGATACTGTTTCACCATGCAGGCTATAGGAAGAAAATCTCATTTACTCACAATACTCATAATACTTCTTGGATAAGTGTGACACGGATATATGATTTCTCCGTTATTAAACAGGCAATTAAAACTGTCACAAAGAAATTAATGAATTATTTAATTAGATATTATTTCACATTTATGACATTGGGGTTGCACTTTATTTTACAGTACGTGAACTTACAGTGTACTTATAATGTACCTACCTAAGACAGTACTGATAATATAAGGTAACTTCATGGGGTAGGTTCAGGGTTAGTACCGAGTTATTAACAAGTTGTTGTAATTACTATAATAAGTAAATAACATGTAAATGAGTAACATGACTGTAAAATAAAGTGCTACCGATATTGGGGTTACCTTGGGCTCTGTTCTAGGACCTCTGCTGTTTTAATTCCATATTTTACATTTAGGTAATTTTATCAGGAATTTTGTGAAGTTTTTAATAGCTATGCAAGTGATATTCAACTGTACCCTTCAGTTCAAGTTCGAGAAGATCATAATTCCATAACAGATACTTCTCAGCAGATGTCCCAAAGTATAATAATACTGAATAAGACTGAATTAACTGCAGTGGGTAAATACATTCAGAGAAAAAAAATGGCTTCTTCAGTTTCAAATGTTATATCTGTAGAACATTTTTCCACATTTGTAAAGCTCTCAATGCTATTTTTATATAAAATGTATTCTAATAAAGTACAATAACAACTGTATGTTAATCCCTTAGTAAAGATATAATATATTATAATGTATCATTCCTGTTTTTCAGGTAAAGCTCCTCAGCCTCGTACTGGATATCAAATGCCGGAGCCTGATGGTTGTAGCACCTCACTGCTTGGCTTCCAGGTACCGGACAGTGTATGTGTCTCTTTATTTCTACTAACATTAGCAGCCAGTCTGTCTCCTTAAATCTTTGAACCTGTATGTTCTGTCCCCATGCATGATCTGTGTGAATCTGGCCAATGAGGTGCACACTGGCCAATGAATCAAAGTTGTACTGTAAATAAAAGATCCATCCAAATTAATATTTACATGTTAGACAGGAGAAAAATTAGGTAATTATTTTATACCTTTCGTGTCTGATACTTGATGACACAAAGACAGCCCTGCTTGTTAAAAGAAGAAAAGCACTGACAAATGAAACACTCACCTTGGAAGAAGCTGGTAGATATCTCACTTCCAGGTTTGTAAAAAAAGGTTTGAATTTAAGGCACTTAGTAGTAAGTAAACAATACACTCTGTTCTTTCCTTACACATTTATGCTTCTGTTTTCTCAAGTAATATTACATATAATAAAATTTTAAGTAAACCCCTAACTGTGACAAACTGAGATTGGTTGATTTACATCAGACTCAAAATGCCTCTTCCTTTCTAAGTGGGTGGTTTTTGGCCGTATAGTTGCAATGTGGACCAGACCTCATGGCATTAAGTTAAACGTCTGGCTGTGCGTGACCAGTATTGCACAGGCCAGCACAATTTCAGATATGGTGCTCCTAAATTGAGAGACTAGTGCAGACTCTGACGAGATGGTGAACATCCGACAGGTTCCGGACAGTTAAGTTTGGCTTCCAGCCAAAGCGCTGATAGGACTGCTGTCAGGGAAGAGGAAAGCAAATGTGCCAATTACTTTCACACAAAGATTCATGGACAGCCCTCTGTGTAATTTCTGGATCTTGAATAAATTCTATACTTTGAGGTTTAAGGTGTTTGTTCAGAAATCACTTATGCAGGCGGTATATCTGAATCCTCCTCTACGGGCGACAAATGTAATTGTCTCATGTTTCAGCATTACAAATTACGTCGCGACTCTAACCACCATCACTGCATCTCTTAAATAACCACGCTTATGAATAAAGCAGGAGTCTTCAACTTTTTCACACCAAAGATGGACACCTTTATTTGATGTTGTTTAAAATTTAGTGATACATTTAAAGTCCGGCATATTATAGTTTGGGTATTACCATAACATAATTACATATTTTGCATAATTGCAAAGCGATTTTATAATTATACATAATTATTGGTAACACTTTAGAATAAGGAACACATACTCACTATTAACTAAGAGTTTTCCCTCAATAAACTCCCAATTTCCTGCTTATTAATAGTTAGTAAGGGAGTTGTTAAGTTTAGGGATTAAAGGATCTGAAATAAGGTCACGCAGAATAAGGCATTAATATGTCCCTTATAAGTGCTAATAAACAGGTGATATGCCTGTTTGATTAATGATATAATAAGCAACTAGTTAATAGTGAGAATTGGACCTTAAAATAAACTGTTACCGAATTATTATATAAATTCATGAAATAACCATTATTGATATACAGACTCACATACACTTAATTTCCTTAATTCATATTAATGTGAGTGGGACATTGAAAGGATGCAATCACATAGGTTCTAGCATTTTTTGTGACTAACAAGTTCTTTGTGTTAAGTGCTTTGACACAATCTGTATTGTTAAAATCTGTATAAATAAAGATGACTTGATTTGACTTCTTTGCGTGTCTGAACTGCATGTGGTTGTTTGTGTTTTACCAGTGAAGTGCGAAAGAGTTTTAAATCTGAAGTTGTGTAATTTGCTGTTACTCCACAGTTTGATATTGGTGTCCCAGCCATGACCAAATGTTGCAATCAGCTAGACATTTGCTACGACACCTGTGGCTCTAACAAGTACCGCTGTGACACCAAATTCCGCTGGTGCCTCCATAGCATCTGTGGTGACCTGAAGAAGAGTCTGGGTCTCATGGCTAAAGTTGAAGGTGTGAAATACACACACACACACACACACACACACATTGGGGTTTGACATTAGGATATTCCACAGACATAGTGTGTTTTGTATATATGTAATGTATATACGTAATCGTATATACGTATATATCTGTGTTATAATAGATCCATTATCCGTTATGGCTAACCCAGATGAAAATATATTTGACTGATTATATGGATTGTCATATGCAATAGTTTTTTTTACACACCAGACAAAACCCCTCATATCTCTTCTCTCCCACAGCCTGTGAGACCTTTGCGGACACCATGTATAACACCGTGTGGACTTTGGGCTGCAGGCCCTTCATGAACGGCCAGAGGGCAGCCTGCTATTGTGAAGGAGAAGAGAAGGATGAGCTGTGAAGACCTACAAACCACAAAAACACACCACCTTCAACACATATAAACACTTTACAAGTTCAAACTACTCCACACTAGGGGTCAGTATTAGGATGAATCTCATTAAGACCCACCATGGTCACATTACACCACAAAAATGAAAAGAACAATTAGGCAGATTTACTATTTTTGGATTCTCATTTGTTTATTATAGTTAATTTATTTATCATTATTATTATTTTTAATAATTTTAATTATTATCAGCATATATTAAGTGCTGTATATGACAGACATACTACTAAAATGTAATTTAATGTGATATTTATTTTATTTGCATTTTATTTGCTTTTTTTTTTTTTTTTTTGCACAATTGAAATGAAAACTTTGCAGAAATTAGCCTAATCTTCCTAAAAATGTCACAAAGCAAGCAAAAAAAAAAATCAAACAAGCAAATGTATTGGTCCTAAAATTGACATTTTTTGAAAATGTATATTTTCATCCATATTTTGGGGAGCAAATCTTACCTTTACATTTTCTTGACAAGTTTTGTGAGATTTCACCCACTAACCCTCGAACTGGTGCTAGTGGATTAGTTTTAGTTAAGCAGAAACTAAAAAAGTTCATGTTGTATGTGTGAAAGTGTCTATCCCATAAATTTGCAGCATGTGGTTGTACGTAGGTTTGTTGTATGGGAAGACAATATCCAAAATAGTTTGTGACCACTTCATATGTCCACTTTGATAAACAATATTCATTTGCTTACATTAAAAAAAAAAAAAAATCCTACAGTATCTGACAGTGTGTTAGTATAGAGCTTCTAGTTAATTTATTATTAAGGAACTTTGTTCCAAACTAAAGTTGTTTTGTTTAGAAATAATCAAAATATTATGATTTTTGAACCTCCATAGGGTAGTGATATTTATGCAAATAATGTTTGATTGTCTGAATATCATGTTCTGAAAACTCAAATGTTCACATAAACCAAGTAGTTTTATTTGGTTTTTGTTTTAAATGTAATTAAATGCAGAATGGATGTTAAACAGTAACACATATGAATGTGTATTGCATTGAGAGAGACTATAGTCTACAGACTGTGACAAAAATCATATCATTGGCTCTATAATCATTTTATTTTCCCCAGTAAAACAGTGCTGAACTTATATGCCAATTAGCATTCAAAACTGTAAAATGCCACTCAGTTTCTTGTTCTAAGCTTTAGTGAAATGCCTAGGCTTATACTGTTAATAGCACACACAATGCATAACCTACAGCAGATGCATGCACATGATTTACAGTATGTAGTAAAAATAATGTCAGATATAGTGGAAGGAAGCAACTGATGCAACTCATAAATGTAAGATTTCTGCAGATACTGTATGCAGTATGGATGTGTTTAAATACAGTAAAGTAGCCTGTAGATGGCGTTGTGGATAAGAGATTTTTTTTTTTTAGATGTGTGTGGTCTCATGGATCTGGCAGTATACGAATGGGTCCACTGGAAAGTACATGTTGCTCTTGGTGCTGGTCAGTCCAGAGATGTCTCCTCAGGCGCTTTCGGCAGCCCTGTGTACAGCGAGATTCCCCTTGTTCCTGCCCACACACCAGCACACGGCAATGCAGGAACACCTCCTAATACACACACAGTACACACAAAAGTTTCAGCAAAGTAATAGCTAGCTCATTCGCACACAAAAGCACATGCATAGGACAGACCAGGCAGCTGCATTTCTCAGCATGCACCAGTTCCCTACTCACTCTATTGTCCTTGCCAATGAACTTGAAGACAGGGACCTGGTAGTGTTTGGAGAGCTGATCCTTAGCCGAAAACTGACGCACCGTACCGTCTGAAATGCAGCTGAGAAATACAAGGCCATTAAAGCACAACACTCTCTGAATATAAACTGCCTTTGTTTAAAGGTGCCGTAAGCAATCGCTCCTCAAAATAACGTGGATAAATTGTACATTACTGAAAAAGGTCTCCTGAAGAATCACACCTGCCTCTGTAACAGTATGCGCTAAACACCCCAGACAGCACACATACGTCTGCAAGATGTCTGTTAAAGATCTCTTGATTTGTACAAATGTCTGACAGACGTCTTTCAGATGTCAGTTTTACATACATTCTAAATCATATACATCTTAAAGACATCTAATATACGTCTATTTGACATCTGATAGGAAATGTCCAATAGACTTATTGCAGATGAGCAAACACTCTAAAAAAAATACGTCTCAAATAGACGTCTGCGTGATGTACATGTACTATCAGGGACAGCTAAAAAATTGACAGGAGAGCCACCCAATCAGCTCCTGTGCCTTTTATCTGTCAGGTTTGCTGAAGTATTCAGGTTTTGGAGATAGATGTTGTGGTAGAACCCTGTTGAAAAAAACAGCATGCTGGTTAGGTATGTTTTGAAGCATGGCAGCTGGTTTGAGCTGGTCCTTAGTTGGACATGTGCTGGTCCTAAGCTGGTTAGCTCCTGCTCAGGACCAGCTTAAACCAGCTAATGACCAATTAAGGACCAGCTTAAACCAGATGCCATGCTTCAAAACATACCAGCATATGCTAGTTTTTCAACAGAGAAGGGATAGGGTGGTCTAATTCTGTGGCTAGTTGAAGTTAGTAAAATGGCTAAAATCACTTACAGCACCAGTCATAGAGCATGCAGAATTAGTGTACAGAAAATTATGCTTTCATTTTTTAATTATTTTAAATACCTACCCATCTCTGATAAGGTAATATTTTAAAGCCTGGTCAGCATTGGGACCAGGGGTGGCAAAACAGCTTTCTACAAAAGCAGCAAGGCCATCCACCCGCTCACGAGGCTCGACGCCAAAGTACAGTGAATCACGCAAACGCAGTTGTGGAGGTTGGTTGTATGACTCTGAAAATTCAGCATTTTTGAAGAGCTCCAAACTGAAGGGGAATATTCCTTCGCTGTGGCCCGCTAACTCGAGTGCTGTGTTGCGCAGACTGGGCAGGTACCCATCCGACACCTCGTACTGCCGTGGAAACTCACATGTAATTGGCAGTAGTAGTTTACTGGTGCGCACAATCAAGTCCCCATTGCTGCTGGGACTAGACCGTGGCAAACCTGTTACCAAGTTGGTGCTAACAATTTTGTCATCAATGACCTGGAGAAGAGAGAAAGGAAGATGACGTTCCACTACATTCCCAGACAACCATCAAATAGTTAACATAATGTACTTCAGTAATGTGTGAGTGAGGAAAAATATAGAAGCTAGAACTTGATTTGATCCATTAGGGTTGGATTCTGAGTAGGTGTTATGGATTCAGTCCTGCAAGCTGCAGATTATGAAGGAATACCATTGGCAAGTACATTTAAGGAGACTTTTTGACCAGGATGACAGTAAAGATCACAGTATTTCCCAGTGGTAACGGTTCTTTTTGACTCTATTATTATTTGCTATTATTGCCACAGGCTGCATAGCAATACTATTTACACTAAGTGAAAATAACATATTTTCTTAGCAATAGATGCTATTTACACTAAATGAAAACAGCAGTATTTTCTTAGCGATATGCTATTTACACTAAGTGCGTCTATTTTACACTGTGTAAAAATAGCAGTATTTTCTGCTATTTATACTACTTATTGCAAATAGTGGTAAATATCTGCACCTCAGTATTGTAGTACATTATAAAACAGTATGCAATAATAACGTATTGAGTGTAAATTATAAATTAAATAAATAAATAAATCCCTCCCTACACCTAACCCTAACCCTACCCTTCATTTTCAACTTTTTGATTATTTTCCTTCATTTTTATTGAAAATAAATTCCTTTCTGATGTGAATGAGATGTGAAAAGGGACAAGAATGAGTTCGGCAAAAGGCAGATTCGAACTCAGGTCAATTGTGTTTAAAAGTCTGCACTACATGTTTTACCACTTACACCACTGGAGCTGTTCTTTGACAGCTGTCTTATGTAATTGCACATTGGTGGGTGAAGTTAGTGTAAATAGCCTCTGCCAACAAGGTGGGCTATTTGCATTTAGTGTAGATAGACACTCCGTTAAAGGGCAACTGACAAGTTTTGGTCCTGGTGTGGATGCAAACTTATCAAAGTTTAAAAAATCCTTAATCATTTTTACCTGGACCACAGTGCCACATGTCTTCAGACTAAAATGGAGGTTAATGTGGGTGCCATTGGAAATGCCGCGGCAGGAGGTGTTAGACAGGAAGAGTTCAAGTCCTCCCACCAGGTCTTTGGGAATCGAGACCTCTATGGAACTAGGATCACAATGCACAGGGACTGCACACAAAACAAATGTTGAAGTGAAATCTACAAACCCTGACAGAAAGAGGCACAAGGTAGGAGAGATAGGTTCAGTTCACCTTGACAGGTCCGTTTGTCATCTCCCAACGTCAGACCCCGGGGACAATGACAGTAATAAGAGTCGGCCTCTGAGGAGCATCCATGGCTGCAGCCTCCGTTCACACTGTCACAGCCAACAGTCTCTACACACAACCACAGAAACCACAATGCATGAGTTAAATGAAAGCCTGCCCATAGTCAGGATGCTCTGGTTTACCATGTTCTTACCTTTACAGCTCTTCCCGTCCTCGTCCAGTACTTTACCTGGTCCACACTCACATCGACGAGAGCCCTTGGTGTTGATGCATATTTCTTCACATCCTCCATTACCTTTCTCACATTCGTTCACATCTTACACATAACACAACAGATCACAGTTAGAAGCAGAAGCAGTGAATGTGGAGTAGAAACTTTGAAGGCAGCATCCTAACTGAAACAGATTGAGTTGGAATGCACAGGCAGCAACTTCAATGTGTGCATCATTCAATGCTTCACCTGAGAAGACTAGACTCGAGTGCATTCGGATTGTTTTCTATATATCCAACTTTGCTTTAGAATTTGTCTGTCTTACAGAACAGTCTTTGTGTCAGGAGCAACACAAAATGATGCCTTAAAATGTTCCCTCTGGATGCCTGTTTTGCAACAAGGCCAGTAATTTATGTTGTGCTGGAAGCGGAATTGACAGTGATAAGTTAAGGTTCTCCTGAAGGGTAAAAAGGTTATGAAGTGCTTACAGGAAAAAACGAAAGCTAGAGAGAAAGCATCAATGTGCAGGATAGATGGCTTGATGTCCTTAAGTATATCCAATCCAGTAAATGAACGCATTCAATTACATCTAATTGTTTTCACTTATTCTGTTCACTCATTATTTTCCTGCTGTGTCTTTGCCCCTACAGCATTTGGAGTTGACACTTTCCTCTCACCAGCTTATGAAGTAGGACTGAAGTAGGATTTGAGGAGTCTAACTCTTCCAATTAGGGTTTGAATCCCCCAAGCCTCCAAGTCAAACTAAAAGTTGGAAGGTCTTTTTATTTTATTTTAACAGTGTTTCAAGTGGGTCAACCCCATCCTGCTCCAGCCCACCCGTTTGGATCAGTGTTGCCAAGTCTGCGATTTTACTACAGAATTGGGCTACTTTTACACGGTTGCCGCTGGTTTTTTTTAGTTTGCGAGTTAAAGCAATCCCCAAGGAATGCAATTTTGATGGCAGAGACCTCCAATAGAGGGGAAAACCAGAAAAATTGCATTTGGGCTAGTTTTGAATCACAATTAGGCTGGTTTTGTTTCGCAAACCTGGTAACCCTGGCCACCCTGGCCTGGAGTGTTCTAGTAATCCTGAAGACCTTGATTTGCTGTTTCAGGTGTGCTTAATTAGACTTGGAGCTACATCTGCAGGACCTCCGGGAGCAAGATTGGACCCTATACAGTCTTGCCCTAAACTTCTATATATCTTTGGCCTCTGTTCTTGTAAAAACTACATATCCTTAAGAGACTTGTGAACATAAGTTACGCTCATTCTGAGAGGAAACCATAGCAACAGAGCCAGAAAAAAAAAACTGTTCTCCAAGACAAACTTCAACAGATTGCATCTTGAAAATTACCTACAGATATTCCTTTAAAACTGTAAACCCCATGAAAGTTTCTGCATAATTTGCACTCTCTTCTTTTTCACCATTAAAAGCATTGATTCAGCTGGTTGCCTTCGTACATTAGTGGATTGTTTCTCAATTTCGACTTTCAACAGTCTTGTGGTCTCTTTTTCATCACTGCAAAAGCACTCTCTCATTCTAATCGCAATATAACTCTTCAGCTCTATAAGCATTTATCTTGGCCAGGCCTGGACCGGACCACACTGTTACTCACCCAGACATGTCTGTGCATCTGGGCCTAGAACCGTTCCCTCAGAACAGCGGCATTCTGGCTCGACAGGACAGTCAGCTCCGTTACACTCCACCTCATCGCATATATCATAGAAATCTATGGCAACACACATAACGAAACTGATGGAGGTCACTTTTATCCAACATGTCAGAAAGACCCAGTAAAGCAGGAGGAAGACTTACAGCCACAGTAGACGTGGAAGCAGACGGAGGGTCGGGGCAGGCGGTACACATAGTAACCCTTAGCACAGGCCTTTACATCCACATTAGCTGTCCAGTGACAGCAGTTATTATTGAAGCTAGCACACGCTGGGAGGGTGACAATGCCATCGCTAGGCTGAGGGTGGCTGCCGTTCAGCCAGATGGGAGCATGGGTACCACAGTGGTTCTCCTCGATACAGAAGGTTGGCATAGCATCCCCAGCCATCCCCGTAAAGCGATACCACTCTCCCGCCACATGCCGGTCGCACAGAGGGACTCCCGCAGAGTTGTTGACGTGGTAGTCAGTGTTCCGCCATGGTTCATTCAGACTGATATACGCTGAGCAGGGATCTAGAGCTGAGACAGGTAAAAATTGGTCATAACTTGTCAGCACAAATTATGCATTAGTGCATGCTTGTGCCACCACCAGACTGATGGTGATCATTTTTGGTTAAAATAGCTTCCTCTGACTTAAGAGAGATAACTATAAATAATCCCTTAGGGCACAACATACTTAGGAAGCATTATCACATTTGTATTTGACTGATACAGATTTCCTGCTTCAATTCTTCAATTCTGTCACTAGTCATTAACACCTGAGAAATGCCAGTGAAAAACAAGAAACAGCTGATCAAAAAGTAAAATTAAAAAAAGTAAATGAAAATCCTTCAAAAAGGTCTCAGCCATGTCATCATCTCACATATGAAACACTTGCATATATATATATATATATATATATATACATATATATGGGATGGCATGAGGGTGGAAAGGATGGAGTTTCCCTTTAATCCCTTTCCCGGTATTTTTTTGTGGTCCGCTGTGCATTTTAATTGTTGTTGTTGCACTAGATATATGTTTGACCAGTGCCTCTGCATTTTGTTTAGTTTTCTCCCTTTACCAAACTTTTGTCTGCCTGACAAAAGATTTTATGCAGTTTATTTTTAAGCAATTTTTACTTTGCATTGAGAAAATGATTCAATATGATGAAACTAGAATCTCCTTGCCTTTGTGGGTGGTGGGGGGTTTAGTACCATTTAAAGTTGTACTTTACTTTTACTCAAGTATGTTTTTGGCCAGATACGTTTACTTTTAATTGAGTACTGAGTATCTGTACTTTTACTTGAGTACTTGAGAATTTTTAAGGACTTTTTACACCTCCGTCCCCCATTAATTCTGGTCCCCCTGTACTATTTCCACTGTCCCCCACTAGTGTCATTCCTGCAAACCAGTACCTCATCTTTTTAACTATTTATTCAAGGAACCTCTTTGTTTTGAGAACAGGCTACTGTTCACGCAGTGTTTTTTATTTACTAAAATGAAACTGTTTCAGCTCATAAGAGTCGATCGTTCATGAACCGGATAGACTACACTCTTTTGCCTGTAAAAGCCTGAAAGGACAGCTTTATAAAAAGCTTAATAAAACAGCCATGCCATTATTCATTCATGCCATTATTTTAAGCTAAACATTGTTTTTAATGCTTCACATTCATTTGATTTAACAATCTAAAGGGCTATTTATAGAGTTTTTTATTAGTTATTTATTTAAAAAATGCGAAAACTTAACCTGCAAGCTTCACTTGAAAGATGAACTAGACAAAAAGCTTCACAAGTTTTTAAGTTTTGTTGGTGGAAAAGATGGTCCACACGCTAGACCTCCACCAAATCAATAATAAACAGCATTATGTATGCTGGTCTATGCTGGAGGAGAGCCTGCATGATATTCTCAGCGCCATCTCTTTCAGAATGTGTTTTTAACCAGAGCAGGTTTACTAAAGCTGTACAGATAAAGTCCTGCACCCTAGAGCATGAGCATGCAACTGCTTGTTAAATAAGATCTATCGGTACAAAACCCTTTTCCTTCAGTTGGTTGGAAGCTTTCAAAGGAAGGCTAATCAATACTCTACACTGCACCACTGCACTCTCCCTTACACTCTCAAATGAATTAGGTCCTCATATGAAGTTGGGCTGCTCTGCTGGACCATGTGGAACTGAAAAATGATGCCGCATAAGGCGTGAATGACCATTAGTCAGGAAGCGGCAGCAGCTTGATGAGGCATAGGGGGAGAATCATTTCCACATTAAATTATCACCTTAGATAAAGCAAAAATCAATCAGTCAATCAGTCTAATTCCAAATTATCACAGCAGAGGTCAGGGGTCAGGGCTTTTCATGCAAAAACACAAACCTTTAAGTAGATTGGCATTTGCCTCCTCAAAACCCTCACACAATGCATTTAAATGTGACTTTTACATTTTCTGAAGGAAATGTGTGCAGTGCTTGTCTATGCAAAACCAAATACTATTATGCTAAGGTGTTGCTTTTTGTTTACTAAGAGTGTTTGTTGTTGTTGTTTTGGCTTTTTGCTATGCTGTAGCCAGGGTGTTCTGAATGGTTGCTATGTGATTGCTTACTGACCCAAGTGAAAAGAGCACACCCAGTTTCTGATATTCTGGTTTCCAGATATGGCTCATCTGATCACTTAGAAAAGTATTAACACATCTCCTGCGAGTTGCATGATTTACCATAATATTCATGTGTAAACATTTGAATTTTAGAATTTTCATAAACACTTTGTAACAGTGGCTTTGAAAACAGCACTTTCACACCCACAGACATGTTTTAAGATTATAATTAATATTAGAGGGTAGTGCTATCAGCACAGGCAGACTGTAGATAGGTCTGTCTCCTAGGGATGTTCAGCTGATACAAGAACAGCCGGAGGTCAAGGATAAACGGATGTTCAGGTCATGACTGTTTACGGTAAACACAGCATCCTTGGACACTGTTACAGTAAATTCTCATCTTTCACATCTGCTGCATATCCACATACAACCCCACCTACCCATAGAATAGAATAGAATAGAATAGAATAGAATAGAATAGAATAGAATAGAATAGAATAGAATAGAATAGAATACTGAGCCAAAAGCATTGATTCATTTTAACCTCCAGAGATGTTTAACTAAAAAAATAACAATAATAATCTTTACCTTTATTTCTACAGCTATGATTAAGTAATGACATTAATTAATTAACATTTGGATGTCACATAACATTATTAATATTGCTTGTAATCAGCTTTGGCACATAACTCATCCCGCATCATTTATGGTATAATAATAATTCATAGTTCAATTTCTTAATTAATAAGCAGATGTCCGCTAAGTGACCAGATTCATGATTTCCATGAACTTACATTGAGGTACATGAATCCTATCTAGAGACCAGCAGCTTTATTACAGAAACATTATGACTCAGAATCTTTTTTGGTAACCATGATAATTTTGATTAGGAATCTTTTTCAAATCTGAAAGGCTTAGTTCACCCAAAGAAAATGACATTCCTGTCATAATTTACTTACGCTCATGTTGTGCTAACCCTGTTTGGCTTTCTTTGCTCTGTGGAACAAGATCATTTGAAATGTCTTTTTTTCTTCTTCTTCTTTTTTTCATAGTAGTCAGTGGTAACCACAATTCTTCAAAATGTCTTCTTTTGTATTCAGCAGAAGAAAGTCATACAAGTAAGGAATGACATGAGGGTAAGTAAATAATTGTTACTAACTAACCCTTTAGAATACTGTTCCATCATTAACGAATAACTACACAAGAACACGAGTAACGCAATATTAGCACTCTAGTAACTAATAGTTTCGGAAACACTTTATTTTGATGGTCCCTTTTGAACATTCTGTTGACACTAAGTAATGTTGCAACTACATGTCAACAAACTCTCATAAGAGTATTAGTAGACTGTCTGCTTCATATCTACTAACTCCTTATTGTGTTGGTCTCCCATCAGATATTCTACTGACTATAAGTAACTTTGCAAGAACGTGTCAACTTAATCAAACCCTAACCCTACCAGTCAACTAATGCTCTACTAACACTCTAATGAGAGTCAGTAGAAATGTAGGTGCAACATTACTTACAGTCAATAGAATGTGTTAAAGGGACCATCAAAATAAAGTGAAACCATAGTTTCTAACAAGAAACTCTGATTAATGAATTAGTAAGTAATAGTGCTTAGTCGAATGTGGTAGTTGACTATTAGCTAACAGTAACAACTATTTTTCATACCTCCTTAATAACTACTAAGAACTACAGGTTCATAATTCATATGAATAATTCATAATGTATAATTAATTCTAAAGTGAAGGTCACGGTAACACACTAGTAATGACTCAAGTATTACCAAATTCTTCAGAAGGAATTATTAATTATTTGGATCAGTATTCTAAAGTGAATAACATGATTAATTCTCTAGTAATGACTGAAATCATTGTAAACCTTTGAGGGTTTTGTAAAGTACTGGCAAGTAATTATTCAGGTGGCACTACATCCTTCTAAAGGAATTTCTCATTTTTTGGATCAGTATTCTAAAGTGAAGGTCATGATAGCTCCCTAGTAATTACTGAAATCATTGTAAACCTTTGGGGGTTTTGTAAAGTTCTGGTTAGTAATTAATTTTGCTAGATTTGGTAAAACACTTAAAATCATTACTAGTGGGTTACCGTTATCTTCACTTTAGAATGCTGATCCAAATAATTAGTAGTTTCTTCAGAAGGATGTAGTCATTACTATCCAAAATCTTACATATATCTCAAAAGCTTACAATGACGTCAGCCAATATTAGGGAGTTGTCATGCTTTTCACTTTAGAATATTAGTTCCTTTAGAAGGATTTGGTAATACTTGAGTCATTACTAGTGGGTTACCATGATCTTCACTTTACATTATGCATAATTCACATTAATTATTACCCTTTATATAGTACTTCTTATTGATTAACTTATAGTGAACTACCAGTTTCAACTGAGTGCTATTACTTACTAAATCGTTAATCAGAGTTTCTTGTTAGTTGATAGAAATTACTACAATTTAAATAGTGCATTAGTCATTTGTTCCTGTGTAGTTATTCATTAACGATGGAACAGCATTCTAAAGTGTCGCTAACCATTTAAGTCAAGGATTAAGATGGGAAGTTTCTGTAACATAAAACATCAAAAACACTTAGGGACGGGCAAGTAAGAAGATTTTGGCTTTAGCCACCACATACTGTAGCAACATACAAAAACCACACAAAACACTCTAGTCGTTATTGAGTTGAAATCAGTTCATTGTTGATTCATTTTGGTTCAATAACTGTAAAGTCCATCAATTATGGAATGAGTTTAATCTATAAAGCAGCTCTGGAGAAAACGGATGTGTTCAAAAAAACTGTCAAATATGTAGCAATATTAATATTAAATACTATAGCAATATGCTGATCACAGTCATTTGAAAAACTGGAAAATGGAAAACTGGTTGGCAGTTTCCATTAGAATGCAACTCAAAGAATAAGCACTTAATTATAATAAGCAGTGTACATATAAAACAATACGTGCTTACCGATGGCCTGTGCTGTAGTCGCAGCTTGTAGAAGAACAACCAGAGTGAAAAGCATGGCCATTGGTAGAGAGAAACTTATTTAATGAGAAAGCCACAGATGTACACCCAGTCATTCCAGTCTTGTCACAGTTTGTGGAACAGCTTTGTGATTTAATAGTGGATTCTGTTATCTCTGTCATTATGAAGGATGGGTCTACAAGCACAATGACTGTTTGTTGTCTTCCCATGGACAGGACATCTATCTCACCTTGACCTCTTCTCTTGTCCCTTTGTCTCATGTCTAAGAAGACCCACCCCTCCAGACAGGACCATCCTCTCATTGTTACTAGAGTCCGGCTTACTCATCCCACTCTAATACAGTACATCTCCCAGAGTCCTCTATCTTCCCACCCAACACGTCTTCAGTTGCTGGCTCCACTTACAGCAGTGCAGATGTGATGCATTTAGCAGACAGTGTTAAGAAATTCAGGTGGAGTGGACATTATCTCGATGGAACTCTCAACTTCTCGGATCTAATGTGAAAACTGTAAATTCATGGCATTCAGCTTTGAATGTTGTGTCATCTTTTCTAAAATCTTTGTAAAAATATTTTATTGTTATTTATTTATCTATTCATGTTAATTTATTTATTTTTACTATTATTCTTTATTTTAGTTATTTATTTATTTTATTATTATTTTTTTTGTTTTGTTTTGTTTTTTTTGTTGTTGTTTTTTGTCTACCAGGGGGTGGGTTCTAAATTTGTACAGCTACTTTTTGTTTTGTGCTGCTGTTCCCTGAAGAAAATTCAATAAACAGTTGTTTCATCTCATTCTTTCTGTAGAACTTCCCATAGGTGTTACTGGTTTATAATCAGACTACAGGTGCATCTCAGTAAATTAGAATGTCGTGAAAAAGTTCATTTTTTCTTGTACCTTATTTCAAAAAGTGAAACTTTCATATATTTTACATTTATTGCATGTAAAGTAAAACATTTTCAAGTTTGTTTTAATTTTGATGATTAGAGCTTACAGCTCATGAAAGTCAAAAATCAGTATCTCAAAATATTAGAGTTTTAGGGTTTATCGCGTCAAAAATCAACAGCTTTATACTCTACTACCTGCGCCACTGAAACTTACGGCGATTGGTGTTTTTTTTGCGGTATTCTAACCCTACGACACTTTGGTAGGTGGAGTTATTGCGAGTAGCTTCTGTCTAAATGAAAACAAAATAATTATTAAAAATAGCCTACAGGAGCGTTTAATTTTCATGAGAGGGCAATCGAATGTGCCGTTCTCTTTTGGGCTCTGTACCTTGTCATCTATCCATCATAAACATTCATAAAGGGCGGCACTCATTAAATTACGCACATATCCAAAAAGGAATTCATGATATCAGGAATTTAATTGTTGATATCAACAATACACAGAGCTGGGTAGATTACTTTTACTTACAAATTCTAATCCGTTACTGATTCCAGATTACATGACAAAAATTGTAGTCAGTAACGTAATCCGTTACATTTTACATTTTAGGTTTCCCAAACTAGGGTTCGTAAAGGAACTGCAGGGGGTTGTGAGTTTAATGAAAAGCTGACAGTTAATTAAATCATAAATTTTTTTTTTAATAAAAATAAATCATTTTCAAATCAACAAACTCCCTTTCTTCTCTTTTTTCATTTTTATTTTTTTTTTTTATTTTGTTTTTTATTTTAACTCCCTTTCGAGGAAAGTCTCTTCACTTGGTGGCCACATTTGCGATGCCTCTGGACAGCTCGTACACGACCTACAGTATCTTAATGAAAGGGGGAATCCTGAAATCTCAAAAACTGCTCACTGAACTCACAATTAAATTACATGTCAAATCAGCAACAAAAATTAATTGCCCCATGAATGTTGTTTCTTATGCTCAAATAGCGTTTAAAAAGCTTATTTTTCCGGCTAGACCAGCCAATGTGCATGCGTAGTTCCAATGTGCTTAAGACTGCGCATGTGCATTGGCTGGTCTAGTCAGGTTTCTATGGGAAATTTGGCTCTTTCATTTAGGGACTAAATGGGACTATTCCTCCATATTGCGCGTTGCAGTTTCTCCCATTCATAAGTATAGGAGAGAACCATCTTTGCATTTCTATAGTCTTTGTTTTAAATAAAACACTTACTAAAAAAGGCTGCATGCAATGTGATCATTAATCAACATCAAAGAAACTGTGAGCATGCAAATGTGTTACTTAATTATTGAAATATTTATTTTAAAATCTCAGGGATACTTAAAGCAAATGTACACTGTAAAAAATAAAAAGTTGAGTTTAACTTAATTGCTGCAAAGCAATTCTGAGTTTACTCAACTTTCTTATTTATGTTAATTGAGCGAAATATAGTAAACATTCAGTTAACTTGTTTTGATGTGTAAACTCAACATTTTGCTTAAAAAATGTTCACCTGACTTAAAATTTTTAATTGAGCTAACAATTTGCAAGTTGGAGTTTTTACAGTGTATTTGGTGAATATATAGTATAGGTTTTATAATGCCTGCATTACATGTAACTAAGAAATAACCTGAATATGTGTATTTTAATTAGTTATCGTTAATAATACATGGTTAAAAAACCTAGAGTATTAATTCAAATAAAAATGAATGTGTAGCCTAGTTGATGCAATGTTGAAACCCTTCTTAAACCTGAAATGATTTTTGTAAATCTAGTGGTCAAATGCTGTCGCCACCTGACTAATGACTGATCTTTGTGTGAATGTCCACAAACCTGGACTATATATAATATAATATAATATAATATAATATAATATAATATAATATAATATAATATAATATAATATAATATAATATAATATAATATAATATAATATAATATAATATAATATAATATAATAATACACATAATATAATCGGTAGGCTATTTTAGAAAGGAAAATTTAAAAGATGAAAAAGATAAATTAAGGAGAATAAATGATAATTTATTGCTATTGTGTGAATAATATGTAATCATGTAATCAATAAAAAGTAGGCTAACTGTAGTCTGATTATGAGTATTTTAAAATGTAACTTACTCTGATTAGAAGTACTTCATTTTTGGAATCTGGTTACGTAATCCAGATTACATGTAATCAGTTACTACCCAGCTCTGACAATACATATGTTTAAATGTTAAAAGGGTGACAAAACTATTACAGATATCAAAAATGCATTTAAATTCTAAATGCACATATCAGCTTTGTATACCTTACTAGTAAAAATGTCTATTTTTGATATCAACAATTTAATTATTGATATCAATCATTTAATTGTCACTAGTGACAATGTTAATTTCTGATATCTGAACATGTATTTCTGATATCAACAATTTAATTCTTGATATCAAAAATTAACATTGTCACTAGATATCAAGAATAGACATTTTTACTAGTAAGAATTGTATTTCTGATATGTAAAATTGGAATTTCATCTAGTAAGAAATTAATTCTTGATATCAATAATTGATTTTGAATGGCAGCTTATGGTGACATTTAACTAGTGAAAATACAATTACAGATATCAACAATTTAATTCAGATTTAATATCAAAAATAAAAAAATTTACTAGTAGAAATCTAATTCCTGATAACAAGAATTAGCATTTTAACTAGTAAAAACTGAATTGTTGATATCAAGAATTCATATCCTGTGAAGGACTAAAAGTCAAAACGGCTTGCCATAGTCCTTTTCTTTATTATGCATCAGGGCCTTCTACTTATCAGTCTCTCTTTATCCTGTTTAGATCGGGTTTGATTTCTTTCACTATAATGTCAGTGAATAGAATAACCTCTGCCTCTCAAAAGAAAAATGAATGGATGAGTTTCTAAAGAAAAAAAAATTGTATACAGTACCGCAGAAACTGAATTGCTGTCAGTTTGTCAGTTAGAGGATATATATAGTTACAGTATATATATATATATATATATATATATATATATATATATATATATATATATATATATATATATATATATATATATATATATATATATATATATATATATATATATATATATATATATCAAACTGACAAATAAGTAGACATTTAAAACTAAATGTAACAGTAAAAACAGTAAATTATGTAGTAAAAGTCTATCAATAAAACAATGGGCAAATATTAAATGAATACATTTTTTAAATGTCTGTATATTTGTTCATGTTAAAATTATTAGTTAAACATAACAATAAACTAACACATTAAAAGCCATTTTTTTTATTTTAAACAAATCTAGGTCTGTGTCTCACACAAAGCTATTGTATGGCTTCATAAAGATTGGAATACAAGTAATAAACTACTTTTATCATAGTTTTCAGTTGCTTTGTTTTATCAGTTTGGAGAGAAATACTCCTTCAAGCCATCCATTAATCAGTAATCAATTAGACTTAGCTTTCCACTTTGTGAAGTTTGTCGTCTTTCCTTTGTCCTTCACAGCAGTACAGGAAAGACAGGACAATGTGCTAATCGTTGGTATCATTAGCACAGAATGGAGGAAAGTGTCTGGAGGTTATCGCAGAGACTGAAGAGAGGAGATTGACAAATGGAGAGGTGCCACTGCTTTTCTCAAGTCTTAGAGCTTAACAAGCATAGATGTGTCTTTTGTGTGCGTTTTTCTTCACATTCTTCAACAGAGAGGGCTCTTCTTTTCTGGCCTGCCTAGTAATCCTGTTTCCTTGTTGCTTATGATCAGTCACAAAATATCAGAGTAAATGCAGACTTTGCAAGAATGAAACCATGGGAGAAAAACAGTCTTGCTTTCTTCACGTAGGTAGAGAAGAGACATCTTCTTTAAGGGCATTTGTTTGCACACTAATGTAGTTTAGAATATGCTGCTGGACACTGTGTACAAACAGAAGCCTGCTATCTGGTAGGAAGTTGAGCTAAATGTGGGAAGAAGCAGGAGTCGAGCAGGTCAAGGCAAACGTCGTGTTGAGGTAAACATGACTCTAAAACAAGTGCTGCAGCTTAATTAGAAACAAAGCAGTTCACATGGAAACTTATTACATAATTAGCTGTGGTCAGAATTATTGGTACCCTTAGTAAATATGAACAAAGAATCCTGTGAAAAGGTCTTTTGATCTTTTATTTTACATTTTTACAAAAATCTAACCTTTAATTGGAGAATAGGAATTTAAAACGGGTGGAATATCTGATTATGAAATAAATGTTTGTTTGTTTTTATTTCTCTCTCTAATACATGTTGGCCACAATTAATGGTACCCTTTTATTCAATACTTTTTGCAGGCTTCTTTGGCTCTGATTCTTCACCTGATGAGTTTGGAGAACATCTGACAAGAGATCAGAGACAATAAGATAAGATAAGATAAGATCCTTCATACAGAAACTCTGCAGACTCTGCACAGCTGGTTGGTGCTTCTCCTCTTCAGGGTTCAGGTCAGGGAACTGAGACAGCCATGGCAGAAGCTTCATTTTGTGCTCAGTGATCCTTTTTTGTTTTGATTTTGATGTTTGTTTTTGTATCATTGACCTGGGGCCTGTACTATGATGGTGGCTAAACAAACTCAGGGTTACAGGATTAGTTTTGAGTTGACAAAACCAAACCAGTCCAATCCTGCTTTGTTAGTACCATAAAGCTGATCGTCAACTTTCTCTGTCAACTCAGGCTTTATCCTGAGTTAATGGAGCACCTGCACGTGAAAGAGTGACATCAGTAATGAGCAGCCAATCACATGCCTTAAAACTGTGATTCACTTCTTGTGAGAGAGTCAGTGCGAAGATTAAAAGATTGAACAATATGAAGAATTTAAACATTTACACAGCACGATCATGAAACGATCTATCCACGAAAGAGGAAAACTTAAAGAAAACATCTTACCATATACAGTAAGTGCAAGTAAAAGTTGTAAAGTTAGTTTATAGAGTTTATAATGTTTATAGGTATAAAAACACTTAAAAATCTAAGCTCATATGTAGTCATGCTTAAAGCTATTGATTCTAAAACTTATTTATATTGCATATTATCTATATGTTTACGTTGATTTTTAAATAAAAGCTTAATAATTACTATTAAACTAAGCTGGCTTGTGTAATGAATTAAGGGTATAATAATTATATAAATAATATAAAATAATTATAAAAAATAATCATCTCTAAAAAATCTGATGATTTTATCTTTAAAAATGTTTTATTATGTAGTGTCCTTTAATGTGGAGTAAGAGAAATTGGAGGAGTGGCTTTATTGCGTCACTTTGCTTGAAGCTGATTGGTCAAATTTCGGTTTGAGCTCTCTAAACCAGAACATAACCTGCCCCGGAGCAGGTTAGCTGTGGAGCGTAAGTTACTATGGCGATGAACACTGCTAAAAGCCAAACCACTTTCATGGTACCTAAAACCCAGAGTTGGGGCAAACTAAACTGAAACTTACCTGGCTAGCCAGCTAAACCGGCTTCATGATACAGACCCCTGTTGGAAGATTGATTTTTTTTTTTTTTTAATTTGTCTAAAATGATCAAATCCGTGGTGCTATCAACCTGTCCAGGATCAGGGTGCTTTTTTATCCAGGTGTGCACCAAACTGATCTTGGGGGTCCGCTGCTAAAAAATCATTTTGTAGTTTTCATCTGAACATAGAGCCCAGTCCAGTTTGAAGTTCCAGTAGTGTCTGACAAATGAATATGCTGCAGTTTGTTTTTGGATGAGAGCATTTTCATTTTTTCATGAAACCCTCCAAAAAATGTACACTCTTAAAAACAAAGGTGCTTCACGATGCCATAGTAGAACCATTTTGCCTAAATGGTTCCATAAAGGAACCATTCTGTTTCACAAAAGGTTCTTTGTGGCAAAAGAAGGTCCTTCAGATTAAAAAAAAGGTAAGTAAGAGATGTTTCTTTTAAAGAACATTTGACTGAATGGTCCTTTGTGGAACCAAAAATGGTTCTTCTTTGGTATCGCTGTGAAGAACCTTTTAAGATCCTTTATTTTTAAGAGTGTGGTGATACTGGTGCTGTTTGATAATTATTATCATTACTTTCTGATCCGGAGACTCAACTATTTGCTCCAATTCTCCAGCTAGTGATGCTTGGAGAATCTTTGGCCACTCAAACGGTCCTCCTTTCCTTGCTTTAAGACAGTGTAGATGTTCTCTTTCAGGCAGATTTGGTGGAAATGAGAACTGTCAGTGCTTTAGCTCTTTTTTTATAGCCACTTTCTAATTTGTGAAGCTCAATAATCGTTTGCTGCACATCAGAACTATATTGTTTGGTTTTTCTCATTGTGATGGATGATTAAAAGGATAGTTCACCTAAAAATGAAAATTACCCCATGATTTACTCACCCTCAAGCCATCCTAGGTATATATGACTTTCTTCTTTCAGATGAATACCATTAAAGTTATATTAAAAAAAAAAAAAATGTCCTGGCTCTTCCAAGCTTTATAATGGCAGTGAATAGTGGTCAAGATTTAATATATAATATAATATATATACTCCGCTTTATAACTGAATGTATGTATTTTATGTTCTGTAACTGGCCACAACACTATGTTGGAAAATGCTGCAATATAAATCATTTGAATTTACAATAAATAAATAAAATCACTACCGGTTCCAAAACTGGATAAGTGTTTATTGATAATTGAATTACATTTCTCTTTTATACACATTTCATAAATGATACAGGATTTTACATTGTCATTTTTGAATTCTTCTAACATTACAGCATCCGATGCCAATGACAAAATGAACAAACAGAGAATATGAAAAATGTTTTTCATTCAGCATGACCCATTACCTTTTTTTCCCCAAAATATAATTTTTGTTTTAAGTGCACATGAAGAAAACTTTAAAATAATACACATAAAAGATAATCAGTGTGGGAGTATAATAAGGCGCTAAAGAAAGACAGGCAAATGGATGGAGCGAGGGGTGTTTGAGAAGGTCAGGTCTTCCATACTCTCTGTTCTCAGATCAGAATAAAGGCAGCACTGCAGCGATCGAGCAGCAGCATTGAGATTGAGAGAGCAATGAGAGGCTTAAAAACAAGACATAATGTAGAGGAGATCCTTGACCAATCAGAACCTTGCAGCTGCCGAGAGCGTGCTTGCTGCTAGATCATGAAGGCTGAGGGATTGGCTGGGAAAAAAAAATAAAAAATTCAAACTCTCGATGAACCAGGAGTCTGTTAATCTGCAATCAGCATTCATAATAATCTTTGCTTTTTTGATTCATTTATATATAATTTCCCCATGTAAACATACATTCATGCAACACCCGCTTTAGAATAGATTCAATATATTTGATATATTATTATTATTTAAAAAACCCTGAAACAAACAGAAAACCCTACAAATGAACTAAAAGAAGTTCAACTTATCAGATAATGACCAGACCCAAGACCTCTTACAGATGTTCAGTAGGTCAAGGGATGTCAAGTGTACTGGGGATCTTGGAGAGTGAGATGGCTGACTTTTTGCCCTGAAATAACTTTGGAGTGCGTTTATAAAAGATGAATTTATGACTTTTGATCACATAAGTGAGGAAGAATGGATCTTTTTTATGTGTACGATGCATCGGCTGATTTTAAGTGCTATGGACAAAGGTTATGCATGAACATAAAATTCATGAAGTCTGAGACGAGAAAATCACACCAGCTGCATATTGTCACAAATCGCTCATTTCCTTCAGGGCGATTAATGCTTAGGTTCAGCATTATGCCTCAATGTTGTTTCCGGACCAATAGTAGATATGCACGTGTCTTGTACCCATCAGCTACGTCTAGAGTGATGGAACCACAGTTTGAATTTCATTTTATATTCAGGCATACAGTCCGTTAAACCCTATTCAAACAAACTCGGATAAAAGAGAGAAGCATCTCTTCTGAAAGCAGCTGGGTCAGACATAATGCAGTTATCAGGCTGTTATCCTTAAAAAAAAAAAAAAATATTCGCCTACAGTTCAGATCTTGCTGCTGTGTTAAATCACAAGGTAAATTCACTAAAGCACACCGAGTAACTCCCATTGACCTGAACTCCTCACCAACAAATAAATCGTCACTCTTAAAGGGCATCCATCACAACACTTACGCTTTTAGCCAGACATGCAAATTCCAAATCATGGATTATGATCCCCAAATATTTATCATAATGTCATTCCAGACCCGATGCTGTTTTTTATTCCCAATAAACACAAAACAGAGAAAATTTGAAGAATTTTCACAGTTCTTAGTTCTTTTTTTCTAAAACCTTGGTTTATAGTGACCATGTCTGTTGAGCTCCAAAAAGAACAAGTAGTAGTAGTTTACATGATTCAGAGGCTATATTCCAGGTCTCCTGAAGTCATACAATAGCTTTGAAAAGTTCACTCAGCCTTATGTCATTCTAAACCAATAAGACTCTTCAAAACAACAACATGAGGATTTTTTTAACATTGTCTCATCTTTTGAAAGTCCACACAACTAAAACATTGGTGCATCAATCCATATGAATCAAGTGATTTAATCCAAGAGACACAATTACTTTATATGATGAACATAATTAATTGGTAACACTTTACAATAATTTTACCAGTTATGTTTGTTCTTGTGTCACAAGAATGCCTGACATTCCCACACTTTAAGCAAATAATGTGGAGCTTCCTTTTATCATATTTGATGAACTCCATTTATATGCATTGCACAAAGTATTAATAAAAGACTAAATTAAATCTCTTCATCATAAGCATTTATGTCTCTTTAGAAAACTTGAATTAAACCACTTGATATACAAATGTTTTTTTTGTACTTGTTTGATACATCAACGTTTTGGTTGGATGAACAGATTTAGTTTTTTTTGCATTTCAAAGAAATAAATGTCTTATGACATGAGGATAAATAAACTTTAGCAAAAATTGTAATCCATTTCAGTCATCAGCTGCTAACAATCTTAGCATCTCGCAACTCTGAAACATGAAACATCAGTGTTTGAATCTATTAGAAAAATGTCAATCTGTTCCTCAAAATTTTTGTATGGCTTCAGAAGACTTGGAATATAGAGTCATATTAACTAATGAAGACTTTAAAAGATTGACGCCCGTGGTCAGTATGAATGTTGTATAGAAATGAGCTGCGAGAACATTCTACTAAATTTCTCCTTTTGAGTTTCACAGAAACAACTTTTTTTTTTTGGAGGAACTCTTTCTTTAATGTTCCTTCTGTTAGAGTTGTAGGCTGGAATCTCACCGTGTAATATTTAAACACATGGTAAGAATGGACACAAGCTGCTGCTAAGGGCATTTGAGACTATGTGCCCCTTCCACCTATAAAGACACAAACGCAACATGAATATGGCTTTAAAAACGCTTAATGGCGACCACAGGCACAAACCGGGAATAACGAGCAGACTGCTGCCACAGAACAACGGAGCCATTTCTCCACGGGGGTCTGAGTGTGTAGGGAAAACCCACAATAGACAACAGGATTATGGGTCACCATAATGCCCAAAAAACTATTTTGAGACTTGTCTTGATATGATCATTTTGTTAGAGAGCAACAAGAGTCAAGTCAATTTCACATCCCTTAGATTAAAATATTCCGGTTGCTCATCTTTCTGGAAAACTTTGTTTTTATATTAGCATTAATGTATATAATCTCACTGAAAATGCATGGCAAAACCAATGAAAACGATGTTGACGATCAAGCTCAACCCAGCTAGAATCATTGCTGTCGGCTAAAGATAGCACATATAGACAAAGGATGCGACACTCTCTTTCTCTATAGCATGCCACGAAGTGTGCAAAACACACGCTAATTCTAGATCTAATATATTACACGTTCTCTGCATGTTCCAGAAGACTTGGCATACGAGGCAGATATATGCAGCTAAAAACGCCACATGAATGATGGGAAACTGATCGCGTCCGGAACCTTTACCAGAAAAATAAATCACATTTTACACAGTGACCTGCCTAAAGACCGTTCGATGGGTCATTTTCTTGGATCGCGTCTGATAAACAGGTGTTTCGTAACAAGCACGCTGCAGCAGATGCTGTGAGGCACTGTGGGAAAATGTCATTTGATGATGTTCAAAAGAAGATTTATAGAGAAGAGAGAAGACCTTCAAAGAGGATCCATCTGCCAAGCAACGAGTGTGCATGTGCGTTTCTCATCAACATGTAAACCGATGGAGTGTATCATAATTCTAAAGAGAAAAAAAAAATAAAAATCAGAGGCTCACAGCGTTAGGGATGGAGCTATATTCGAGCTTTGTTTGATGATGGGGATCTCAGAAAATAAAATATCAGAGCATCTGCAGATATGTAATGTCTAGTGGCATGGTTAAAAAAAAAAAAAAAAAAATCTAATAATGAGAAGAAGAAAAGTTTCTACTCATTTCTCTTTTTTTTCCATTATCATAATAAACATAATATGGCTTTTAAAAAAAAAAGTGCCAAAATTCTTTGATTCTTTTTTTTTTTTTGGAATAATAGAACACACAGTGATATTTTAGCTGTTAGATCTGTCTTCAGCTCTTAACAGGTCTGTAAGGAAGCGAGAAAGAAAGAAATCAAAAGGGTTTCGCCACAAGAAGACTGGCTTGATGGTAAACGGATCTTTTCCGAGACGGAAAAGAGCACCACATCCCGAAATCTCTTCTGCAAAGTGTCAGAGTTAAGGATATCAGCAGTACTCCAATGTGGAAAAAACTGTTCAACCCAAGGGCAGATGGTTTTTAGATTTCAGAGTCTGTTTCCCATGCAAGACGTTGGGGTCATTGTCTCATAGCGATGTACTGGTTCAATCCCAATGTCTCAACTTCCTGTCTGAAGTAGCTGTGGTCCTGTTGCTATATGAGAGCATCTGTCGTCGCCATCCGTTCAGGGATGTAGTTTTGTCGTTTCGTTTCATTGTATCTCCTCTCCTCTGCATAGACTTGCCAAATTAAAAGAAACGATAAAAAGGATAATAAAACTACGAAGCTTGCTGTGGATATGGTTTTTCATTGAGGTTGTAGAGATAAAACAAAAAGATAAAACAGAAAGAGACACTAAACAAAACGCAAAGAGGCAGAAGAGAATGAAGTAAGAGAGAGAGGCAGAAAGGGCTTCAGGTTCTCATCAGTCCTTGCTGGTATTGATTTGCGGGACAGGGAGGTGCAACTGCAGCGGGTCTCGAAGACGCTTTAGATCCAACTCCGCCTGAGGCACACAAAGAAAATAAGGATGAACACATTTGGTTAAAGGAACAGATCACCCTAAAAACGGAGATGTTGGAGAGAATGTTTCCATACAGCAAATCAGACAGTGATCAGGGGCTTTCAAAATAAAAGCTGCAAAAATGACAAAAGAGCACTAACAAAAGACTTATATTGAAGTTTCCTTTTAACGACTGATGGCAAAAACAATATGTAGAAAGCAGAATCGGGCAGTTCTTTGCCTGTATTGCGTTAGAATTGTGTGCAATGCACACCTAGTCGTGGATTATCCCACTTATGATCTTTCAGAAATCCTTCTAATATGCTGATGAGGTTCTCAAGTATCATCAATTATTATTGGTGCTCAGTTCTTAATAATGTTTCTTATCATCATCAAAGTTTAAGCAGTTTTTGCTGCTTTATAATTGTGTGAAAACAATATTTTTTCAAGATTATTTGATAAATATATAGTTCAAAAAAACAACAGTGATTAGAAATAGAAATATTTTGTAACGTCATATTAGTTTTTTTTACTTTTTCTTCTTTTTTGTTTTGAATTTACTTTGCATCACAAGAATGAATTACATTTTAAAATAAATTAAGATGGAAAAGTTATTTTATATTGTAATAATATTTGACAATATTACTGTCTTTACTGTATTTTTCATCAAATCGTCCAAAAAAAACCATAAATCCAAAGTTTTGACTGATGCTTAATTACTAAAAATAAAAATGTGTCTGCACCTACAAAACAGGCGAGAAACATTGTCATGTGTGATGCTTTCGGGGTTTTTTTAAACAGCAACATTTAAAAAAAATATATATATATATAAATACAAAAAGAAAACAATCTTGAACATTTGGGGAAAAAAATAACTTTTTTAAAAAAATTAATCCTCAAATAAATGATGATTTATAGATAGCTGAATATGCAAAATAACAATTAGCATTTCATATGACAGAACATTTGCTGATTAAAATGAAAATTAACATTATGAATTATGAATATATTACTATAAAGGTGAATAATATCATCTTTAAACTGCATTTAGTAGTCAAATATATTCACTGCTGTCCATGACAAGGCTGTAAGTTTCTCTTGTTATGGAAAAAAATACAAATAAAATGTTGTATTCGCTGTGTGTCCAAGCTAACAAAATCATACATATTCTTTACTGCATTAAACCATAATATTGAACATGCCTACGGAGTATACAATCTAACAACAGTTTTCTCCTTTCTCCTGAAAGGAGTGTTTATGTGTGAGCTAGCTTACCTCAGCAATCTCATCCTTCAGTTTGTTGTACTTCTCAATGTCAAAGCGTGTTCTCTTCGCTCCCTTATGAAAGAACAGCAGGTATTGTCTGTCCCTGGCGTCTGGGTAAATATATTCCTGTGTGAGAGAACAACAGCAGAGAGGTCAGACAGATCTCCTCCTCCCGTGGCACCCGTGCATTCACAGGGACCTTGTGAAATTCCTCTGATCTTCCAGAGCAAGTCACGGGGATAAAGAGCTGGAGCTGCTCACCTGACGTGTCAGCACGAAGTAAGCATACATAGCCATTGCTGTACCATAGGTGATAAAATACGTGACGGGCTCCATGATATCCCATGAGTACTCCCACCAGGTCAGCCGTGCCAGAATGCCAAACTGTGTGGCCATGTATGCCATCCCACCCCACAGCACCCATGTAGTCCTGCGCTCTGCTCTCTTACTCAGCTCTTCTCTAACCTGAGAAAAGGAGATCACAAAAGATATTGCAAACATTCAAAAATAGCATTTTATCAGCACACTACTGTGCAGTGGCTGTCAACACATATTTTTCTATGCTTTGAAAAGTAAAATCACAAATCATTCACAAGAATTTCTGACGACTGCCTACATGTTAACATTTAAAAATCAATTTAACATTTAATGGGTAACATTTTAAAATAAGGTCCCCTTAATTAATGCATTAACTAACAACGGGCAGTATCTTTGTTACAGTATTTATTCATTTTTGTTAACGTGATACATATATTAAAAAAAATAGTATATGACCCATTTTTTCCACAAGTGTGAGTGTGTGTGTGTATGTGTATGTGTATGTGTATGTGTATGTGTATGTGTATGTGTATATATATATATATATATATATATATATATATATATATATAAATAAATAAATATAAAAGTGCAGTCAAATGATTAATCGTGATTAAATCACATCCAGAATACATGTATATGTATATGTATATGTATATGTATATGTATATATATATATATATATATATATATATATATATATATATATATATATATATATATATATATATGTATATATATGTATATATATGTATATATATGTATATATATATATATAAAAGTGCAGGCAAATGATTAATCGTGATTAAATCACATCCAGAATAAAAGTTTTTGTTTACATATATATGTGTGTGTACTCAGTATATTTATTATGTATATATAAACACACACATACATACGTACATATATATATATATATATATATATATATACACACACACACATACAAATACATGCATACAGTTGTGTGAAAAAGTATTGTATTGGATATTCCGGATTTTTTGCATGTTTGTCACACTTTATTGTTTCAGATCATCAAACAAATTTAAATATTAATCAAAGATAACACAAGTAAACAACATGCAGTTTTTAAATGAAGTTTTTTTATTATGAATGGAAAACAAAATCCAAACCCACATGGCCCTGTGTGAAAAAGTGCTTGCCCCCTCCTATTAAATCATGAAAGAACTGTGATTAACCACATTATTTTAGAAAGCCGAGTTAAATTTCACCAACCAGTCCCAGGCCTGATTACTGCCAGACCTGTTTACATTTACATTTACATTTATGCATTTAGCAGACGCTTTTATCCAAAGCGACTTACATTGCATTCAAGTTACAGTTTTTACATTTTATCAGCTCTTGCTTTCCCTGGGAATCGAACCCATGATCTTGGCGTTGCTAGCGCCATGCTCTACTATTTGAGCTACAGGAAAGCTGTGATTAACCAGCTTGATTGACCTGTTGAATCAAGAAATCACTTAAATGGAACCTGACAAAGTGAAGCATGTTTAAAAGCAACATGATGCCACGATCTAAAGAAATCCAAGAACAGATAAAATAGTTGACAGGTGTCAGTCTGGAAAGGGTTATAAAGCCATTTCTAAGACTTTGGGACTCTAGCGAACCACGATCAGAGCCACTGTCCACAAATGGAGAACACTTGAAACAGTGGTGAACCTTCCCAGGAGTGGCCGGCCTACCAAAATTACTCCAAGAACACAAAGACGACTCATCCAGGAGGTCATAAAAGAACCCAGAACAACATCTAAAGAACTGCAGGCCTCACTTGCCTCAATTAAGGTCAGTGTTCATGATTCAACAATAAGAAAGAGACTGGACAAAAACAGCATCCATGGGAGAGTTCCAAGGCAAAAGCCACTGCTGACCAAAAAGAACAAAGGCTCGTCTCACATTTGCCAAAAAAATATCTTGATTATCCCCAAGACTTTGGGGCAAATATTCTGTGGACTGATGCGACAAAAGTTTTTGGAAGGTGTGTGTCCCGTTACATCTGGCGTAAAACCAACACAGCATTTCATAAAAAGAACATCATACCAACAGTCAAACATGGTGGTGGTAGTGTGATGGTCTGGGGCTGCTTTGCAGCTTCAGAAACTGGATGACTTGCCATAATTGATGGAACCATGAATTCTGCTCTCTATCAGAAAATCCTGAAGGAGAATGTCCGGCCATCAGTTTGTGACCTCAAGCTCAAGCGCACCTGGGTTATGCAGCAGGACAATGATCTCAAACACACCAGCAAGTCCACCTCTGAATGGCTCAAGAAAAACAAAATTAAGGTTTTGGAGTGGCCAAATCAAAGTATGGGCTTAAATCCAATTGAGATGCTGTGGCATGACCTTAAACAGTCCATTCATGCTCGAAAACCCTCCAATGTGGCTGAATTAAAACAATTCTGCAAAGAAGAGTGGGCCAAAATTCCTCCACAGCGATGTGAAAGACTCACTGCAAGTTATCACAAACGCTTGATTGCAGTTGTTGCTGCAAAGGGTGGCACAACCAGTTATTAGGTTTAGGGGGCAAGCACTTTTTCAAACAGGGCCATGTGGGTTTGGATTTTGTTTTCCCTTCATAATAAAAAACTTCATTTAAAAACTGCATGTTGTGTTTACGTGTGTTATCTTTGATTAATATTTTAATTTGTTTGATGATCTGAAACATTAAAGTGTGACAAACATGCAAAAAAATAAAAAATCAGGAAGGCACACAACCTTCTCCCTTTTAAGAGTTAATAAACCTTTTCATTTAGCTGTCCTTGTGGAACAAACAAACAAACAAACAGTGAGTGGCCAGTCCGTTCAAAAGTCAGTGAGGTTTTCAGTTCCTTCAAAGAAATTGTTGTTGGCTTTATTAGTTCAGTTTTGCTCATTTCTAATGCTGAAGAACACAAAACTCCCAAAAAGCAAGGCTAAGTTGTTTTAACAAAACTTTGCAATTACAAAATTAGCAGTATTCAGCTCTCAGTGTGTAAAACCCATCTCTTCTACACACTCAATAAACTCTGCAATTAGACTCTCAGCTTAATTACCAGTTATCATTATGATCAGATAATGTGTGTTAGCATCACTGTAGATGTTTCGTTCGCTGTCTATAATTTCCCACAATCCTGTGTGTGCGGTTCAGTGGTTGGTGGAACTAATAAGAGTTTGATTCCATTTACACTGAAAAGTCTTAAAATATATTTTTGCATACATTTTTTAAATGTTCAGTAACCACAAAAAAATTGTTAGAGAGATCCGCAAACTTAAAGTCATCTGAAGAGGCAACCACAGAACCAGTGTAGTAGTTCCCAATTCAGATAAAATGCACATCTAATATAACCAAATTATGCTTATTTTAATATTAAACATTGCATCACATGGTTTAGCACTTTAAATGTGACAGAAATAGGACTGCAATTGAATCAAGTGGTTGCACTCTAGGTCAAAGTGGCTATTCTGCTGGATGCCATAACGTTATTAGTGAACTGTTGTTGGCCATAGCTTTTGAAAACCTCATCACAAATTATATGTTGGTTGATATACTATACTGTAAGTTTACATAATGCAGGGCAAAAACCTTATACACAAACTTCAACAGTTCATAATGCACCATATTGTGAACAAGATTATTTAGCAATGCAGGAATCAAACTGACTTAGAATGACGACAATTTCTGTTTTCCACGGACCATTTTTCATTATATCTCTGCATGTGGGCAGAGACGAATCATCGAGAGCAGGGAGACTGCTTACAGTAACATTAACTTCTCCATTTTCTTTGACAGAAGATGAATCATGAGAGCTCCACTGTCTTCACTTCAGCCGTCGCATCACATTGCTGCTTCATTTGCATAAGTTACATCTTTTTTGATCTCTGTAGCACTGCTGGACAAAAATTGACTGTTGGCACCACAGAGTACAAAAAACTAAAAAGGTAATTGACCACATACTGTATCAAATTCATGACTTTGTCACATTTTGCCATTTTTATTGCAACACATACTCTATATCCTGCAACTGTGACTGTTTCTCGTAATAGCAACTTTTTTTTCCAATGTGACTTTATATCTCGTAAATGCGACTTTATATCTTCCAACTGGAATTTCAGATCACAAAAAAAAGTGAATTTTGCAATTGTGACTGTTTCTTTTAATTGCAACTCTATATCTCACAATGTGGCTTTCTTATAACCGTAACATTGTTATTTTAAACTCTGAAATGGACAACGAACAAAAGTGCATTTATAATTTTGTTCAGTGTAGTACATGTGTATTTGATAGTAAGCATAAAATAAATCATGAGCTGAGTTTAGTAGGTAGTTAACTGTGAATTAATTATGATTGGGCCCACTAAAGTAAAGTCATTATTTTCAATGTTGGGCAAGCTACTTGGAAAATGTAGTGAGCTAAGCTAACAGTTACTCTTCTTTAAATGAAGCTTCACTACACTAAAGCTACAGCCCTGGGAAATGTAGCAAGCTAAGCTAAAGCAACATGGCAAAAGTAGTTTACCACATCTAAGCTATTTTTAAAAAATTCATTTTTATATTGAACCAACATCATACCAAGTCTGTAAAACTGTCAGTCAAGCAGATAGACAGGCATAAGAGTTCAGGGGCCTGTGCCATGATGGCAGACGAACAAATCCAGAGTTATAGGATTAGTTTTGAGCTGACAAAACCAAACCACTCCAGTCTGGCTTTATTGGTACCATGATCCTGATCGTCAGCTTTCTTTGTCAACTCAGGCTTTGATCCTCAGTTTGTGGAGTGCGTGCACATGAATGTGACATCAGTGCCGAACAGCCAATCACAACACAGAACAAGTGTGATTCACTTCTCACCAGAGAGCCAGCGAGATTCAAAACTCTTTTGTTAAAAGTTGAGAGATTAAAGAATATGAGGAATTTAAACGCATTTCCACTGAAGTACTTGTCCATGAAAGAGGACAAATAAAGGAAATGATCTTGCTCTATCAGTGCAGTAACAAGTGAAACTTGTGAAGTTAGTTGATATATAGTTGATAATAGAGACTTGAACATGTAAGGTCACATGGAGCCATTTTTAAAGTGTTATCTATTGATTCTACCACTTATTTATATTACATATTATCTGTATATATTAATATTCATTTAAAATAAATGCTTTATAATAATATATATATAAATGTATAGGCCTATAAATGATAGGCTACGTTTATTTGCATCCATTAGGGACCATCAAAATAAAGTGAAACCTTTGTTGACGCTACCACCACGTTACTGATACTGAGAAATGTAGTTAAACTACTAGCTACTGCCCAACACTGATTATTTTGACATGACTTTACTTGAGAGGGCCCACAATAATTAACTCATTATTAACTACCCATAAACTAACATTAACTTATGGCTTGTTAATGCATTATTTTGACATGACTACTTTAGGGGGCCCAATCATAATTAATTCACTGTTAACTACCTACTAAACTCAGCTCAAGATTTATTTTATACTTACTATCAAATACACATGTACTAACACAGTGAGTATTCAGCCCGGTTAAGAGATGCGGTGTGGATTTTGAAGAAGTCAGAGAGCAGAGGTACAGTATCACGACGGCCTGCGACTGGATGGACAGTGAACTGTTTCCAGGCATTTCTTCAGGATTGTTCTACAAATGTTCTTTGTGGATTTTGAGGTTTTATTTTTATTTAGCTGTTTATAAATCACAGCGGGGTGAGTTTAAAGGGAAAGAGAACAACACAAAACAGACAAGATCAGTCATAAAGCTGAAGATGTCAAATTTCAAAAGCTCAAATTCTTTTAATTTATTTCAAAGCCACAGTATTTCTTATTATTTCTTAAAGAGGCTGTTTGATTTAGTTTACCCATAAATGTTAATTAATGCATTAACTATCAAACGTGTAACATGTAGTTAAGGCTGCCGTTATTCATGCGTGAGTCCATATGACTCCAGTTGAAGTTAAGGATAGCTCTTCATTAATTCATGATTAGTTAACAATTTTAATAATCATTAATATTTGATGAATTAAGTATTAATTTAGGCATTAGTACATGATTATTCATGTACCCTTATTGTAAAGTGTTACCCACACGCACGCACACACACACACGTATATGTATATGTATATGTATATGTATATGTATATGTATATGTATATGTGTATGTGTATGTGTGTATATGTGTGTATATGTGTGTATATGTGTATATATGTGTATATATATATATATATATATATATATATATATATATATATATATATATATCTGAAGTAAAAACTATTTCCACCAGACATGTCCACATGTATCTATGGTATTCGGGTAAAAAAGTAGGTTAAAATGTTTTTGTTTGTTTTTTTAATTCCCAGTTTGAGGAGAATAAATGGTAACACTATTTCGATAGTCCACTTTAGACATTCTACTAACAGTAAGTAACTTTGCAACTACATGTCAACTACACTGTAAAAAGTGATAAGTTGACTTAACTCAAAAAAATTGAGGAAACCCGTTGCCTGAAAATTCTTAAGTACATATTAATTAAAAAAAAAAAAAAGTTAAGTGAACTTGACAATTCAATTAACTTATTTTTTTAATTATCAATTACTTAAAAATTAAGGCAACGGGTTTCCTCAATTTTTTTTAAGTCAACTTTCACTTTTTACAGTGTAGCAGTCATTAGAGTATTAGTAGACCGTCTGCTTAATAACTTCTAACACTTTATTTTGATGGGTCCACAACATACAACATACTGAATATGAGATACTTTGCAAGTATATGTCAACTTATTCTACTAACCCTAAACCTACCCTACGGAGAGTTAGTAGACATGTAGTTGCAAATTACTGAGAATTAGTTGACATGTAGTTATAAAGTTACTTATAATTAGTAGAATGTCTAAAGTGGACTGAATAAACTGGTCAGGTGTTTTGGTGACATTAATCCAAACAGCTCACCTTCTCCAAGGGCTGGAGCTGAGAGTTGAGGTCCTCCAGTCGTCCAATCAGCTCTCTCTCTTTGGTGAGCTGATGCTCCTCTATGCGCAGGGTGCTGTAGAGCTGCTGCACCAAGAATTTGACATCGCTCAGTCGCTCTGCTTCCTCGTGCGGTAGCAGATCTGCAACGGATGCCAACAGAATATCAAAAACTCCACTGTGCCTCTGCACAAGTCTTGCACATAATGACCCACAATGCAACAGGGCACACTCACCTCTCCTGGGCGGCTGCACCAGGTATGTCGTGTCATTAATGACTAGTTTAAAGCTGTCCATAAGTAAAATGTCAATCCCTGTCGAGGACGCTATTCTTGCTCCATCTAAAGAGAGAGAAGGAGGGAAATTAGAGGAATGCAATCCTCTCACTGAAATAGTTATGTAATACGAGATCCAATCTCAATTCTTATCACAAAGCTTTCCTGCTCTGCGTTAGTATGCTCATCAGGAAAAGAAGCATTTTCCAATCTGAGGTGAAACAGAGAGAGGTAAAGACAGCGGATAACCTCTCTTGCTCATCTCACAGGCGAGAGAAAGCTCAAGTGCCTCTCACACGGGAATAATTGAGCTTGAAACAGAGCAGATATGCAGTTTGCACAGAGTACAAATGATTCTTGCTCCTCAATTAGATTAGATAATGTACTATCAATTAAACATGTCAGAGACAGCCACACGTTCATCTGTGATTTGTGGATTAAACTACAAAAGAGTTTGCTAATAACTTAAATTTGAATTTAATTTTGCCCCTAGAGCTGAGAATAATGAATGCATTTGAAGGTGCAATGCAACACTGACAATTTTTAAAGGGATAGTTCACCAAAAAATGAAAACTCTGTTGTCATTGTGTCATTTGTATACTACCGTTGGGGTCAGTAAGATCTTTATTTTTATTATTTTTTATAGTTTTATTCAGAAAGTGTGCATTAAATTGATGTTACAGTAAATATTTAAAATACTGCAAAATGTGTTTCAAATAAAAGCTGTTCTTTAAAAAAAAAAAAAAAGTTATTTCCACAAACTATTAAGCAGCACAACTGTTTTCAAAAATGATAATCATAATAAATGTTTGTTAAACAGAAAATCAGCATATTAGAATGATTTCTGAAGGATCATGTGACTGATGCTGAAAATTCAGTTGTCATCACAGGAATAAATTTCATTAAATTTAATTATTTATTTTCCTAATGGAAAACAGGGTCCCACTTTATATTAGGTGGCCTTAACTACTATGTACTTACATTTAAATTAATCATTTTATTACAATGCACTTATTGTGTACATTCATGCTTTTACATTGTACTTATATTTTTAAAAATACCTATATATAATTAATTTCTGTAATTACACTGTTGACCCATCCCTCACACCTTAACCCACCCTTAAACCTACCCAGACCACCAAACCTGTCCCTAACCTTACCCGTATCCCCCCTCAATAGCAGCAGAAGTGTTTTGCAATACAATATGAACACAATAAGTACATTGTACTTATTTTTTGATGCAAGTACATAGTAATTAAGGCCACCTAATATAAAGTGTGACCGAAAACAGTAACTTTACATTGTAATAATATTCTGTAGTAATAAAGTAATAACAATATTGCATCCCTTAAAGTTGTTGTTTTTGTGTGTGTGTGTGTGTGTGTGTGTGTGTGTGTGTGTGTGTGTGTGTGTGTGAGGCAGCCTTGGTCAGCATATGAGACTTCTTTAAATGACTGTTTGAATGTGTGGTTAGCAGAAGACAACATATTAGACACAATATCCAAGATTAATTTTCCATGGAAGTGAACGGTGATTTAAACTGCCAAGCTCCAAGACGACAAAAAAACACCACAAAGGGAGTCCATACTACATACTTACAGTACATGGTACTGCTGCACTATACCTGTGAAGTCACATGGAACATAAATCATTACAGCACGAGTAATATGAATTTTTGTATGAATCACCTTCCACTTTCATTCATTCATGGAGAAAAGAATTAAGAATGGCATGGGTGATACAATTGATCACAACTGTCATGTAAACACCATAAATATCTGGGAAAGCTTCAGCAGAAGGTTAAACCAAAACTCGACTGTTATCTAGATTTGGCTTTAAATTTCTGAGATTTTGATGTGTTGTACTCGACCTGTAGAGTAGATGGCGACTCTATCGATGCCCCTGTCCTCCGCCTGCAGCTGCTGAAGGAAAGCCCCCACCGAGTCGCTCAAGGGTTTGAGGGTGAACTGGCAGCGCTCTCGTCGGGACGGCAGACGTACGGAGACCACCGGCAACCCGTTCTGATACACCACTGTAACATCTGCAGACAAATAAATGGCCATTAGATGTATAGTAACCAAATTACGCAGGCTTTTTATGGCATTTAAATGGCAAAATAATGACTCTGTCTGCTGAGAGTTTGTAACAAGTGTGTAAGAGACTTGCAGTGGTGGCCAAAATTATTAGAACACTAGTATCAGTATCAGTTTACATTTCCAAACATTGATTTTGCCATTAATTGTAATAATCCAGTGAGATTTTTGTCTGACAGCAGCCAGTGCTCCACACGGAGATCTGATCTGATCATCATCCGGTATGTCCACCACTGTATGTGGACAGTTAATGGGTAGATTGCCAGCAGGGGGCAGTATTGTGATGACAGCATGCAGGAACCATAGGGCCCTGTTGAATGATGGGAGAATTCATCACACTACGTCCAGTCTGAGTTATGAATGCTCTCTCTTGAGTGAACAACAGACTGGCCACTGTGGAGTCGGTGGACGTCACTGTACATCACAGTGTCAGTGTATATCCTGCCGCTTCCAGCTGTCCCGTAGATGGTACAGCTCTGGTCCAGAACTCTTCTGTATACGCCAAGGAGCTTGCAGCGTCCCATTTATAAACTGCCTCATTACTGCAGTCGTTATGTTTAATGAGTCTGAGGGGGACGGTGATGCTCTGCAGTGAGGTCTGATGTCTGGATGATAAAGACTGGAGTCGTTTAAATATGTCACTCAGACCCCTCAGGGTGTTGGACCGTACTCTATTTACCCACATTTCCAGTGACTTTAGAGCTGAAAGATAATAACTGTAACTATGGACTTTTAACAACCTATTTTAATATCCAAAGCCATTTGATCCAGAGCTATTTTTGATGTAATGCTCAGATATTTTAATACATAACGAATACACTTCAAATCAATTAATTCAAACATATGCTATTACCACATAAAATTATTTATTTTCCCAGTCTGTGTAAAATGAAAGTGACGTGATATTCATACGAACTGAATATCTGTCAGCTTAACACAAGTTGCATCAGCGCGTCAGGTTTTTTCAGTGTAGACAGCTTCAGTGATTATAATGGGAGCAAACTAGGTTTGTTTTGCCTCAGTTTCTCCAGAATGAGTTCCTGGTTTGAGAACAGCCGGTTAAAAGAGCCAGTGCCGAGCCACGCAGGCACAAGCAGGACATCCCAGATCAGACAGCGGCTCTGACACTGTGACAAAGAGTATTTGTCAGTGCCATATCAGGGCTCTAGTTTTATTAGGGCCCTATGAGTTTTGCTATGCAGAAAACACAGAGAATCCAGACACTCGACATGAGCTGTTCTGGGAGTCAGTATTTCACCATTTCATTTGATAAAACTATTGACAGACACTCAACATGTCTTCTCTACAAGCTGCGAAAATAGTCTGGTTTAAGAAATTATGACACAAATATATAGTATTATTATACAGCAGTACAACTCACTTCTCAAATTATTGATAACAACAGCAACAACAATAATAATGATAAGAATAATAATAATAATACAGTTTATTGAAATACTATTTTTTTAAGGAACGTCCCAATATCACACCATTTTTCATCCATGTTTTAATTCAAACTGTAACCTTTTTTTTGCGAAACACTTTGTTTGGCAAAAAATTGAAAGGAATTGTTTACATTTTTAATTTTATTAAAAGGAAATACAGTTTAAAAGATGAATAATTAAAAAAAAAAAAACATTTCACATTAATTTATATTTAATAACACAGACAATCCAGAAGAAAAAAACTATTTCTGAAAAAAAAAAAAAAAAAATTATAATAAAATAATGCATTTCATAGAGTCCTTTTATTGTTACATTTTTCATTAATTATTAAATTGTTAAAGAATCATGAAATCACTTAATTATACATCTTTTTGTATTATTAAAATTTAATTAAACCATTAAAAAGGAATGCAGAAACACAGAATTTTGGACAAAATAAAGAATAATTTCAGAATAAGGCCTTATATCATTCATGATGTGTTTCAGGGAATTAAAGCAGGGAAAAACATTAAGTCAAACTAACTTTAATATTGGAAGTCTGATTAATTTAAGCAAATCGCTTCATTCAAATGTTTTTTTCTCATTGATATTGATATTGATATTGCAATATTTCTGTTTTGTTAGTTACACTGGCAGTATGTGTTGACGCAAGCTGCAATTAATTGAGATTAATATCAACTCTAATTGAGATCATGCTGCACCGATTTTTGATGTTATGTAATTAAAAAGACATTGCCCACTGCAGAGCAGTAAACAAAAATGGCTTGTTTACAAAATATTTAGTCTCCTCCACTGACCAGTTCATAAGACATGAAACATAAATAAACAAATGCATATTTTTAAGACATAGAACATATACCTCACAGCACTATGCATATTTCAAAACTATTTTTTATTTTTATCCGACTGGGAAAATAGTCTGATTCATGCATAATCTTTTCCTGTTGATCATGTTATTTTAAAGGGGTCATCGGATGCAAAATTCAATTTACAAGTTATTCGAACATAAATGTGTGTTGGAAGTGTGCGTAAACATCCATCCTACACTGTAAAAAAATAAAAAATAAAAAAAATTGAGCCAACTTAAAATTTTAAGGCAACCAGCTTCAGCAGATTTTTGAGTTTGCTCCACTTATTTTTGTGGGAGATTAAAATTTTTTTGTTGTATAAACTTAAAACGACAAGTTGAGAAAACTCAAAAATCTGAGGACGCAGAGGATTAAGGTTACCTTTGTTTTAAAGGGGATGCACCGATCCCGATCAGCATAAATGCATCTGTTAGCGCAAATCATTCGTGATCCACCTTTAAATCTACACCAGCCCTTTCAATCTGATCAAAATTTATTTGGATCAACCTCTGTCAGATCGTTTGAGGTGTTTACATCAAGGCTTTCAGTCCAATTGAGCCATCAATCTGATTATAACTGTATTATTTGGGTGCATGTAGTGACTCAAAATTCCTACATTACATAATGATAAAACTTGCTTAGCAAACGTTTGCAGATGCAGGTGTATAAAACACAGTAAATGCCCCTCTCTGTTGATAATCGTACACCTGCATAGCATTGCACAGCATCCTTTATTCTTATTTGCAGTCACTGGGAGTGTCGACTGCTTTGTTGAGTGTCGAACACCTGCACAGCTAAATATAATATTGCTGTTTGTTTGTTTTTTGTTGTTTTATTATTTTTTTTGGTCATCTTCTGAGCAACAGAAAGCTATTATGCCAAAGATAATAAGTAGGAATATCCCACATCTGATTTTAAATGGAAGACACTGATCAACATTACAGTCCCAGAAGTAAAAATGCCATTTAAAATTTCAGTATGAAAATATATTTATAGGTGACAACATGCAAACTTTCCAAGACTACCAGTAAATTACTCATTTTCTTAATACTTGCTTAACTTGGTGAATTTCTCACTCAGCTATATGTAATATAATATATGAAATATCCATCCTCTCTCAAACTGTAGAGCGTGACATTAGCAATGCCAAGGTCATGCGTTCAATTCCCAGGGAAAACAAGGAATGACTAAATGTGTACCTCAAATGCAATGCAAGTCACTTTAGATAAACGTATGGAAATGTCCATTTTTTCTGTCCCTAGCCTTTACAGAAATATTACACTTGAAAAACACTTTAGGGTTACAATTTCTTTATATTTTAAAATGAAACAATATGTTATTTGAACAATTACACCACCTTGAGCCATCAATGTGGCAATATTCGTTTTTTAATTCAATTTAATTATCGTATTCATAACTATCAAATATATGATATAAATGGCATAATAAAACAAAATGCTGACTAAATATTATAAACTATATAATGAAAACAGTGGTCCCCTGGAGTTGTGTCACTGGTGTTACCGCTTAAAAATGTTATTTTGAAATAAAAATCACACTGACGACATCACTTGACTTCCTCCTTCCTATTTCCTGAAGATTTATGAAAAAAGGCCCATGTTATGTCCACTGTTTCTTTTCAGTTATGAGAAATTTTCTCATTTATCTCATGATTTAATATGAAGATTTTACACTTAAAAAAAAAAAAAAAAAAAAAAAAAAAAAAAAAAAAAGTTGTGCCAACTTAAAATTAAGGCAACCAGCTTCAGCAGATTTTTGAGTTTTCAACTTCTCAACTGTTTTTTTTTTTTTTTACAGGTGTAGTTGACGTCACTGGTATATTTATTGCTAGGGAATTATACAAAAAAATAAAAAACTAATACAAATGGATTAAACTACTTAATTTAGTGAGTATACCATGACTGACAACATGTGGCTTGATACCTTGCAGCAAACCTTTTGTAAAATGCATTTTTCATGAAAATTGTCACTGGTGTTACCTTCCTTATGGATAACACCAGTGCAGATCAGTATATCAGGTCTTATGTATATCGCTGGTGATTCATTGTGTTACTGTGCTGTTTTTTTCTGTCAAATTATATAAATAAAACAATCTCCTTATTTCGTGCATTTTCATTATTTTTCTGTAACTCTGACTACATGTGCTGAGGAAAAAAAAAGAGAAATAATATTTCATAAAAACTTTTAATATCGCTAAAGAAGGCAACCAGTGACAAAAAAAAAGTACATGTCTTGAAATGTACAAAAAAGCTAAATAAATAAAATAATAATTAAGCTGTCATTTATATGTATTCATAAAGTAAAAAGGTAATCTAATGCGGTCTAAGTTTAAATGTTAGAAAAAGAAATAAACTTTAAGACATCTTGCCACACCAAAAGTGGACGTTTCTGTAGAATGACCCAAATGTAAATACAATCCTGAAGCAAGATCCACTGGAAGTTTCTTTAGTCTTTTTAGTGTTAGTTAATGTTGGTTAATGTGAGATATTGCAGTATTAAAGTAGAAAAGACAGTATTAAATCCAGATTCGGTAACATTTGATTACACTTATAATTGATACAGTTAAGTATGATACACTAAGAACGTTAAGGACATATTCTTATATTTTTGTCACTTTGTCTTTTCTTCCAAGTTTTCAAATATTTACTTCAAACCAAATGTTTGTTGTGTATACTGTATGTTCTCGAAACTGGCTGGTTTGGATCAAGGCTTTGAACGCTTTGATAAACATTTTCTGACATGCCTTTGGAGAAAACTGGATCAAAAACATTCTGAGGAAGGTATTCATGGCAGAGCCCTACTTTGTAAGCCATATCAATGATGCAAATACTCACAAGTATTTGCATGTGTTTAAATAAAGAGAGTATGAACTTGATCACTCACCTTCTGTAGCAGCGGGTGAACACAGTAGTCTTTGACCCTGCCATGAGGGGGAGCCCTTCCAGCCCTACAACCAAAGAAGAGAGAGAACGAGAGAGATGTCATTTGTCGTTGAATTTTATTAAGCATTGCAACTACACAAACACATTGATATTAAACTGCTTGCACAATTGAGTCTGTTTAAATGGTTGCAGACATTCCCCATTTGTTCAGGCTTGTCTGACTGCAGAGCGTGAGATATGATGGCACTGAGACCACAGATGGGCTTTTTTCATTTTGAGTAGTTGCTGTATGCGTTACAGTGTTTATATGCTTGACAACAATCCTTTAGGGGATAAATGGAAATGTTGTTTTGTCTTCACAATATGATGGGGGTATTGAACATATACACAAAGGCAGGAACCACTGAATCATGGAAAATGTGAGATTTTGTCTTCATATATTTAGCACGGAGTCAAAACTGGTGCCATGAAGAACAAAGGTGACTGAGGTTCATGCTGCTAATGAATGAAATGGCAACACAATTCAAAACGTATGGGAATAGTTCACCCAAAAATGGAAACTCTGTCATTGTTTACCCTCCTTCATGTCATTCCAAACATGACTTTCTTCATCTGTAAAACAGAGATTGCAAATATGAAGAATATCCAGGTCACACTTTCAAAATAACGGGAGTAAATGGGGGACTGAGGCTGTAAATTTCCAAGATGACAAAAAAAAAAAGAATCGTAAAACTTGACACTGTGCACTGTAAATCCAAGTCTTCTCACATTATACAATACCATTTTCATTAACAGTCACTATTCACATTTTGACATCCACCTTTACTTTATTGCCACGTTGAGGAGAGTTTAAGGAAGATGTCAGAATCATGAATAAATTGACATTTAAGTCAGATCTTTTCAACTAATCAACTGATCCAGTTCACAAAACTGGTTTGAACAACTCATTCACAAATTGGATTTATCCCTAGTCATAATCCTCAATTTGATTATATTAATAAAAGAGTGACCAGGATATTCTTCAAAAATTATTTCCACTAAAGAAAGACATAGGAGTTTAGAGCAGCATGAACGTGAATAAATGATACCAGAATATATTATTAGGTAAACTATCCCTTTTAAAGGTGCAATGATATTTACTGTTGCTTGGCTAAATTTCGCAGGTGGAATCCAGTCATTTCAATAGGAAACTGCACAGCTGGGAGTTTTGTGTAAGGGGTGAGTGTTCCCCACGGCGGAATTCACTGATGTCCAAATTGGTCATGCAAATTCAGCGCATGGACCAACAGGAAGTGAACAATTTTGGTAAGGCATACAAACTTTGAAAATACATTTTACACACACACACACACACACACAAAAAAAGTATGCAAATGAGAGGGTAACATGCGGATAGTAAAACCCAGTATGACGGAACACCCGCTGTCTCGTCAGCTGGGCGTTTCTGAATTGAGAGGCAGCCAGAAGAGAACCACATGTTTTAAATTCAGGGAAAATACATCACATTTTCCACTGCGCCTCTGGAGAGCACAGTCACCACAAAGAGAGAGTCAAACAGAGAAAGAGAGAGCAGAGAGAGAGGGGGTTGTGTCCAAACTGAATGGAGATTCTATATTGAGATCATGGGAATTCAAGAGACCACATTACGTGCACACACACACACACACACACAGAGAGAGAGAGAGAGAGAGTTATCAACAGCAGCAGAAGTTTATTGAGTGTAGAATGTCCAGAGATTTGCAGTGTTGTCATTTCAGTGCACCTGGTGTGAGGCTAGTGTTGAGGTGAGCAGGTCTGATCCAGACTCTTCTGTCAGCGTGTTTCACAGGCAGCTCCATGTCTTCCTGAAATAGAGCTCTCAACGTTTCCACCCACGCATCACGCATCTACACTCTGACTCTCCTCCCACACACGCTGCCCCACTAACCTGACAGCACTCCAAAATACTCCACAGCATTCACACACACAGCTGATTTACTCGCACGGTGTCATTTATGGTGCAGCAGTCAAAGCTCAGGGCTTGTAATGGGACGGTTGCTGGTTCAAATAAGGAACTAGTGAAGAACAAGTCATGAACTATCGGCACTTGGTTTTCCAGGTGGACTGTTCCTGTAGTAAATTTGCTTTGGCTAAAAGTGACTGTTTACATCTGTGAGTGAAGTTCTCCTTCCACTCCTACTGTAAGCAAATGATTCACTGTGCTGTAGCACCATGACCTACATGCTTGCGTGTAAAACACAAGGGGCCAGCCGCCGGTTTTACCAGCTGTTCGTAAGTTACAACTTAGCCTAGTTTTGACGTAAAGATGAACTAAGTTACAACTTAAGCAATATCAAATATTTTTGCGTTGCACCGTTAAACATTTTTGAAATGACTCTGTGAATAAACTAAATATTTTTGGAGGTTCCGACCCGAAGTAAAGGTTGGAATAAAAGGGCTGGTTTAAAAAAGTGCTTTCTTAGTGCGTCTTTGACATGATCCCACCCAAAACCGTCCGTGTTGTGCACATCAAATAAAATCAATCATGATACGTCATTTCTTACATTTTTTTGTATTCTTTGGCATTTATTTATTGATCCTCATAAGTTCAAATACAGTTTCTGAATGTGATTTACATATAAAAATACCTATTATGTTATTCAGCACTATTGTATTTCAAAGGAAATTTAAATATTTTATTGTTAGTTACATCAGACCAGCGCAAACCGTCTTTTGACGTTAAATAGTACTATCAGGATTTACTAAAGGTGCGCAGTGAAGAATTAGAGCTGAAAAGGTGTGGACAGTTATTTTTGTGCCTGACCTTATGAATATAGGCCTACATTTGTAGTTTCCCTTTCAGATGCAAAATTTATGGGAGAAGAGTATGGAAATGAATCACGCAACATGATTTACTAACATTTGCACTTGTCAGATTACTGGTATTTGCCCCATTATTTAACGCCCCCAAAAAAGAATGTCTTAAAGCAGGCGGTAATTTGCGCCGCTCTTGGTAGATTGCACTGGTCATTATGGAAATGATCTGGCTGCCTCTGTGTTCATTAATGTACGCACTCAGTAAATCACCCACAGAATTTTCCCATCCCATCAGCCCTTATATGGGCTGACGGTCAGCAGCCATGTCACCCTGTAGCCCAAGACTGGTTACTCACTGAAGCTAAGCAGGGTTGAGCCTGGTCAATACCTGGATGGGAGACCTCCTGGGAAAACTAGGTTGCTGTTGGAAGAGGTGTTAGTGAGGCCAGCAGGGGGTGCTCACCCTGTGGTCTGTGTGGGTCCTATTGACCCAGTATAGTGATGGGGACACTATACTGTCAAAAGCACCATCCTTCGGATGAGATGTTAAACCGAGGTCCTGACTCTCTGTGGTCATTAAGAATCCCAGGATGTCTTTTGAAAAGAGTAGAGGTGTGACCTCGGCATCTTGGCCAAATTCGCCCATTGGCCTCTGACCATCATGGCCTCCTAACAATCCCCATATCTGCTGATTGGCTTCATCACTCTGTCTCCTCTCCACCAGTAAGCTGGTGTGTGGTGGGCGTTCTGGCGCACTATGGCTGCCGTCGCATCATCCAGGTGGATGCTGCACACTGGTGGTGGATGAGGAGACATCCTTTACTTTACAGAAAACTTATGACTTTCTAGTTACGCTCTGGCATAAGAACAAATGGTGCAACCGAATGAAGTACAGGGTTAGTTACAAACTAGTCTCAGCCTCCGACATCACGCCCATGGAAAGTTGGCTAAACGTCCTATGCATATGGCACACAAAAGTGGAAACACTTCAGGAGTTTCAAAGTCGTCGTCGGATTGGTTGAATTATACAGGATTTCCGGGAGACGTGTGTGTCGCGTTCTTTAATGTTCCGCCTGGAAACAAAGATGCTGTGACGCCAAACCCCCCTCACAAAAGAAGAAAGCCGTTGTGTTTACAACTGTGACGACAAACGCTTATCAGGATCAAATAAATGCTGGATTTTCAAAAGTATGTGAAATATTTAAAGTTCGCAGTATAGAATCTTTAAAATACGTCCGAGAGTTTTACACACCGGTCTGTTATTGTGTCGACATTTCTACGCCCCGAACGTGACGCTGAACAAAACAAACTGTGATTAGTTGTTTGACATGTCCGTCAAACAGCCTCATGGGCGGGCCTTGGACAATGAAAGCTACCATAGATTCCAGACCTTCAGCTACAAACTAGCTAGTAGCTTCTAAGCCTCTATAGTGGACTTTACATTTTCACTTAAGAACTTAAGACAGCTGGTGCATCTCTACCCAGGATCCAGGTCTGTGAATGGACAGTGATTGCACTGAATGCTAGCTGTTGGTTGGTGTATCTACATACATGCAAACAATATTCAAACTTTCCTGAAATTTGAAGGGCAAGTATGAAGGTATTCCTTTTGGGACATCGAAAAATACCTCCTTAAAGTAGGTAGTAGAAGGTTTCTAGCTAGTCAGAACTGGTTCAAGCTGGTTTAGGATGATCAGCTGGACTAACAGATGTTTGCAAACAACAGCCTGAAGTGGCTGAACAGCTTGACCAACATAAACCACCAAATAGTGAAAAAGGTCTTTGTATCATTTACTCACCCTCACATTGTTCTGAACCTGCAAGACGTTCTTCTGCCAAACACAAAGGATGGATTTCTGAAAAATACCCTGGCCACTCACAATTGAAAGTGAATAGGAACTGGGGCTATGAAGCTCCAAAATTATAAAAAAAAATAAAAATAAATCAATCATAAAAGTCTGTAGTATATAAAACCATATCCCAAGAATAAAGCCATAAGATAATGTAGCTTTGTCTGCTCACAGACTATAATTTGAAGTCATTACTCACTGAAAGCGGCCACCCCAGCTCTCCCTGGCACAATCATGAGGGAATTATGAGAGAAGTAGAGATTTAGTAAACACATCACTCTTTTGAGAGCTTTTCAATAAACTGATGTTTGATCCAATTCACAAAATCAGTCTGAACGATGCTTTCAGACAGATCTGATTCTTGAGTTCTGGCCCAAAGATGCAGTTAACAGCCCAGAAGCAGCAAAGGATTAGTGAGTAACAACCTTCACAGTTTTCAGTCTCTTCTTTGTGGCTTCAGAAGACATGGGATATAGCAAACAAGCCATTTAGAGCATATAAATGACACTTTATAGACTTTACAAGTCTGATTTGAATCTTGAAATCCTCATTCATTAAGTGCTTATACTATGGGTTGTTGAATGTTTGAATCTGATGGTTGACAAATGCTCTAAGGTGTGCAGTTACTGTATTTGAAAAGTCCTTGCAACAGCATAAGAACCAAAACTCACAAAGACACCGACCAAGCCAATAAATAACAAAATAACACGATAAAAATCCACTTTGCATCATGGCCGCATTACCATCTCAGGTGTGCATTATATTTCTAACACGTTGTTCCAAACAGTTCAAAAGAATATGTTTGGAACAACATGAGGGTGAGCATATGTTTGGGTTAACTAAACCTTTTAAGGTAACCGTAATGTTGCTAGGGTTGTCATGATACTTGAATATGATACTTAAGCAGTTACCAAGATATGTAGTCTTGCCACTATAGTCCAAAATTAACTTAGAAATTTTTAGTCTACTAGCCAAGTTTGTCCGTTTTTTTTGTTTGTTTGTTTTTTAACTCTTCTATTTACTATAAACAAATATTTTTAAAATGCTTTACATTGTGTGATAAAATAAAATAAACATCCAGTTTGAAAGTTGTTTGGAATGGATGTGTTGTATCTTACAACAGGGTCAGTGTTTGGTGGGACTCCTGTAATATTAATACTTCACAAGGCAAGAAAGGCATGAAGGCTAATTTATTAGAATTGAAACTGGCTTTAAATGTGGGGGAAAAACACTGATTTGAGTTGATTTAATTAAAGAGTCACATCCACTGACACTACAGTGCAGACACTGGGACACCATGCCACTGATGAAGGTCCATTTGATTTACCTTTGCAGTGGGAACTGGAAGTCATAGGTCCATCTGATCTGAAGCCCTAACTGTCAAACACAGTGTTTGATTGCCACATGTCAATAATACACCACAGATACAATGTCAGTGTCAATCAGTGTTCTTCGACACACAAGATCTGACAGCACAGAGGTGTGAAGGAGTTTAATGAGTGAATGTGCTGAGCCTGAGGGGGAAAAGAGAATGGAGGTCACTGCAGTCCTCTGACAGCCGTTTAAGTGCAGATTTCAGACAAGAACTGTCATTAATTAGTAATGAAGAGATAACGAACCAATCCCTCCACAGAGGGTGATGTCTGCTTTCATTATTACGACTGAAAATGTGGAGAGGTGTCAGGGGCATTAGACAAGAACAACAGTCTTTAGCTTTACCCAAACACACAAAGTGAATTCTCAGACTGATGCATTCTGCACATAAAAATGGCAAGAGCCAGCTGAAATCACCTGATCTGATAGAACTGGTGTCTACGCAGTTTCTGGAAGTCAAGGTGAACAGACGTTTAACAGCCTGTCAGGAAACAATGTTCCCAAGCCGCCACAATGAGAGCTTCTGGAGAAGAGCTAGCAGCTAGCTTTGTCCTAGTATACAAGGTGAATCTTTTTTTAAACCTTTCTAATTTAAAACACACATAACATTCAAGTAACTCATTATCATCAAGTAAAAAGCAATAAAATATTATCCTTACACATTTGAATCACTACCATATTATCAAAAGTTCTTATGATTACACTTTATTTTATGTTGTCCTTGTTATAGTGTAATTATACATTTAAGTACTGAGTAACACAAATTAACTACAAGCACTTTCTAGATGGTTGAGGTTAGGATGAGGGTTTGGTTTAAGGTTAGTTGCATGTAGTAGTTATGCATAATTTATTATTATTACTATAGCAAGTACTTGTAAAGTGTGTAAAAAGGACACCATAAAATAAAGTGTTACCATTTTTATACATATTTTTCAAGGTTAAAAACAAAATTATAAATGACTAATTAATTAACTATCTACTTTTTGCATTTTTATGTACAGTATATACGTTTATGGGTGTAATATATGTTTTTTACAACCCGAATTCCGGAAATGTTGGGATGTTTTTTTTAATTTGAATAAAATGAAAACTAAAAGACTTTCAGATCACATGAGCCAATATTTTATTCACAACAGAACATAGATAACATAAATGCTTAAACTGAGAAATTTTACAAACAAGTTGGCACGGGGGCAACAAAGGGCTGAAAAAGCAAGAAATTTTTAAAAGATTAATTTGGGAGAACATCTAGCAACTAATTAAGTTAATTGACATCAGGTCTGTAACATGATTAGCTATAAAAGGGATGTCTTAGAAAGGCAGAGTCTCTCAGAAGTAAAGATGGGCAGAGGCTCTCCAATCTGTGAGTGTGTAAAAAGATTGTGGAATACTTTAAAAACAACGTTCCTCAACATTTCAAAGGCTTTGCAAATCATTTACAGTGCATAACATCATCAAAAGATTCAGAGAAACTGGAGAAATCTGTGTGTAAGAGAAAAGGCTCAAGACCTTTGTTGGATGCCCGTGGTCTTCGGGCCCTCAGACGATACTGCATCACTCATCGGCATGATTCTGTCATTGACATTACTAAATGGGCCCAGGAATACTTCCAGAAACCACTGTCGGTAAACAATACGCCGTGCCATCTGCAGATGCCAACTAAAGCTTGATCATGCAAACAGGAAGCCATATGTGAACATGGTCCAGAAGCATCGTCGTGTCCTGTGGGCTAAGGCTTATTTAAAATGGACTGTTTCAAAGTGGAAAAGTGTTCTATGGTCAGACGAGTCCAAATTTGACATTCTTGTTGGAAATCACAGTCGCCGTGTCCTCCGGGCTAAAGAGGAGGGAGACCTTCCAGTGTGTTATCAGCGTTCAGTTCAAAATCCAGGATCTCTGATGGTATGGGGATGCATAAGTGCATATGGTATGGGCAGCTTGCATGTTTTGGAAGGCACTATGAATGCTGAAAGGTATATAAAGGTTTTAGAGCAACATATGCTCCCCTCCAGACGACGTGTATTTCAGCAGGACAATACAAAACCACATACTGCAGCTATTACAAAAGCATGGCTTCGCATTAGAAGAGTCTGGGTGCTGAATTGGTCTGCCTGCAGTCCAGATCTTTCACCTATTGAGAACATTTGGTGCATCATTAAACAAAAAAAAACAAAGGACGACCACAAACTCTTCAGCAGCTGGAAACCTACATCAGGCAAGAATGGGACCAAATTCCAACACCAAAACTCCAGAAACTCATAACCTCGATGCCCAGACGTCTTCAGACTGTTTTGAAAAGAAGAGGAGATGCTACACCATGGTAAACATGCCCCCGTCCCAACTATTTTGAGACCTGTAGCAGGCATCGAATTTGAAATGAGCTCATTGTGCAAAAAATGTAAAAATTTCTCAGTTTAAACATTTATGTCATTTATGTTCTATTGTGAATAAAAAATTGGCACATGTGATTTGAAAGTATTTTAGTTTTCATTTTATTCAAATATAAAAAATGTCACAACCTTTCCAGTATTCGGGTTGTATGTTGTTGTCTTTGTATGTTGTTGTTCTTTTTGACACTATTAGACATTTTACAACCAGAATTAATTTAGCCTTTTCATAAACAGATCAAATTATCCAATATTTATTAAGATATATCTAGCGTCAGCGTTAGTTCTGGCAGGTCACGTTAGTCAAGTTTGCATCAGCTGATCCACGTCTACCTATAGGGATGCAACACCCATCACTGCACTCATATATAAGGTCCTTCAGTATTATCACCAGCTTCGCGTTGCTCAATAGCTAATTACCCAGTCAGGATTCAGCCTTCTGATTATCCTTGAATCAAACTAATTTCTAAAATGTTACATTAAATTATTGAACTTAATGATATCTGCAATACATTTATGTTGGTCCTGTTCTGTTTACCCTGGGGGGTTATTGCTGCTCTCCCTGCTCTTATCCATGCAAGGCTGCATGGATGCGCAGGGAGTTCTTGCCCAGAATAGAACCATACCGCCAATCCAAACTGTATGCCAATTGTCAGTCATCATTGACGATAGTGGTCCTGACAGAATTATTGACCTTGACACACAGCAGGGGTCCTCACTATAATATAATTTCCTGTTTTAGTTCTTTTTTTTCTGCATTCATCTGCATATTGATTGCATCATATGACTTTGATCTGACAGACAAATACTTTCAAATACTAATAACATTCTAACAAACCTGCTTTTCTGTTAAATAAACAAACAAAGAAAATAAATAAAAGTGCCAAACCACTTAAGAATTTATTTTCAAATGTTTCATTCTTTATTATGATGCTACCTGACATTTAACCCATATGTGACCCTGGACCACAAAACCAATCTTAAGTCTCAATTTTTTGAAATTGAGATTTATACATCATCTGAAATTTGAATAAATAAGTTCTCCATTGATATGAATGATGCATTTATATAGCGCTTTATTGTGTATTGCTGTACACCCAAAGCACTTTACAATCATGTGGGGGGGTCTCTCCTCAACCACCACCAGTGTGCAGCATCCACTTGGATGATGCGACGGCAGCCACAGGACAACGGCGCCAGTGCGCTCACCACACACCAGCTACAGGTGGAGAGGAGAGAGAGATAGAGCCAGTCAAGTGGATGGGGATTATTAGGAGGCCATGATTGACACTGGCCAGGACACAGGGGTTACACCCCTACTCTTTTACGAGAAGTGCCATGGGATTTTTAGTGACCACAGAGTTTAACATCTCATCCGAAAGACAGTGCTTTTTTACAGTATAGTGTCCCCGTCACTATACTGGGGCATTAGGACCCTCTCAGACCACAGGGTGAGCACCCCCTGCTGGTCTCACTAACACCTCTTCCAACAGCAACCTAGTTTTACCAGGAGGTCTCCCATCCAGGTATTGACCAGGCTCAGCCCTGCTTAGCTTCAGTGGGCAACCAGTCTTGGGCTGCAGGGTGATATGGCTGTGGCAATATATGGCTGTGGCTGTGGTGATATATGGTTTGTTAGGATATAACAATATTTGGGTGCAATCTGGGGGTGCAAAAAAAATCTAAATATTGAGAAAATCACCTTTAAAGTTGTCCAAATGAAGTTCTTAGCAATGCATATTACTAATCAAAAATTAAGTTTTGATATATTTACAGTAAGAAATTTATGAAATATCTTCATGGAACATCATCTTTACTTAATATCCTAATGATTTTTGGCATAAAAAATAATCGATAATTTTGACCCACACAATGTATTTTTGGCTATTGCTACAAATATACCCCAGCGACTTAAGACTGGTTTTGTGCTCCAGGGTCACAAATATGTACTGTATGTTCCACTTCTTTGATTTCTGATTTTCGCTTTCAAATTCACTGTGGTTGTTTCAAATTCACTGTGGTTGTTCAGTCACTCCCTTTCTGTTGAGAGTTGCATATGCAACACTGGCTATATTACAATATAGTTGAGCAGAGTTCAGCTTTGTGCAAATGAGGAGCGATGAAATGTGGCAACTACCAACAGCAATATCGGAGATCTGCCTACTTAAAGAGTTGGATACTGGATTTGAGTAAGAACGCCTCCTAGAAACCATCAGCAGAGCAAGCTGATGAACTCCGGATATTTACTGAAGAGATATAAAGAGACTGAGAAGCAATTTGTCACTTTGTGACTACAGGAGCTTGTGCTGTTGCTTGCTTTATTTCTGTAGCACTAGTTCAGTAGCTGTTAATGGTGAGGAACTGCACATTGGTGTTGCTAAAGAAAGAAGTGTTAATGGGTTGTTAGTGAAGAGCAGGAGATCCTGCTGGAGTTTAGTTCACACAGTTTGGCTTTGGTTTGTTTGGTAATTCAAGAGGCAGGCGAGACTGTGAAGCAATCATTGACTGGCTATTTAACACTGACACTGAAGCATCAGCCCTCGTGTAAAGACCTGTGAATCTATCTACGCAAATCCACTGAGCAGGGAAACCAACAATGTACAAAACACAATATTAACGTTCTCTCTCAGTTTTGACTAGTATCATATTCTCATTTTCGGTCATGTTAAATCATATAGGACTACAATACAGGGCTGAACAGAGGATTTTTTTCTTTTTTTTTTTAAACTTGGTGGCATGAATAGTTCAGATTTCTACTTGCCTTGCCCACATTTTCACTATAACCCCAAAATATGAAGTTGCATTTTTTTAATATTTAGAATTATAATTTCAGGTGCATACTTTTCATTCAATATTTTTTACACAATAATTAAAAAAAAATATTATCATGCATTTATGAAAAAAAAAATACTATTACGCATATCACACAAATAAATGTATAATTTCAAATGTTAAGCTGACTTTATAAAGAAAACTTGCAATAATAGTTATTATAGAGATTATACTGTTATTGTGGTCACTTGCGTGGTCCTAACTTACTGCTTATTAATATTTAGTAAGTTATTTATATTTAGGTATGTAGTAAGATTAAGGAATCTAAAACATGGCCATGCAGAATAAGCCAGAATATGTGCTTCATAAGTACTAATAACAGCCAATATTCTGGTAATATGCATGATAATAAGCAGCAAGTTAATAGTGAGAATAAGTCCTCAAAAATAAAGTGTTACCATAAATATAACTACACTTTAAACTCCAAGGCAGCAGCAAATTCATAAACACTTGCTGGAAAATGATGGCATACTTGGTAAAACATTACGGATTTGTAAGAATGAGTTAAAAATGACAATCATAACGTTCTGGGAAGAAAAAAAAAAAACAAGCTTTAAAAAGTTTGCAAGAAATTAAAACCAAATGCTTAAGTTCACAAGGGAAAAAAACTGTATGTGTATTATCAAAAAAATTTAAGATAAAGCACTGATCCAATAGAATATACAGCTGTTCCTTCAACTGGCCTTAAACTCTGTAACACTGGCCTCAGGCTATCCTCATTCTTGAGCCCTGCAGTACATCCCATGTTACATTTACAGAATAAAGTGCAACTCTGATCACCTTCACACTTCTCTGTGCTGTTCTTTCCTTCTCAGTAAGACTGAGCCAGTTGGCTGTCAACAACGTTGACTTCATTGCCGTCTTCACCAGTCAGTCAGACTCACAGTATTGACTCTAACTGAGACTGGGATCCATGCAGATAACACTGCAGCCCTGTCCACTTAAGCACTATAACGGCATAAAATACTACTAAAATACCACTGCTGACGGTCAAACAATCTGGCTGAGATTAAGCACTTCAGCAGGATATCCCATATCAGTGACTCGCAGTGAACACGCACACACACACACACTCAGCAGTGTGTGTACTCTCATAATGCACCTGTAATAGTTAGTCAGCGTGAAGTGAAGCCCAAACAGTGATTAGATTAGCGCCGTGATCAGATGCTGCAGTAAGATGCATTACAATCATAACGGTAACACCCACACACTCACACTTCTTTACGAGATGTCAGCACTAAAGACCACCACCGCTGTTTTCAATCAGGTCCTCCTTTCACCTCAGGGAATAACATAAAGCACTGTTCTGCAGCAAGACTAAACTGAGAATCCGAGAACCGGTTGTTCAGAACTAGTACCACTGGCTCTACTAAATGCCTGCAATTCCTCTGATGTTGCGGATACACTGTAAAAAATTATTATTATTATTATTTTTTTTAAGTTCCAATTCTCGCTATTAACAAACCATTAACTATGACTTTTGCCTCAAAAAGCAACTAATTTGCTGCTTATTAATAGTAAGGTAGTTGTTAAGTTTAGGATTAGGGATGTATAATATGGTCATGCAGAATATATGCTTTATAAGTACTAATAAACAGCCAATATGTTAATAATACAGGCATGCTAATAAGCATCTAGTTAATAATGAGAACCGGTCCCTATAAAGTGTTACCAAAACAAAAAGATAATTAAATACTACTTTAATTTCATGTTTAATTCAATGTGTTGATTGCAAAATAATTTTACAATTTTCAATTACCAACAAACAGCAATGTTGTAATTAAAACAAAAGATTATTAAATACTATTTTAGTCTCTACTTAATAATTTCATGTTTAATTCAAAATTGCTGAATTTCTGAGGGAAAATTGTTCATATACCTTTTTCCCCCAGTGTAGAACACTAAAAAACAGTGTTTTTTGCACTGCTGAATTTACAGGGTCACAGCAAAAGAAATCGTTTTATCTGAGTTGTCAGCTCTAAGTATGAATTGAATGTGATGAGACAAAAGATTCATGCATCAAAATAATACAAACACAAATAAACAGACAACCCTGCTGCCATCGTTCTGCACTGTAAGGAATCAGCGAACGCTGTGTTGGTTAGTTATTAGAGGAGAACAGCTTGTGTGGGATTAAATGAATAGCACTGCATTCACAGTGCTGTGGCTTGTGTGTAGAACACAGCACTCAGTTTGCAGCAGGGCTGTATTGAAGATGGGGAACCAGAAAACCCCTCCCGTCCTCTCTGCACGCTCACACAGCGGCTGAAATATTCAACAGAGGGCTGGTCAATAACACAGCACCCGTAAAATCAATGTCATTTAGGCAGATGGAGAAGGAGAGAGCGTGAGAGAGCTAAAAGGCAAAAAAATGAAGCAGAATTGAGGGGCTATTAATACAGGACTTGCTGTTTTTTAGCATCTCACGCCATGAGTGCTTGGTCTTGATGTTTAAACCAACCCTTTAATGTCTTATTGTGAACGATTCATTGGTGAACCCTGCCATCTTTATCATCTTTCATCAAAACGACTGTAAAATGTGAAATGATTTTACATTTTGGCTGATGTTACCACTCACCCTTATTTTTCAATCCTCTCCAAAACCTCTCTATTCTCTCAATCGTAATATGTAATGGCCACTTACATACTGTAAAATACCCTGTTCAGTAACCCGGACCTCACTTGCCAGCTTTCTATCATGTAGTTCTTTAATGCATATTTGAAAAATGCTAAATGGAAACTAAGGGTGTCCAAAACGTATCCACTCTCTCTGCACATAAATGACAAATGGAAACATATTTACTGAATAGATTTGTACATGCACAAAAACAAACAAACAAACAATGTAACTGAATAATTCAATCAGAGAACAGCATATTGAACAAACACACACACTTGTATCCATTTCATTATGGGCACATAGATGTAATGTTTTTATTCAATATAAACTGTATTTTCTATCCCTTCACACAAAACTTTCTGCATTTTTACATTTTCAAACAAATAAATAAATAATAGTAATAATCATTCTGTGTAATTTATAAGCTTGTTTCCTCCTGTAGGCCAAAAAAGGTCAAAATTATTAATGCTCCCCATAACGTAGGGAATGCAGGTACACACAAACATGGAATTCTGGGAATGTTTTTATTGTAATTTATAAGATGACTTTTCTTTTTCATTTCCACAAACTGTAAATTTAACAGTATTTTATTGTAAAAATGTCCCATTAGATCTGTTACAGTAAGGAAACCTTATGTTTTACTACCGCATTTTACAGTCTTTTATGGATAAATAAATTTCTGCAAAAGTGACAATTCCATTCTCTTAAACCCAGCCCTTTTTACAAATTGTTTGTGCGATAATCGCATCAATTAAATTTGGTACTTGGATGCTTGTTTGTCTAAATGCAAGTAAAATCTCTGTAACCATATTTCAACATTTAGTGATGATGAGCACACTAAAACAATTAAAGCTGTAAGAAAACTCCCTACAAAATTCAATCATTTTGAAATTAAATGTTCAATAAAGATATATGGGTGTGGTGTCCCAGCATCCACATAGGCCTACACAAACAATCCATTTCACGTTTAATGTAAAAGTAGTTTAAGTCCTATTCTACTGAATTTCTTTTGTCTGAACAGTTCAGTAGAGGCAGAAGGAGCGTGAGAGTGAGAGAGCATGTCATGCTAACTGATGACTGGAGTCAGATGAAAGGATTTCTGGGGGAACACGTTTGTGAGAGCATGCACATGGGAAATCTGCAGCGGCACACAGAGAGAGGCTGCAGGAAACGCTGATTACTGCAGTGGTGGAATCCCTTGCCTGGTAAGGAGGGCTACCCCCTCACCTCGCCTCTCGCTGGCATCCCCCTCCCTCCCTCACTCGCTCGCTCTGAATCCTAGTGTTTCCCTGTTTGATATGCTATAACGCCCCCGCTACCCCCGCACTGCGCTGAAACAGCTCAGCAGAACGCGTTTCACACTGCATGCGCATGTACGTGCACGTGAGGATTTCCACACAGGATATGGCTAGTACATAACACAAGCTGTGTTAATAAAACACCTTAACACGTCTACAGGCACACACTCCCCTGCCTGTAACATTAATCAATGCGCGCTGCAACACTTTGTAGTATTACTGCAGACACACGACCATCTGGGTGTTTCGCAACAATAGCCACACATATTTCACTGATTGGTGATCTTTATGGACATACATTAAGAGCATAAGATGGGCTACAGCCCCCCAGACACCATTCGCTCAGCAGTGTATGCATGTGCACAAACCCACAAATATTTGTCTAGGCACCCATTGATTTCGGTTTTTAAATTAAGCTAGTGACTTTACATCACTCTACTACCCTTTACAGTCTTATTTTTAATTAATTAAAACCTTTCACACTTTGAGATGTACTAATATTATATTATATGGCCAAGCACGAGAAGGACCTTTTTTTTATATTATATATACATACATATATATAATATATAATATAAAAATATAAATGGATTTCTCCTTTTGTGGCCTGAAAATTTAAGGTCATTCATCATTAACAACTCTAGGGTGAGTAATAATGACTAAATTTTCATTTTGGGGGAACTGCCCCTTTAACTATACCTGCTTCCAGAATAGAATAGAATAGAATAGTACTAAAAATATAATAATAATAATAATAATCATAATAACCGTGATATGTTCAATAATAATAAATAATTTAACACTTAGATAGAAAGTCCAAATAACAATAAAGTCACAGTTTTACAATATTATTTTGGAATTACAAGAAATACAGTTGAGTCAGATTTATGAAAAGCAGTTGTATTAATGAGAAATACGATTGTGTGATATAGTCATAATTCAGAGAAATTATATGGAAATTATGAGAAATAAAATTGCAATTTAACAAATTATTAAATAAAATAAAAATAAATAATAATAATAATAAAATATTTAAGTCACATTCACAACTGTAATATTTAAAGCTGAAATTGTGAGGCATAAAACAATTATTATTATTATTATTATTATACTCTGTGGCAGAAACAGGCTTGCATAATTAGCTGTGTTCTTTATAAATGAAGTGTTGATTTTAAATAAAGACTTGGAACGCTTTCCTGTTAGAACGCAGCAAACTTGCGTGAAACTTTTACTTTGCAACATATATCACATCAGGGAAGAAAACCAAGAAAGAAAAATATATGCCCAGATGACCTCCCAGTGGTAACCACATAAAACACAAGGAAAAAACCTACATGAGACACTGCTTAATAATTTAACAGCTTTTAACAGGAGAGAGAGAGAAAAAATAAATAACACCTTGGGCCAACAGAAAAACATTGTGGTAAGAGTCCTTTCCAACAAGAAGCACTTCAAAAATAGTTGAAATTTCATTTATCAGGATTCATGGAATCTTAAAAAAAAAAAAATAATAATAATCCAAATTGCAAACTAAACCCAACCCTGGATATTTTATTATTTTAATATATTTTACAATTTTGAAATGAGTGCGTGAACCCGCAACCTATGCCCAAACATAGCCCATATCACTACCTGGCAGTATGCCTTCACTGATCTTTGAATGGGTCATTTATATTATGATAACATATTTTCCATAGTGTCTTCATTTACTCCACAACCATTGTTGATTGCCCATTGAGGTCACAAACTTATGGCCGGACATTCTCCTTCAGGATTTTCTGATAGAGTGCAGAATTCATGAGTCCATCAGTTATGGCAAGTCATCCAGTTTCTGAAGCTGCAAAGCAGCCTCAGACCATCACACTACCACCACCATGTTTGACTGATGGTATGATGTTCTTTTTATGAAATGCTATGTTGGTTTTATGCCAGATGTAACGGGACACACACCTTCCAAATAGTTCAACTTTTGTCTCATCAGTCCACAGAATATTTGCCCAAAAGTCTTAGGGATAATCAAGATATTTTTTGGCAAATGTGAGACGAGCCTTTGTGTTCTTTTTGGTCAGCAATGTCTTTTGCCTTGGAACTCTCCCATGGATGCTGTTTTTGCCCAGTCTCTTTCTTATTGTTGAATCATGAACATTGACCTTAACTGAGGCAAGTGAGTCCTGCAATTCTCTGGGTCTTTTATGACCTTTTATGACCATGAATAAATGAATGAATGAATGAATGAATGAATATAGCGCTTTATTGTGTATTGCTGTACACCCAAAGCGCTTTACAATCATGTGGGGGTGTCTCTCCTCAACCACCACCAGTGTGCAGCATCCACTTGGATGATGCGACGGCAGCCACAGGACAACGGCGCCAGTGCGCTCACCACACACCAGCTACAGGTGGAGAGGAGAGAGAGATAGAGCCAGTCAAGTGGATGGGGATTATTAGGAGGCCAAGATTGACAATGGCCAGTGGAGGGAATTTGGCCAGGACACAGGGGTTACACCCCTACTCTTTTACGAGAAGTGTCATGGGATTTTTAATGACCACAGAGAGTCAGGACCTCGGTTTAACGTCTCATCCGAAAGATGGTGCTTTTTGATGGTGCCTAATGCCCCGTCACTATACTGGGGCATTAGGACCCACATAGACCACAGGGTGAGCACCCCCTGCTGGTCTCACGGATGAGTTGTCATTGCGCTCTAGGAGTAATTTTGGTAGGCCGGCCACTCCTCGGAAGGTTCACCACTGTTCCAAGTTTTCTCCATTTGTGGATAATGGCTCTGACCGTGGTTCGCTAGAGTCCCAAAGCCTTAGAAATGACTTTAGAACCCTTTCCAGACTGACACCAGTCAACTATTTTGTTTCTCATCTGTTCTTGGATTTCTTTAGATCGTGGCATCGTGTTGCTTTTAAACATGCTTCTCTTTGTCAGACAGGTTCCATTTAAGTGATTTCTTGATTCAACAGGTCTGGCAGTAATCAGGCCTGGGTTTGGCTAGTGAAATTTAACTCAGCTTTCTAAAATAATGTGGTAATGTGGTCACAGTTCTTTCATGATTTAACAGGAGGGGCAATTAATTTTTCACGTAGGGCAAGGTAGGTTTGGACAGCTTTTTTTCCCCTTAAAGGAGTCATCGGATGCCCATTTTTTACACATTGATATGATTCTTTAGGGTCTTACTGAAAAGTCTATAACATACTTTGGTTAAAATTTCTCAATGGTAGTGTAAAAAACACCTTTTTTACCATGTCAAAATCAGCTCTGTTTTTAGCAAGCCATTCTAGTCCATATAGCTTTAAATGCTAATGAGCACTGCTAACCCCACCCTCTCTTCTGTGGGGTGACGAGCAGTAACGTTTACTTTAGCTGCGAAACTGGCTAACTAGCACGTTATTAGGAAAGGCGATTTGCAAAGATTCATAAAAAACCCTTATACTCACTTCTTCTGTAGGTGAAGCTGGATCACGAATGATTCATGCGAACATAGACACATTTAGGCAGATCGGGATCAGCGCATCCCCTTTAAAACCTTAATCCTCTGCGTCTTCAGCGGCTCAGATGTCAGGAGTAAATGATGTTCATTATTACATCCAACAACAAAATGCCTCAATCGCTTAAATCAGAGACATTTTTGTCTTCCCCTGCACCGGAGTTGGACAGCTCTCAGCTCACTCAGGGCGGGTCTAAGGTAAGACGGCCTTGTCAATCAACTATCGTGGGAGTGGCCTGTACAGAACTACGTCATTCTGACAGGAATCTCAGAACAGCCTGATTTGAGAAAGGGGATTTTTTTAAAAAACCACTTGGTGGATTTTTAATCATTATAGGATGGATGTGTACACATACTTCCAACACACATTTATGATCAAACAACTTGTAAAGTGAATTTTGCATCCGATGACCCCTTTAATAAATGAAAATATAATTTAAAACCTGCATTTTGTATTTACTCGCATTATCTTTGTGTAATATTAAAATTTGTTTGACGATCTGAATCTTTTAAGTGCGACAAATATGCAAAAAAAAAAAAAAAAAAAAAAAAAAAAACAGGAAGGGGGCAAAAAACTTTTCAGGGCACTGTATACTTAACCAAGAAGGTTTTGGGAAACACATATTAATGATAAGGTACAGGTTAAGGTACAACTTAAGAACAACATAGCGTTAAGAAGGTTTTGGGAAACACAGCCCAGATCTGATACCTACCAGATATCTCTCTTTTAAACGTCTCGATTTTTAACTGCTATTGTCTTACACAGTGATAAAATACATCATAAAAACATCCTTTATCATTGCAACAATTTGCATTTACATAGCAACCATAGTAAGTGACCTGCTCTTCACTGTTTAGCCATCTTTAGTACTGAGAACAATAAAAAACTTGTGGGAACTAAACAATAAACAAGGGATGTTAGATGTTGAATCTAACACAAGTTTGTCTTATTATTTCCCTAATGTGTTCTGCTGTTGTCTGACCTTTAAAAACTAAACAAAGCTTTACAGTCAGATTCCCAAACTTTATTAATATCTAGCACCATATTACATCTCTAAACCAAATAAGGCTTTCTGCATCTGAAAGTATAAAGTCAGTGTAGCTGAATCATCCTGTTTGGGCTCATTTGGGTCAATGTTTTACACCTGCTTCTCACTGCAGTGAGACGCAGCAAATCAGACAATTTTTTTTTAACACTGTGGGCATCATTGCTAATTGCACGTTCACTTGCAGTGAGGTTTTGGGAATTGTGAGACTGGTCTGGTCACGTTTCCAAAGAGCTCTACTCCATTCACAAATCATCAGTACAAGTTTGACAAATAGCATCCTCCCACCCAAAGAGCACTTAACTGAGCTGAACAGAATTCACATCAAATGTAGTAAAAATACCCAAACTACTGTTCCAGCTCTTTACCATTATTACTTGCTGCATTAAAGATAAAATCATTGCCAGGGTGCTTGTGAAATGATTTTGTGCATGTTTGTAAGGATCACTTTCCTTCACTGATAAATCACAAACTGTACGAATCACATGTATTACTGACTTAAAATTTTAGTGCTTAAAAAAAATGGTGCCTTGGCAATTAACTGAAATAAGTTTAAGATGAAAATGTTCATCGAAATACTTATTTTATTTAAACTTTATTAAAATGTATAGGTTTACTTTCAGTTAAAAACAACAACACTGGACTGTGTGCAAAACAAGGTAAAATAAAAGCAGAAGTGTAGCATCTTTGTTACGCTAGATTACCACTTATAGGAAATAAACAGCTTGGAAAAAGCGACACATTTTTAAAACAGCTGACATGCTACTGAGAGATGCCAAGTTGTAGCCTTTCTGCTTCTGTTAGTTACTTCCCAACATTGGCACGCACAACCAAACCTGTTGTTTGTCCTCTGTGTATAGAACAAAACAAGCTTAAATCAGTACTCAGGGTTTGGTCACTTTCAGGACTGACAACCACGTTATACAACGTCTTACTACAAAATCTGTACTTGCAACTGAACTTTTGGTTACACTATTTCGATAGTCCACTTTAGGCATTCTACTAACTATAAGTAACTTTGTAACTACACGTCTACTAACTCTCAGTAGGGTAGGGTTAGTAGAATAAGTTGACATACTTGCAAAGTTTCTCATAGTCAGTATGTTGTAGACCCATCAAAATAAAGTGTTAGTATATATTAAGCAGACAGTCTACTAATACTCTAATGACTGCTAGTTGACGTGTAGTTGCAAAGTTACTTACTGTTAGTAGAAAGTCTAAAGTGGACTATCGAAATAAAGTGTTACCGAACTTTTCATGCAGTGACAAGCAAAATTACAGTAATTCTGAGCAGAATGTACAGAACCTCAACAACTAATAATTAATGCTATTTTCTTCTTTCGCAAGGAAACCTTGCTATGGTTATCACAATTTCAGGAGTGACTTTGGCCAAATTTTAGGCTGCTCTCTGTTGTAGCTGTCTGCTGTTGACAATGTGTCTCTAATTGTGCTTTTTTGCTCTATAATGTTTGTGGTTACACTTTATATTAGGTGGCCTTAACTACTATGTACTTACATAAAAAAATAAGTACAATGTACTTATTGTGTTCATACTGTATTGCAAAACACTTTTGCTGCTTTGAGTTGGGATATGGGTAAGGTTAGGGACAGGTTTGGTGTTTTGGGTAGGTTTAAGGTGTGAGGGATGGGTCAACAGTGTAATTATAAATGTAATTACAGAAATTAATTACAGATGTAACTACATATAGGTATTTTTAAAAATATAAGTACAATGTAAAAACATGTATGTACATAATAAGTGCATTGTACCAAATAATTAATTTAAATGTAAGTACATAGTAGTTAAGGCCACCTAATATAAAGTGGGACCATGTTTGTAATGCCAGAAACATACTGTACTGCACACAAGAATAAAGATACGCATGATTGTTCAACTCGTTGTAAGTGCAGTCCTGTTGAACATACTTAATATTCCTAGTGGGGATGCACAGATATTGAAGCTCTGGCTGAAACAACTTTTACTATTTTGATGTCAATAATAAAATCTATACAAATTGTGTGCAAAACAATTGTTAAAGCATAAAAGAAAAAAAAATGTAGTTGCTACAAGTGAATTTAGGCGTCACAGCATTATAATATAAAATATGAAACAGTTCTTGTTCGATTTTCTAAAGATTACATTTAACAGTGTTAATGAATTACGTGTTTCTGAAGATTAACTTTAGATTATGATAATCAATAATAGATTATGATCGCGAGCATTAGATTATGATAATCTAAATGTAAAAACAGGGATCTATCCATCCATTCATTAATCCATCTCTCTCTCTCTCTTTTAAATCACTAATAATGGCTGATTCCAAATATGGCACAGCAATATATTGTGCATTGTAATTAATTACTAATTATTTTATGAATTGGGATCCAACACATTTCAGTATGCAACAACGTTTGAATTGTTTGAATTCAAGTGTTTGTGTAGGGTGCATTTTTTAATTAACGTAGAAATGAGTGCACAGCCGACCTAATGAGTCATAGTCTGGTTGCATATGTAGACAGATGACATAGGCACTACCATCGGATCCAGAGTAGAGCGAGTAACCTCAACACAACACACAATCGCACAAAACCTCACACATGGCTCACTGGAGAATCCTCTGTGACAGTTGCGCAAAATATGAGCACAAAATCCCAGTCACTGACTTACTGGAGGATCCTGGGCTCCTAGTCCGTCCCTCACTGCAGAGCTGCGGCTGACTGCTCCTCTGCAGGAATGATGCTTGCTGGTGGAAACGCTGATGGCTTATGTATCTGAATGCTGGCGTCTCCAGGGTCATGGCAGAGTCTGCCGGGCTAGGGGTGCAGCTGGGCTGGGAGGGAGGGAATTGGCCCTTTCTTGCTTTGCCTGTGTCAAAGTTTCCAACGTCTGTCTGTCTGCCCTCTCTCTGTGTCCTCAGGGTGGATATAGTATTGAGCGATACAGTAAAAGGTTCTCCAGAATTTTATTTTTATTTTTTTAAGAGCATTTTGACATTAGAAAAGTATTTTGGTATATATGCATCATTTTTTTATTTTTTTTTTTTAGACCAAACAACCAATATAGCCAAGTAATGGTTACCGGAAAGAAGTAAAAATAATATTTAATTGTTTTCATTTGTGTGCACCAATACACAGTAATGAGCAATATTTATATAATGTTTATTTTAATAAGACATTCATGTCAGCCAGGAACTTCTAAGAATAAGAGTTTAACTGATCTTCTAAAACTGACAGTTTGAACTAGCATTCAAGTTTACCTGGGAAGTTCGTATTTATGAGTTATGAAGTCGTAATTACTACATTAGGTGCGTTCAAGTCATTTTGGTCAGAACGAGATGAAAACAGACCGTTCTACAAAAAAATTCAGCTATTTAAAAAAAAAAAAATGTACTGAATTCGTTCCAACATAACTTGAACGCTCCTTTAATTCATAGAGATGAATTTAACTTACCAATTGCAGTGCCATTTTTCTGAAAGTAAATTAGAGACGCTAATAAAACATCTCCAACTTAAAGCTTAAACTCATCAGATTGTGAGACTATAGTCTAATGACAGTCTTTAGGAAAACTAATAGCCAATAAATAGCTCATTAAAATCATTTAGATATTGTTGCTTAATATCACGTGCTAAGTCAGGGTGAATACATCATGAATATTTAATATATCGTCCAGCCATTAGACATAAGCAGTTATTAATAAAAATGAGACAAAGAGTCAGACTTGACTTGTAATGAGCGTTTGTGGAGTTTTCCAGTATAGTCTCATAATTAATTCCCGCAGCTGCACTAAAGGCAAAAGAGTCATTTAAAGTTCATGTCACTGGGGTAATGGTGTCTGAGGATGGCTTTGAATAAATAAAACACGCATGCACTTCACTTTACACATGCACTCAAAAGTAGAACAGATTTAAATGCCACAATAAAGCTGTTGTAAAATACTCCTCAGTAGAATCATTAAAAGCAGAGCCACTTTGAACTTTGCAGCCATCATGACAAGAGTCTTGGGCAACAATGTCAAAAATGTAACATTCAAGAACACAATACGTTTCCAATAACTGTGATTCCTGTACGTGCTAAATGCCAACTTAAAAATATGCAGGCACACGTGCATTACTAAAGACTCATGCATGATGAAAAAAATAAAATCAAAAAAATGTGATTATAAATTAAATTAATTTGAAGAATGTTGGTAACCAAAAATGATTTTTGGTAACTTTTGACTTGCATTGTGCAGACACCTGGGAAATTTCTCAAAATATTTTCTTTTGTGTTCTGCAGAATAAAGAAATAAGTTGTACAGGTTTGCAACCACATAAGGGTGAGTAAAAAAAATTTTTGGGTGATCTATCCCTTTAATTAAAAACAAATTAGATTTCACAAGCTGCTGCTGCATCACTTAAGCTGTGGAAGACATTGTGTTTGTGTAAGCTGCCATTCGTTATTTGAATATTGAATCCTAAAAGCCTTTAGGGTAATAATTCACCCTTATCACAACAATTGCAAATGTATTACTTATAGATAATACAATCTGTATGGTTCCCAATTAACATAATAGAAACTAAACATAAGCTCCTTGGAGAGATGGAAACAATTAAAAACAAATGATTCACTGAAGCGAATCAATGAACATACTCAGCCACATGGGTTTACAGAAACAACCGCCTAAGAGCAATCAGTGATAGGTCCTTATGACAAATATTGTTTTTTTTGCAAGCTCAATGAAACTAGGATCAAAAATTAAAATGTCACGACCCATTCATTTTCCTAAGAGACAAGAGACTGAATCAATATTCGTCCAACCCTTCAGCTTCACTCGTTCGCTGCAGAGATTTTGTACGGCTCAACGGGTGCAAATGGATTTACTCTGCATTGACAGGATTCATAGTTATCTATCTAAAAAAAAAAAAAATAAATAAATAAATAAAAACTGCACTGTAACGTCGCTAAAATGTGGTGCCATTAAAATCAAATCTTATCTCTTCAATTCACAGTTGCAGCCCATTTCTGTTAATGATGCCGTTCCTCTCTGGCACACACGCCTCCCAGGAGATCAGATAAAGATTTGAGCCTTAACCTAAGAGAAAGGCTCAATCCAAACAGAGTCCTGCTTTTAAGATAATTCGGACATTAAATACAGTTTGGTCATGGAAATAGTTATCATATACTTGGGCCCTATGAAATCAGACGCTGAAAACACCGGAGAAACCACACATCTGCGCCATTCTTTCACACAGAGACATGCAGAACTATATATTTAAATTGTCTTTTTTGCAGCCTACAGTGTACTGACCAACTTTTGACAAAATTTGGCAAATTCCATGACATTTCGCATTGTACAGTAATATCAATTTTTATGACTGGATTCCACAATTCAGTTTACGCTTACCGTATCATGGAAGTCCCTGATATACATACACACAAATGCTACTTAGTAATCTAATATTTTAATAACTTTATTGTTATGATAGGACAGCAATAGTACCTGTACCACAAATTGGTAACTGCTATTTTACCCAGTAAGTTGGCAAAAAGGTCTAAATCTATAGTGAAGGTGCACCAGACGGCATAATGAGAAATTAACTTCAGTTATGGTCGGACTAAATGTGGAAAAATAATAATAAAAGTGAAAAATAACCCTTGACAGACATTTCTCAGAGGAGTTAAAAGCTGGAAAAAAAACACTAGGTCATTTGCTCCATAAAAGACGTGTTTGGATGGGGTGCAAATCACACTGCTTTACCTGACCTCCTCACAGAACATTTGTTGTGTCCAAACTGGGCTTAACTTCATTAGATTCCTTCCTACAGAGACTGTTGGTAATGATGCTGGTTTTCAGCTAACTTCACCCATCTGATGTCCAGCACAACATGATATCAGACTTCAATATCAACACCAGCAAGGCCAGTTGCATCTAATGTCTGTGTGTGCCATCGACCCATGGGCTCTGATGGGTTTTCAGATCTCATGGGGCCAAAAACATTATCTTCCAGTTTTCCACAGGGAGAAAGAAAATCTCCAGGCAACTTTAGTATCAGACATAGCCTAAAATACACGGTTTGCCTTTGCCACCACAAAAATACACCTGAGAAAGCATCCATTTACCCTTTAGAGAGTGTTTTCCCATCTCCAAGAATGAAGTAATCAAACGTTCTGACACCAGGGTAAGACTGCAGGACAAAAGTATAGTTCTCTCTCACATTAAACTGGGATCAAGTACTTTAACACTGATGTGAAAAACACATCAGTGATTCTCATTCTGATTCCAGTTCTATAATTCTTATAATTCTAATAATTCTTTAGTCACAGGGGAAAAAAACATGATGCTCAGGGCTTTGAAAAATGATTCTTATTGTATCCACTACACGCATCAGCCTGTTGTGAAATCACTTCAGAAATAGTCAAACTAATTTTTAAAAAAAATAAACGAACATAAAGGCATCTTTCTACTACAAACGCACAGAAATGTCACATACTCTACACGAGAGATGCCTTCGTATACATTTTAATCAGGAAACAAGACGTCCTGTCGTTTACTGGACTGGTTAGGATGATAAACTCTTGTGTTACAATGGAAAAAAATGTGATTCTGTAGAAAATCATTAAACGAACTGGCTCAACAGAATAATTTGTTTGTGAAGTGGACACCACCATTAGCCCAGACTAAGAAAGACTGCAGGCAATCAGAAATGAGCCAGATGTGTGCACCAGACCTCCTGCCCTTTGAAAAACGGGGATCCTGGCTCTAGGCTCAGGGAGGTCTGAAAGCTTGGATACACACTGAACACTCATAACATTATAAAACCCTACGTGCACACCGTCTAGAGTTGACACTGCTGCTTACTTTGTTGCGGTTACGTTGCATCATGAGCTGATCCCTGAGGAACTGCACTACAATCATTTTCTAATTTCAGCAACTGTAGTGAGACAATATCTTATTATAGTACATTATATATAACAAAGAGCCAATCTGCATTAAAAAGAGAAAAAATAACCAGGTGTTCTGCCTGTCAACAGTGTGCATGACGGTTTGCCAGCTGCTGCTAATTTGTAATGTCTATTAAGAACACAAGCTACAATTTGCTTTCTATGTTTAATTGTTCCATAATTTGGATATACAATAAGGAAATCTTTACTTTTTTTTCCCCCTCTTCTCGATCCATGTTCAATTTACTCTTCAACTCTCCCCATGTACATTTATAACACATTATTGCAAATGTATTGCAATAATAATAATAATAATAATAATAACAACAACAGCCACAACAACAATAATAATATAAAAAAAAACGTATATAAAACTTTGTGACTTTTGGTTTTTTTTTTTTTGGGGGGGGGGGGGGGGGGGGTTCTTTAAAAAAAAAATTGACTATTTATACTGATATAAAGACATGATGAAACACAGCAACAGAGCTTTTCTCCTGTATTGTGATGTAGAGTACATTTAAACAGAAAAAAAAAAAAAAAAATTGGTTCAAGCCACTGATGGATGGAGGGAAATCTGAATGCAGTCAATTGTAAAAAAGGGACAGGGTGTGAGTGGTCATTTCATTGGAAGGTTGTGTTTTGATATTTTACATTAGCAGACGCTTTTATCCAAAGCGGCTTACAAATGAGGACAATGGAAGCAATCAAAATCAACAAAAGAGTAATGATATGCAAGTGCTATAACAAGTCTCAGTTAGCTTAACGCAGTATACAAAGCAGGTTTTTTTTATTTATTATATAAATAAAAATAAAACCGATAGAATAGAAAAATAATCGAGTAAGCTAGTGTTAGAGGCCTTTTTTGCTTTTGTTAATTGTATAATAAATAAAAAGAAAGCAAATAGAAATAATACAAATAGATTAGAAAAGCTAGTGTTAGTTTATTTTATTTATTTTTAATAAAGAAAACAAGCAGTAAATGAGTGCACTGTCTAATGGAGTGCAAGTCTAATAGAATGAGAATAGAGAGTGCTAGAGTTAGAGGGTCAAATAAAGATGGAAGAGGTGTGTTTTTAGCTGATTCTTGAGGATGGCTAAGGATTGAGTCGGGCAGGTCATTCCACCAGGTGGGAACATTTAATGTAAAAGTCCGTGAAAGTGATTTTGTGCCTCTTTGGGATGGCACAATAAAGCGACGTTCACTTGCAGATTTTTCACTTTTTTATTTTATTATATTATTTATTATTTTTATATAAATGTATTATTATTGTTTTGTTTATATTTTTTTAATTAAAAATGACAAATCATGAAAAACATGCATTGAATTGTTGACAGTACAATTAATAAAATTCATTAAAAGACACTCAAAGTTTTTTTTTTTTTTTTTTTTTTTTTTTTTTTTTTTAAGCAGACAGAATTTTTTTACACAAGATTTTTAAAGAACTTTTTGTACATTGGAAATGCTCCATTGGTGTTTAAGGTTGTTCATAGAACCATAGCTGCCAACAAAGAGCCTTCATTTTCAAGTGTGTAGGGCAAATTATTTCATGCCGAATTTAACATTCTAGCAGTTTTTGGTTCATTTCAAGTTGGATACGGCCAAAAGCAATGGCCTGCAGTTCAGGGATCAAGTCAGATGGTAAAAATCACTAATCGCACCAACTAATTCAGTCAGCGAGTGAGCTGTAGACCAGGAGTATGAGATTGATTTTGGAGTCATTGACCAATTTATTAAAAAGAACAGGTTCGTGAGAAGTCATTTGCTCTGAAAATGTACTTCACTGGCTGTTCTTCATTCACTGAAAAAGAAAAATCAAAATAAACAGTCATTCACCCCTGAATGTAAGACTGCTAGCAGGAAACACAGTGTTTCAGAATGGTGTTCCAGCATACAAAACAAAAAAATGCCTATGTTCGAAAAAAAAAACACAGAACCAAATATCATAAAATCACTTGGTTCCAATATTTTTGAAGAAATGGAACAAGCCCTTGATGCCCAATCCTACAGTACAGCATAATACAGTGACAGGCAGGATGTGATGCATCTCTTTACACACTCCCACACTCGTCTAGCGTATCACATGTTATTTAAGCAGAAGTATCTCTGAGGAATTCAGGGCACCTTTAAACAACACTTTCTCCATGTGACATGTCTCAGACTAATCTAATTGAAGCAGATGCAGAAAATACCACAAGGAATTGGATTGTCTGTGTTCTCATTTCGCTCTGCTGTAGTAACTTGATTTTCTCAGTTCTACAGAATGCTGTTCTTTAAGACAAGAAGTGTTACAGGGCTGTGCTGAGAGGACAAAAAAGACTGTCTCTGCCACCATAGAAGTGTTTTTAAAAATGGAGGTTCACCCTAAAGTGCAGCTGTTCGACTTCTGGGTGTCAGGTAACAGCTGACAACTCCATAAGAACAGGAGACATTCGCATCTGTTAAAGACAGAACAACAGTCAATATGCTGTCAATACAGATCGTTGCATCAATATATTGAACTGTTGTGCACCTGGATGTTATGAAGTTTGATGCTGCCAAAAAGCCTAAGGCACACCTGTGCAATAATCATGCTGTCTAATCAGCATCTTGATATGCCACACCTGTGAGGTGGATGGAGTATCCCGGCAAACGAGAAGTGCTCACTAACACAGATTTAGACAGATTTGTGAACAATATTTGAGAGAAATAGGCCTTTTGTGTACATAGAGAAAGTCTTAGATTTTTGAGTTCAGCTCATGAAAAATGGGAGCAAAAACGCAAAAAAAGTGTTGCATTTATAATTTTGTTCAGTGTAATTAAGAGAAAATCTCATTTAAAATTAGCATTACGAAATTTAGCCCAGTCAATCCAGAATTTTCAGTTGTTTCAACCGAAACTTTTATTAATTTCACGATTTCTTTTCTTAGTTTAGAAATTTATACTTAAAGCATCAAGTTCATGTATAAAATAAGAAAAAAGAACAGGATGCCAACAGTATGTTAAACAACCAACTCTGGTTGTTATTTAAGCCACGAAGTTGGCAAAGGTTCTGAATCCATAACAAAGGAGCAGAAGAAACTCAGCTTTAGTTAGTGTGCAGTTTGCCGAAGGTCAGAATAAATGAGAAGCAATGTGAAAAAGCAATATACCGCAATTCCTATCCGAACGGGATTACATTCCTTAGAGGACACCAGAATTACCTCAGATAATTTGATCCTAAAAGTTGTTTGGAGGACAATACAGACATATCTGAGGTTAAAATCAAGACTTCTGTGTAAAGTGTCAATTGGTCCGACTACAAATTAGTACCATCTGAATCTGGAGGACACAGACAAGCAGAAGCGAGTCTATCAGAGGTGGCACATAAAAAGGATCTTATTAAATGATGTTTTTGATAGGACGGCTCTCTGGACTCACGGCACACACTCATGTAGAATGACTGAGTCTAACTCAGTCCAAGCAAGAATTGCTATTCTCTCATTAGGCAGAGTGACAGATTGTCTGGCCGCAAGTATAAGAATGCTAATATTTGATTGTTGAAAACAGGCTTCTGCCACGGAGAAAGCTGTGCTTTGCAGATTTGACTGAAGAGAGCAGTGGTCTCTCTAAGCTGCACCTTTCTGATATTGCTCCCCTACAGACAGAACAAAAGTGCAAAAAGCAGCTGGAATGTGTGAACGCTTTGAATCAGAGCAAAATAAACAAGTCCATATCCTAAAATTGTCGTCTATATTTTTAAAAACTCTTAGGGAGGATTACATCCTAGAACAATATAAATATTTAATGTTCACATCACTTTTTTTTTTAATTACTGGAATTAAATAGAACTACTTCTGTTTTGGTATCAAATAACCATTTTTGAAGAATCAATTTTTAATTCATTCATTTTAATTTCTGCCTTTAGCCAAATAAATAAATAACAATAAATAAATAAAAACTATGCATTATAACTAATGTTATTTTATTAATAATCATAATAACCATTTATTTTGCAAATATAAATTATATTATTATAATATATTACACAATAAATTACTAAAAATAAATTATTATTATTATAAATTAAAAATATTAATAAATTACACAATCACATACAAATATAATAAATGCAAATGCGTTGAAAAACAGAAAAGTTATGACATAAAATGAAGACACAATGCTTACACTTTGTCACTATTCCTAGGTCACTAAATTAGTGACTCTCTGTATATAAACTCTGAACCTTGGAAAAACAAAAAAAAGGCTGAAACGCAGTAAACACTGTACAGGTCCGGCAGGAGGTTTCTGCCCAATAGAAACAGTTTTCACAGCATACCATGCAACTGGAGCAAACAGGTTGGTTTTTAATATTTTTGTCCATTTCTAGATGTTCTTAACCTTTTGATTTGAACAGTTGTGTTTTTACTGTAGTTAGTCTACATGTGTTAATTTACAACCCATTTTGGGTTCATTTTAAAATTTTAATTCAGCAGTATATCCATTTTTAAACACTAGTTTTACTAAGGTTTAGCAAGTTCGAACATTTAACCCAAACCAGCTGGGTTGGTCCCTAGCTGATTCGTGACTGATTGCTGCATTGCCAAGACACCCCAAATCGGGTTGTTTTTAACCTAGAATTTATATTTATTTATTTATTTGTATTCTTTTTTTTACTGGTGTACGCATAATTTCAGTGAAATTTGGTTCAAAACGATACAAACACACAGGACTTCCATTGACATTCATTAGAAAAGAGTAACTGCAAGACAATGGCAGACAGAAACAGTTGCTAAGGCTCTCAATGATCAGGACCATTAAGGCCAGCCCAGCCTTAGCGAAAGGTCAGTTCTCCTATTGCTCCATCTTTCCTAGCTGTGTCTGTTAACCAATCCGGCATATCTCTCAAAGTGACACGCTGTTTGTTGGGGTAATTCCCGATCTGTGTGTGCGTGCGTATGTGTGTGAGAGAGATAAATCACGCTTATATGAGAATAATGCTGAGCACAGCTCTCTCTCTCCCTCTCTGAGAGATAACCTGTCAGTGGAGGAAGAGAGCTGCAGTTCAGAGCAATCGATGCAGCGCCTGACCCTCAATACAGCAATGCAGCGAGAGAGAGAGAGAGACAACAAGAGAGACAGACAGAGACACGGAGAGAGACATGCGGCCTTGAAGAGATTTATTAATTAGGTTATACACTGTAGCGGAACATGAAGTTTGTCAAAATATTTCCTAATCTTTTGATAATGTTTAACAGGCAAATACACTGTGGAACAACCAAGTTTATACATTTGAACAAGCTCATTAAACTGTTTTTGCATGATATTACAGACTGGGCACATAAATCCACGACAGCTTTCATTTGAACAAACCCCCAAGTCTATCATCTACTGAAGTATACACGCAGACCCTCTAGACATGCAAACTCTATTTCACGCGTCGCTGTCCTGAAACATATTGCATGGTTGCAGTAAGAGGCACTAAAGCGCTTCGGTAGTAGTACTTCTACTGTTCATTTTCTCTATCAATAACAATAATACTGTATTACGCAAAAATAAGGACCGTTTTCAGAAAGGTTACCGCAATCTGTTATTAGTCAGATACACTTTTAAATAAAGCTTAAGATTAAAAGCTCCCCACGAAGAGCCTTCAACATCCATGTAAACTTTCCATTGCACAAATCTTCTTTATAAAATGGAAAAAGATTCTCCCGATTCTTCAAACATAAGAAACTAAAGTTCTTTTAAGAACTATCCCAGCAGGCACTCAATGTCATAAGACGTTGATATTTGGTTAAATTCCGGTTGCGACGTCGGTTGACCAAAATTCAACGTCAAATACTGACGTCCACCCAGTTTTCATTCTCAACCAAAATGCAACGTCTGTCTGATGTTGGGGTCCAATGTCAACCTGACGTTATGTTGACATCCGGTGCCTGCTGGGATTCATAGAAAGTTTCTTTGGGGAGCCAAAATGTTTCCTCTTAAACAACACTTTAAAACCAATATTTATTCATTATAAAGTCATCATTTAATCTGCAAGCACGTTTTAACCTATCTTCTAAAGTAACCGAGGCCATGTGGGTGCTGAAATATATTGAAAACCCATCACATCATAGCCTAACACTTTCCACCTCTTTAACCATCCAATCATATCTCAAACGCTAAAATTAAATCCAAACTGCTTGTAGGCCTACATCTGGTGTGCTGCTGGACCTACTACTTCATACATACATACATGCGCTTTCCTTTCTATAAAATCGTGCACTCTGCAGCAGTAAGGACACATTCTGAGAGAAAAAGGTGAAAGGAGAGAGAGCGCTCTCTCTCTTCTGTCCTAAAGAGGTTGATAATGTGCTACAATCTATTCCTTCATCAAATCCCTCAGGTAGGAAAAAGGACACCTCCATTTCACACTCGACACGTTGAAAACAGGACTTCTTCTAAAGGTCGTTCCCCCCATTTTAAATATAATCAAAAGAATTCACACCCATGCTGAATTACGAATGCACCAGTGAGACGGCTTGCGAGCACTCACACAACAAATATCATCTGATCATCCATTTTTCATGTTGTTTCACAGACATCCCTATTTAAATTATGTGAACACTTTACCTTACAGGGATGTTTTAATATCATGTGCGCGCCTCACTGGTTTTGCAAACCAAACTAGTGTTGCAGGAAAAGCCAATACTAATGTTTCTCTGGGCAGATTTAGCAGAATTGATCTCCTGTCAAAGGGAATTACAATGAGAAGAAACCAGGATGAAAGGATCATGCTAGAGAACCTTACTACAGGAGACATCAATTTGATTATGCTGAGATTGCTCTTCAGGAACTAAATTGCACACAGCAACATAAAAAAACTCATGGGAGTCTGAATCATAATTCATTAGAGATAAACACTCCAGACCTTAAAATGAAAATTGCAGGTCGAGTCAACATAAGATGTGAACGTGCACCCAATTTTGCAAATGTTAAAATGAAGTTGATTGGGATTTGACAGGTTTGTGAAATTAAAGAGCTTGATGATACAGTATCATCCAATAAGGAATGGAGCAAGTTGTTAAAGCCAAAAGTATACTTTTACATGTATATTAGGGTATGCATACAGAGCACAAGGCACAAATTTTCACCAAACACACAAAGCCCTATGTTTCTACCCACGCATACTGTATGCGCTGCTTGCATGTGTGCATTTTGCACTAATTAGTTTGTTTACAAGGTGATAACACTGTTGGTCAAAGTTGAAAAGTAATGGAGGGGACAGAACAACAACAACAACAAACTACTGGAGACGGCAACAAAAAAAAAAAACGCCCGGATTTACGAGTGCTCATGTGAGGGGATTGCGTGATGCACGCAATTATATTCTATTTATTTTAAACACTCATAACTTTTGAAAAGGAATAGCGCAGACCCTGGACAAGAGTAAAACTGTTTAACGGCGCTTGTGTGTTGAACGCCTGTGTTCACGCATGTGTTGACTGTACACGTACTGTAAAAAACTATGTACACTTTGTGCTTCATTTTTTGATGAAACAACATTGGGTTTTTTTGGAATAATATGCAATGATGGATTGTGCATAATAAGATCAGGACAGGATAGTAAGAAAGTAAGGCGACATATGCACTAATCTGAATACTTTTTCTCTGAGATTTGAACTTCCGTCCACACTGAGTCAGAAGATGCTCTCTCAAGTGGATACATTTTAAAATTATGTTCACACTCTTGCTGGAGATGTTCATTTGTGACCCTGGACCACAAAACCAGTCTTAAGTCGCTGGGGTATATTTGTAGCAATAGCCAAAAATACATTGTATGGGTTAAAATTATCAATTTTTCTTTTATGCCAAAAATCATTAGGATATTAAGTAAAGATCATGTTCCATGAAGATATTTTGTAAATTTCTTACCGTAAATACATCAAAACTTCATTTTTGATTAGTAATATGCATTGCTAAGAACTTAATTTGGATAACTTTAAAGGCGATTTTCTCAATATTTAGATTGTTTTGCACCCTCAGATTCCAGATTTTCAAATAGTTGTATCTCGGCCAAATATGGTCTGATCCTAACAAACCATACACCAATGTTATAAATATTATTTATTCAGCTTTCATGTGATGTATAAATCTCAATTTCGAAAAATTGACACTTAAGACTGGTTTTGTGGTCCAGGGTCACATTTGTATATCACAGTACAGCAAAGATCACAGAAAATGTACTTGCAATTGCTGCCCTGCAGCAAAATACGAGGGCAGTTGCGTTTTAGACCAAACATATAATGGTGATTGAGTGCGACCCGGGAGCGAACCTGAGTGCAACCTTTGCTAAATAAAATAATCCTGCCAGAAGAATAAAGTTTGATCTTTGTGTCAGTTCGGTCTGCATCATCTCAGTGAGCTCTTATGGGATTTTATAAGGCAAATGTAGGGCTTTCCAACGTTTCATTGTGGATGAGAAACATCTGGAAAAGGCTAGTGTCGACGGAGAGCATTTTAAAATGAAAACACCATTTTCAAACGTATTCTGGTTAATGTAGGCGTAGCCTAAATGAGGTCAATTTTGCTTTTACGTCGGCGGACTGAATCTACAAAATATCGATTAAGACTGGCAAATAAAATAAAAAGTCATTCTTTTTCATCCCTCCTAATTTTGTTCATAAAAAATAACTGGGAAATAATTTACTAATAATAGTATATTTTAAAAATGCATTTAAGTGTAAAATACAACACATTTAAATAAATGTTTAAAATTTACAATGACAGCCTGGGAAGAATGTGATGTAACTGTTATGCAACATGATGCAACAAGCCTTTACATGGAGCTGAACGCTATAAACTCCACACTGTTGATGCATAAACAACTGTTCATCCAATTTAGACATTTTTTGGATAACATTTATCTGAGTATAGAGTAGACTGTAATAGCTTCAACAAAATACAAAACCCTGGTTTTAAATGCTTCCTACTGGGGCTGGAGTAAGAAACAGATGTCACTCTCAGAGGAAACATTCACCAATTGTGTGCTTGATGTAGATTAACAGTCTGATAGAGTCGACGCAAGTCTGTCTGAGTCTGAATGCGACTGCGATGGCTTTGGGTCAGGGCTTACAAACACTTTTCAAGCATAGCTTTGCACGGTACCTCTGGCTGTGAATAAATCATACTGTGTGAAACACTCACCTGGGCTGTCAGAGTGGCACTGGGGTGACAGAAGAGAGCAGACCTGGCACCTGTTCTCAGACCATGTGCTCTCCTGACAGTCTGGTGACCTCCAAGGGAAATGGACAGCGCCTCCTGCAGGAAAGGAGGAAATACAGAATATCAGTGTGACATTCAAGAATAACGAATGATATTCAAATAATGTTCCCTGTAAGTGGAAATATTGTTATTAGGAGTTCCAAACATGAATGACAAAGTGAAGTTTTATTTTACGAGTTGCGACACTTGAAGTGGCGTGTCGACTGAAAACGTTGCAGAAGCATGGATGTATAATACAGATAATATAACACTGAATGATTTTCCAAGTTAGTTTAAATTTACATGCTGTATTTCATTTCATTTTAGGTGCAGGAATGTAAAGTTAATCAACTTGACTTTCATTGTTTGCTTTATATTACAAAATATTTCATTTTGATATCATGTATATGAATTCAGATGTAGTTTGGTGCGCTTGAAAGCAGCATAAGCATTTTTCTATACTAATTTATTTTTAACATGCATTTTTAATTCCAAATAGGGCTGTTATAAGGACAAGTGGGGAAAAGTGGAGAAATTATTTTGGGTGCAGGCGTTATAAAAGTCTCATTAAATCTCAAAAATTTGTGATCACGTAAAGAAATTAATACCTGTCACCAATGTATCAAACATTTATTGGACGGCAGTGAAAATTTCACCAGAGAACCATGACACAAACTGAAAACTGAACCATTATACCCCTACCAAATGAAACCACTGAAACTTACCATCCTCCTTTCATTTTACTCATCATATAGCAGCTGTTCCCTATCAAATTATGACTATAGTTACACACATTACAAATTAATTATGCAAAAGCTCAGTACTACAGACAGCTGCAGGTGGGTATGTCGCATCAAAGAGGCAGAAAGCAGCGGGGGACGGCGTGTGGATGCGAGGGAATACGTAGGCGAGGTGCAGCACAGGTTGAGCGGGGTCAAGGACTCAAATGTCTGCAAAGCTCTTATCTTAAGTTAATGCAGGCGCCGAGCCCATAGATCTCACTCTCGACTTCTGCAGTGTATTTGTACAGCTCCCAGTGTGGTAGATAAAAGGTGTCACGTCCATCACCCCAGGAACGAGAAGAAAGTAATAGAGAGAAAATAACAGGCAAGCGTATGCAAAGCCAGAGATGAGATTTCACTGTGTCGCCGGTGTTTAAACACAAAGCAGTGACAGGACAGTCAATCTGAGCAACTAAATTATTTTGTTGAAGTGTCACAGTCTCAGGCATGAGCGAACCTCTTGGCCACTCAGCCATGACAGTGGCAATTAGCCCTGCCCTGTGTAGGCTGTGAGGATACCCCTCCTCCCAATCATCTCATCAAAACCTATTACTTTTGTGAGATCCACTTATAACGTTAGACAAGTTGTTTATTTCAGTCTCAACTGTTAGATAGCACACTTACAGTCCATTTACTGACTATCTGATGCACACTGCAGACAAAAAAGAAAAACGCTCTCTCAATCCGGCAAACTCTAATTTGATTGGTTGGCTTTGTGTAACTTCCAAGAATGGATGCACAGGTTATTTATTTTTAATGGTACCAGGCTGTGTTTCAGAGGAAGAATGTATCCATGGATTTAGCATGATTAGAGCCATTAAACCTTTTTTCCTCAAATATTTCTTTGGAATAAATCAATATACTTATTCACTTTTAAATATACACAAATTTAGCAATTTTATTCTTTTTTTTTTTATACCAAACCTAAAATGTGCTGTGACTCATCTTTTATTTTACGTGTAGAAGTGGAGAATTTGATTCATCCCCTTGACTCAAATCTTTTGAATATGTCTGTCAAAAATATTTGTTCAGATTGAGGACCAATGACCGTTTGCATGCATGCATGTTTAAATGAATTATTGAATTGTTCGCTTAACTGGTTCATAAAAACACGAGTTATATCATGTTACTTCAACACATAACAGTTTGTTGATCCTTTTTTTCTATACTGCTACTATTTATTAAATTCATCTTCTCAGACAACAGAGAGAGAGATACAACATAAAAATAAGCAGTTAAAAAAATATAATAACAATAATAATAATAATAATAATAATAATAAAACCACATCCTTTAATTTCTTCACAATACTTGATTTTACGCACAGCATATATGTAAATAACATATTGGCTAACCTCTGTGCACTGCAATAGTTTATAGTGTCATTCATGTCTTCATTCATCTTTTATTTAATTTTATGAACAGTTGCAGCAAAGATAGAAGAGCTAGAACTTGCGTGACTCAAAGGAGCGCTAATGTGATATACAGTGTGTTTGCTTGTATGCGAACTAGATTTATTTTTCTCATTCAGTCATTGTCAGCATTGAATTAACTCCCCAAAAGTTTTCAACAGGGCAAAAATAAAGATTATCTTTTAGACTGCAGATATTAAAGAGACATCAGAAGATAAATATTCTGGAACGATGAAAGTTGGACTCCTACTGATGACTCGAAGGTGTTTTATGCTGTATGAAAGGTAATTGAGCATGTATATGTAGTGAATCTATTGTGTCAGCCATTCAGATGAAGGAGGAGGTCTGCTGGAGAGCCAGTGTTGTGCTCAGCCGTGAGACTTCAATTAACCCAGTACACTGGCAGTAATTGTTTATGATGACCCGAGGTTAAAAGTGCATGCTTGGTGTGATTTGTTAATTGTACCCCGCAGATTCATTTGCAAGAAGATTAAAAAGACCAGCCATACAGTTTAGAGGTTGGACTTAGGATAATAAAAAGTCTGAAATCTTATGCAAGAGAGAAAAATGATCTGATCTACCATCTCTTCGGTCACATTGGTCTGGCAAAAACAGACAGCAGTTCTTCCTCTTCATGTGTTTAAGACCAGATGTCGTCGCATAATAGTTCTGCTTATCACCACAGCTCACATCCTTACTAGTTGGGGATATTCAAAAAAAACGTGAAGTTATCTTTCTGTGAAGGACTAAAATATCAATCAACCATAACATCAGGCATCATGGTCACTGGCTTTTACATTTTGGCCCGTAGCGTGCTGTCATCTTGCCTCTCCTTGCCAAACTGCAAGGCTGTCATGAAGTAACCATGTGTATTCCTGTTGATTAGCCGATTACAGTTAACCACAGCATGACAAGTTCCCCCCCAAAGATCAAAAGAACAACCAACCAACCGTCTGGTTTTCTTTTGTCAGCACAGCGACAGTGGCTTTCTTGAGGCCTGTAGACACAGTGTCCACAAGCAAAGGCTGACAGATTCAAAATCTGCTAATATAAAAGATGTTTTTCTAAGCAGTATCTGCTTTAAATCATTGGCTATCAAGGGGGTGGGTGATGGGGGTTTGGGTTGCTGACAGTTATGTAACAGCTTTCAGTTCAGAAATGAGCTCTTTCATCACTGTGACTTAAAACTTAAACCACAGGAAAGTCACACAGTTTAATGTGGCAAAACATGAAGTCGCAACTATTGCTTCAGAAACTGGTTAAATATTGATTTTCAGGATAATTTGTTAGGAGTAAGCTCATCGTGAATTGACAAGAACTTAGGAGTGAGATATTTGCAAGGTCCTCAATACATTAAACTTAATGACTCCAAAAAAAAAAAAAACTGACATCTTTCCAGCTGCTAATGGTTTTGAGACTATGAACTTTGCACATGTGCCATTTGACATCTTAGCTGAAAATAAAACGAGGAGGAACCTCATTTTGTCATGTCAGTAAACAAACAAATAAATGAATGTAACGGTTTTAGAGAACATTCTCGTTATGAGATTCCCTATGAGGTTAGGTTCTGCTCTCGTTCAGAGATGAGTAACAGACTAGAGTTAATATATGACCTGACATACAAACACGAGCAAGTGTTAATGAGGCCCCCGTGATACACAAGCCCAGAGCACAGCATTTCTAAATACAGACACATGGCTGAGAGAAACAGGAGTAAGACATAAATAAAGTCATGCACGCAAACTAAACGCCCAGAAAGGCTTACAGGCCCACATCACATGACACAGGAGACATACCGGTACGAAAGAGCTGTACTTCGCATTAGTTGTACTTAGTATAGCAAGGCGTGAACAGGCCTCAGTTTCTGAGAGACCTTCTAGCCTCAAAATCTAATCTTTGTCCTCCATGTGGCAATTCCAGGAAAATGTCAACCATAGCATTAAAAAAAAAAAAAAAAGAAACATGACTTTAGTAGAACTTTTAAATTGTATTTCACTGGAATTAGGTGCTATAACAGAGTTATGAAGTAAATTGCACCGTTTATCTACAGTACCACAAATGAGGTGCAATAATACTAAACATTTTCATATTTTATAACTTCAACAGAAGGAACAGAGGATTCCTTGCTCTGAATGTTAGACAGTTACATTTAATAACTTACAAAACTAACTTATACAGTTTAACATTAACATTGCCCTGTACCAACAATAACAAAAGTCATTGAGAATTTTTTTTGTTTTTGTTTTTTCTCCAGTTTTGTTTCTACTATTAATGTTGTCTTACAGATTTGGTTGATCTATTTTTATTTTCTAATGATCCGAATAGAGTTGATTCTTTGAAAGCTTGGAAAACGGCTCTATACAGAAAATAAATTGATTTCGTGGTAACTAAATTGGGTATTTCTTGTGATAACATCCATAAATTAATTATAAAAATCAATAATATGCTGTGTGGTAATTCGCTGCCGGGGTTTATTTGTATGTTTCCTTTAAGTTACCCTGAAGTATTACTTGTGTCTTTTGTGTGTTTTTTTTTTTTGTTTGTTTGTTTGTTTTTCCCCCTTTCTTGATATTTATGCTGTTATCCAACATTTGTAATGTTCTTATTTTAAAAATAAATAAATAAATAAAAAATAAAAATCAATAATTAGCCGATTAGAATTATTAATTACTAACTTGACTGTTCTGAAATGTAATTTGAATGACATGAAGAACGTGACATACACAGAACAGCAGTATTCTTGTTATTGCATGTTAAACTTGCATTAAGCCTGACAGACATCTTAAAGTACTGTGTGAATAGTTCATCCTATTATTTTATGTGCATGTTGCCTGTATTGCAAAGATATTAATGAGGTTTATACTACATTTTAACCATACTAAGTTGAGCATTCTGCAGTATGTACTGCACAGAAAGCCTCAGTGCCAAAAAACACACAGACAGAACAATTCTATGCAGCACTGCACTAAGTGGGCAGTGTGAAATATGTAACCTTTAATATAGGCATAGAAATAAATGTGCATTGCTTAAATGCTTCCTTCATGCTGCTTCTGCATGTAGTGTGAAACGCCTTAGTTCAACTTCCCAAATCAAAACCTGACTATAGATTTTTCAGATGCCTGGTCTCTTTCTGCAGGTGTTTAATCAGATTATAGACAATTAATCAATATGCTGGTAATTAGTACTTTTTTCTGCAAAGTTACATTTTGACTCCAAATGTCATGTCCAAAAAGGTTCATCATATGGCTCGAGACTTTGGCTACCGGTGTGTGTGTGTGTGTGTGTGTGTGTGTGGAGAAAAGTCTTCTCTCACATCCAAAGCAATCTCACTGTAGACAGCTGCTGGAACAAAGAGTGCAAAAAAATCAATTCCTGCTGCCTTCTGCATCAATGTGAATGAGGGATAAAAGCAGCATTCACAGCTTGAGTGTAAATGTAATAATGAGAGAGGGTCAGTGTGCAGGTATGCTTTGCTGGAATGATGAGAGGCCCTCCTAGACATTAGGTTCTTTTCTGACCCTTTCCTTGTATTAGCAGTGGTTTCTATGACAAGCATCACTGTTAGCACATACTATGTAAGGCATTTGAACAAACCTCTAACTTTAAAGGGTTCGTTCACCCAAAAATTCTGTCATTAATTACTCACCCTCATGTCGTTTCAAACCCGTGAGACCTCCGTTCATCTTTGGAAAACCAAGAGCTCTCAGACCCTCCCATAGACCGCAAGGGTCCTTACACGATCAATGTCCAGAAACGTAGCAAGGAGATCGTTAAAATACTCCATGTGACATCAGTGGTTCAACCGTAATTTTACGAAGCTATGAGAATACTTTTTGTATGCAAAGAAAACAAAAATAACGACTTTATTCAACAGTTCATCTCCTCTGCGTCACCCTAGCACCATTCTGGAGAGTATCCACTGCACACAAACTGTGTACGCTCTTCTGTGTCAGCCACACCGCACGGATACGTCTTCTACGTATATTGTTACACTTTGATTTGAACAAAAACAGCGCATCTGGTATGCGGCTAACACAAAAGAACGTACGCAGTTTCTGTACAGCGGATACTTTTTTGTTGTTTGTTTTTTACACAAAAAGTATTCTCGTAGCTTCGTAAAATTACGGTTGAACCTCTGATGGATTATTTTACCGATCTCCTTGCTACGTTTCTGAGCCTTGATCGTGTAAGGACCCTTGCTGTCTATGGGAGGATCAGAGAGCTCTCAGATTCCATTAAAAATATCTTAATTTGTGTTCCGAAGATTTGCAGGTTTGGAATGACATCAGGGTGAGTAATTAATGACAGAATTTTCATTTTTGGTTGAACTATCCCTTTAAGTTTGAAACTTGGTGCAGAAATGTATTACTTCCACTTTTTTCCACACGCATAAAAAAAATACAACTGCTAACGTCTGATTTATCATGCTCTTTTTGTTTACCACTAGCGCATGCTGATGACGTTTTATTCTTCTTTAGTAACAAGCGTCGTATCGTACGAGTCAATAGGTGTCCTCATCGTACAGTCTATACACACGTCGTAGCCAACTTTATTAGATCCATGTCGAACAGTGTAACATGCAGTGACCTAGAATTGCTAAAATCGTGTAGTGTGTTTTGGGCTTTAAATGATCCATGCATTTCAGGTCTTGGAGAAGGGGTGGGCAACTCTGGCCATTAAGATCCATTTTTCTGCAGAGCTTATAACTCCAACCCTAATAAAACACACCTTAACAAGCTAATCAAGGTATTTAAGATTACTGGAAAGCCGATCAGAGTTGGAGGAAACCTCTGCAGGAAAGTGGATGTTGAGGGCCAAAATTGCCCTGTACCATAATGGAGTCTACTAAGGAGCCGACTAGTTGCACCAGGTGTGTTTTATTAGAAAGAGTTCTGCTGGTGTGCCTCTAGGAACAGGGTTGGGAAACTCTGCCATAGGTAGGACATAGTCCTCATGGGTGATAAAATGGATTAAAGGTCTAAAAGAATGGGTCTGAGCCTTTATCTTGGACTAGAATATATGACACATGGGCCAGTAAGCAAAACCCTGGCAGCCACCCACTTCTTGCTGACTCTTCATAACCTTTTTCAAGACGTCCTCTGCTGTGAAGCCAGCAGCAGCATGGGTTTGTCAAAAGTGTGCATAGCATGTTACTAAAAGCTAAACTGACAAATGTGACACTCTACAGGCCCATTACCTTTGCACACAATGGCTATCAAAATTTCACAAGACCACAACTGCATGTGCTCCATGAGAAACTGTGACTTAGACTCTGTATCCCATAAATGGCTTGGGAAACACAGAGAACATGATCTCTTGAACCCACAAAAACACATGTGTGACCCTGGACCACAAAACCAGACCTTAAAGTCGTCATGAAACGGAAGTTGCGATTGTCTTTTCTACTCTACTGTGACGTATATCCGAGTGAAACGGCATCTGAAATGAGAGGGCGGGACTTGATTTCGTCCTTCCAAAACTGATTGGATCGTTGGAAGTTGGGGCGTTACTAACAAAATGGAGGCAGATCTGAATGCCAGTTTGCAATTAGTTGTGGGGGGATTTCTCTCCACTGGATTCACCGCCGACACCCTAGCATGAAGATTTTATTTATTTATTTATTAATGATGACGGCGACGAGGACGATCAACGGTACAAAACATGCCTAACAGCGCACGCACCAGAGAGAAAGAGACACTGCCTGAATGACCGAGCGCGTCCTCCATCAGGTTAAGTCATACTCATAAAAAAATAAATAGTTTGCGATGTCCTAAGAGTAATGTTGTGGTAATATTCTTTCGACTTTTAAGAATAGTGTACTCCCCCATGGCTCGCGTCAACTTGTCAATGCATTGATTTCTATAAAGTGAAGCATCAGCTTCAGCTTTACCCCCTGTCGTTTATCCCAGCATTTACCCCTTACGTCACTAGCTCCGCCTTTGCGCCATCACATGTGACCGGAAGAGAAGATGAGTCGTTTTGAGGGGGAGGGGAGGTTAACATTTTTGATTAAAGATTACAAAGACACATGAATTAAAAAAAAAAAAAATACTGAAGTGCACAGATACATTATTTATAATAAACACTACAGTATTCCATAAAAAAAATAAGAATTTTCAATTTTGATTTCATGCCGACTTTAATTGTCAATTTTTCGAGATATATTATTATATTTGATTATATTTGAAAATCTGGAATCTGAGGGTGAAAAAAATAAAATCGAAAATCGCCTTTAAAGTTGTCCAGATGAATTCTTAGCAATGCATATTACTAATCAAAAATGATGTTTTGATATATTTACAGTAGTAAATTTACAAAGTATCTTCATGGAATATGATCTTTACTTAATATCCTAATGATTTTTGTCATAAAAGAAAAATCTATAACTTTGACCCATATAGTGTATTTTTGGTTATTGCTACAAATATACCCCAGCGACTTAAGACTGGATTTGTGGTCCAGGGCCACATAGGAGCATTTAGCGTGGTCTTATTACTCACTGAGTGACCCAAAGGGACATGAAAGGAGAGGTTAAGGAGAGCAGGGGATGTCTGGAGAATAGGTTACATTAAGTGGATAAAGATGAGGCACTGTGTTGCATGAATCAGGCTCTTATACAATGCATTCCATGGAAGTGAGTGTGTGAGGGAGGGTTAGAGGAGGGCAGCTCAGCCAGCAGAAGACAAATTGTGAAAGGAGTCGTGAGGGGAAGACGTAAGCTCTTGTGCCGATTTGAAAATGAAAGGAATCCCTCCTAATGAGCCGTATTAGTGTGCTTGGAGGAACACACGAGTGAAGTAAACATATGGCAAACCCTGTCTCTATGAGAATGTGTACTCAGTCATGCACACGTATGCATTCAATTCCTCTATTCTAGACTTACATCAGGTGCACAACCTCTGCCAAGGACAAAACTGGTAACTGAGGCAACCAGAAGACCTTTGTCAGAGTAAATACCATGTTTAATTTGAGCACTTCAGTCCCTCACAGCCACAGCCTTGTTTTTAATTTGTGTCAATGTCAACCAGTTGTGTACCTGAATATTTACATTTAGTAATTTTGCAGATGCTTTTATCCAAAGTGACTTACAATTGGGGAATACATAAAGCGATTCATCTTGAAGAGGCAATCAGACAGAGGAAGTGCTCGCATCACCAAGTCTCAGGCATTGTTCAAGTACAAGCTAGCAAGGGAAGGAATAAATAGAGAGAAAGTTTTTTTTTTTTTAGGATGAAGTCAAGTAGTGGCGATTTACTGTTTGTATCAAAATGTAGATTTGCTAAAAAGACAATTTCCAGAAAATGTACACAAATCATCATGGGGGGGGGGAGCATTTAAATCATGAATTCTGAAAAGATGGGTGTCATATCCTGAAGGGCCACCTACCAGCAGTTTAGCTCAAACCCTAATTAAACACAAATGAACCAGCTAATCAAGGTCTTCAGAATCACTAGGTCAGGCAGCTTTGGTCCTGGAGGGCCACTGTCCTGCAGAGTTTAGCTCCAATCCTCAAACACACCTGAACAAGCTAATCTACCCCTGCATTCCATTCGGAAGAGCTCATCCCCATGCCCTAATCCCTTCAAAGAGTTTACCCTCCGGAGTGAGCGCTTTGAAGGGTTGAAGGGTGTAGAGGACCAAACAACTGTTTCTTGAAGTGCCCTTCTGCATCATCATCCCGTGCCCACACGGAGGCGCCATCATCATGGAAAGAATAAGCGCAAAGGATCATGGGGGCCCGAAGTGTCCATCAGTTGTACCCTTTGAAATCATTCATTCCGAAGGGCCCTTTGAAGTGGCCAGTTTTGAGCACTTTGGTTTGGAACGACCCTTCAGTATGGCGGCCATGATTGTTTTCACTCCGAAGTGCCCTTCGGAGGGTGATATATTCCGTTTGGAACACACCAAACGTCTTCAAGATCACTCAAAAGCTACAAGCAGGTGTGTTTGATTAGGGTTGGAGCTAAACTCAGCAGGACAGTGGCCCTCCTGGACTAAAGTTGCTCAGCCCTGCACTAGATACTTCCAGGTAGGTGTGTTGAAATAAACTCTGCATGAAAATGGCCCTCCAGGAGCAAGTTTAGACACCTTTGCTCAAGACACTGTAACACACTGAACAGCCCGCGCTTTTACCCAAACAGGCAAAGTAGCTGTAACATGGTGCAATAAGGTGCAATGTGGGGCAGACTGCCAAAACCTCAAGAATCTGTTTGAGAACCACCTACTTTTAAACTAGAACAATCTATCTGACCAACACGTAAAGCCACAGTTTTTGTTTTGATTTTATGTGCTGTTTAAAAGAGTTTTATCAGAAATACTTTATTCTACACAGGGCCATAACCACCATAGACATTGAGCGCTCGTCAATGTCAAAATAATTTAACTGGCCAATCAAATCAAAGTAGGCAGGGTTTAGCATTCACAGACGCTGTGGGTTGAAAACATTGAAAGAGAGCGAGGTAAGATGGAAGCTGCAAATCATTTAATGTTTAGTCAACTGTTCTACGATAGAAATGTTACATGACCAACAGTTATTCAGTGAAGCAAACTACTCGACTTTTTTTCTCAAATATGCCCATTTTGAAAGAGAGAGAGAGAGAGAGAGAGAGAGAGAGAGATGAAATGTGTGTGTGTTATCTGCATCTGTTTGTCTGTCCCTAGAAACAAGGAAACTGAGTTTAGTCATACTTCAAAAACATGTTGTTGCTGAGAAATATAATGTAGCGATTCAGTATAGAACTATTTTACAATAAAAGTCACGGGGTAGTGTTGACAAGTTTCTGTGTGTGAGTAATAATGTGTGTGCGTGCGTCAATTAAAGCATATAGATAGATAGATAGATAGATAGATAGATAGATAGATAGATAGATAGATAGATAGATAGATAGATAGATAGATAGATAGATAGATAGATAGATAGATAGATAGATAGATAGATAGATAGATAGATAGATAGATAGATATAAAATTGCCCCCCCCCCCCAATGTTCAAGACATGGTTACGGCCTTGATTCGACACTAGAAGTCCAACATAAAAAGTCAAAATTCTAATAGTTTCACAGCAGTTACAGAAACTTTATTTCCAGATGGGCTTGTGCCCCTAGTGGCTGTAAAATGCCAATAATATGGATAAACTATCAGTCCATGAATGAACAGTCCAAGACAGTTTATAGGTTATCTGGAGGGGGAAAAAACATATACTGTATTCTGAAAGAGTGATATATTATATATATATATATATATATATATATAGACCCAGAGTTCTATACCCCCAGCCAAAAGCAGAGAAACCCAACATATCCACTCAGCAGGCTCAATAACAGTGAGGTAGATATAATCACTTAAACTGGCTGTCCATGAAGAAACAAAGATGAATTACTTTGGTTTTCTTCATTCATAATGAAAGACCCATAACATGGCAGCCCTACAAAGAGACACAGAGATTGCAGGAGTGCCCATTCTAAGTCGACACAATCTGATAAATGTAGCAGAATGATATCAAAACCAGATTGTTATTCATATTTACAACTGTTGTTCACACTAAAATTCTCTCAAAGGGGGAAAATAGGCATATGCTGCAAAGCTACTGTCACTAAAAGATAAACAAAGCCAGCGAGAGCCCTGTAAACCTTACGATGTCAAGCGATTACAAGGGACTTTATTGCGCTTGAAAACGACGCCTCCACTCATTGTAGGAAATTACCTTTCACTTTCTCTCTCCCCTTGGCCTTTCTCTTGATCTACATTTTCCTGACATTTTCAAAGTATGCCCTTTTGCTGGGAAAAACAAGAAAAAAAATTGATATTGTTCGATTGCTGGGAAGTCTTGCTCCCTCTGCAACATTCACACCTTCACAAAGCAGGTCACATGGAAAGGAACTCGCAGTGAATATTAGGAGAAATGCTGATGGTGTAGGTGTGTTGAGGTGAAACAGCCATACAAAAGAAAGAGCGGACAAAGGCAGATGGCGGAGAGATGAGAGTGCCGGCAAATCGTCTGACAGCAAAGAGTGGCTCTGCTGTATGCTAAACGGGGAATTAGACAGTTGCCCCCTGAGAGCCTCTTTACCATCTCATTTTCATTCACCCTCTCTCATGCACATCTATTAGCAGATCTTTCTCAAGGCTCAAGTTGTTCCTCCACAAGAACATATCCTGCTGCTGGCTGCTTCTGTCCAATCAAAGATGATTAAAGAAAGCAGCTAGCTATACATTATAAAACGATATATATATATAAATAAATAAACTTGATGCGTGTTGGACCATCCTGTGAAGTGCAGCCAATTTAATCACATTACAAACCATGAATTGTGGGAACCAAAATCTTAAATTCTGAATTTCTCACAACTCAATACATGCATGTTTGTGTATCTGTGACCACTTAATCTCAGCTTGTGAAAACAGCCTAAAGCCTACATATTGGCCCCTGACAAGAGTGTGAATGAGTTTTCCAGTAGAGGAGAGGTCTTTTTGAGACACCTGTCCCCTTCGTTACAGTCTGTTATTAGTCCTGCACTGCAGAGAGCTCTGATTATATTACTGGTCACTGGATAGTACTTACCACTCTGGCCTTGTTGAGAAGCCAACCCACTTTTTTCACTTGAGACTTACCCACAAAGATCAGACACTCCATTGGCTGAGCAATAATGTTATGTAAATTCAGAAAGAAAAAGAAAAATAACTCAAATAACTATCTACAAACATTTATTCTAAGTGACAGCAAAACATCTGTTTTTACCAAGTACCTCCAGACTCCTTTACAAACCCCAAACTTGATTAATTCTTGGTTACAGACGCCATTTTCTTTCCCTGATTGTTGATTAATTAATTTTTGTGTGGAAGAATGTTTCTCTTAGACAACTTTGTTGAAGTCCATGTCTTTTTGAACACACTATAGGTATTTTTATAGAGCAAGATTCACTGAACCACAGTGCTGTATTGATGCAAGGCTACACAATCAAATCAATCCGAAAAGAAATTTGATATGGGCTTAGCGAGTCAGTACAAGACCGCATTAGTCTGGGACTAACACTACAGTTGCATGTTAGAGTACACCTTGACAACAACCCGAGAGGCTAACTGCCAATGCTCTTAACGTAAGGTGTCAGTGCCGACCAGCTGGCTGTAATATTTCACAGATCACACATAAATGAAGGGAGAGTGGGTGCATTTCAGCAGGCTGAATTGGAACTTCCTGAAAAAGCGCCGCGTTTCCACAGCAACTCCATGGTGACTGGGAAAAGTGTGAGGTCATATGTGCTGTGAATGCCGTCTCTTCACTCCTTGCCCGCCTGAAAGCAGCTTGCCCTGAATGTTCATGCTTTCTTTCGAGCTGCGCGTGGAACACTTCAGTCTAGATTTACATGCCTTTGTGGAGTTGCCGCAGGCTCACCCGCCGCAGCGTTTTGCCAGTGAAACAAATCTTTTGTGTGCAAGGTGTCTGTTTTCTGTGCAAGAAAAATGAGAATCCTTTTAAGCCACATAGTCACTTACCTTTTAAGTCTCTCTCCCTATCGCGTACTGGGTAATAAGCGGGAATCCTCGAGGATACCCTGGTGAACCGGAGATTCGGGCACTGAGGGATTCTGTCAGAAGCACTGATCCTGGCTATGGATTTACTCTTGTTGTGGTTTTTCTCTTTTTACTCCTACCTTCATTTTTTCCTTTTGTTCCTCTTTTAGAAGAAGAAAAATACCAATCAAGACTGCACAGCTATCGAGAAAAATCCATTTGTCAGCTCAGCACTTGAAACATGATACACTTTGAGGATATGGAGCAGTGGTGAAGAGTGGTCCATTGCAAACCTCATGAACTGCAGAATAGTTCCAAATCATTTGACTACCCTCAAATGGGGGGGGGGGGGGGGGGGTTCACCCTGGGTTTAGCCTGTTGGGTCATTTGGAGGAGTTATTTACAGAGTGTTTGGTAGTTTGGTAGGATCTTTCACTGACAGAAGAAATGATGCACCTTCACAAACTACCAACCCTGCTGGGTTATAGTAACCTACTGCTGATTTGCAGTTTTAAAACTGGATCTGTTTGACAATGGTCATTTTATCTCCTATCCAAAAAGAAAACTTCTGTCTGAGGAAGAGGTCGTCTTTGTGAATAACTTTATAGTTTGTAAGCACAGACTACATCTGTAGTTTCAGCCTTTTTTCAGTAAATGTACCGATGTTTGCTCTGCTACCATTGTTTCACATTACCTGTTATTAGCATGTGTTGTACACACAAACAGACTCATTGGTTAAGCCACTGTGCCTCAGTCACTATGCAAAGTTCCATTGCACTCCTCAGATGACCCACATATTATAACTCAACATTTTTTATTAAAACGTTCTACATTTCCTCAGTTTCAGAATGCAGGTCGCAGTATTGCAACAGTCTAGTGGTTTATCAGTTGCCAAGGAAACTTGATGTGATGGTTTACAACAGGGTGACCCTCACACACTCTGTTCTGCCTGCTAAAGCCCTCTGAGAATTAACTGTTAGGGCCATTAATGAGCGTGTCAGGGTTTTCCTTTGTGTTTCCTTTGTCTTCTTTCCCTTGTGGCACATAGAATAACACACTGCAAATTCTGTGTTTGTGTGCGCTAGAGCTGGCACGATTTTTACTAGTCAACTAGTTGTCCATAACTTTAGTCAACCGGTCAGCCAGTGAATGCCATATAACATACATGAAAGTCACACAACTGACAAATAGTTAACCTAACCCCAAAGCATCGGCTTATGGAACAACTAGTTCAAATGTGTGCATGTTTAAGTGTTATTTCTATTTACAGGAGCTTAAGCATGCATGCACTTTGACAGTGAAATTAACCTTGCATCATGACGACGACGTTCAAATTAGGGATGTGCTATAAAAAAAAAAAAGTTTACAGACGATTAGATACTTTAAATGATAAATACTATATGCCATGCCAAAATGACTCATGGTAAAACGGTCTGGTAGATTAAATGGAATAAGCATGCAAAAGTAAAAGTGTGTGTTTATTCATCCATCAGTGGTAGTGGGAATGCCCGTATCACTTTGACAGCATATAGCTGAAGCAGGGCTGCAAATCCCCTGCTCAAGAGCCAAGGCTGACAGGCTGATCCACAGCACAAACTCCCCCATCAAACAGGCTGTTTTCCCCTAAGACTCGGTTAACAAACACACACATTCGTGGCTTAACCCCCTACTCACCAAGGCAACAAAACAACTTAACCTCGAACCTCGCGCTTGTAATTACAATACTTGCTTTCATTTACAGTTATGGTTCACTGTGCGGCCACGTGGGGCTTAAACTTAATGCATCACCAAACAAATCAATTATTTTAAACACAGTTGAATATAGTCTCCATGCCTCCATGCCAAGAATTATCCAGGATAGCATTCATCCCCTGAATGAACTACTATCTACTAGGGTAGTATGACAGAATATAAATGTGTCAAGATTTTTCTGTTTACATTTCAGTATATTTTGCACACCAGAGAGCGATGAAGTAAGAAGGAATAACGTGGAATGTGACCTAAACAAGTTCAGTCAAGAATTCAAATAATGTTGCGGGTGTAACCCCTCCGGTTCTACTCCCCTCATTCTTGCTCCGAGTGGTATTCGAACTGGAATTTCTGACATTGGTGGCGGGTGCACGAACAAGCAAGCTAAAAACCAGTCAGTCGCTAGCGTGCTTCTTGAGTTCAGGGAAGTGAGGTTTACCTGCGCAGCTCTTATAAACTGGCCTCCGTTACACTGGCACAGGTGTCCATAAGGTTTGAAGGTGGAAATTAGATTTTGGTCATACTGTCCCAACGCTCAGACATCTGTGTTTTGCAGTGTTGCTAAATGCCAATTCAACTTGCGTTGAGCAAATGCGAGAAATGGACAAATAAACAATTGACAACAAATAGACAATTTGTGAATGAGTCTCTCTTTTTTTTGATGCATTTCATTTCATATGCAAATTAGCTTGAATCAAGTTCACTGAAATGAAATCTAAATTAGGGCTGCTCGATTATGGCAAAAATCATAATCATGATTATTTTGGTCAATATTGTAATCACGATTATTTAACACGATTGTGAGGGGGCCATATGACCAAAACTTTATATGAGTGATTTATTTAAAGATAGTGATACATATTGAATGTATATTTCCTGTAAATAAGGTTGCTATAACATCTACTGCATATTTTTATTCTTAACCCTTTACGTTCATTTATTACATGACTGATGAAGGTATACATAAATAATCACAAAGCACCGCATTTCAACACATTTTGGCATGTATTTGACCATTTAGCCACGCACCGTGTTCTGCTCCGTCTCTGAGCGCATATAATGTTATCTTCCTGAGGAGCAGCGCAAGTTCTCTTTCACGCTTTTAAAAACATGAATAAATCTAATATACTTCTTTAAAATCAAGCACGTACCAAGTACACAAGCAGAAAAAAAGTGTAAACTGTTCATGAATCACATTTATCCTTAAGAAAATGGTATTATGAATGATTCACAGATACAGTTCTGAACATTTCAGTCGAGTGTTTGAAATAAATCCTTCTATGAGATGAGGTGGCTTCTTACACAGAATAAGGCATGCAGCATATTTCATAGTATTCTAAGCAGTGATAAAGGCTATGTCGATTAGTATTGCATTATAGATACACTATTATAATGAAAATGATGAGAAAAATCATATATTGTTGTAGTCCTGTGTTTATTAGTCACGTTGAATCAATGAAAGCAGTTAAATCTTCTGTTTATTCAGCTGCAGCGATTTCCTGAGTTTCTTCTGCAAGGTGTATTTGGAGTTTCCGCACGAGAGCACCCTCTGGCCTTCGGATGGAGATTTACTACTGATCACAGAACCGTGCTTCACTGACAAGATGCGCATGACAATTGCAGCTTCTGCCTAATCGCAATTGCGATTTCATTTCGATTAATCGAGCAGCCCTAGGTTCAATGTGAAGCAGCATTTCCTTAGGGATTCTGCAGTGGGACACTGTCCCAAATTGACCCACGGGTACCTGCGGAACATGGGAACATTGACTGTTTCCACTTAGGGGCACAGTGCGAATACAGAGTAATGAAACAGTGGGAAGCTGAGTCATCTACATCAGGAGCACCATTGCTCAGCACAGACACAGTGGCACATGCTGAATTAAGGATGAGAGCGGCGCACAACCGCCCTCATTATCTCACACACTTTGGTTCAACTATGAGAGCTGCTTGAAGCACTTATTCTTATGACTCCTCATATAGCATACAGTATAATGGAGAGCTTAGAAGGATAGTACTGAAAGCCATGTGGAGTCCAGCAGAGCTCAAGGGACAATAATGGCAGTGCCTTCCTATAGAACAATTAACCTTCGGCTACATGGACATCATGAACAATCGCTTCTCTGAAAAGGCTCGTATGATAGTACAGCAGCTAACCCATATAGGTTTGACAATTAGGAAATGTGGAAGATCTCTATCTTTTAAAAACACTTTCAACCAACCACAGTGACCTGAAACAAGCCCTATCATGTAGAATAACAAAACCATGTCTTAATGACAGCAGGCAAATTAAAAGCTCCTTTCCTCTGTGGTGTCTTGGGACAGTGTAACATTCCTGTACATGGCAAACTTGCCTCTTGGATGCTTTGGATCCTGCATGGAGGACCCATGTTGATTTCTACACACACCACAGAAGAAAAGACCTTTTAATTTGCCTGCTGTCAATAAGACAAACATGGTGGTTTTGTGGTCTAGTTGACTAAACGGCACTTAAAATGAACATTTTTACAGTTAGCTTCAGCTGTTGTACGCATGTTTATGAGACAATGGATGAGGTAGGACGTTGGCGTAACGTAAGCTCGGTGAGAATTCTGAGAAGATTCTGAGAACGGCTTGATTTGAGAAAGGGGATATTATTTATCTGGATTAAAAATAAAATAAAAAAAAAACACTGGGTGGTTGTGTTATAATGATTTTTATTATTATAGGGTGGTTGTGTTCAGTTCAAACAACATGTAGAAGTGTCCTACGACATTTTTCTTCACAAATCCTTGTTTTGTACTTCTAAGCGTTCTCAGCGTTCGTCACTTCTGTGTTCATCCGCTGGAACGCCACTCTCTCATGAGCGCACGTACAACAGTTAGCAGAAGCTAGAGATTACAGTTTATAAATATTTAAATATAGATATTTCTCTTACACAAATGCATCAATTCACTTCAGAAGGTCTTTATTGATCGCCCAGAGTCATGTGGAGCACTTTTTATGATGTATGGATACAGTTTTTTGGGCTTCAAAATCTTAAACCACACTTCAACATTACAACATTACAATTCAACATTACAAGTGTGAAATAGTGCATAACCAAGGTTAAAAGTGCAGGTTTAAAAGATGATAAACCAGCATTAAGCAGTGTGAAAATTTGAGGCAGCATATTGTGCAGAGAACCATCCAACAGATGTTGAAACCGATCTGGCAGATTAATTTCTGTCTCTCACAAGTTTGACACAGTTTCAGCTGCTCTCAAATAATTATACCATGATGCATGGTGATAAATTGTGACTAATGTATCACAACGTGTATCATCATATCATGAGGTAATAGTGGGCGAATCTCAGCCTTATACCAATTTGCTAAAGGCAAGACTTTGGAGAAGATTTTGGTAGGGCATCTGCCTTTGATTTTGCCCTCCTACTAGTCACTTGAAGCTCACCAAAAAAAGAACAGGAGAACCATGCGAACATAAACTGTAACAGAGTGAATTAGAAGGTAAGTTTTGGATCGGATCTAAAGCAACGAGTCCCTTTGATTCTCCAATGACTACATAAAAGAAGCACAATCTTTGAACGAAAATCATGGGATGCCAGGATAATCAGTCATGATTCTCAGCAGTAACTTTAAAGAAGATTTGGATCAAAACTCTAGTCCACTACCAAGTTAACCCTACAGTCTAACTCACTAAACTAATGCACATAGGCATGTGAAAGCACATCGGAGTAGACCGAATCCGCATGTCGTTGTCTAAGCTTTAGTTTTCCAATCTTACATCCCCGGAGGAGGCCAATGTGTGAGGCTGCTTTGTTACAGTTAATAAAATCAAGCCCCAAAGGTTAACAGATCAGTTTGAAGGATGCTTTGCTTTTCTTGTTTTCCCACTAGGTAAAATTTTCCTCATTCTTTTCATTTCATTCCTACAGTCACCTTTCTCCTGAACAACCTCCCCATTCCCCAACATGCTTAGCTTTTGTGTAATTATATCGATTTCCTGTTGTGAAGCAGAGCTTAAGTGGACGTAATCAAGCACCACAGAGTTTGCCTCCCCTCCCATTCCCGTTTTATTCAATGGGGGAGGAGGTCGTGGTGCAGACAGCCTACCGAGAGATCCACGACAGGCCTGGCAGGACAAGGAAGTCAGATGGGAGCTTGCAGAGCAACTGTGTCCTTGGAATATCTGGGTCAGATACACCCACACACACACACTTAAGCAAAAACACAAACAGAGATCAGATAGCCGGTATGAAGTCACAGAGAAGTCTGCGGCTTCGGTTTCACATTTGTCTACTGTATGCTGAAGAAATGGCCAGTCAGGGTAATCAACTAGAAACGCAACATGGCAGCTGTTGAGCCAGTCAGAGCTGGATTGTTTGTTTATGGCGCTCTCTAAACGCTCGACGGCAAATCTGGCAGAGCGCTGTTGTTGTGGTAACTCATTACAGTGTAAACACAGATTTCAGGTCATCACGTGGACGCCCGGGCTTGTTTGTGAAATTTTAATTGCGCTAATTAGCCAGTATAATATGCAAGTAAAGATTTCCCTTAACCCCTCCGTTAATGATTATTCATCTTGAAGCATGCAACCTTTGTCATTGTATTCTCAATTGACTAAAACAGGTTCGATGAAGGTGACTTATACTTACTGTGGAAGTTTTTAAAGTGGTTTACACGCTTCACCAAAGAGCAAAACTTTAAAGGGGCAGGAAAACCCGGTCATTATTTTATTGACCATTTAGGACATTTTTTCGTTTCTCTTTTTTAACACAAAAGGACAAATGTTGAAGAATGTACCAGCTGCTCTTGTCCAAATAATGATCCACATCGTTAATCCCACCATTATGACAGCTTTTTATGATGAATAAGCTAAAATTTAAGTCATTATTCATTGAAAATGTTGCCTTCTGCTGTCTGTATCCAAGTAAGGCACCTTTAGACACAACACCTTACATATGACGTCAAAGATGTTGCAACGTTAATGCAATGAGACCAAACGAACTGCAACAAGTTGGAATTTGCACTATGTAAGCTACAGAACAGGTAAAAATTTACTGGACTATTACTTGAATTTTGGGCTCTTTCCCACACAAAGATTATTTCAGTCTTCACAAGAGAAATATAGAGCACAAGTTACATTTAGTACTTTGATGATATGTCTAGAACATCTTTTTCTTTCCTTTTTTTTTTTTTTTTTTTTACTTTGGAGCTCAAATAGCCCAGATCCTCATTCACTTTCAATACATGGGGGAACAAAAATTAACCAGTACATTTGTCAGCATTTCTCTTTTTGTGTGAAAGAAGCTCAGGAAGAAATACAGGTTTGGAATGACATAAAGGTGAGTAAATGATGACAGAATTTTCTTTCAGATTATTATGTGATGTAATACTTTTACATGAATTCCATTCGGTCTGCCCATTGTATGCGTTACATTCATTGAAGATGATTTACATGTGATGTGGCCTATTACATTGAAATACAAGACAGAAGTATCTCACACAACATGAACTGTTGACATTACAACAGATCCACCACAAAACCATCTAGCAAGGTCACTGCGTGTCACTTCTCCACTTATTTCCCCTTAAATGTTCTCTGATGGTTTCACTTTAGATTTAGGTTCTTTTAAGTGCTTTCTAAATTCCAAATCCAGCCCCTCTGACCTTGGCAACAAGCGATCAGGGTCTCATTAACATTCCCCAACAAAGTGAGGCCTTTTGCGCAGAATGCTTTATACTGTGTCTCCCTTAAATTTTTATTTGCAAAACAAACACAACAAGCCTGCAAATGTCAATGCCCTTCACATCGATCAGTCCTGCACAGGGGCTTCTCACAAACCTCCATAAGTTCAGACCTCAGACTAACACTGAGAAGAAAAGGAAATATTTTCTTTGAACATCGCAAAACCAAAATGCTTTAAAAAAAAAAAAATTATAAATCCACCCTTATTAATGCCACATGGCCATTATGAACAAAAAGAGAGGGAAAAGTAAAAGGTAGAAGGTAAATAGTGGTTACATCCTTGTAATGCTATATGGCTAACTAGGCAGTGCATGCGAACAAGATACAAGCCATAAAAATCCTCTGATAAGAGTGACAAGGCTGGAAATGCAAATAGCTAATAAAGTAATCTCACTCAAAACCTCAGTAATATGCAAACATTTATGATGCAATCAATGCAAGTCTGTTAACTTCCAAATTCTCTGTGCAGTCTACATGCCTAATACAGACTTTAAAAAAAAGTGATTTCAGAATTACTGGTCCTTGGATTACAAAAAACAGTGTTCATCCCATGCAGTAATGTTGCTGCATGTGTCATTCACTTTTCGGTCTAAAATGCCTGTACTGACAAGGTTTTAATGCAAAGTGAACACATTGGTGTCAAAATATCATGTGTAATAGGCTTCTATTTCTCAGTGTTTACTTGAATACTTAATTGATAATACTGCATACTTTAAACACTACTCACTTCTCTTGTATCTTTGTTCTGTAGTTTGTATGTGCTCCATTGCTCGATTTTTAGTTAGATTTTTTGTTCTTAATTACTGATTTTACTTGTTTTATGCATAATTACTTGGAAAACTTGTAACAATAGTGATATCATTGAGAAATACTTGAAGTCCACAAGCTTTATGATGTTCATATTAATGATTTAAATGAACATTAATATCCGTTATGCATATTTTACTTGCGTTCACATTGACTATGGAAATTCTGGAAGCATGACAACCTAGTTATAGGCTAACACTCAAACATCTTCATTGCCAGTTTCATGCTTAAATTAATATAATTAATATTTCATGGATACATTCCACAACTAAAAAAATGCCTGGCTTAATATTACCCACTCTGATGACAGGGTTTAAAATCTCAAGTCTGCCAGACAGGCAGGCAATATTTTCAGATGCTCACATTACAGTCTGGACAGGAAGATTTTTTCCTGAACTCTTTTATGGATTTCAAGCGAGGTGCTCAAAATGATGAACTACTTCAAATCAAATTTTAATTTATTGTTGTGCAATTAAATAAAAGCCGAATAATGAAAATGAGCAGAGTAGGGTTAATAACGATGTCCAGATATAAAAAGAAGAATGCAAAGGCAGGTGCAGAAGTGATAAAAGCAGAGGGGGTGCGGATGCACTGTAGACACGCAGGTTGGAAATATGACCTTCAATGACTAGAAATATGCATCACTGCAAACCTATAAACAGATATGTATAAAGCGTAAGAACAATTACCAACCCAGAAATGCATTAATTCAGTACTTACACCAACCTATAGTGAACGGTCAACATACTGCATCCATCCGAACGGAATCTTAGCTCGGATGACCTTCGTCTAAAAGCCTAATTTTACCGAGCTGATGCAGATCCGCAATGAACAGAAAGATTTGTTTTCCTGTCAAAAGTAATGACATTGTGGTGTGTCCAATATTCCTTCAACCAATCAGATGGCCAGATTTTGTAATAGTGTGAGAATCTAGGGGAAACATCAGAGCAGAGGGGTAACCAACCGCCTCCTCATCCATCATCATATTACTCACACTGGCCTCCATTACTGCCTGCATTAAGCATGACTTGCACCTACAGGCAATAGGAAAGCACAGTGTGCTGTGCCCAATAGCAACGAGGAGGTCGAGCTTTCATGTAAGGGCACTTATACTAAAAGCAGCTCTAATAACCTTCAATATTGTCACACAGAATGTTAAATACGCCCCTGTCCTCTCCACACTCAAGAACCGGCTAATTTTAAAATACTTATACTGATTAAGTAGAATGGACATAAAGGTGGCTGTAAGACACAATATTGCATATGGGAGTAAGTGAAAAGGTCCTTCTTAAATTAAAACTGAACTTTACATTTGCCATAAATTGTGTGATTTGACTAATTTAAACAGAATCAGTGGCTCTGTTCCAAAACCTAGAAAGCTGCCTACAAAGCATTTTACAATGACAAAGAGAGGTCACCATATTTTAGTCTATTTCATTTATTGTATCCTTGAAATATCAAAATGCACTGAATAAATCAACCAAAATACTGCAAGCAAGAAAAAAACATTTATTATAATACTTTGTATTGATTCAATGCCAAAATTATTGTTAATCAAATTACAAAGGACTACATTTGGCTAAATGTTGTGCATATTAAAGAGCTGTGCTGTCAGCTTAGCAACATGCAAATGGAAAATTGCACTGATATCATTTGTCAAAAGTCTTCCACGCGTAAGGAGTATAACAGATGCACAAGGCTGCAGCCTGTTTTAAAGAGTTTCAAACGGGTCACATACGTTTGATGTTCCATATAGAATTATGCACAAGAAAACGGGAGACCGCAAGTCACGGAAATGAATCTAAAAACATGTCTGTAGCTGGTTCCTAAATCATATTCTGTCTAGTAAGAACGACATTTAAGGAGCAAACTTCATGACCATTAAAAAGTATGGGTGAATGTGTGTAGTATGAATGAAATCCAGATACGGTTAATCTGCCATAATGGCACTGTCATGTGTCCTACAGCATCAGGTGTGTCTGCAATTCATAACGCCTTGTCTGTGGCCTCAAATGGATAGTAAAGAATCCACTGCATACACACTTCAAAATCTCAGTGGAAGTATCAGATTATCCAGGTACTTTTCATCTACTGTTTTATGAATACTACACTCTAAAAAATGCCGGGTAAAATATGGACAAACCCAGCGATTGGGTCGTTTTCAACCAACACTTGGGTTAAATGTTTAACCCAATCTTCTGGGCAGTAACCCAATCGCTGGGTTTGTCTATACGTTACCCAGGACTGGGTTGTATTTAACCCAGCATTTTTTAGAGTGTATGGATTCAGACATTCTATTCGGTCCACTTCCACTGTATTAGATCCAGCTCATGCTTCTGTTTATGTTTATGATGTTGTCAACCTCATGAATAACTGGAATATTTATAGTTCTGTGAGGAAAGATACATAGGGACACAATGTTGAGCTTACAAATGTTTACACCTACCTAAGTGTATGCAACACATTACAAAGAGTCTATTATAAGTCTATTACAAAACTGCATCTAAGGATTTAGAATGATTAAAGGCACAACTGTGCCAAGCCATAACTATGTGCATAACCATGAACACTGAACCAATGGATCATCTTTTTATTAGACATAAAGGTCTATATTAACAGTATTGCATAATTTGGAGCTTATTATTCAGCCCAGAGGTTTGCCCTACTGACATTCCTCAATGCTGAATAAATGGCATGCTCCTTTGTTAAAACAGAGATGTCCATTTAAAAGACTATTCATTATTCATCTTAAAATCCTAATCTGTCTAATCAGCATCCATATATTGATTATTAGGCGTGTTTGCAAAGGCAAGCATAACTGACTATTCATGCTACCATAAATGGTAGAGAAGTGCAAATCCCCCACAAAAGATAATCTCACAGATGTTCTCATCCCCGTTATCTTTTATTGTACAGAAATAAATAATTAAATAAACAGAGACATCTTTAAAAAAATACTTTTTTGTGTTCCACATAAGAAATAAGTAATACACAGGAAGAACAACATAACGGTGAGTAAATTATCATAGAATCACCATCTTTTTTGGGGCAAATTATCCCAGCACGATTGGGCTGATTTGTCCATTTTTCGCGAAAATCTAAAATATTATCCCATTTATTGTGTATAAATTTGGCGACAATGCTTTAAAAGGGATGAAATTATAAAAATCTAATTGTCAATATGATCATGCACCTAAACAAATTTAAGATTGTCAGCGTTCCTATCATAGCAGCCCTCTCTTATATCAAGGTAAAGGACAGATGTTTGCCAACAGCAATCTGTAAACATAACAGAGTTCCTTATAAAAGATAGGAGAATGTTTTATGGAGCTGTCCACTGTAAGAGACAGGCAGAACACACAGAGTACTGTTCCACAAACCATCTAAATTAGACAAATATGAAGCCACAGGAAAATGTCACATGTTAAGAAGCTCCTAAAGCATTGTCGCTTCAGATACGCAGCCGAAACAGCCTGAAACATAATTAAGGACTATCAAAAACTGAATGCTGGTTCAGTTCTGAGTTGCTATCTCGCCCCTGGCTGTCGATAGGCAGATGGGTTTCTGGAGTCTCCAGCTGGGACAATGAGAGTTGCAATCTCTTGACCAACCTTCTTTTGTTCCTGCTTTCTAAATCACTGAAGCCAGTCAATCATGACAACAGTTAATCAGACCACTTAATTCCAAATTGGATTAACAAACTGGAAAGGGTTATAATTCATATCCAGTTCATTTAAAAAAATAAAAAAGTGGAAGTTAGTGGTTTGATGATGTTCATGATCACACACACACAAAACTATTCATCCAAATATGTAATAACGTTTCATATTAAAATTACAATTATTTACACATTTGACCTGAAATGCAACCACAATCCTTTTTTTTTTATTGTCACAACTTCCAAAAATGTTTAAAGTTGGCATAGGCTAGGTTAAACTGCTTCAACACATTTTGCTGCATTCAGGAAGTTAGTTGTTTTTATTGTTTTACGTTTGCTGCCATGTCAATGGAAAAACAATCTACGCATATAGACTTGCTTGAGTCGCTTATCAATATGATGTGATCGCTGATATGTAATCGTCTGTTTAAACACCAATAACAGACCTCACAAGTAATTAATTCAGTGTGTTTTGAATAAGCATTGACATTGTACAATGGCTATTATAACTGGAAAAAGATCTTCTGGTCTTTCATATGGCTGGAAACTAAATGCTGCATGTTTCTTATAGCATCTCTAAGGTATGCAAAGGGACACACTGCTTATACTTCATAGGATATTACACTGCAGCTGGTTCACCCTCCACACATGCTCTCTGCATATGCTTGAGGCTTGATACAAAAAGAGTACACTCAACAATTCACTGGCCGGATTAAAAAGATACGCCACTGGAGTGGACCACAGCGATCACCAGAGTTATATACTTCTTTAGATATTGCTTTGTTCTTCAGTAGTCTCTGTACTTCTCCACATTCAGAAAGGAGACTTTTTATTGAAGATTCAAAAGCAAGCCAACAAGAGTTAAGTGCATATCTCAGGGGCCTAGATTCAGAGTCAGGCTAAATATGTGACACTGCGATTGGCATTTCAGCTAGTGATCCAAGAGGATGTTGTTTTGCCATGGCACTCGTGTCCAGTTAAGGTTCAAAGTGTTTTAGACACTCAAAGCCTTGTTATTTCTACTGAAGTACATAGTCCTTAGGGAAAACGTTGTTCTGAAGCAATTCGTTAAACACCTCACAACTGTGCTTTGGATGTTTATGATGAAATGGTGCTTCGAGACTTGGTGCTCAGCTAGCATGTGATGAACAGATGAAGGCAGCATGGCCTTGCTGTCAGAGACCTGTCACTGCAGCGTCTCAGCCAGACAGGTTTGTGCCAAGCACCGTAAGAGGCTACGCATGCTTGGTTTGGGGAACACTATAAATGCCAACAGAGCCACAAACATTACTGCCCAGAGAGAAATAAATAGAGACACACAAGATTCATGATCAAACTGGGACTGCTTAATCCACAGAAGGATGTGAGAGTCTGCTATTGTGATTATCTGCCAATCTAAGTGGTATGGTTCTGCAAACAACTAACAGATTTATTTGTATGCTGCAATCTCATCAAAAACAAATACTAGTTCAAGTTCAGACTTTAAATTCCAAGTCACCTATATCTTTGGCAAGAAAACCCATAAAAATAAAACTCCTGACGAGACACCATCAGCGATAGAATCAGAAAGTATTCCAGTATTTATCATAGTACTCTTTGATTACCAGACTTCTATATCGCGGAATTTAAAGTACACAATTCTCTGCATTATCGATTAAGAAAGATATTTTGCATGGTTCCATGCACAATACTGTGTTATATCCTCAAAACACTTTTAGCATGGTGAATAATTTGAGTTTTGGCATTTGTATCACATAGTCAGTTCCACATTTATGGGTTTTCTGATATGGTAAACTTGCTTGGTAGCTCACCTGGTACAGCACTGCACTTGATGCAGAGCACTCTGAAACACGAGTCACGACAAAACAGCTTGTAGGAGCAAGTGAAAATGGCATGGTTACGCATGCGCAAATGCATATTATCTCATGTTCACTATTAGTTTAGTATACGTGGTATGTTAACATCAATACAGGATTAACCTACTAGCATAATTCACTGGACATTTAATTTCCAAAGTGCAGTGATATGTACAAGAAGCAATGCAAAAGAATGTTGCCAAATTCATGTTTCAGATAAAACCAAGCACGTTTTTAGCGCCACGCACTGGACATTTCACTATGAAAGTGTCGCGAAACGTACAAGCAATGCAATATCGTTTCGGCAGAAATGCTGCTACAGGGGCGTTTTTCCAATGAGCCTGAGTTGAATTTTTTTATTTATTTTTTTAACTATAGTCCAAAATGGCAGCTTGTCCAAAAACATGTTATTAAGTACAAATCTTGTAAGAACACACACACACACACACACACACACACACACACATTAGATAGATAGATAGATAGATAGATAGATAGATAGATAGATAGATAGATAGATAGATAGATAGATAGATAGATAGATAGATAGATAGATAGATATTATGCTAAGTTTAAAAACAGCTAGATCTTCAGCCACAGTACTTTGTTGAAAGGGAACTCCTTGCCTTCCTCCTCACATTTTCTCACTTGAAAGTCATGAAGGTTGGACAAATCAAAATCTATGATGGTGTCTCAAGGACTGCCCGTATGTTTTCTTTCCAGCTGATAAGCTTCCAAACATGTTGGAGCGCCATTGAGCAATGCGCACTGGAGTTTGCTCAAAGGAAAACCCACAGGCTTGCCGCTGGAAACGGGAAACACCCGCAGAAAGGAAGGGAGGGGTGTGTGAGTAAAGAGGAGGAGTGACATAATTAAACGAAGAAGAACTGAAGTGAACATGCATACCCGTGAGGGAGCGTATAGGCTACTCCTTTTTACCCAACAATGACAGTACTTCATACGAGCAGGGGGCGTTACGCATTCTTGCATTAGGTCTGCGCTGTTTTTTATTTGTTGTTCCGAGTACGCATGCGTCCGACGTTGCGTTGCGTTTTTAAGACGGCGCGTCAAGTTAAGAACAGTTCAACTTTATAACGCGTCTTGAAAACGTTTGAAGGCAACGTCCTGTGTGAACGTAAGAGTCCTGCCGCACTGTCACTCTCTCTCTCTCAATGCACATACACACAATCGGACACTGCAGTGAATCAAACACACTCTCACACACACAGTCCGTCCAGTTCTGCAAACCTTGAAAGAATACGCTTTGCATGCTTGAAATTACTGAAGCGGTCTAATGCCACGTAATCAATCACTGAGAGCGCATGATGTGTCTCGGAGTCAGCGTTAAAGTTGAGACCACTGTTGCTTTCAAGGTTATCCTGGAAGGGAATGCACGGAGCCCATGCGCCACGAGCGCATCCGATTGCACGCGTGCGATTCTGTGGCATGCATGCAAAGTTCAAATGTAATGTGCATACACCAGTCAAGCCGTGACACGGGCTGTAAATGTGTAAACGCCTCCGGTAAACGGGACGTCTTATACAGCTCGACTGAAAGTGCACTGGTTAATGATGCAGCACTACTGATCATCACTGTGCAATGCACGGAACACTCAATGCGGACAGAAACGTCCCAAAACACTTCCGTGGCGGGTTGTTTTTATCTAACCCTCACCAGAGAGAGGAACCCAGCCCCTTTATCTCTCCCTTCACAACCCTCCCCTTGTCCAGCAGCAGCAGCAGCAGCGGTAGCGGCACCCATGCTCGGTTGGTTTCCATTCCGGGGACTCACCGTTCTTGTGCTCTGATGATGCCGCTGTGACGAGACACCGAATGCGGGAAAAGCAGAAGAGGCTACGGCTCCGCTGCTCCGGGACAGGAGGAGGACCGATCTACACACTTTCGCAGCCATCTCTGGAGTGAAAACCGGCCGAGAGAACGCAAGTGCTGCGGGCGAACCGACTGAGACTGTTGGAGGAAAGGGAGGGGAAATAGGAAGGGCTGCTGGGCTGGGCTAATATTTCATACACACACACGCAACGCTACACACAAACGCGCACAGACACGTATATAGCCTACACAAATGTTTCACAAGCTGGTTGCTGTAGTTCCGCGTTCGAAGCAAAAGCTCTTGTAATTCTACCGAGTGAAAGTCTGACACAGTTAGACGGTTATATCTCATAACACACTCTGAAATGTCAATATAAGGAAGTCGTAGACTGAAATACAACGGTCTCTAGGACAACATGAAAGGGGCGTTTTGATTGGCCGAGCGGTTACCTGCTGGCACAGCTTGAAACTCTTTTCGTCCAATGAGAAGGCGCGCAATTCTGTAGTTTTGACAACTTGAAGAGAACGTCAGTTCGACCAATCAAAGAGCGCGGGACGCTCGCGCTCCAATGTTCTTTCTCTAGGAAGGAAAGAAAATTACATTTAACTCTATATACTATCTAAATTTAACCTTTTATGCTTAAATTATTAAACCACGAAACAAAATCCTTAATGTTTTATTCTCTGTATTTTGAGAGCGTTACACATCTGTTCACTGCAGAGATTGTGGTAGATAGCCTATGCCAGGAATTACTTGGTGCTGCTGCATCACCACCACCATGTCAGCCATGTTAAAGTTGACATAAACAACACAATCCCAATATGCTTTCCTTACCTTTCTATATTCTAAATAATGGTTGATGATCAATGGGTTTTTGAATTAACATGTACTGTTCCCCTGTACTCACCATTCCAATGAACTTATAAATAATAATATTTATGTAAATAATTAGGCTACATATTGGCTGCGTCCAAAACCTCTAAAGCTTTTTTAGCTCATTTCAAGGCATCAAGGCATGTCTGAATCCAAATTCTGCTTCACTTCCTGTCTCTGAAGGTGCCTTCTTCTGATCGAATTTCGAAGGCAGCATAGATGTATCCTGCCTTTGATATCCCACAATTCTGCGCTTTCCATTTCATGATGCTTGAGCTAAAAAAATAAATAAAGATGGCATCTGAAAGTTGCATTTGGTGGTCAGTTTGTGTAAATGTATATTTCTGACTAACATTTTGCACTTTTGATGTTATTTCTAGCAAAAAAAATCAGTATTATAGTAATTAAATATTCGTTTAGCTATCATCAAAACCTATTTTGTTGTAGATTATTAAACTGTTATGCTGCCTCAGAAGCCTGTCCAAAATCTCATGAGGTGCCTGATAAGCCTAAGATAGGCTTTCAGACGCAGCCATTATTTTTTTATGACTTGGATTGCACCAACGTGTTGGATTGCACCAAGTAAATCAATTTTAAAGTTCAGATCAATTAGAAAAATATTAAGGCAACAGCCAGAATTTTTGGAGTGTACTTCACAGTCATAAAACGTTACATTTTCACTGCTAAATTCAATAAACATTCAATACAAAGTCTAGAAATGTGTCTTAAATGATCTCCTAGGCTACCTGACGTTCCACAGTACCACTGTGTCACTGTGCCATTCATTCTTGCTTCTTGGCAACTGATCCATCCTGTGCATTATATAATTATGTCTCTATTATTAGTCTGTCCTTCAAACAGTTCTTTGGAGTTATAGGAACGAGAAAACGCCAAACCGCATTTAATATACTCTGTCAAGGCACCTAATCCACTTAAAGCAATAACACAGTACACACTGGAATTCAATCTACTGGCATATGCAGATGCTTCTCTGAATCCTCGAGTAGGGCTAGTTGTTTCTGATCTCAAAAGGATCACTAAGCTGCCAAACACAATTGAGGCTTCCAAACATGTGTGTTTTGGTCTATTCAAAGGTTGCATGGGAGGTTACACCCTGTAAATTGTTGCTACACATTCCAGAGTTCAACCAATGTTTGAGTGCTCGTCTACAACATACATGACTCTAATGCATACAAGCTGTAACTACTCCAAAAGATCACTGATCAATCTAAAACACTATTTTAGCATTGATCTGAACCAGTGGCATTATTTAGATTACACATTGACAGATGACATGGGTTTTACTTTGGGATTGCACTGTACAGCTTCTGCTAGAAACAGATGGTTGTTATTGATAGTTCCCATGAATCTACCATGTCATTCATTAACAATTTTACATAAATCACAGACAACTGCATACATCCTAATTGAACCTTTGCTGATGTTCAAATATTTCAAATCCACTCTATACTTTTCCATTATCTTTGAACTTCTATTAACAACTGTTTTCCAAGGAGTGATTCTACAAGGTCGGTCAGATGGGATTTGTGTTACCTTTGAGCCTTGGTTCCTCCCAGTGTTTCTTCCTCGCCCTTAAGGAGTGGTTTACTGATGTTTTTTGCCTTTATTTTTATGACCACAATTGATAAACGCACTAAGAAATAAGCCTGAACTATGGCCTTTAATCTTGCCTTTTCATTTCAAATAAACAGGAATCTTATACAATCAACAGTACTCAATGGCATCAATTTGCTTTAATACCACTTAATAATATCTATAACACTATAAACATTCTTTGTAAATAGCAGAAAAGTCCTTTAATTTAAGATTCATTAATCAATATAATCAAGTTTATTCACAAACGGTTTTCATCAAAATCATATGTAATTGATAGAAAATAAATGACCACTGTTCTTTCTGTTCTGAAAATGGCTCTTTTATGGAATCACTGCAAAAACCTTTTTCTTTTTTTTTGTTGGCAATTTTCATTTTTATGTGTGTAGTCTGAATGTTTATGGTATTTGTTGCCAGATTAGGTAACTAGGTTAACTTTATATTTATGTTATAAGAGCTTTCAAATAACTCTAAGATACTTTTTGAATTGTTTGGCAATCTATGTAGTTTTGATGAACATCTACCCACAAAATCAACTGAATATACAGACGGCCATAGTTTTGAAGACAGCATGTGGGTTCAACAGCTGTTAGGCTTATGCAGTTCGTTAACTTGAGCCATGTGATTGAGGCTAAAAAAAAGACACAGTTTTTTTTTTATTTTACACCTGTTGCTGAGTCACAGACCGCTAAAGACCCGCTGGAAAACATGGCTGACATCCTGATTCTCTGCCTACAACTCTCTCCGAGTCGCTCCTCTGTTGCCATGGGAGATAATCGGGCACGTATTTAGGCCGGTTCTTCTCAGAACACCTCAGGAGTCTTATCAGTGAATCTGCATGAATTACAGACGAGTAGGATGAACTCTGGCACAGATGTCAAACAGAGAAAACAAACAAAAGCTCTGTTCTTAACTGGACAATCTGGACTGGAGAGATTCAGTCATGTCAAGGGGTTTGATTTAGCTGACACTAAGTCCAAAGGTATACAGCGGGTATATATATAGTAGTCAGGGACTTCAGATCTGAAGCATGCGGGCTGACAGGAGGTTAGATTAAAGAACAAAAGAAACATCTGTACTCTCACTCCCCCTTTCATACATGCAGATATACGGTCACATATTGAACAGAACTGCAGGAAACCTTAAGGGAATGCCAGTGCTTGTAAAGCAGTAAAATAGTCTGAAAGTATTATATAAAGCAATATAAAAGCTATAAACTCAGATGGGTAAAGGGAGGGAAAGATTATTAGTACTATACAAAAACGGCCTAAAAGAACCATCAAAATTCAGTATACAAATTGTTTTAAGAAGACAAATTGCAATTCTGCATACAAAAATTATGACGGTCACTTCTATAAATTACATAAAACTCATTGTTTTTCCTCATTAAAATATTTTATAGAAATCATTTTCCATTTAAGTTTATCAAACATTAAAATCAAATATTAAAAAAAAGTGAGTGCTATGGAATTGAACAGAAGGCATCTTTATGAGCATAATAACTCCAATACATGGTTGCTAATAAAACACTCAGTACACTTGTCTATATGCAAATATACTTATCCTGCTCTCAGATTAATCTAATTGGTTTATTGCTTTAAAAGTGTTCATTCATTTACTGCATAATGTGTTAAAAACTTCAAAAAGAATAATAAACTGTTTTTCTGCAGGTAAAATATTTGGAAGCAAATGGCACTGGAAGCCTTGCGCATTCAAGTTACAAATGTCTGCGTTAAAAATTAAGTAGTGAGTCAAATTTGTCTTGAAGCATGCAACCTTACTTTAGATCTGGCAACACTGCTGCAAGTGCAGCTTTGAGTTTGTGTGTTCTTTGAATTCAGCCAGGAGTTCAGGAGGTCAGTCTACTGACTTGGCTAATGGGAAAATGTCTGTGCACTATGCCAATTTGCAGGTGCACAAACTTGAACTTTGGTGCGTATCAGAAGACAAACAAGTGAACGAAGCAAGATGATTAGTGTGACTGTAGCTTTACAAATAAAAAAATGTGCAGATGGAATGCAAAAATACATCTTGTGTGAACATCAGAAGGTTAAAATGATCTAAAAAAAAAATGAGTGCAGTTTGTCTGTGAAGAGGTTTCAGCTAATTCATTGCGGAGAAGAATTAGAAGAACTAGATTTACATTTCCTTAAGGAAACAGAAGTGCTTGCAAGACAACCAAAGAAGGTTTATAATTGAAAGTTTCAGGTAAGAGATAGATAGAACACCTGAGGCCAAGTAATTAGGATTGAATACATTTCTTAAAATTCTGCAGGTGGAGAAGAAGAAAAAGAAGAATATAAGGTAACACTTTAGGGACCGGTTCTCACTATTAACTAGTTGCTCATTAGCATGCCATAACATATTGGCTGTTTATTAGTACTTATAAAGCACATAGTCTGCATGATCATAATCCACATCCTTTGTACCTAAACTTAACAACTACCTTACTAACTATTAACAAAGACTATAGAATACCTTAAAAGGACTTTGCTATTAATAAGCAGCACGTTAGGAGATTATTGAGGCAAAAGTCATAGTTAATGGTTTGTTATTAGCGAGAATTGGACATAAAAATAAAGTGTGACTGAATATAATGTTCTAAAGGAATAATTTAAACTGATATATATTTTTAAAAAGAATAAAAATACATAAAGCACTTTAAGAATTCCTTAAACAGCGTACTTGGTATTCAACGCCTCATTTCAAGGTCATGTTTCAGGAACATATTCATGTCTAGGGAGAGGACATAAGGACTGGTAACCACAGCGACATGGAAACATTTGTCAGCACCTGATGAAAGCACCGCTCCCAGGGCTCAGAAGCGAATCAAGGGAGAAAGGGAGTGAGCATACAGGCTAGTGACATCCTTCACTAGCCTGTATGAATCTGAGAATTGATCTATTAAAGAGCACATATTACCATTCTTAGTCACCTGAACACCTGATGACTCGGCCGTCCTCTCATGCATGGAAGAACGTTCCTCTGACACACACACATAGTGACTGGACAAGATAAGCAGAAATCTGAACCTGCATTACTCGTTCTATTGGAACTATCACACACACCTGATTAACAGCGTGTAACACGAGTCCATTTCTTTCTTTCATACACACACGCAGATGACAGATAGCCAAAGCAACAACATCGTCTACACTTCTATGTCAACAATATCATAAGAGCTCTGCTTTTTCTGGTTTTAAAAATTCTGAACAGGCAAATTCTACCTCTGTTTAAAGATCCTTGTAAATCACAATGAGTGTTTTGTGGCTTTTAGCATGTCTGTTAGCTTTGAGGTCATCTAGGTCAAACTATTTTGATCTTTGTGTGTGTGTACTTGTTTAATACTTGTGAGGGCCAAATGTCCTTATAGTGATATAATATGACAACCCACTAGTGAGGATATTTTTTGGTCCTTACTAGTTAAAAAGCCTCTGGCAAGACATGTTTTGATGCAAATGTAGCATAAGGGTAGGTTTAGAGCAGGGCTGGGCAACTTCGGTCCTGGAGGCCGGTGTCCTGCAGAGTTTAGCTCCAACCCTAATCAAACACAACTGAAGAAGCTAATCAACGTCTTCAAGATCACAAGAAAGAGTTACAGGCAGTTGTGTTTGATTAGCGTTGGAGCTAAACTCTGCAGGACACCGGCCCTCCAGGACCGAAGTTGCCCAGCCCTGGTTTAGAGGATAGGGGTTGGGTTAAGTGATAGAACATATCATTAACCTGATATAAAAACAATGGAAGTCTATGCAACGTCCTCTAATATAATGAAACAAACGTGTGTGTGTGTATGTGTGCAAAGTGTGCGTTTCTGTGTTTACAATATGTCCTTGGTGTACAATTTTGCCCACTTTAGTCAAATGGTCAACTGTCTCATTATTTTTAGAGCAATTACATTCTGACATTGTTCAAAAGTACTGTCAATGTTAAGACAGTTCTGAAACAAATGGTTAATATATATATATATATGAGTATGTAGAGTTCAGATGCAAAAGCCTCTAAGTGCCATCTGAAATGTTCTTTTAAAATGAGCGTTTTTATCAAGCTTCTATATTTATGTTCAGTTATTTCACTTTAATTGCATAGAAAAGGACCTATGCATTGCCATTAGAGTAAAATGAGTAGGAGCCTGAAAAAAATGCTCATTTTCGATGAAAATTTCAGACAGCACTCAGAGGCTTTTGCATCTGAACTCTTCATATATATATATATATATATATATATATATATATATATATATATATAGCCTTTATGTATATAAATTAAATCTAAAGAAAGAAAGAAAGAAACTAGACGTCCATTTTATGAAGCAAATAGGAGTGGTGCTTCATGTTGTTTTAGCATATGGTTGTGAGGTTTCTGGGTTTTTCTGGGCGGTTAGTATAGGGTGTTCTACTAGATGGTTATTTACTGGCCTAAGTCAATGTGGTTATCTGTGTCGTTGTTTTTTTGAACAGCTTCTACTGGTTTTTCAAAAGTAACTGTTGTGGATGCATTGAGTAAGCTACCGTTTCAAAGTCACCTCCTCAAACACGTTTTGTTTACATTTAGAAATTAAACGGACACAATACTGTCATTGTTGCCACGCACATTTTCCCGTGATAAAGAAACATGGAAAGGATTAAAAACAAAAGAGATGAGGACACATATGCTGCCAATAAGGCTAGCTTGGTCATGCTGTAGGCGTATGATCTGAATAGGTCTATTGTAATAAAGATGAATTTGCGTGCAGATATGATCAGGGCCACCACTCTGTGCCCATTGTGGTTTCAAAATGGCATCCTCTCTGATCTTTTATTTCCACCATCCCCTCCTCCAAACTCAGAGAAAACAGATTTATCAAAACTTTGTTCCATGTAAATGCAGCATAAATACTGAGCACTATAGCGTATAACATCTCCTCCCCCCAAAAATCAATAATAATATGTTTAAAAGCAAGTCAATCTCTTTTTCTCACCAGAGAAAAAAGGCCCTGTACAGTCCCTGATTATAAAAGGCTTTATTTTTATGTACACTTTTTGACATTGAACAATAAAACATCATTATTCTATCTTAAAATAGCTGCCTAGAAGGCCTCGATGATTAGGAGGGAGATTCTGTCAGTCTGACAGCAGAGAAATTGGATATGCTATGAGAGCACTCAACAGATCAATGACATTTCTGATAGACTGAAATAGACTTGAATTGAAATATTGCTGAAGTTACTCTATTTTACACCTCATGAATGACTGTACCACTGGTGACTAGTTGGATCTGAACTAAAATACACACTTAAAAATTGATTATGGCCACTATGGAGACGTGTATGGAGATTTATAGAGATACAAAAGGGTGCAGAGAAGTGGGCTTAAAATGAGACACGTCTCCAGTCTGGCTCCACTTGCAAAATGAATGTGAGAACAGTCAGTGGCCTGTGGTTATTTCTGAACAGCAGTGAGACTTCTGCATGAATAGACTACAAGTCTTGCTCTGCCAGACTTTTGACTGTAGGCATAAAGTCTGGTCCTCTTTACGTCAAAACATATTTAAATATCTTCCAAAGAAATACATTTCATAATTTGACTGTGGCCAATGCTAACTACAAGCGCAACTAACTACACCAAAAGAATGATTATATGATGGTCGGCTAATATTCAATATATTCCTACATATACAATCACATTTTCTCTTGGCCATACAGGTGAGTCAGTATAGCTTCTTACAAAAAAAGTTGAGGTCATTATGATTTTTTATGTTTTTTAAAGAAAACTATTATGCATTTATTTGATCAAAAATACAGTAAAACTATATTGTGAAAAAATATGACAATTTTAAATAAACTGTTTTCAACTGTAATATACTTTAAATTATGCCATGGTCTGTCTGAATACTCGATTCTGATTGGCTGGGAGGTGTTGATTAAATTAGTTTAACCGCACAGGTAGTTCCAGTCAGTTTAATCACGTTCTATATTAATGCGCTTCCTATAAACATTGGTAACCATTGTAACATACAGTTACGGTTGAATAGTACTACAGACGAAAATAACCGTCATTTTTATCGTTCCAGTCAAATATTGCAGCGCAAATATTATTAACATTTTTAATATGTGAATGCTGGCAAATGACCATGGCATAAACGGGATAATCAATGGCTGGCTGTGCATTAAACGATTTGAATGCACGACGTGGAGGCGAAGAACCGCCCGACGCGCAGCAGAGGGTGGTTGCCTCCGCGAAGTGTAATGGCAAAGCTGAATTTTCAGTGTCACATGTTCCTTCAGAAACCATTCTAATTTGCCGATTTTTTGCCGAACACAGTAAAAAATTCCCACCTATTTCAACATCAAAATATGAACCTATGTTCAGTTGCTACTTTAAATTTTTAGGTATAATCAACTTGGTTGTACAAGTCATTTCAACTTCAATTACATTAAACCAACTTGAAAAATTAAGTTGATTTCCATATTTAAATGAAACTAAATTAAAGTTAGTTAAAGTAATGTAAAAAAATAAGTTGCCATGACTTAATAATTTATTTTATTATTATTATTTTTATAAGGAAGAAACATTTCTTCTGTTTCTTTTGAAAACAGTTGTTCTGCTTAAAATTTTGTGGAAACTGTGATTGTATTCAGGATTCATTGGAAGTTCACAAAAAGATAAGCATTTATTTCAAAATAGATTTTGTAACATTTTATTAAATTAATTTAATTTTAATTTGTCCTTTCTGAATAAAAATTACAAACAAAAACAAAACATAGATAACCACATTGACTTAGGCCAGTAAATAACCATCTAGCAGAACATGATACTTGCAATTTCCAAGGAGATAAATTTGAAATTAGTGTATCTGCTAAAAGTTTGTTTAGGCAACTTTTAGGAGAAGACCATAGATGACTTCAACAGCATGATTTTCCCTCCCAAACCAAATGCAAACCCTCCATCTCAGCTGATTTTATTGGTCAAATCGCGCAGTCACCTGTCATGGATTGTCTGTACCAAATGTAAGGTTAGAGGTTAGGTTTCATTGGGTCTTAATTCACTACTCTCTATCACTGTTTGACAAGCATTATTATATCAATGCATCAGCAGTTGTTTGCCCGGTGTTTAACTTGTATATAGAATCTTTGATGTAACTAGATCTTGCAGGCTAACAGTGGCTAATTATTTAGTGGGTTATGGCAAAAAGTGAACTCTTTATAACCCGGTGACAAAGCCAAGCTTCACACAGACTAAATTATAAATCCACATTTAACTTCAAACAATCTGGTCTTCGAGAGCATCCAAAATAGAATAGTTTGCATAGATGGATCCTCTATGCACCCCAGCTCAGATCCTGTTTCACGGTTGGTTGATCCAGAGAGGAAATTTGCCAAAGACAGTCTATTTTGCAGAGGGAGTATGTGTGTGATAACACTAGGAGATGAATTACAGCAGAGGAAACACAGCAGAAGGGAGGGAGAAAAAGAGGAGGGCCGAAGAAAGAAGGAATTAGAAGAACTAAGCAAGTTCATACATGTAGGAGAAAAACTTTCAAAAATGTGGCCTATTTCTGGTCCTCTTGTATTGTGTGATTTGGGCATACACTTTTGATATTGAGCCATCTCCATCTGCAGGGAGATTGCAAGACGTCTTGAAGTGGAAATGCAATCATTCAGCTGAATCAAATATCCAGCCCCGCACCAAGTGAATACAGACATTTAAGTGTTTATGATCAGGCCCTGCTGAAAAGATCAAGTCATACTGCCCTAAAGTGGTCAAGGTCAACTATAGTCAAAGCTTTATTTTAGAACATGGCTGTCTAGTTCCACTGGCTTAGACAATGTGGTCTACCAGCTTTACCCAGCTTGACTTTGGTTACTCTTGCTTGTTGTCCAGCTGAGCAACTACGATCAGTTTCAACCAGTTAAAAGCTACCATCTATAGCTAGTTTAGCCGGATTTTCTGGCAAGGTGACACCCTATTTATGACAACACAACAAAGAAAAAAATTTGGTTTATTAATAACCACAGAATAATACATTTCTGAAATAAATCCCTGGATATTTTATGTCCGAGTACGTGTGTGTGTATAAGGAGAGATTATGAAGGGTGAAAGGCTTATCTTAGTCATAGCACTTAATTTAATGATGAATCTGATTTAACTATGTAATTTAATGTTACGTAAGCATTGCCAGTAAATTGAGAAGCAAGTTTATTTTACAAAAAAAGTACTACGGAGACTACGGATATGGACATATAGGCTACTGTATGATTACCATTTTATGCTCTTACAAATTATTTTTTATGTTTTATTTATTTATTTTTTTGCAGTGATAGAAGAGCCGTTTTTAGTTCCCCATAGAACCATTCAGTGAACCATTTTCTTAGTGTGAAAAACATTTAAAAATGTTAAGAACTTTTTTTTCAACCCCACTATGAAAGAACCTTCTGAGGGTTCCATGAATGTTAAAGGTTCTTAATGGAAGCCTGCCATTTTTTTTTTTAAAGTGTACCATTGCCATGGTATTTAAATGGTATCACAGATAATATAATTACCAGTGTTTGGGTTAGCGTCCAAAACATTGTAATACCAATGTACATTTTCGAAAGTATGAACAATAAACTATGTTGCTACAATAATCAAAAGTGCATATCTTGCCTATCTGCTAGCAGTGAGCCAAGTTAGCAGTTTAAGCACACCTTGTTTTTAAGATTAATCCATTTGTCTATTCCAACCACTCCTACTAACACTTACATTTTTGACGACAGCAACACAAAAGCGTTTTCACCTCGCCCATGAATACTTGTGTTTACAAACAGAAGGGAGGAGAGGAGAGGAGATGTGTTGAGGAGGAGGAGGCGGCTCTTGACGCTTGCTGTGGGGTGTGTTTGTGCTCGGCCTCCGTAGACGCGGAACTTCAGCAGAGACTGCCGTTAACGGAGAATCGGAGGAGCACCTTTAGCTTTTACTGAAGAAATCTTCCGTGCAGGACTTTAACTGAGATCGCCTGAAGTGTCAGAGTGAGTATATGATCAGACCCGATCACTTTCACTCCACTGACAGAGACAGACAACCACAGGAGTTAGCGAGCATAGCCAGCGTCAGTCTGCCTTTAGATAGCTGGGCTGTCTGTATGTGACCGATCGTGTGCGTACGACCACACTACAGTTGAAAACTGAATAATTACAAATATCCATGCAGTATCTAGACGTCTTACAATATATTACCATGTAACAGTGAAAAGGAAGCAGTTAAACTGTGTAGCTTATGCTAATGCTTCAGCTGCAGAACAACACCTCAGCTCATCCACATGCCCAGCATAAACTCTGGCTCATATTTTATAAACTCTGGATATTTTAAAGCTCTTATAGTCGCCTAGGACTCAGTTTATGTTATTCTTGTGAAGCAGTGTCATATTTGTTTGGCTGGTTTTGTTTTTCTACAGTAAAAGCGTTATTGACGCTCTTGTTGACAAACGCGTTTAACGTTCAGACCATGTTGGCATTTCTGTTATGAATATAGCTGTCATGTCTTGTGGTATTAATACTATGCTACTATCTTCTTTTTTGTATTTACATGGTATTTTAGGGGTAGTCTGCAGTAGCTTTTATTTAGGAGAACTCAATCCTATAACACCCTGCTAAAAAAAAAAAATAGAAACAATCACAGAAATTCTAATGGCTTCCATTAAAATACCATTATAAACCATTAACTTTTTCCAGTAAAACCATTACAAAATTCTTTTTTGTAATGTGTTTTGGGCATTTTTCCAAAAGGATCCATCACATACCAGCAGACACCATTATAGTTTCCATTAAAACCAATATAATTCCCATTATAACCATTAAATCCATTACATTTTCTGTTGTGTTTTGGGCAGGGTTCTATTGGTTTTTTCAGCAGGGCAATTAGACACTTTTACTGATAAACTTCATAAAAAAGAAAAGTTAAAAACAGATGTCCAGCACCATTGACTAATAACTGTAATGACCAATTAGTCATTAACAAGCATTATATAATGTTGAACTGATCAGTTGTTCAAAAACTTTAAATATACACTCACCAGCCACTTGTACACCTTGCTAGTACCGGTTTGGACCTCTTTTTGCCTTCAGAACTGCTCAGAAATTTTGGTCTATATTAACATGATAGCATCATGTAGTTGCTGCAGATTTGTCGGCTGCTCATCCATGATTCGAATCTCCCATTCCACCACATCTCAAAGGTGCTCTATTGGACTGAGATCTGGAGGACATTTGAGTATAGTGATTTCATTGTCATGTTCAAGACACCAGTTTGAGATGATTTGAGCTTTGTGACATTGCACATAATCCTGTGGGAAGTAACCATCACAAGATTGGTGCACTGTTGTCTTTAAAGGACGGCTAAGGTTAGCAACAGTAGGTAGGCTGTGCTGTTTAAACAATGCTCAGTTGGTACCCAAAGTGTGCCAAGAAAATATCCCCTGCACCACCACCAGCCTGAACCGTTGATTCAAGGCAGGATGGATCCATGTTTTCATGTTGTTTAGGTCAAATTCTGACCCTACCATCCAAAAAAGACCAGGCAAGCTTTTTCCAATCTTCTATTGTCCAATTGTGGTGAGCTGGTGTGAAGCCTCAGTTTTTTGTTCTTAGCTGATGGGAATGGCACCTGGTGTGCTCTTCTTCTGCTGTAGCCCATCTGCTTCAAGGTTATTAGTATGTTTGTTTGAGTTATTATTGCCTTTCTACCAGCTCGAACCAAAAAGAAAGAAAGAAAGAAAGAAAAGTAGGATTTTCAGCATCTTGCCATTTTAGATAGATGAGATGAAGAAAATTATGGGCTAGTACTGTACGTTAACTCAAATTTGAACTGATTTTACAAATAATATATGTTATTATGTCCTGTTATAATGCAGTACAGTACATGCATAATTAAATTTGCTCTGGGTTTATGAAAGTATGGACTCAACTTTTTGGACTCAAGTGCTTTTCAATATATTCTGGTGATCAGTGAAGAGAATGGGGTTTTCATCACTGAGTGTTTATAGGCTTTTGCTGAGATAAAGAAAAAAAAATCAGCTAGCTTGGAATTAAAATAAATAAAAGAGTGAAAATGAAAAATCCTCAATAACATTTGCGTTTTACATTTATTCATTTTGCAGATTTTATCCAAAGCAACTAACAAATGAGGAATACAACAAGCAATTCATCAAAAAGAGGAAAATAAACATGAGAAGTGCCCGTTATACAAAGTTTTAGACTTAATTCTGAAAAATACAAGCTTAGAACAGGGTGGATGGAGTCCAAGTTTTCACTGACTTGAGAATTGAATATTAACATAACTGACATCATTACTACAAAACGTACCCACAAACAAACAAAACACATTGTGGCCTACTCCAATTTTTGAGAGCATATTTTGACTAGTGGTTGACTTATGTTTTTTTGTTTTCAATATTGTGTCAGGTGAACAGTCAGTGGCCTAATAATGCTATTATATAGAATTTAATAACAACAAATGACATAGGCACACAATTACTGAGATGCAGTGAACAGTTATTAATATTTAGGGCTACTCAAACTTATCGGCACATGCAATATAACCCCAAAATAGCAGCTAATTATTCAGCTTTACTGATTATGCTCCAGTCTTGTTTAATCTATTTTAACTTTATCTGAAGTAATTTATTAAAGCTTCTTTAAGCCATCCTGAACTGGCTTTGATATAATGGCCTAAGTTATTTAAATATAGTAAATAAAATGTATAGTAAGCAATTCACATAATATTTGTAATTCATTTTATTTCAGACATTTTATTTAAAGTGTCTGGAGCTGTTGTGCAGCAGATAAAAAAAAAAATGTCCAGTGGCCTTTTGATACAGATGTTGGTATACGCATAGAAGTATAGCTCCTATCACCGTAATGGAGTAAGACCAGAATCTCCAAAAATGTAGCTCTTTCTGCTCAAATCATTGTATTTGTCAGGCTAGTCCTATAAATGCACGTGCACATGCAAGTAAACAAACAGACTAAACCTACGTTCCAACTTCTGACATATTAGGTGTTACAGTTTCTCCAATTTGGTTTTGTACAAATAAATGATCCGTCTACTCCACTGTATATCTCTAATTGTCATCATAGTAGTGAAATGTTTTGTGCTGCAGGCGATGTTCTGGCAGATCAGATAATTGCAGCCTGTACCTTGAGGATATTTAGACGGGTCGGGTGTGTCCAAAGCTTAGTTTTATTTCACCTCGTTTGATGATAAAATGCAAATATGCACTGTAAGAAACAATGTTGGTCCTCAGTAAAGTTTGTCCTCAGCTGCTCGTGAAGTTGGCCCTGATGTCTCTTGTTGGTGCAATGCCTGGCAAAACCTTATCTGAGATCCGTGTGGCTGTTAGATCACTGAGGCATAGAGAGAAGCCAAGTCCAGATTGCTACTGGATATGTGAAACCCTGACTGCTGCGGACTTTTCGCTGTTGAAGATTGCAGAGAAGCAAGGTTAAAGAGCTCTCTTTGAATCAAATAGTTTGGGAGTCTCAAAAGCCTTGAGCCCATGTAGGAATTATGCCCAACCAATTGGGCATACAAGAACTGCGGTTTACCTTAAGTGCTTCTTGTCAGAGGCTGCTGTGCTTCGAAACCCCTATGACTTTATTTTTTCTGTGTAACACACAAAGAAGTGTTTTACTGAATGTTTAGGCTGCTCTTTTGAGCATTGAGATCTAATAATTGGACAAATTTCCATGGAACACAAAAAAATAAATAGCTATATTTTGAAAAATGTCTTAATGTTTGTCTGTGCAGAAAAAGTCAGTGAGGTGTAGCGTTGCTTGTTTGTCTTTCAGAATATCTTCTTTTGTGTTTTCAAAGTTTGGGACAATGTGAGGACAAAGCAAAAATGATTTCATTTTTGCTTTGTGTAAAAGAAGTACACTTAATATTTTTAAAATAGTACTTATTATGGAAATAAGGTAAGTGTGAACTAAATGTAATGTTTTGGACACTTAATTTCATGTTATATTGACAATTAAATGATAATGTATTAGAATTTAGATTTATATTAAATGTAATTAGTTGAGTGCTTTTTGACCATGATTAGGGCATCTTTACATGTGAAGTGCAAAGTGCATTTTTTTTAAAGGTGTACTTAAAAAAGTACATCTTTAAAAAAAGGTGTGTTAAGAAACACAGCTATGAAACTGTATTCTCTTCAAGTGGCCTTCTTTCATTTAAATTATATTATCTGCAAGTAATTTTTTTAAACGCAATTTTTAGATTTGAAATACACTATAAGTGCACATTCAAGGGCACATATAATTAAGCACACTTCTTTTTCACAAGAGACCCATTAAAAAAAACGAAACAAGCAAACAAAAAATACCATGTAAGTATCTTGTAAGTAGTCAATTTCATATTATTTTAAAGCAAATTATTTTTTGTTTGGAACAACTTGGGAGTGAGTAAATTATATTAATTTGTGGTAAACTATTTCTAAAACCTGACTTGACTTGATGATGTCCAGAATGCAGTTAGCCCTATAGATGTATACTTATCATAGGTGCATTTGCACATAGATAAATGCCACAAAGTTTGATAAATTTAGTTAATTACTGTCCAAAATATTATATAAAAGAGAAGAGCAACTGTAATGGGACTGACTAAGAATCATTTTTCTCTTTCACAGAATGTCACTTGCGGCTGATTCAGACTTTCTCTGATGTGTGGATACACTTAAAACCTTATGAACTGTCTTTAAGTATTTGCATAATGTCCAATTTTTATTACTTTAAAAACAGCTGTAATTTGACTTATATAATCACTTTCACCACTCAATTGAATTTCCATGAACTGTTAATATTAATGTTAAGGAAAGCATCAGTAATTAGTCTAAATGAGGCACTTGGCGTCTCATATGTTATTGTATACATTTTGCCAGTTTTTCCTTCATCAGCAGCCTCATGATGTGAGTTTATTTTTAAAAAAAAAAAAAAAAGAAAAGAAAAAAGATGAGCATCACTGACCTAGGAGTTCAAGCATGTAGATCACAGACATGGACTAAAATCAACAAAACCTTTTAATTTGGTAACACTTTATATTAAGAAACACGTTATACTCACTATTAACTAGCATGCATATTATTAACATTTTGACTGTTTATTAATACTTATAAAGCACATATTAATGACTTTTTCTGCATGACCATGTTTTAGATCCCTTAATCGTACCCCATACCTAAACATAACTACCTTACTAACTATTAAAGGGATAGTTCACCCAAAAATGAAAATTTGATGTTTATCTGCTTACCCCCAGGGCATCCAAGATGTAGGTGACTTTGTTTCTTCAGTAGAACACAAACGAAGATTTTTAACTCAAACCATTGCAGTCTGTCAGTCATATAATGTCAGTCAATGGTACTCACAGCTTTGAGAGAAAAAAAAAAACATACACAGACAAAACCAAATTAAACCCTGCGGCTCCTGACAATACATTGAGGTCTAAAGACACATCTGTACAAGAAACTGAACAGTATTTATATCGTTTTGTGTCTTAAGACCTCAATGTATCGTCACGAGCCGCAGGGTTTAATTTGATTTTGTCTGTGTATGTTTTTTCTCTCTCAAAGCCGTCAGTACCATTGACTGACATTATACGACTGACAGACTGCAACGTTTTGAGTTAAAAATCTTCGTTTGTGTTCTACTGAAGAAACAAAGTCACCTTCATCTTGGATGCCCTGGGGGTAAGCAGATAAACATTGCATTTTCATTTTTGGGTGAACTATCCTTTTAAGGAGTTTACTGAGGCAAAAGCCATTGTTTATAGTTAGTTAATAGTGAGAATTGGACCTTAATATAAAATGTGACCAAAAGTTGTTGGTTTACTGCTGCCCAAATGTGTTATCTACACCAGCTTCAGTCCCCATTGGAAGTACCATTTTAATGAAAATCTCATCGTAATTACAATTAAACTGTGCAAACATTACATTAATAACATTGTAATGGCCATAACAAAAGCCTTGCAATGTGAATTCGCACAAAGTGTTCTTCGAGAGGGCTTGAATCAGTTGTACTCACTCTGATAGAGCCCACCAGGGTGTTTCCTGGGCGAATGCAGTATCTGCTCTGTTTGAAGAGTTCTGTGCAGCTCTCAGTGAAAGTTCCACTGCCCCTCAGCCCCAGAGACCAGCGCCATCAGTCTGCAATGTCACGCACAAGTGCTCACTCCAATTAGCATGTAGCGCTCCCACTCTCATTATGTTCTGCTGAATCAGGACCTCAATCAAAATACAGTCAATATTGGAAAACGGACAGGTGGCTCTTCTAGCCTCTACGGAGCTTTTGCCTTCCTACGAACGAGGCAGAGCACACAGGGAGAGTTCGTCAGTCCCTCTCTGCCTACAGTTTGATGTCAAATGATGCGAAAGACATGATAAGTAGCTCTTTTCAAGGAAAAACAAGCAGATGCTGGTTTGTTTATGTGGGGGAGTCTGACAAATTTGGCATAAAAGAAGATTGAAAATCACAGGTCTCAAGAGCTATCCTGCGGCTTCACTCAAAAGTTGTTATATGTACACAGTTTGACTGCAATATGTTAACCCCTGCAACAAGAGCGGTTCTCCCAAAACTGAAAACGAGTCATCATTTAATTTGTGATTGTGACTTTTCTTGAAATTTTGTTTTGGAAGGTGGAATTTGGAAGAATATGTGCTCTTTCAGTGAAAGGAGATGGATGGTGTTGAGTGCCAAAATTACATACAAAGCACCATAAAAGTATCCCAAATGGTCCATATATCTTGTGTGCTGTTCTCCAAGTCTTCTAAATCCATTTAATAACGTTATGCGGTGAATATACCAGACCGCATAAACAGTTCCGTTGCTCTCAAATCAATTTTGATGCCTTAGACTAGGTGTGTTTAGTCCTGCTCCTGGAGGGCTGACATCCAGTCCAACAAACCTGCCTTGAAGTTACTAGTGAGTCTGAAAAGCTTGATTAGCTGGTTCAGGTGCGTTTAATAAGGGTTGGAGCTAAACTGTAGAACAGTGACCCTTCAGGAACAAGTTTGGACACCCCTGCTTTAGGCCCTGTTTACACCTGGTCACTTCATGCGTTTTCTCTGATCTGTCTGATTTGTTAAAACGTTTCCATTTACACTTGGTCACATACATGTGTCTTCGCAAAACAGATACAAATCCGTTCTTCGGTTCCCACGCTATATGCAAATTTAACAGAGTTCACGTCAATGAAAGCAATAGATATGCGCTGCATTTTATTCATTATCAGCTCATTTGAATATGAGAGACCGCAAGAGAGAGCGGTCAGAGCGCGGCATCAGTAGTCTCACTACTTTTAATGAAGATGATTATGTGTTGCGCCTCTGTGACTTTCAGTTTCATTCGCGGCAGTTTGCGCATCGGCTTGCCGAAGATATACTCAGCTACTCATCCGCAGTGATGCTTATTGCATTAGCGCTGTCATATCTGACTATAACATGCCATGTAGCCTATAAAACACTCACACGTTTATTATTTTAATATTTTGGGAGGAGTACAATTAGCATATGTGGTTTCAACAACCAGATGCATTTACACTTGTCCAGATTTGTCCGGAATGCGGCCCAGACCACCTCCTGAAGTGGTTTGAGCAATCGAATTTATATCCCTCTCGAATGCATTTTGGAGGGAATTTACACCTGGTCTTTTCACGATCGGATAGCTATCCGATCAGAAAAAACGCATGAAGTGACCAGGTGTAAACAGCCCCTTAGACACATTGACTACGTTTACATAGACATCAATACTCTGAATTTAATACGATTAAGACAATACTCTGATTAAGAGTCTACCATATAAACAGAGATTTTTGGTTACCTTAATCCGGCTAAAGTCATAATCGAAGTAAACACAAATCGAATTAAGACGTGGCATATTCCTATTTTAGTCACATTGAAGTGCAAACACCTTAATCAAACTATTACCGTCGTGTAGGACGCTTCGCCGCATTTTGCGACAGGATACACACGGCAGCGGTCAACCGTTTGGCGGCAAATAAAAGAGCTTCAACACCACCGTCGTCTGTATGCACTTACAAATAATTAACTGCACTTGAAGCTTTCATAAAATTAAAAATGAAACACCCAAAACTGTACATGGCATCATCACGAAGACGAACTATGTTTATATGTGCTAATTTATTTATTTACTTAGTTTCACTGACGGAAATTGAACCAACTCCAGCCTAAGGCTAAAAGCAGCCTAATGTTTTTAATATGACTGAATTTGTATTTAACATGATAACAAATTAATAGAAACCATTGCAAGTTACTAATTATAATGCTTACATTTCCTCAGTTATTCAAGAAGCAGCTACAGAAAACAAGCAAAGAACATCATCACAAACTCAGTCTAGTGTGAGTTTATGCACTTTAAAAACACTCCTGTTATAATCAGTGAATCTACACTGTATGATGAATAAATCTCTTATACTTACATCGCACATACATCTGCTCTTTGTTGTTTATGATTAGAGAACTCACGAGTCAGAACTCCGCTGTTCCAGCGATGGCTCATCTGAACGCCTCTGATTGGCCATTGCATTCATAAATTCAGCATAATCGTGTGATTGGTTATAATAATACGCAACACTGTAAAAACGCGGAAAAAGAAATATAATGCAACAAATAAGCCCTAATATTAATTAGCATTACTAGCCTAATAATAATAATTAATCGTCTTTCTATTGTCAAAGGCATCATCCACAGGCGATATCTCTGACTGTTGTTGATACCCGATACAATCGTCTATCAGCACAGCCTTATCGTGGAGTATATTCAAAGACACTAGTGCTATATGAATAGTTATAGTTATGAATAGTTAATGGCCTTTTCATGGAATTTTTGTTGAGGGACAATGTTTATTTTTAGCATAAAAATTTGCAAGTTGCTAATATTTAGATCTAAACATGGCCTTTAGATATATCTGTTTTTTAAAGCTAAAAACGTTTACTTAAATGTGTTGTTGATACTTTTTACATTCACTCAGATTTTTCATCACATTGTCATAGCAATTTATAACTATGTTTTGGCAAATCTTTGTTTTTTTAAGCCTTTTTTTCCCTAAAGATTTCACCCTTTTCTACAAATCAAATCATACAAATTCACTAACTTGTAAAATACTTATGTTTACTCATGAAATTGGGTTGAATTGTTTGGATGATGAATACTTTGTCAACTTTCAGTTTCTCTTGTATATCCCATTTGTATGCAGATGTTTTCCACATTTACTCATGTAACTCAATTATATCTCAATTATTTCTCAATATAAAATTAAAGAACAACTGAGATATGGTTCATCTCATTTAAAAAAAAAAAAAAATAGCATTGCGTTGACTGTATGTTATAGCCATGAACTGTGATTTTCTACTGGCTAGTCTGTGGCAGGTGCTATCAAGACATTTGCATTCCAGATTGACAACTTTTTGCATACGTCCCTTCAGAAGGAATGAGTCGTCAGTATTTTTGCACCATTTCCCCAGATGACTTTTTTTAATTACTTACACCTCCTAGAAGTTTGTTTTGTCACTTTTAGGACAAATGCTCACTTACAGATGACCTCAAAACTAAAAGACGTGGACTTAAAGCCACAAAGCCCCATTTCATTTCACAACTTTCTTAAGTCTATTGTTAAAAATGTGTCTTGTTCCTGCAATGCTGGATAATTAGTTTTTGGGAGTGCAGGCTCAGGGCCGTGGGAGATGTGCTAGAGTAGGGATTCAGGCTAATCCATGCAGTGTTCGGGAAAGATCCAGAACCCACATTTACAGTTTTAATTTCAGACAGAATCAAATTATATCACACCATTTGAGGCTGGCCCAAAGAGAGGCAGAATGGGCCTGTTTGACCTTGGATGAATTTCATTTCATTTGATAGTTTATAACCTTCTTAAATATTTGAAATGGTGTCATTTGTGTCACTCCTGGAGATATTTGCATACTGATGTAATTCTCATTCTGAATTAAAAGTATTATTTGCATAGTAATCGCTCTGTCTTTCTGTCTTCTTGCAGTATGTACCGCTTGCGGGCGCTGACGGCTGTCACCGTCGGGATGGTGCAGTTGTCAAGACGGCATCACACCGGTGCCTTCCGTTCCTATCAGCGACGCAGACTAATGCTGGCTGCCCTGGCGGGGGTGACAGGCATCTCAGCCAGTGCTGGACTACTGTGGACAAGGTACAGATCTGTGTGGACACCTGTCTCATACATGAAGTGTCTAACAAATAAAATACAGCATTATAACGTATAAGAGTTACATCAGCTTTTATTGAGGTGCTTCATTGTTGCTTTATTTTGTTCAGTTACATAAAATAGTGTAGTAAAGAGAGCATGGTCCCTTTAAGCCTATTCACTATGTTTATGCTGTTCCTATTCCTATTGGCTGTTTAGTTACGTCAGTCAGAGAATATGTGCTGAGTTACGTCTGTTCAGAGAGTTTTTAGAAAGAGGTCGCTCGCATGCTCATCGCACGGTCGGGAAAGCTGCCGTTCTGTGCCGGAGCAAGAGCACCGATCAGCGAGAACAGTGACATACAGACTGTGTATTTATGCAGATTGTACTGTTGGTGAGTGAACTGTGTAACTACGTTGTTCAAGAAGTTAAGTAAACTCTAAGGAGAAGATCATCTTGTCGTGGCTCATTCCTCCCACGCATCCACATAGGCCAACGCATAAACGAAACTAACTGCACGCACGACAACTGGTGTCAGAAGCGGGATAAAATCTGGAAATTTCAACTACATATATGAAAGAAGAGGATAAGCAGTAAGCTAATTTGTTAGCGCTCTTTCAGGACGCAAGAAGGTTGACGTCATCGCGCCCGATGAGAACCGCATAGACTCAACTATAAAGTGAATTGCCGGAGAAAAGAGACTCGAATGCTCCACAAGAACATTTGTAAAGTTTATTGCTGTAAAGTTTATTGAAAAAAAAAAAAAAAAAAGTCATAATAATAAGAAGGAAATAAATAACTTCAGAAATGTCCCAGGAAGAATTGTGTCATGGAGCTATGGCAGCAGCCCCTGATTCCAACGAACCCCCTGACTGGCTTAAGACAATGCTCGAAAACCAGAATAAAAATAACGAGCAACTGCAAATGATGATGGCTCCACTGTTGACTCATATTACAAGTTGTTCTCAAGCCCCACAAACATCAATGTTTACTGCACCTAGGGGTGATACACGTGAGAGCTCCCAACCTACTGTCAGGGAAAGGAGGATGCCTTATTCAGATTCACCTTTCCTTCAAGATGATCCAGGGAGGTCACATAACATTACGGGTGGGCCATTCGCTGCCGAGTTAGAAGTAATACAACAAAGAGCACGTACTTCAGGTCCCTCCAGAGCTACCCCCTCCACCGAGACTGGCACAAGGCAACGAAACACTGAGCGTGGCTCCCAGCCATTTCCACATACTTATATTGCAGAACAAAGATCTAGTATGCCTCGATATCAAGGCCAGCCAATTGCTGCAGAGGGCCCCAAGGCAAAGCTTGCTGTTTTTGACGGTAGTGGAGATTGGGAGTCATTTCTGGTACCATTTGAACGGCAGGCCAGGAAGTATGGTTGGAGTGGAGACTATAGAGTGGACTGTTTGTATGACTGTCTGAGGGGGCCAGCTATTAAATATGTCTGTTCACTTCCTGAACATATCCGTGAGGATTACACCCTTCTTAAGGAGCAGTTAACTCAACGGTTTGGTCAGCGTGACCCCCCAACCACAATCAGAAGGAAACTGGGTGAACTCCGCCAGCTCAAAGAGTCAGCCGCTGAGTTTGCAGAGGAGGTGCAACGCTTAGTCACCTTGGCCTACCCTGGTGTGGAGCTTGATCTGCAGGATCAACTCGCTACAGACTTCTTCCTCAAGGGACTTCGTAACCAGAAAGTTGCTTATGAAGTAATGAACAAAGATCCCCATTCATTAGTGGAGGCACAAAGACTGGTAGAGGCCCACGAGCACAATTATCGAGCCACCGTGGGCCGTGATATTGATGTAAAGAGCAGAGCCAGACGTATTTCCTGGGCGGATGACGAGGAACTGTCTATTGATTCTCCAGCAGTTTCACGCAGAGTCCAAAGTCCAAGCTACGCTACTATAGACCAAGTAGCTGCTCTCTCACAGAAGACTGCATTTCTAACAGAGCAAGTAGAGAAAATTAGCAAGAGCTATGTGTCTGCTGACCAGTTTAACCTCCTGATGCAAAAGATGGAACAGCTGCAATCAAAGCTGGACATCCTCACAGCCAGAGAGCCGAGAAAGCTGGAGGAAGTAAATCAGGAACGGAGGCGAGGGCGGTCCCCAACACAAGATAGCACAGCACGAACAAAAACCTACTCGCCAAGCCCCAACCGCGCCGGAGCAGGTTTGTGCTATCACTGTGGTGAAGAAGGGCATTTTCGCAGAGAGTGTGTCAGGCTGTCAAATCCACCACTCAACCCTAGTCAAACTAGTAAAGATACCACTTCAAAAGGGCCAGAATGCTGGAGGAGCCAGTCCCCCACACCACAGGTGGGGCGTACAAAACGCAGAGGCCCAAGCTTGCTTATTGATGTGACTGTGAACTGCATTCAAACACAAGCCGTTGTAGACACAGGAGCTGAAGCAACAGTTATCTCAGAGACTTTGTATCAGCAGTTTCCCCTCAGTAAGCAGACAGCTACAACACAGACATGTCTCCATAATGCAGAATCCGGGAAGGACATGAATGCCAAAGGTGGACTGAAAGTTAAATTCCAAATTGGCACCTGGTGCACAGAATGGGAAGTCTTTGTGGCTCCGATACGTGACCCTGTGCTCTTGGGACTAGATTTTTTGCAGGCTGCAAACGTAACCATCCATACTAGTGGCAGAGTGTTCATTGCAGAAGAACTAGTTCCTGCTAAGATCGTTGGGGGTGATGGAACTGATTATCACGTTGCTCGAGTGGTCCTAGAGACAGACACAATGTTACCACCAGAAAGCGAATGTCTAGTCTGGGGTGAAGTTGACAATCCAAAGCCTGGTGTCTGCGCTGTCCTGGAGCCCTACCTGATTACCGAAACTGTGGCTTCAGGGAGTGTTGTCACGACCATGGAGCGTCGAGTGATTGTAAGGCTTTGCAATCTTTCTAGCAATAAAACTACCTTACCAAAAGGGGCCTGTCTTGGTCTCTTGGTCGAAACATATCCAGATGAGGGCTTATTAGACTATGGACAGCAGGAAAGAAACTGTGATAGTACTCAAGAACAAAGTGATGACACATATCATTCCGATCTGAGAAGATTGACAACTGCCACAGACATACCTGAGCATCTCCAAGCCCTTTATGCCGCTTCAAGTGAAGCATTAAGTGAGGTGCAGCAACAGCGACTTATTGAGCTTCTGATCTCATACAGACTTCTCTTCGCAGTTTCAGATTTGGACCTTGGTCTCTTAACAGCTGTTACACACAGGATAAACACTGGAGCTGCAGGGCCAGTACGCCAGCCAGTCAGACGAACTCCCCTTGGATTTCAAGAGGAAGAGGAGAGGCATCTCAACGCTATGCTGGAAGCAGGAGTCGTTACACCATCCGCCTCAGAGTGGGCGTCACCCGTGGTGTTAGTCCGTAAAAAGGATGGAGGTGTTCGCTGGTGTGTAGACTATCGGCGCCTCAACAGCTTGACAGCAAAGGATGCCTATCCTCTCCCCAAAATTGAGGAATGCCTTGATGTCCTTGGTGGAGCTTGTGTCTTTTCTACCCTAGACCTCCAGTCTGGCTACTGGCAAATTGCAGTAGATGAAATGGACAGAGCAAAGACGGCCTTCATCACTCGCTATGGCCTTTATGAATATACTCGCATGCCCTTCGGATTGTGCAATGCTCCAAGCACTTTCCAAAGGGCAATGGAGCTTGTTCTTAGAGGACTTCAGTGGGAAATTCTTCTGATTTACTTGGATGACATTATCATACTAGGTAAAGGGGTCGATGAGAGCCTTGATCGACTTGAAGCTGTATTCCAGCGCCTTTTCAGCTATGGATTAAAGCTAAAGCCATCCAAGTGTCACCTGCTTAAAGAAGAAGTTCTTTTCCTGGGCCATGTGGTCAGTGGCAAAGGTATACGGCCCAACCCATCTTTGATTAATGATGTGGAAGCTTGGAACCCCCCCATGAGTGTACATGAGCTGAAGGCCTTTCTTGGACTGTGTAACTACTACAGGAAGTTTGTTCCAGCATTTTCTGAGCTGGCCAGCCCTCTTAACGAACTCCTAAGGAAAGAAGCAGCATTCCTGTGGACTGAGGACCACCAGAATGCTTTTAAACAGCTCAAGGAAAAGTTAACTTCGGCACCTGTACTCGGATATCCTTTGGTGGAGGGAAAATACATCCTGGACACCGATGCATCAAATCACAGTATCGGGGCAGTTTTGTCACAACTTCAGTGGGGAGAGGAGAGAGTTATCACTTATGCAAGTACCCACCTCACTCCAGCTCAGAGGAGATACTGTGTAACAAGACGAGAGTTGCTAGCTGTTGTTTGCTACACCCGCCAGTTTCGACATTACCTGCTTGGAAAGAAGTTTCTTTTACGCACAGATCACAACAGCCTCACTTGGTTGTTCCGGTTCAAACATCCTGAGGGACAGCTTGCTCGCTGGCTGGAGGAGCTGTGTCAGTATGATTTTGACATTGAGCACAGAGCTGGAAAACATCATTCAAACGCTGATGCGATGTCAAGATGTGGTGGCGAGCTCTCCAATATGTGCAACTGCTATCAGGCAGGGAAGAGTGTTTCAAATCTGCCATGTGGAGGATGTAAACATTGCCAAAAGCTGCATGACCACTGGGAGAGGTTTGAAGAAGACGTGGATGATGTGGTTCCACTTACAGTAAGGAGCATTGAGTGTGCAACAGAGGAACACGTTATTGACAACCCTGGTGCGGGCGATGAGAACAGGGCAGCTGCAGAGTTGTTTGAAACCCCACGTGTGAACTGGTTAGAAGCATTCTCAAAAGAAAAGCTAGTGCAAGACCAGAGAGCTGATCCTGATCTCTCCATCCTGCACAAGTGGAAAGAGGTGGGAGCCCTTCCAACAAAAGAGGATGTTGCGCTGAAAAGTCCAGCAGTAAGAAAATACTGGCTGTGTTGGCCACAAGTTGAACTCCATCAAGGTGTTCTCTTTTATCGTTGGGAAAGGCCTGGAGGACTTAGTCCCTCCCTATTGCTGCTAGTACCTGCATCAATGCAAACAGAAGTGCTACAAGCCTGCCATAATCCACCGCAATCTGGCCATTTGGGTGAAGGAAAGACCTTGGAGCGACTTCGTCAAAGTTTCCACTGGTATGGCATGGGAGGTGATGTACATTTGTACATACAGAGGTGCAGACACTGCAATGCCTGCAAAGCTGCTGGGCCGACCAAGAGAGCCAAGCTTCAAAATTACCAAGCAGGGGCGCCAATGGATCGAATCCACATTGATATACTGGGCCCATTTCCTTTGTCCAGTTCAGGAAACAGGTACGTTCTAATCATCGTTGACCAATTCACTCGATGGGTAGAAGCCTTTCCTGTGCCAGACCAAGGGGCAGAAACTACGGCTAAGACACTTGTCTATGAGTTCATCTCCAGGTTTGGTGCACCACTTGAACTGCACACAGACCAGGGTCGAAATTTTGAAAGTTCTTTATTCAGAAATGTTTGTAGTCTTTTACAGATTACAAAAACGAGGACAACCCCTTACCATCCTGCCTCCAATGGGCAAGTCGAGAGGTTCAATCGAACGCTCCTACAGATGATTCGATGCTATGTGAACCAGAGTCAGAAAAACTGGGATGAGCATCTTCCTCTCCTTACATCAGCGTACCGTAGTTCCCAGCATGCAGTTACTGGATTCACACCAAATAGGCTCATGCTTGGAAGGGAAGTTTACCAACCTCAGGATCTATGGTCCGGCATGGCAGAGCAAAGGTCAGACAGTTTGGAAGTGCCAGATTTCCTGTATAACTTGGAAAAAGGATTGAGAGACGCACATGATGTTGCCCGGGAGCACCTCCAAACAGCACAACAACGGCAAAAGAAGGTCTATGATCTCAGGGCTCAGGAGAGGAAGTATGTTGTTGGTGATCTGGTATATATGCGGGACAGTACTAAGAAAAAAGGACAGAGTCCAAAACTCCAGGCACCTTGGAAAGGCCCCTTAGTGATATCTGCCTGCTGTGGCCCAGTACTTTATGAGGTCCAGGGGTTACGACAAAAGAGAATCATGCATCACGATCGTCTCAAGCCCTATGACTGTGAAGTGATTCCAACGAGGGTCAGACGTCAAAGGAGTGAGATCCTGCAAAAGAGCAAGGATACCCCTGACAACCCTATTATGCAAGAACCTCTACATGAGCCCAAACCACCTGCATCTCAGAGTAGCAGTGAAACTGAATCCATTTCTTCTGACTCAGAACCCCAGAAGAACCAGGACAAGGAGAGAAAGCGCCAGCCAGCAGCTCGTCGACGCAGAAAAAAACATGGAGTTGGACTGATGTCAGACATAGGAGAACAAGAGACAATCAAGAGAACACATAAAGGAAGAGAAATTCGGAAGCCGGCAAGATACAACAGTTAGTGTTTCATTATTGCTTACGCTGTTCATTATGTACAATTTCTTAGTTCTTTGTTTGATTATTATTGCTTTCTTAGTACTGAAGGGACTCAGTACTGCTAAAGGGGGGGATAGTGTAGTAAAGAGAGCATGGTCCCTTTAAGCCTATTCACTATGTTTATGCTGTTCCTATTCCTATTGGCTGTTTAGTTACGTCAGTCAGAGAATATGTGCTGAGTTACGTCTGTTCAGAGAGTTTTTAGAAAGAGGTCGCTCGCATGCTCATCGCACGGTCGGGAAAGCTGCCGTTCTGTGCCGGAGCAAGAGCACCGATCAGCGAGAACAGTGACATACAGACTGTGTATTTATGCAGATTGTACTGTTGGTGAGTGAACTGTGTAACTACGTTGTTCAAGAAGTTAAGTAAACTCTAAGGAGAAGATCATCTTGTCGTGGCTCATTCCTCCCACGCATCCACATAGGCCAACGCATAAACGAAACTAACTGCACGCACGACAATATGTTAATGTAAAAACTTTTGTTTGTTTGCTGATTTTTATTGTATCTGTTATACTTTTTTTCATGAAAATAGCCTAAGATTCTGACATGGCATTAAACTAATACTACTACTACTGGAGTTACATAAAGCAGTTTTAAAAAATCGGATTGCTTAATGTTTGTGCCAGTAGCAGCACTACATGGAATCAGAGAAATAATGAAATGGCAAAAAAACAGGTATATATATGTTATATACGTACACACATATATACACACACTAGGGCTGGGCGATATGAGCAAAAATTCATATCTCTATATTTTTTGGCTGATTTGCGGTATACGGAGTTTATATATCGGTATTTTCTATGCTTTTGTATTTGGATTAAACAAATAAAGTAAATCTGCAAAAGGGTTAAAATCGCATTACATTCTAACATTGCAATTAGTCAAGTCAAGTCACCTTTATTTATATAGCGCTTTTAACAATACAGATTGTGTCAAAGCACGTATCAAATTGGAGGATAGAGTGTCAGTAATGTATAATGATAAGATTAAACACTCAATTTTCAGTCAAACGCATTTCATTATTGAATTCAGAGATGTCATTGTCTAGCTCAGTTTAGTTTAAATAGTATCTGTGAAATCAAATCGATGATAATCGCTAGAAATGAATTAAGTGTCCCCAACTGAGCAAGCCAGAGGCGAGAGCGGCAAGGAACCAAAACTCCCTCTGTGACAGAATGGAGAAAAAAAACCTTGGGAGAAACCAGGCTCAGTCGGGGGGCCAGTTCTCCTCTGACCAGACGAAACCCACAGTTCAATTCCACCCGCAGCCATGTCAGATTGTGTAAAGGGCTTAATAATTTATTATTTAAAAAAATAAAAATAAATAAATAAATAATGTATTTATTAATTTTTCATATTTGTGTATATATATATATATATATATATATATATATATATATATTTTTTTTTTTAATGTATAAATGTATTATATTTCTATTTTTATATTGTTGCAATTTCTAACAGTTTCTAATAGTATTATGTAGTTGGTTTTTTTTTTATTATATATATATATATATATTATTTATCTATTATATTTTTAGTTACTTTGTTATATTTTTAGTTTTATTGTATTTTAGTCGAGGTCTTCACTGGGGATATGTCTCTGGGGCTCATCTAGGTGTCCTGGTCTCCGCTGACAGAGAATTAGTGGTTGACCGACATTGTTTTTTTGACAGCCGATGCCAATGTTTTGGAAAGATCAGGGTGGCTGATGGCCAATGTAAAGCCGATATAATTTTATTTATTTTAATTAATATTTAAGAAATTTGAAATCATTTGACAATGAATTAAAAAATAAAAATAAAAAACATACTTATACTTCAGATGACAAAGTATTTTTCACAAATAAATACATTTTTAATAAAAATATAATTAAAAAGGAAGTAAACACTGTAACCAACAGGGCACTGGGAAGTTTGTGTGCATTGGGAATCATATTTTTTCGAATAAAGCCAAGGTTACACACATTTAACATACAGCACACAGTGAAAATGACATTGGGCAAATGCATATAAGTGCAGCATAATTTTAAATCACGAGTTTAACATTTGTTGATTGCTCGTCTCCAGTAAAAACAGAAAAACTGCAAACAGAAAAACTTATCGGCTGATGCCGATATTTGAAAAATGCCGATATATCGGTCGACCACTAATTGCAATCTAAAAACAAAAATAATGCTTTAATTAAACTTACTAAAAATGAAAATAATAATAAAAAGCACAGACTAATTGATTAAAAAGTCTGTTTTGATTAGCCCATTAGTCACTTTATAGTTAGTGCTATCATACAAATACACTTACTTGTAGGTTTAAAATTCTACATATGTCACATTTGTTGGCCAACTACAAATATTTCAGCAAAATGTATATTTTAGTCAGAATTATTGCACTCCTATTTCATTGAGCTCTGTTTGTTTGGCGCGCATGTGTGCGGTGACGCTCGTTCTAAATTAAGTCTGTGAAGTTTAGCAGAGAATTGCAAAGCAGAAAGCTCTTGCACTTCTGACAGCAAAATGGAAATATTTCCATGGCTTTCTAACATTTACAGATGGAGAATATACCTGTGAAATGTAAGTTATGCATTTAGGAAAACAGCATATCTCAAACATATTAAACAGCGTGAGTAGCGTCTTTAACAGCCTCACATACAGCCTTTCTGTCCGAGCATCTGACGGGCAGAGCTGCTTTAAACTGGAACTATAATCTATAGGGTACTATATCTTACGAGTTTTTTTTTAAAGCCCTTCATATAAAGCTTGATACATGTTTAGAACAAATTGTATTATGCACTTTCTCCGCAGCAGTTCAGTCTGTGTCTTCTGCTATATTTTTTGAGATGTGCTCGTATCAACTACTGTACATCGATATAAATGGTATTGCCTTGCACCGTATCATAGGGGTGGGCGATATAGCCTCAAAATTATATCACGATATTTTAAGAATATTTGCGACAATGATATTTATGACGATATACAAAAAAAATGGAACAATGTTTTATTTGTGATTGCAGCTGGCAGGCAGCAGCATTTATTAGTGCAAACACAATGAAGGGCATTTTCCATCCTTTTCCAATGAGCTACTGTCATTGATGACAGACTACCTAATTCGAAGTGTAAATCTATTGCCATAAGGTGGCAGAAGCAGCATTATAGTGCAATAATAGTGATCAGTGTTGGGAAAGTTACTTTAAAAAAAGTAATTAGTTACTTCTCACAAATAGTAACTGAGTTACACAAAAGTAACTATTGGAAAGTAACTATTGCATTACTTTTTTAAATAAATATTCAAATATGTCAAATAACTTGGATGCCTCCAATAATAAATGTTAAATGAATGAAATGGACACTACATGGAATAAATTATTATTTTTAAACATTGTACACTAATACAAAACAACAATTTAAAAATACTTATTTAACACTGAACATTTTTTAACATTCTAGCAGACATTATACCAACAAAGCACAATTTAACTTAAAATGAATAAGTTAGTAAAATAATATTTTGTGGCCATTTTTGAGACCCCCTTCTTGAATCAGGCATGTATTTTTACTGTACAAATAGATGCAGCCTTGTGGAGCAGAAGGGAATTCTTTTAAAACATTAGGAAATATTACAGATCCCAATTTGAACACTATGTGTGAACATTATAATAAATATATTACTAGAGCTATTGTGATTATTATCACTATTATTAACTTACTTTTTAATTTTATTTAACAGAACAACAGTAAAATTACAATACTAACATTTATGAATGTTGATGGAGCTTTTATTTTGATGGAAACCCGCAGGACGTCCTCAGTGCTGCATTAGTGCACGCCTCTATTTGATCGCGTCGCGTTATTGTCGCGTCGCGTCTTTTTGCTTATTCGGCCGAACACCAAAAGAGTTTTTTTACGTCATCGCATCACCATATCATTGATATCACAATATGACACTTTTTATCATGTAAAAATTTATACCGTATTATCGTGGACGGTATGACATGGCACACACCTACCGTATCGCTTATAAAAAATATTTATATATCGTACAAACTCAATATAACACCAGCCCTAATATACACACACACAAACACATACACACCTAAAACGGGTCTATATACTGTGTGTGTGTGTGTGTGTGTGTGTGTGTGTTTGTGTGTGTGTATATATATATATATATATATATATATATATATGTGTTGAAATAAAGAAATGCATGACAAACTAGTTTAAGGAAACAGAACCTTTCACACTTCTGCCAGGTATGAGACATAATCTTTAGTATTCTTTTATCATTATTCTTTTGTTTTTATTCAGCCATTATCAGTCTTTATACTGGCAATAAAACGTTTACCAAGCCACATCGCTTCAATCCCAGTATACATTTATCCTACTATTATCAAAAGTATTTCTAAATAAATACAACAAAACATTTTCTTGCGACCTTACGTGAAGTATTATGACAAAATGCATTATGAAGAAGAATTGGACCTGTTCTGCAGGTGCTTTAGAGCTAATATTAGCATCATGCTTCATAAGACGATTTATGAGATTAATGGTACATGTAAAATTTGGTCGTTTACTGTTAAAATATTCTATTTATAGCCTTTTATATCGCTGCACAAATTAGCATTTCATATGTACACATTCACCTCAAGAAAATCACATACAAATATCCTATCGCAATCATGTGTTTATTATCTTATATAATCTATCGTGGCTGTTGTCATGTTCATTTCTGCTGTGCATTATGCTCTGGCTGAAACTCACGTTGTTTGTGATATTACAACCGCCTCTCCGTTCTTAAGTTGCCAGGTATACATTCCAAGTATAATATTCATTAGTAAAAGGATCTATATTAATTTTTATTTGTCTATATAAATGTATAATGCCGTGGTACATTATAAAAGTAGCCCAAAAAAACGCAACCCACGGCTCTGTAATTTTTCCTGCGACTGTATTTTCAAAATAGCCCACTTGTGCCGTTACCCTGGCAACACTGGTGCTGTACCCTCATCACACAATGATAGATAACCTTCCGCGCTGTGACGACGGAAAGAAGTTCGGGTCAAACCTTATCAAAAGATTAATTTGCATAAAAAAAAAATTAACGCGTTAAAATTTTTCTATTAATCGCATGCGTTAACGTTGACACCCCTAAAATATATATATAAAAAGCATGAATTAAGGGAAGTGTAACAAATATGTAACAAACAATTGTAAAAGTGTAACAACCATGATATATGTATACATTATTATGGAAATGTACTTTTTTCACATTACAGTAATGAGGTTCGAGGGAGTTGAATGTGAAAAGTTGTCTTGAAAATATTGTCACAATGCAAAAAATGTAATGGTCTAGAATGTATGCTGCCTTTTTTTCTTTTTTCTTTTGGGCAGAAAATATATTATATATCAGTAGTATATTAGTTAGCGCCTGGTATTACTTTTTATTTATTTCATTTTTTAAATTTTTTTAAATTTGTATTGGACATTTTATCGTACACGCAAATGTTGACTTATTTTTACATTTACGTTGCCTTGTCTTTACGTAATGTTCACTTAAGGTTAATCTTTAATAAAATAAATGATTTTATAATTCTGTTAAATGCAGTCTTTATCAGATCTTAATGAATGAAAGAATATCTATTTTTCATAATGTAGATTATTACATTGTGATGCCTACATTTACTTGCAGCATTTAAAAATACTGTGCTTTTATTTTTATTTTTTGACCAAAAAAAAATGTTTCTTTAACAGTATAGGCCAGCATTTTTATATTGATGCATCCAAAGAAATAAGACCATAAAATGTTTGTTGTTTAGTAAAATTCAGTTTTTGGGGAAGTCACCCTAAGAATGGCTTACATATAGCTGTGTCTGCATATTAAACTGAAATAGGAGAAAGTATTGTAACATGAAAAAATGACACATTTCACCTTTAACGTAAGTGTCCTTAGAGACCATATCTGCAGAGGTTCATCTGCAGTCTGGGCGAAGGCCAGTCCAGTACTCTGTGTTTGTGTGTGTGTGTGTGTGTGTGTATGAATAGAGCAGCTGATATGTCAGCAATATAGAGAAATGCATCTGGGACGTGATCTATAGAATGAAGGAGTTATGGGACGAGGTGGCATTTCGGTTTTCAGTCTGTGCAGTCATTTTCTCTGTGTCTCATTATATTGAATTATTGAACAAACCTTCAAACACATCCCATCAACACAACGTCAGGCCTTTTTTTCAATTACTGCTTTTTGTCCTGAAGATATTGACCTCCTAGCACTCTTCATTGACTTTAGTATGAAGCACACCTCTAGAGATAAATACACATTGACAATGTTGGTTCCCAGATGTAATGGTAAAGTAGATTTTTACATTTTTTGAAGAAAGTATGTGAGGGGTTTGCCTAAGAAAAACTCACCACCATGTCAGAGTTTTGCTATGCAGATGCCTATGTGTTCAGAGTGATTTTTAACACATTGCTATGTGGACCAAGCCAGAAGTGCATCTAGAAATGGTTTATATTGTCTTTTTTAGTGTAATCTATTGTTTTTTTGTTTTATCGTCCAGCAGAAATTGTAGGTCTGATTGCTTAAAAAGAATTGTAAGAGAACGCATGACAAAAATTGTACACAGTTTGCTAGATTAAGCATATTAGAATGAAAGGATCATGTGACACGACTGAAAATTCAGCTTTGTGTCAAAGGAATGAAATACGTTTTAAAAATTTTTTTAATAGAAAACGGTTATTTTAAGTTGTAATAATACTTCACAATATTATGTTTTTTTTTAATTATTATTATATTTTTCATCTAATAAATGCAGTCTTGGTGAGCACAAGAATTTTTTCAAAAACCTTACAAAATTTTAATTATTTCAACCTTTGCCCGGCAGTGTACAGTACTACTGGTGTATACTTTTCAGTGTGACTTATCTGCATGGTCTCTTCTGATTGGCAGAGCATATGCAGAGGCGGGGTCTTCAGTCAAGCATGAGGAGCAGATGGAGGAGGAGCCTCTAAAGGATGTGGTGGAGGAGGCGGAGTCAGACAGCGCTCTTGAGACGAGTAGCGGGGGGGAGGAAGATGAGGCAGGCTCAGATGGGAAGAAAAAGAAGCAAAGAGTCGGCTTCCGTGACCGCAAGGTGATCAATGCACAACATGCACATCATCTCAATCGCATCATGATGAGGTCAGGTTCATCCAGCCATTATCTGATGAATTCATCTGGCTTCACCATGTGCAGACGAAAAGTGGACCTGTCACATCTAATCAACATGCAAATCCACAGTCATGAAATCAACCTGCATATTTCTGAATTGGGTTTCGTCTGATATGCCATCAGTGGGAACGTGGCAGAGCGACAATAGCAGAGTTAATGAATTGCAGCTGACATTAACTGTGGGGAAAATGTGATATTAATGCAGCATCTGGGACAGGCAAGTGTGGGACTTGCTGATTAAAGGGAACGAGTAGAAAGGATGAGAGAAATAGGAAAATGAATGATGTTGTTGATTTGTTCCTTTTAAATGGGGCACATAAAAAAAGACCTTTTGCTAATATACTTTGATGTTGTCAGTAATAATACATTTCACAACCAATGTGAGTAGGAATGCAAAACAATTTATCTTCATATTTTTCAGCCTTTTGACAGCATTCTATTTTGATATTTGCTGAACCACTTTTTATTTTTAATTATTTTGATCAACCAAACAGTATCCGAACAGTTACTGTATTTAAAACTGCTTCCAAAATAAATAAGTGAAAACTAAATGAAATAGTTCACCCAAAAATTATGCAGAGTACCAATGAGGTTTGTTCTTCGAGTTTCTGCAAGAACCAATTAGGTTGGGTCTTGCATGTCAAGCAAGTATGGTTGAGCTTCCATTTACCATATTTGGGGCCAGATTTACTAAACAGGGAAAATGAGTATTAGAGCGCAATTCCATAAAAGTGCTGATGGAAGGAGAAATTTCTGCGGGTGATTTACTGACAATGCGCACATTAGAGCACAGACGCAGCTAGATCATTTCCATAATGACCAGCGCAATCTACCAAGAGCCGTGCAAAATACCGCCTGCTTTTAAAGGGTTAGTTCACCCAAAAATGAGAATTAGTCCATGTTTTACTCACCCTCAAAGCATCCTAGGTGTATATGACTTTCTTCTTTCAGACGAATCCAGTCAGAGTTATATTAAAGCTGCAGTCCGTGACATTTATTTGGTTAAAAATGATCCGAAATCAATATTTGAGCAAGTACATAACCAGCCAGTGTTCAAAACTATCGCAATGGTTAGCTTATAATAATGTTTTCTAATTTGAGTGGTACAGGTAGGTTTTCGCAGGAAATTTGAGCATGGCACTGCATCATTACATCACGTCTGTAAACATAAAGAAGTTGTCCCGGCTACTAGGGTATCACGTGTGAGGATCCTGCAGGTGGCGGATCATTTATAGCCTTTTCTCACAGCAGCTAGAATAATTAAATGTATAATTTTGATTAGAGGTCGACCGGTAGTGGATTTTACCGATACCGATAGCTAGGTTGGACCACACTGGCCGATACCGATTAATCAACCAATAGTTTTCAAAATGGATACTGAAAGAAAGCTAGTGCTTTACTATTTACAAAAAAAAAGCAGTAACAGTACTGAAGCATACTTTGTAAATAAATAAAAATATTGTTATTATTTACTATATTGATCATTAAAGTTATTTCATAGTTTGCTAATGAAACTTTCAAATTTTAAAAATTTTGCCTATTAGTTGCTAATAGTGAATGTTGAAATGAACACACTCTAACAAGGAACAATACTTCTACAGTTTTCATTAATGCTACCAATGGACACTTATTGTTAAGTATTACCATTTAATTTCAACAATCATGCTTAAAGATGGCATCTTTAAATATCTGCACAAGGCCACAGCATTAAAATTACGTGCATATGGATATTGTATGTGTACTCACACACTTTATATGCTTCTATTTTTTAACACTTGATAATTATCTAATAAAAAAAAAAAAGTTAGTTACACACCGGGCAAAAGCGCAGAGCTGCGTCTAGGAGAACTCAGAGGTATCACACACACGCACACCAGACGCTTTGCGTTCAAATCAAGTGGCGGTCTAAAACAATTTATTTAATCCCCAAACGGACAGAAATTTGCTTCAAGAATGAACAATGTGGCATAAATGAGTTTGAAGTTCAGTGTTTAAAAAAACAGAGCAAGCAGAAAGAGAAATCGCAATCTATTACAGCTCTCTATATGAAGCATACAGACTTTATTAGAGCCACAGAAAGACAAACGTTTTGCTGAAAAATGCACAATACATAATTTATAGCCTAGGGTGAAGTCATTATGTACGTTCACAATGATTTGGGACAAATATAATGTAATTTAATAGAAACCTATGTGAATGGCGCTCTGTTTCACGGAAGGCTTTTCTGTCGGCTGTATTTAAACGTGAGTCTGGAGTTTCCCGCTCTGTGCAGCGCACAGTGTCACGTGTCAAAATAAACAACACATGCTGTCAGTGATTTCCGCCTCTAGAGGCCGCTCTCGTACTGTATAATGCCAGCGGAGCCTTCTCAGCCACTCCAGCAACGGTTGCAAACTGGAAAACTATCGGCATGGATTTTTGCCGATAACCGATAGTTGCGGCAATCGACCTTCAGTGCCGATTAATCGCCAAAACCCATGAATTTGTCGACCTCTAATTTTGATGGCGGATTGTAATCCAGAAAGGATTATGTGTTTATGAAACACATGTGAATGAAATTAAATGAAATTATATTCCAGCTTTAAATGTGCTTCTGATTGCAGATAGCCTGGATTACACAAGATTTGTATTTTAAAGAAAACCAGTTTGAAGGGAGCATAATTTGCTTTTTGGGTTAGAAGAATTTCTTAATATGAAATTCGAATGGCATGACAATTAGATTAGACTGTACAGAAATTGAAATCTACAAGCTAATACACACTATACTCGACTGATGCAGTGCTGATGTTGTTAACATTAATAATTTGAGAATAAAGTATAACAATAATAATAATTTGCACGGTTTGATGTGATATGAGCTAGCCGATCGTTAGATTAAATTACCATTGGTAGCACGATTTATGGTAATGCTTTTTCCCTCAGTTGGTCAGAACAAACGTGGCAGACTTGTTACTTACTTGTTCAGATGGCAATATCTGGTAAAAATTCTTTTTTAGATCATATATTCCAAGACGTAGGCTAGAATCTGTGATTGCGAAGTACAGTAAATATTCACACCGGTGCGGTGACTGACTGCCACATATTCACCTCAAAACATTAGATTCATCCACGCTGAGCCGTGCCGAACTCACAAAACCACGCAAGGAAGATAATTCTGCAAAAAGCTGCAATTCCAGGTTTTCAAACAAAGATGGCGACAAAGAGGCAAAACTTACGGACTGCAGCTTTAAAAATGATCCTGGCTCTTCCAAGCGTTAGAATGGGAGTAGGTGGGTGTTTTTGTTCAACAGTCCAAAAGTAGTCAAATACAGCACGCGTATCCATAATAAAACTGGCCTCACATGGCTCTGGAGCATGAATAAAGGCCTCCTGTAGCGAATCCATGCGTTTTTGTAAGAAAAATATCCATAATTAAAATGTTATAAACACTTTTTTCTCACTTCTGCTGACTGTCATATGTGCAAGCTGTTCTGGCGGATGACAGAGGATTAGTGATTAGTGACAAACGCGGAAGCGCAGAGGAGAGACAGCAAAATGCCGGTCACGAATTAGAAGCACAAAATGAGGATTTGTAAAGAAAAATTTACCAAAAAATAAAAAATATTGTCGTGTGTTACAAAGATGAACAAACAAAAGTATTATGGGTTTCAAATGAAACGAGGGTGAGAAAATGATTACAAAAAAATAAAATAAAATATGTGACCCTGGACCACAAAACCAGTCTTAAGTCACTGGGGTATATTTGTAGCAATAGCCAAAAATACATTGTACGGGTCAAAATGATTGATTTTTCTTTTATGCCAAAAATCATTAGTATATTAAGTAAAGATCATATTCCATGAAGATATTTTGTAAATTTACTACTGTAAATATATCAAAACGGCATTTTTTATTAGTAATATGCATTGCTAAGAATTAATTTGGACAACTTTAAAGGCGATTTTCTCAGTATTTAGATGTTTTTGCACCCTCAGATTCCAGATTTTCAAATAGTTGCATCTCGGCCAAATATTGTCCTATCATAATAAACCATAAAAGCTTATTTATTCAGCTTTCAGATGATGTATAAATCTCAGTTTTGACAAATTGACACTTAACACTGGTATTGTGGTGCAGGGTCTCATATATATATATATATATATATTTATTTATATATATTTATATTTATATTTATTTATTTGTTTATATATTTCTTTAAAGGTGCAGTAGCCAAAAAAGTGTGTTTATAGAACTAATAGAAGTGCAATAAAATTTGGCTTTTGAGTGTAGAACATATTTCCTCGAAACAGAACAGCTCTATTGTAGGACGCTGTCACAGTCAAAGAGGAACTCCCCCTCGAACAATCACAAGTGTTTGTCTGGTAGTGCCACTGTTATTTGTGTTTGCTAAACATTTTGTAGATTCATGTTGTTTATTGTAAGTGTGCTGTACGGCGTAAAGCGTTGTGTAGGCCGAGCCTATTTATCACAATAATTGGCTTTGCCTTTTACACATCTTTGTTGACGATGGTTGTTCACTGATTGAATTTCTGGACATGGTTACTTAGGCGATGTCTTGTGGTTGTTTTTGTGTATGCGTTCCTTAAAAAAGGACAGAATTTATCAGGATGATTTATTTTTGCTACTAAAAATATTTTTTGTCCTAAAATAGCAAGATGCTGCAGCGGATGGCAGTGGTTCAGACTTTTTTGTTTAGAACCTAATCATCACATTTCATCATAAACTGAGAAACAGGGAGGAAATGCAGGTATTCTCTGAAATATGGATGCAGTATTAAAATAAACAGCATACATCAAACCAGCAGCACATTAAGAGTGAAGTTGATTTGCTGTATGATGGTGGGGCTCTGCTTTTGATGGATGAGGCCATTCATCATGCAGTGGGGTACATTAGACGGCTGTCTCTGTTTACACAAGCACTGCCCTCCAGGCCACGTCTTCAACCAATAGGGCTCATTCATGAAACACAAACAGAACCAATTTCTGTGTAACATTTGATGACTCCTTATTTACTCCTTATATGGTATAACCTTATAGCATACAGTTGTAACCATATTTGGGGAGCTACTAAAAATAGCAAATATAATGTTCATAGAATAACTACCTAATCCAAAATTATCTGAAATGGGCATCACCACATGCCATGGATATTCTATTCTAAATAATTAATTCTGTATATAGTTTATTCTGCTCACGTTTCATGATTTAGTCCCACTGTGTATTTTGTTAACATGTTCGTTGTGTTGTGTTTTGGTATGTTTCCAGAATTATCAGTGTCATTTTTCAGTGTCCCCATTAAAAAGAGTCATTTTGAAGTGTCATATTGGTAATCTTCTTAAAGCACTCGGAAATTGGAATATGTGACCCTGGACGACAAAACCAGTCTTGAGTGTCAATTTTTTTAAATTGAGATTTATACATAATCTGAAAGCTGAATAAATAATCTTTCCATTTGATGTATGGTTTGTTAGGATCGGACAATATTTGGCCGAGATACAGCTATTTGAAAATCTGGAATCTGAGGGTGCAAAAAAAATCTAAATATTGAGAAAATCGCCTTTAAACTTGTCCAAAGGAAGTTATTAGAAATGCATATTACTAATCAAAAATTAAGTTTTGATATATTTATGGTAAGAAATTTGCAAAGTATCTTCATGGAACATAATCTTTACTTAATATCCTAATGATTTTTGGCATTAAAAGAAAAATTGATCATTTTGACCCATAGAATGTATTTTTGTCTATTGCTACAAATAGCGACTTAAGACTGGTTTTGTGGTCCAGGGTCACATATTATAAGAAGAAACTAATAAGCAAATACCTTTTGATGGGATTAAGTCATTCCAAATTATACAAAACCATTTTCTTTTCTTTTCGTTTTATTCTACATTTATCACCAGTAGGACAAAGACACAAACGTTTCGGCTCAAAGGCCTTTCTCAGTGTGCTGAACAATGCAAATCCTCCACCCATTTTTTAAATTTATAACTCCGTTGCGAGTTTATATCATGAAAGTCTTAAGAAAAAAGTCAGAACTGCAGGATAAAAACTCGCAACTCTGAGAAAAAAGAATTATGATATATGAACTGCCATTTATCACAGTTAATTTTTTTTTCTTTTTATTCAGTGATGGAAATGGGCTTCTATATTAAAAATGATCAGACGATCAACTTTTCAAAAATAAACTTGAGCCATTTTTTTTTTTTTGAGAGGGAACTAAAGAGCAGCAGGTGCTACACAATCAGAATCGGCTTAAAGTTAACTGGTTTAACAGACAGCATTTTACTCTTATATTGCTAGTTCTGCTGTTTATTATTAGTATATTAGCAATATTAGTATCTGTCTGCTGCCTCCATAATTGTAAAGCCTTACTTCAGCCAAATTTTAAGGCAGCAACACATGTATCCTTTCTGCACAATACTATTTGTATGATACATTGTGTTGAAACCTTTGTAGAGGATTTGGAATCACTTATGAGACTCTGTTTCCTTAACAAGACGTTTTTGAAACGGTTTGAAACAGCCAGTGTTTTTATAGCACAGCAAACTCTCAAAAGATCAAGGAAAGTGCGTTTTGGGTGAGTGTGTGTGTGTGTGTGTGTGTGTGTGTGTGTGTGTGTGTGTGTGTGTGTGTGTGTGTGTGTGTGTGTGCTGCTAAGTATGTCCTTGCTTTGTGCTTGTGCGTGTTTTTCTCTGCTCCCCTCATTGGTGTGCCAATGTCATCTGGCATCACTGCCAGCCCACTGTGGGTGCCAGTTAGATGCCAACCTGTCTGTTTCAATGAAACATAGCGTTTCCATCTGAAACAGAGCAGGAGCCGTGACACATGCCCCCCCCCCCCACCCCCCATAAGCCTCTTTCTGTATGAATGGTGTCATACAGATGGCAGTTAGTGATGTAAAGAGCGACCCATGTGCAAGTTGTGCAAATTTGCTCTCATTAAACCGACAGGCAGCATGCATCATATTCTTATATTATTATTTTAGAGACATTTGAGCCGCCTGCTTCAATGCCTGGATCAATTTGCAGCTTTTACTTTGATATAGCACATGCTCATGTGCTGGATGAGTGTTTATTGTATGATATGAAATTTAACACTCCGTAAATGTCAACTCATGTAATCATGTCCTTTAATATTCCAAAATGTATCACCATCACTTTAAAAAAAAAAAACTACATTAGCATTTCGGTAACACTTTAGCATAGGGACCAATTCTCACTATTAACTAGTTGCTTATTAGCATACCTATTATTAACATATTGGCTGTTTATTAGTACTTTTAAAGCACACATTCTGCATGATCATATTCTACATCCCTAATCCTACCCAATACCTAAACTTAACAACTACCTTACTAACTACTAATAAGCAGCAAATTAGGAGTTTATTTAAACAAAAGTCGTAATTAATTGTTTGTTAATGGCGAGAATAGGACCTTAAAATAAAGTGTGTCCAGCATTTCCTGAAGGAAGTTTCAGTACTTGCAAGGCAACAACAAGAAAGTTTGATTTAGATTTTAGGTTTCGGTCCAGTGTAAATGAAATCGCTTCAGAGTTGCTGTGCAGTTGTCATGACAATCAGTGCGTGTGTCGTTATCTGTCAGATTTATATGAGCAATGAATACAATAAAGCGCTCTCCAGATCTCAATATGTGCACTTCTCTCCTAGTATTCAAAAGATAGTATTCAAAAGCTGCAAGTCAGATGAATAGTGTGTTCAAATACACAGATTCGAGAATTTGGGGAAAAAATGGCAGAAAAGTCGGACTCGGTCAGTTGTATAGCTTTCTTTCTTGTGTAGAACATAAAAGATGATATTTTGAGGAATGTTTTTACTATTTTTGTCAGTGTATTGAAAGTCAGTGGACTTTTATTATATAGACAAAAAACGTATTTTTTTCGAAATGTCGTTTTTGTTACACAGAAGTAATATACCTCAACCTTTATTATTGCAGCGTGTTCAGAGCAAAATAGAGAGGAACTGAACAAAACAGAATACAAGGGCTCTACATGAGTTTTTAGCACTTGAACAATTTTTAACTTGAAAACACAACACTTATGGTGCAAAATCCTGAAATAATGGTGAGGCCCAATGCAGTGACCAAGTGTGCTCTTCTGACGCAAGTGTAAACTAAAAATAAAAAATAGCAGTGGTGCGCAGTGACCTCAGGAATTTCAGGGTTTGATGGACATGTACAGTTTCACATTACAAAGCATCACTTACTGCAGGCATTCAGGCAGTATCCTAAACTCCAAATTATCATCACTTCATCTTGCAATTACAATCACTTCTGTTGTCTAATAGCGGCATGCAAACTGACACTCAATTAGCTATGAAAATTGCGTTAATTAGCCTACAGTAGCCTGCATAATGAGTCACTCGCAAAATGGGCATTTTGCAAAAGACAGCCAGATAGTGGAAAAAGAAGCATCATCAAAGGCTGGATGAGAATGATGAAACTGACCTCTACTGCTGCTCATTTTGATGATCTTTGTTCAAAAATACAGACAGATCCATCACAATAAGAGATGCAAACTGCAGTAATGGCAGTAATTTAAAAACTAAATTGTCTCAATTAATGGTTGTCAATCAGTTAAACATTTTAATGGCATGATAAGATGAATAAATACCTCCGATTAAAGATCATTTAAAATATTACATTATTGAGGCCAAAAAAATCATTTAATAGACATCACAAATATAATTCATTCATATAATTGAACATAAGCCCACAGTTCTTTGCAATCCATTCAATTAAGTTTGTCAGTCTCACATGATCACATGATGTAATTGACAGTTATTGTCTAAATATTTCAGATACACAAACTGGACATTGTCACGCACAAGATAAATTATACAGAGTTTTACTTTCATAGCCAACCTGCAATGGATGATTTTTCAGTTAATATATGCCATGTTGCCTCAGGCTATTAATAACTTTTAGGCTGCTCTTGATTCATAACTCAAAACAAAATTGGCTGCTGTTTTGCCATTGTTGCTGATGTGACAGCCAAAATGACAGGATATTCTAATGATCAGAGGGTTAGATTTAGTTATGTAAATGACCAGCCTTGGCAGGCTATGTCTATCTAGCATGCTTTATTATATTTTAGTATTATATTATTTATTCAAAGCAGCCTTATATAAGATAAAGTTGATCACAAAGTGATATATAGGTTGCAGATACTTCACAGCTTCTTTTCCACTAGCAACTCAGAAAATAGCCACAAGTGTTACCAGGATGGACACAGATTGCACTGACTTGCTTTAGGTATTTTAGTACTACACATATATTCAGAACCTCAAACCTTGACCCAACTCACAATAAAGCTTCAGGCACTTCTGAATGAGACCGATACTTCTGTCTGTAAGTCCCAGTATACTTTAACGCATAGCAGACTTTTTATTTCTAATTTGTCTTAAATCAGCTCACATCAAAAATCTCTCTTTTTAACACTTTATCTGAAACCACCTGACACCAATTTGTCTAGATCAGAATTCTTTTCCTCATTGTAAATGCTTTGTAATGTCAAATTATGAAGGTAAATGGTTGTGAACTTAAAATCATTTTTTAAAATATTTTGCTGTAAAAAAGCCATATAATTACTTTTGTGCCCAACACTGATATTGACTGTAAGTGTGTGTTTCTGTGTTTCTGTGTGTGTGTGTGTGTGTGTGTGTGTGTGTGTGATACAGGTGATGGAGTATGAGAACCGGATCAGAGCTTACTCCACCCCAGACAAGATATTTCGCTACTTTGCCACCCTGAAGATCATCAATGAGCACGGAGACGCGGAGGTGTACATGACACCACAGGACTTTGTGCGCTCCATCACACCCAATGAGAAACAGCCAGAGAGTGAGTTTCAGTCTTTCTTGACCAGGGTTGGGCAAAATTCTGAATTGAATATTCTAACTAGGGTTGTTCCAATTCCGATACTAGTATCGGAAATTCCACCGATACCACAAAAAATTCTGGCATCGGTATCAGCGAGTACTTGAACCCATGTACCGATCCGATACCATTTTTAAACAAGATCTATAGTTATGCGCGCTAGCTTTGCTTAACGCTGCAAATCGGAAATCAATTCTTCTTCGAGCAGCGAAGAAGAAATACAAACGTACTGGCACATTGCCAGTAAGTTAAATCACTCGCATATGTGACTAAATCTTCACCCTGATGTCTAATATAAGCCACTGGCTAATAAATGATCAGATTTTACTGGGAGGCTATTTTTCAGATCATCTGAATGAATGCGCAGCGCACCTGTATTTGACGTACCGTAAGCTCTAGTGTGAAGTGCACGACTCGCCGTCGCTTTGCTTTTTTCCTCAAACGCAGAGAGAGAGGGAGAGGGAGCGAGAGAGTCTTACGAGTAGCGCGTCAATTCTGCATGGTATGTAAACGTTATACTTTGTTGTATTTTCCTGTCAAAATAACGGAGTTCGTTTGGAATTCTTCAGCTTTTAAGAACTGCCGGGTTCTCCTGTAGTGGGCGGAGCTAATGCGCAAACGACAATCTCATTGGCTGGCGCTCACCTATTATCCTCCCTGTTTTGATTTCAGCAAATAAGTTCGAGCCGATGCAGACAACCTGATTAATATTCATGAATCCAGCAGCTCGTTAATCCTTAGTGCGTTTTATATTGTTCTTAGCAGAATTCATAGTATGATTATTATCTTATCAGTATTATTGATAGTTTTTCCCCATTTTTACAGAAACACTGAATGACCAAAAAAGCACCACCACCGGTCCTAAATTCAGTTAAAATTACTTGCCACACTATCTATCTATCTATCTATCTATCTATCTATCTATCTATCTATCTATCTATCTATCTATCTATCTATCTATCTATCTATCTATCTATCTATCTATCTATCTATCTATCTATCTATCTATCTATCTATCTATCTATCTATCTATCTATCTATCTGTATAACCAGATACACACCCAGGTATCGGATCAGTACTCGGTATCGGCCGATACCTTGAGCCTAGGTATCGGAATCGGTATCGGGAAGGGAAAAAGGGTATCGGAACATCTCTAATTCTAACTGGCCTCGTCGGACAGGATGTTGAATTGGAATCACAGGAAGAGGCATTTACAGAATTGAAAAGAAATTCAGCAGTTAGCTGAGAATCTAAATTATTATTATTGTTATTTATTATTATTATTATTTTGACTATGTCTATTTATTCTCTAATATGTAGATTTTTTTTTTTCTCGGGTGAAACTACTGAACTATTTTTTTTCCCCAATTTTCAATTTGTCACCCATAAGCATATTTTATCTTTTGCTGGCTGTCTTATTTTTTTAACAGTATTGAACCGGAGAAAATGTTCATAACAGTAGTTTCACCCGAGAAAAAAAAAAAAAATCTACATATTAGAGAATAAATTCTCACGCCGGCAGGAATTGAAAGTGGGGATTGTGAATGAACAGCACTCTCTCCACCTTCGATACCATGACTAAGGTGCCTTTGAGCAAGGCACCGAACTCCCAATTGCTCCCCGGGCGCTGGAGCTCCGGGTGTGTGTGTGTGTATACACTTGTCTATTTATTCTCTAATATGTAGATTTTTTTTTTTTCTCGGGTGAAACTACTGTTATGAACATTTTCTCCGGTTCAATACTGTTAAAAAAATAAGACAGCCAGCAAAAGATAAGATATGCTTATGGGTGACAAATTGAAAATTGGGGAAAAAAAATAGTGAGAAATGAACTTGCAGCAATTAAAGGGATACTCCACCCCAATATGAAAATTTTGTCATTAATCACTTACCCCCATGTCATTCCAAACCCTGTAAAAGCTTCATTCGTCTTCGGAACACAATTTAAGATATTTTGGATGAAAACCGGGAGGCTTGTTACTGTCCCATTGACTGCATAGTAAATTGCACTGTCAAGGTCCATAAAAGTATGAAAAGCATCGTCAGAATACTCCATCTGCCATCAGTGGTTCAATCTGAATTTAATGAAGCGACGAGGACACTTTTTCTGTGTAGGCTCTTGTGTGTCAGCCACGCCACATGGATAGTGCATACGTCTTCTACGTTTGTTTACACTTTGATTTGAATGAAAACAGCGCATCCGGTATGCGGCTGACACAGAGGAGCGTACGCTGCTTGTGTCCAGCGGATATTCTCCAAAATGGCACTACGCTGACGCAGAGGAGACAAATTGTTGAATAAAGCCGTTGTTTTGTTTTCTTTGCGCAGAAAATGTATTCTCGTTGCTTCATTAAATTCAGATTGAACCACTGATGACAGATGGAGTATTCTGAATGTAATTTACTTGGCAGTCAATGGGACAGTCACAAGCTTCCCTGTTTTCATCCAAAATATCTTAAATTGTGTTCCGAAGATGAACAAAGCTTTTACGGGTTTGGAACGACATGTGGGTAAGTGATTAATGACAAAATTTTCATTTTGGGGTGGAGTAACCCTTTAAAAATATTTGCAATTTAATTTAGATTTATTTATCAAAATTAATATTTGCAATTTAATTTCTACATAATTAAATTCAAATTCAAATTTTACAAACTGCTCACTGCATTGTTTTAAATTCAAATTCAGGAGTTTGAAAGGCATTCAGTTCAATTCCAAATGGTGCACAACCCTATCTTGCTCATGCATACAAACATCACACATCAGTCATGTCTCTTTGTGCTGAGTTTCCTTCTGTATCTGTAAATAGCTCTAAGCTTGACACACTCATAAATACACTGGTAGCCACTGGCTTTGGAGCGGCATGACTTCCTCACTCATTTCCTGTGCTCTAATCCAAGTCTGTAAAATTCCTCTGAGGGCTGAAGCTCTGATATGGGGTTTCAATACATCATGGGTTTTTCAGTGGCGTAGTGGAAAATCATGGGGCCAACAAGTTCAAGGCCCCCCTTCCGTGGGGGGTGGGTGAATAGATTTCTATAAATAAAAAAAATAAATATAAATTTAAAAAATATATATATTTCTGTTTTTTTCCTTCCTTCCTGTTGTTTTTTTCCTTCCTTCCTTGTTTTCTCTGGCTGTTGTAACCATGTTTTCAAACATATTTGTTACAGCTCAATAGCCCAGAGAAAATGATCAGTAGTTGGTTGTTATTTTTTGGGGGGGGGTAGTCGTGGCCTAATGGTTAGAGAGTCGTGCTTGTAACCTGAAGTTTGCTGGTTCGATTCTCACGCCGGCAGGAATTGAAAGTGGGGATTGTGAATGAACAGCACTCTCTCCACCTTCGATACCATGACTAAGGTGCCTTTGAGCAAGGCACCGAACTCCCAATTGCTCCCCGGGCGCTGGAGCTCCGGGTGTGTGTTCACTGTGTGTGTGTGTACACTTGTTCACTACACACTGCTGTGTGTGTGCACTTGGATGGGTTAAATGCAGAGCACCATTTCGAGTATGGGTCACCATACTTGACAATACGTCACGACTTAACTTAACTTAACTTTAAACCATGAAGGCAAGCTAATTGATATCACACAAGCAACGTGCAAATTTTTATCACCTATTATGCCAGGTCTTAACCTCAGTCAATTCATTAAAAAAAAAAAAAAAAATTAAAAACATTTTCAATGAGGAGTAAGCTAATAGCCTAATCTTTTATTATCCTCACAGTCATGTGGTGATACTATTGTACTATTGTGGTGAAATTATTGCGGTGTAAATTAATTGTAATTTAATAATAAAAGTAACCTAATAATAATAATAATAATAGGCATAATAATAAGAAGAATGTGTAGGTCTAATTGGAAACGCCAAATGAAATGCATCTTTAGGGATTTTATAATGAAAGAGTTTTTGTTTTCGATTTGAATTATTTCGTTTTAAAGCAATAATTCAAATATTTCTATAGATATATTTATCAATTCAGTGAGGTAAATATTTGATGTGTTTCGGTTTATCAGAAGCGCTCCTAGCTGCTTTTTAAAAATTTGTTTTATTCTTTATTTTATAAAAGCACAACATTTTGCTGATATTTTGAGTGCACACAAATAAAAGTAGACGTGATGATTTGAGAAGGCTAAATTCTCTGAACTCACTCTTTGCCGCTGGCCGCTTGGTCGTTACTTTAAAAAATAAAAACGTACATTTAACGAACAAAAAATGCTCCAAACGTTTTTCCTAAATTAACTTGATGAATAATGAAATGAAGTATAATCACTTTGCAATTTCATACAAAACTGAACTATTTTAAAAGCTGAAACAGTATATAAGCTGTTTTGGCAGAAGGGGGAAAAAAGACGGGCTCGGGTCAGACTCGGGCTGAGAATTCTGATAAGCTGTCGAACAGGGGCCGGGATAGGGCCTAGATTGAGGCCCGTGCAGGGCTCTAATATCTCTGCCTTTCGTTGACACATGATAGGTCACAAATCAGCACGGGGAGGTTTGCCCGTCCGCTACGCCACTGGGTTTTTGACCTGCCATGATCCTAACGTAGCAGTGAAGAAAACTGAAATCTACTCCACAGACAGGTGGTGCTGTAGTGTGAAATTCAAACCATTGTCACAGTGTTGACCCAGATCTACCAGCTGACAGGGTTGTGCTCATCTGCCAAACCAGGGCTACGTTCCACAATTGTTACGCCCTTCACTTCGCCGACCTGCCTAAATCTCACAAACATGCTCTAGCGCCCACCACTGCAGAAACAGAGTGGCCTAAGCCCTTGATCACTGGAACCCACTATGAATCGGATGTATTATTTACAACCAATGGATGCAGGTTCAGTGCAGATCCTCTGTGATGTCACAATCAAAGTTGCATTTTGTAAGATGGAGCTGCCTGAAGCATACATATGAGTTGACTCAAAATTTGACAGTTTGAGGATCTTTCAGCAGAAACTTATTTCTCAGGGATTCCCCTCGGGAAGTGAGTGGGTGTATGTTTAAAGTGAAATGGAAAGCAGCCCACAACTTAAAATCCAAAACAACTATTTTGCCTTTTTTGACATATTACATTGTATTCTGATGTGTTCTGTGCCATAACTGTATAAAAAGAATAAAAACATAAAGAATGCGGTCGATGTACCACCTGTCAAATCAACATGATGACATTTACATCCAGTTTCAATTACAGTCTTTATAAATACCGTTAATCAAATACCCATACGCGTAAATACCCATTTGGCACTTTGTTTCAACTTTTTGTATATTTTTTTCTTTTTTTTTTTGGAAAATAAATGCCTCTGTGATCTGATATGTGGTGAGAAACGGGAGAAGAAGAGGATCTGAAAAAAGCAAATTCGAGCATCAAAAGCTAAATCTATTTTTACTCACTATGCCACTATATCAGCTACCAGCTTGGTTTCTTTTGTAATTTTGTGTGCCTCAACCAGACAAGCTATATTTTAACCCATGTTGCCAGATAATGTAGCCTATACTTTGTCAATAATAAGGGATAATATGCTTTCCATGGATTTTCACAAATCGTTTTGTTTGAGGGAAAAAATATGAAATGATTTGGTTTTCAGATCCAAGTGGAAGTGCTCTAAAGGAAAGTCTCACCTTTCAGTTAAAAGAGACATGCATGCACATGATCTAGACCTACCTGAAAAAATACAGTATTTTAGCCTAATCTGAACTAAAGAAGCTAAATATATGACAGTATAACAATATTTACAGAAAGGTAGTAAGGACGCCGGTAAAAAGGAGGAGAAGAATCGTTGAACAAAGTCGTTATTTTTGTCCTTTTTACGCACAAAAAGTATTCTTGTAGGTTTGTAAAATAACGGTTGAACCACGGATTATTTTACAGATGTCCTTACTACGCTTCAGGACTTTGATTGTGTAAGGATCCTTGCTGTGTATGGGAGGGTCTGAGAGCTCTCGGATTTCATCAGAAATATCTTAATTTGTGTTCCGAAGATTGGAACGACATGAGGGCGAGTAATTAATGACAGAATTTTCATTTTTGAGTGAACTATTCCTTTAAGTGAGAAGAGCTTTTTATCAATAAACTCCTAATTTGCTGCTTATTAATAGTAAGGTAGTTGTTAAGTTTAAGTATGGGGTGAATTAAGGGATCTAAACTATGGTCATACAGAATAAGGCAATAATATTTGCTTTATAAATGCTAATAAACAGCCAATATGCTAGTAATATGTTTGCTAATAAACTAATAATCTAAAGTGTTTAGCCTATAGTTTTCTCCGTTCAAGCAGACAGTAGAGGTGTGACTAGAAAACAGGTACCCTTGGGCATTACCAAGATGGCCGGCAAATTAAATGCGTTAGATGGTCTATATTTAATAATTTCATTATATTATCTTCATATGACTTTTTTACATTCTTTACATTATCGGATGCAAACAGCTACATCTTGGCGTTTGCATTTTGATGGAGGCTTGAATTTTGCACAATACCTCCTTCCGGGGTCGTCTTAGGCCCTGTTCTCCATGCCACTCTCACATGATTAGTCCATGACAGCTGAGCCAGGAAAACAGCTGTTGCGTGCAAAGTGATGGCAAACTAAGCAGAGGCTTTTAAAAGAAGGGATGCCACAGTGAAGCCCAACTGGTCGAGTGTGTGTAAAAGGGCGATATTTCTTGGTAAATTAATTATCACGGTAGAATGAAAGACTCAGTCACTCTCACCCAGAGGCAGAGCTGATGCAAGAGATTTGATCACTGGCCATGAATAACTGATAGAAGTGCTGATGGCTGCAAATGTGTGTATTTGCATGTGTGTCAGTGCCTCTACACTTTCAGTCCAGCATTTTCAGACCAGTCTGCATTTGTCATTTTGGACAGTAAATTTTAGTAAATTGGATGATGCACTGTTATGAGATCACACATTTTGTCTTAATCTGATTTACACAAGTTGGCTATGTTCCTGTTACAACCCGCTTTGTTGGTCCTGGAACCGCTTTCCTGTTGACAAATGGCTGCCGTCTGATTTAGGGTTCATCCAAAAATGAAAATTCTCTCATCATTTACACAACCTCATGTTGTTCCAAACCTGCATGCTTGTTTTTTTTTTTTCTCTGTGGATCACAAATGGGATATTTCTATTTTTGAAGAACCTCCATGCAGGTGCACTATATTCACAGTGTTCTGTTGTCATATTATAGTTTTGAACGATTAACGGCAAAATGAAAGTCATTACTCAGGTCAGTGACTTGTTCATTTTGTCTGAATTAATTAGTTAAATGTAATTCATACATAATGACTTGAATACACTGTATCTGTGATGAACATGTTTTTAATTTCTGAATTACGATTCTGAAACATTGACGGTTTTGGGAGGCAAGTTCGAAATTGCAGAATTACAGGGTGGTACTATCCTGATATCATAAGGCTGAAAAAAGCCTTGTCAAATGCATGCAATCTTTGAAAAAGCCAATTAAAGTTGGCATAATTAATTATTATTTATACTTTTCTTAAAAATACTTTATGAATTTTTAGAAAAAAAATACTTAGCAAAAACAAACAAATAAAATTTTTATATTTATTCATTTATTATTTATGGTATAAAAACATAATTTGTGTTAAAATTGGTAATACTTTAGTTTACAGATCAGTTCTCACTATTAACTAGTTTCTTATTTGAATGCATATTACTAGCATGTTAGTACCCAAGTTTGAGACCAAAACCCAAGTTTGAGACCAAAATCATAGTGACTTGACTTGGACGCTTATTTGTCACCCACAGAAAATCATCCTCTACACTGCAGCTCTCAAATCTTGTTCTTCATTCTGTGCATTTGACACACATTTCTTATAAAATATATATTTTTGCCTTTTATTTACAGTACAGTAGCCCAGAGCAGACTTGAGTTTGGACCCTGCGAGCCAGAGGAAACTTCCTTCTGTGCCACGGATCTGATAGCTCATGCTCTTCTGTAACTGCAGTACATTCAGACGTGCTTTAATAACAGGGCTGTCAGTAAGACCATGCAAAGAAAAATGGCCACTATTAAAGCAAAGTGAATGTTAAAAAAACGCCTGCTTTAAGGACAATTTTTACTGCAATCACTAAATGAAAGTGTTCAGTGTTCACTTGGAAGCAGTAGAACTGGCTGTAACTTCCTTTTTAATTGGGTCTGTTATCTCTCTTTGTTGAAGTCTAAATGATGGCAATGACCAGCTCTGTGTCCATACAGCCCTCCTCAGCAGTCCTCTGAGGCTCCGACAAACCTCCACAGCTTTTAATCTCTCTCCTGCTCTCTTTTTGTCCCGCGCCTAAGTTCTTTTCCTTTTACTGTAAGCAATGCTCTACCCTCTGGTGGGCGGTGTGATCAAAATTTTGCCCACAATCTTTATAAGTAATTTATCCAAGTCACAATATATATGACCATATATTTATTTTTGTTGGTAATGTACACACCTTTGGTGTGCTTTATTTTTCAATAATTCAACGGACCGGAGTCAGTTATTGCACTTATGCTACGGTTACCACACCTCACTTGTCAGGGTTTTGCCCTTAAAACACTGTTGTGTGTAGGACTAATATTTAACGTATTTCATCTCAAGATTTTGTTCTAATTACAAAATGTCATTTTAGAGCCAGTAACAGAGGCTTGAGCCATTGTTAATGCAGTCTAATGCAGTTGTTAGAAAGTGAGAGTAGATTATCTTTTTGGATAGTGTGAATATTCGTTCGGTGGGTTGGCATTCGATTTTCAATTTTGAGATTTGAATATTCTTTTTTTTTTCGAAAACCTGGCAACGGTTCTCATTCGCGCTTGAATATGAATCGCCCATGAGTGAACATCATGAACATCATGATTCAGTTCATCTGGAAGAGAAGACAAAAATGCCGAAGACCTCAGCTGTGTGGGAGCACTTTAAATTGAGTGAGGACAAGACAAGGCAGTGTGCCAAATATGCGATTTGAAACTGGCCTACCACAGCAGTACATCAAGTTTGAAAAATCACCTGAGTTCTGTAAGTAGTACGCCTATAGTATATTGTTGGTGCCAAAAAAAACGAGCTGCTTTTATCCGCCATGTTAATCAGTAATTTTACACATGATAAAAACGTGCACTTAATTTGCTTGGAAAATACTTGCGAATACGGCAGTCATAAAAAAATGTACAGTATCCCAGCCTAATAATTTGTCTATAGGTAGCCATCAGAGTGTATCTTAATAGGTAGCTTCACTAGCTTGCAACCTGATTGTGATTTTATTTGAAAGTTTGACTTTGTAAAGAAATAGTTTGTTTATTGAAATGTGAGCTGTCTAGCCAGCCTAACGTTACCTTGTTCTGTTCTATATAAGGGAATTCATTTAATTTTATTTAAACTGTTCGTTAATTAAAATGTGTGTTGCTGTAATTGAAAGTATGCTACCGTGTTCTTTATTTATTACAGTTCGTTGAACTTCGTTCATTTATTTTTCATTCTTCTTTTATTTAAATAGCCTACCCTTTTACGGTGTCAGTCATTACTGTGCTGCTAATTTCTGATTTGGGAGTGATTTGTTTGATAGAAAAATGTTAGGCTACCTTATTGAAAGTATTTATCTTAACAGACCTGTGTGTTTTGTATCACTAGTAGTGCAGTGTCCGGTCTCGGAGCATATAAGCCCTGCCCGCATGAGGCGCAGCAACACACCCGCCGCGCGTGAAGTTGATTGGATGACCAGTTCTCGACATAATAAAAATGCAAACAGACAGACACACAGAGATTCCCGCCTTTATTAGAGAGAAGAATATGTTCAGCACCGACCCTCCGAATATTCGGTGTTGATTACTACCGAAGCTTTGAAGCTCAAAAAAATGGTATTCGGACCAGCCCTACATCTCACTTGATATTTTTTTATTTATTCATTGGTGAACAGAAATAAAAGATATAACTTTTAGAACTTTTTATAACTTTTTTAACTTTTGAGTTAAAAACCAACAAGTATAAAACAGTAAAACTTATGAAACAGATTAAGTTCTGAGTCTATTTTTGATTGCACAACAAAAATCTGACACCACTAAATGCTTCTATTTTGCATTTTTCTAATTTAATGCAAAATTTGTCATTACAAGTTAAATTATAACAATCTGAGTGAAAGTTAATTAAAATTAAAAAAAAAAAAAAAATTATATAATGCAAAAATTTATTTTCATGACATTGTCCCCTTAATAACTCTACTTGTTTATAGACTTGTTCCAATCTGTTTTTTGACATTGCTATGTGTCTCTTCATCTGCCATGTGCAAACAACACAGTCCTGCCCGCAGCGCAAATATATTTATTGTGGTAAACAATATAGCTAATCTCTACATCATCCATCGCGCCATACCATCATATCACCCAGCCTACAGAAATGTTAAAACAGTAAATTACATTTATTCATTACATTACATTTACACTTATTCATTTGGAAGACGCTTTTATTTGTTACATTACATTTACATTCCATTTCATCTACATTTAATCATTTGGAAAAGGCTTTTATTCAAAACAGCTTGCTTTGCATCTGAGCTGAATATCTTTTCACTTCATGCATTCTCTTGAAATCAAACCCATGACCTTGCTCTACAGGAATGCTAAAACAGTAAATTACTTTACATGACATTACATCAATGCATTTAGAAGAGGCTTTTATCCAAAGCGACTTGTGTTGCATCTGAACTGTACATCTTTTCAGTTCAAGTATTCCCTGGGAATCAAACCCACGACCTTGGTGTTGCAAGCGCCGTGCTCTACAGCAGTGTCAAAGCAGTCGAGATTCTCTTTGTCTTCCATTCTGAGAGAATGGGAATTGTAGTGAGCACCATGACTGCGTGAGTGTGTATGTGGGTGTGTACAAATGTGGAGCGTTATGCGTATAGCAGAAATAGAGTGGAAGACGCCACAGATTAGTACGTAACGCTTGGACGGCCATTCCTCCATTCTCCTTCAAGTCAAATGCCCTGTAACTTTAATTACAAAGAACAATTTTGCCAGCTTTAGTAGAGTTTAGTGCCTCATTGGGTTTGGACAAAGTGTTTGTCTTTTTTTTTTTGGTATCCTGATGAGCCAAACGCAGTATCCCTGTGTAAACATGTAAACATAGCAACAAAATTACTGTTTGCTGGAAAAGCTCTTGAATTATGTGTGGCACCCATTATGATGAAGTCACAGTTTTTGCTGAGCCGTTTTGTCGTTATGTTATGAAGGTTTGATGCATTCATAGATTGTCTGACATCCAGAGCGGCTGTGCTTCACGGAGAAACGCTGACTGTTTGATTAAAGCGTGTTTATGTCGAGAATCTGTTAGCTGGCTTTCGTCTGGTGTGCGATGTACTTGCACATGCAGCATGCTGTACTGTCATTCAGAAAAAGTCATCCCTTGCTGTAAAGTGTGTTTCTTACCGCTTTTGCGCTTGTGGGTGGGATGTAAGGAGTCCCACGGTGTGCTGCAGCGGTTTGTGATGTCATTTAAGTTAGTTTAAAGACTTGGGCTTTCCTTTAGGGAGAGAAGAGTGGTTGTAAAGAAAGGGAGAGTGAGGAAGTGAACACAAAATTCATTATTCATCTGGCTGCGAGGAAAGCTGTTCCATAATTCATCCTGTTTCAGCAGCAGAATTAGAGAGATATGCTCAGCTCAAAGGCTGTCTGGGCTTCAAACAGGAGTTAGGCCCAGCTTCTCAATCATAATCTCTGTCGTCACCTCGCCGGTCACTCAGATGTTTTATGTAAAGAGGATGCAACTTCCAATAATAATCCAGCGATTTTAATGCTTATAAAAGACATATAAAAGGTATTTCATCTTGTGATTATTATTCATTTTATTTGGAATTTAAAGTGCCCCTATTATGGGTAATGAAAGGTTCATATTTTGGTTTTGGGAGTCCCCAACAACAGGTTGACATGCATGCAAGGTCAAAAAACACTTTCACTGTCTTATAATATGCTTTTATTTTTACCTTATTTGCTCAGTGACTCCCAAACAATTTGTTCAACGATTAATTTTTCCAGACCCCTCCTTTGCATGATGCTAATCTGCAGTGATTGGTCGATTGGTCTCATTTTCATTTCATCATGAAAACTTGCTGTTTTGTGACATCTGGAGTTCATTTTTTTTATTCAAAATGACCCATTCATACTCAAACACTATTCACTGATTGTCACCGTCATTGTGTATCATGTGCCAAGTATTCAGGTCTCTGTGTTCATTCAGTTAATAACTATATTGAGTCAACATATTACCTTAAAATGAATAACGAGCAGTCTACTTGCTTACATACGTGCTTGTAACTTAACCGCGTGCTTGATAGGCCTTTTTTTCAGTGCCATGTCGTTTGAGTAAAGTTTACAAACCGTGACTGAGTGAAATGTACTTAAGTATTGTAGGGTAAACTTAAAATAATTAAGTATAAATTACTCATCAAACTCTACCTGGCCACTTTACATTTACTTATTTCCTTTTACTAATTTAACTTAGTTAAGTAGATTTTACTTAATTCTGTATTTAAATTTTACTTAAAAAAATATGCCTGCAAAAACTTGCAAAATAAAAATTAAGTAAATTTAACTTCTTATTTTTTGCAGTGTGTATATATATATATATATATATATATATATATATATATATATATATATATATATATATATATATATATATATATATATATATATATATATATATATATATATATATATATATATATATATATATATATATTGTTCTGTTGAACTCAAGTAATCTTGAAAAATACTAAGCAATTTTAACACTAAAAAATCATGTGACACTGAAGAATGATGCTGAAAATTCAGTTTTAATCACAGGAATAAATTACATTTGCAAATATATTCAAATAGAAAATATATATTTATTTTTCAATTGTAATAACATTTCCCATTATTGCTGTTTGTACTGTATTATTGATCAAATGAATGTACCTGGTTGAGCATTAGAGACTTTTGTCCTGTTCAGCCCTCTACTGCATTCAGCAGAAGATTAATAGAGAAATGATTCGATGCTGAGCAACTCTGACATTTATCTGGAACTTCTGGAACATGGAAATGAGCCTTAATAGCTTATATTAATCACTCAAACACATCAGTAATCGTCCAGTTCCTGTAGTGACATCTATAAATGTAAACGACTACAGGGATTCAAAGATGTTTATGAATTGGCTTGTTTATGTGTGATATAATCTCTCTTCAAAATATAGTAAGTTGGCTATTTAGTCAACAAGTCCTCACTTTACCACAGAGAAAGCCATTCCAAAACGTAAACAGCATGATCATGCATTTTGACCACATTCTAAAGCATCATTGCATGTATCATTTGTAGAAAAAACAATGTACTGAGACAAAATTTTCAATATTTTAAAATGCAATTTATTCCTGTGATGCAAAGCTGAATTTTCAGCATCATTACTCCAATCTTCAGTGTCACATGATCTTTCATAAATCATTCTAATATGCTGATTTGCTGCTCATGAAACATTTATTATTATCAATGTTGAAAAGTTTTTCCTGTTTGATATTTTTATGTATTTAATCATGATACACCACCATACAGTTCATATGAAATTTTATGTTTCTCCAATATTTGTGCATGTTTTGGAGCAGAGCCACTCTGTTTGACTGTGTCTTCCTCTCTGTCTCTCTCTCTCTCTCTCTCTTACAGACCTTGGTCTGGATCAGTTTGTGGTGAAACGCTATGATGGAAAGGTAAGCAGCGAGATCTGTGTGCGTGTGCATATGTGGGCGAGTGAGTGGGAACCGAATAGTTACTTTGCTATTGTGCAGCTCGACAGGATGACGCAGGATGGAGACGTTTGTTCTCATTCACTCTTCATAAAAATCTTTCACTCTCTCTCCACAGAAACTCATCCACAGCTCAATCGCGAGCACGCTTTGAGACGTTCACTCTTGTGCAGTCTAAAACACTCGTTGCACACCTTGAAGCGTTTTGCATGACAAGTTACACAAACATTTTCATCAGGGCCATTTGTTGTCATTTATGTTGTCGTGTGTTTTCTGTAATTAACGAAAGACTAATCTGCTTTCAATCTGTGCTTTCTGGTTCATTTGGCATTTCTTTGTTCTTGATGTCTCTAGGTTACAATCTTTAAACCCACCTCCGCTGTGTCTACCTTTAAACATGTCTATCCTTGCCTCAAATACTTGGTCTCTCTGTTTTGTTTTGTCCTCTAGTAACAGAATAGCACAGATTTAGTCATTTAGGTCTACACCAATAGTAAATGTTGGGGAATCCATAGATTTTCAAGCAACAGTGTAGTTATTATTTAAAGTAATTAAATGTAGTCTCGGTAACACTTTAGAATAGGGAACACTTATTAACTATTAACTATGACTATTCCCTCAATAAATTCCTAATTTGCTGCTTATTAATAGTTAGTGCGGTAGTTGTTAAGTTTAGGTATTGGGTAGGGTTAGGGATGTAGAATAAGGTCATGTAGAATAAGGCATTAATATGTGCTTAATTACTTCTAATAAATGGCCAATATTCTAGTAACATGCATGCTAATAAGCAACTAGTTAAGATACCCTAAAATAAAGTGTTACCAATACCATAGTCTCTTATAATTAAATATAGAGAAAGCTAGGAAAAAAATAACTAATTATATTGAAGCTATTTTATATTTTTACATAGTTTATTTAAAAATATATCAGATAATATAATTTCTAATTTGTTATCAGAACCATATTTGTAGTAAACAGATTTATTTTTATTTATTTTTACTGTAGCCTGTTACTGGAAAATCTAGACTACTTTGAAAAATTCTGAACTACTCTTACACTATATATATATTAAAAAAAAATTGTTAGTAGTCGCTACTTTTAGTTAGTTTCTCCCAAACACTGTTGTTTATACTCTGCCAAATAGGCTTCAAAACATAATGCTTCAAAAAAAACAAAAAAATCCAAGGGGTGCCTTGTTCCTGGAGACCCGCCTTCTGCAGAGTTCAGTTTCATACCTGATCAAAGAGCCCTTCTATCAAGTAGTCATTAAGATCTCAATTGACCCTTCGCAAAAACCCACCCTCCTTAGTTACTGTTACTATGTCCGACAAGCCATGCTGCTCTCACACTACACATCATGTTCTCACGAAGTGAAAAATACATTGTGGACCGAAGAGGACACTGACAACACACCGACAGACAACACAGAGTAGATTACTTTAGGTATGAAACATGATTTCAGTTTTCAAATGTTGTCATTTGTTAAGAAATCCAAACAATAAATACTGTTTTGTGGCACTTTAATGTGTTGTGACAGATCGCTGTAGCGCCTCAGTTCAAGCGGCACACGAACCAATCGTATTTTCATATTTACTTAAAGCACGAAATAAACATGAATGAACATCAGAACGTGTTTTATTTCAACTGCGAAAAGACGTCAAGTCCACCGAAGTTAATGTACTCTCCTGTCTGATTTGTTTGCTGGACAAGACGGCGGATTCGGCGTTATGATTGGTCAGATCGCATGTTAATCAAGCTCTTTGCGAAGGGTCAATTATCTGGTTCAGGTGTGTTTGATAAAAGTTGGAGCTGAACCTGGCTTAAGAGCTGGTCACACTACACTTTTTGTTCCGTTGACTTCCATTTATACATAAGTAAATGCAAGAGACAATGAACGCAAGCTCAGTGGCTTGATTCATGAAGCTAGCTGAACAAACCCGAGTTTCAGCAAGTGAAAACAAACAAATCCGACCTGGTTTAGAACAGCTTCAGAGGTCTCACAAAGCTCGATGTAAAAATTCTGTCAACTCAAGATTTTCAAAACCAACCCACATTTCCTCAAACTAAACGCAACCTTACCTGGGGGAAAACCTTTGTGCAACCGGCCTCAGGTGAATTTTGCTGTGTTGCAAATTTCAAGTTTGGCAAATTTCAATAGAAAATTGGCGTGACCTCTTATCTGAAATAAAAGAACGCAAACTTTAAATCTGCAGTATTGCAGCATTGTATGAAAGTGCAGTAGATTGCATATTTGTTTAATTTATTTTTAATTTATTTTTAATTATGTTTTTGACAAAAGACACAGTCGTCACATTACAAAGGTGCAGCATCCATAGACATTTCAGGTGCTTAAAGTCTAGTGTGACCATGGCTTTAGTCCACCGATATCACAAGCATGCAGTTGATGATTTTCACTGGGTTGTTTGTGGTTTCAGGACTTTGTCCCTTTTTCCTTGTACAGGAAACAGACTCTTGTCTCCACAGTCATTAAGAGGGAACATTTGTCAGATGACCCGGTCAGAGAGCAGCTGTCACAGTACAGGTGTACCTTTTAACAGGCTGATCTCTGGACTGGGCTGGGTCACTTAATGACTGTTTGTGCTGTTCGCACACACAATTTGACTAGGTGTATTTGTTTGCACATTAGTAGTAATGAGTTGGTGAATCAGTCTCTGGTCAGATGATGATAAATCACTTTTCAGTTTCTCAATGAGGTCTAATCGCACAAGGTTTTATCGATCCATTGTACATGCGAGATGCGTAACGTTTCAGTATGCTCAAGGCCACACAGCTGCCCTGTAACTACGCATGATTGTTTCTTGATCAGCACTGTGTTTTTCAGGGGTGCAATGATTTTGAGAGTAAATCTCAGCAACCTGTCAAGAACATGTCCAAGTCATATTTCACTCCAAAATCCAATAAATAAGAAACCATATTTTTTTCTTGTAAAAGAAACATGTAATTTCTGCTATTTAAATGGAATTAGACAAATAATATCTGTTTTAAACAGATTTCACAAACACTCCCCTGTCTGCTGTGGGTTGTACAAATACTGTAGATAGTCAACATCATTGGTTGAGCCTTTGGAGCTTTTAAACTTAAAAATTTTACCATGATAAATGTATCTTCCAAGTACCGTGAGCAAAAGACCGTGTAAGCTTATATCATCTGAAAGAGATCACATAATTATAGTTTTGTGGTAGTAAAAGTAATTGTGGTAGCTATTGCATTTTGGTGGAAACCATGGTAAAACCTGTGTTTCGTTCCTCAGTGCTGTATAAATATATAAGGTCTTAGATCTATAGCCTTTGTTTTTGTGTTATTTACTGGCAAAATTTCATTTCCACATTGTGTGATATATGCCCTCTTTCCATTTCCATTTCCCTCTATCTCTTTTTTGCTCTCATTTTGTTCCTCTGGGTGTTGTTGGCCTTAGGGGTGTTGGAATATGTCTTGTTATTTCTTCATATATTTCTGTCAAATCTCGTGGCTGGTTTGCTCCATACGGCCTCCCGGCAGGACTGCTGGATCCATCTTCCTGTCGTCTTCTTCTTCCACGCTTCCTCGTGTCGCCATGGCCACTAAATCCTGGATGGAGTAATGAAATTCCAGGAACCGTATTTTTTGCAAGTTAGCGCATGGGTGCACTTTGCTAACAAACACTCTTGTGTAGTTGTTTTGCTTTCTGTGAGAGTGTGAACACACCAGCACTTTTAACCTTCTTGTTCATCATCTATCAACAGTATTTTGCAGGTCATCGCAGCTGGTGCTTTGCAAGTGTGACTTTCACAGCTAAAACGGGTTGTGTGTGTGTGTGTGTGTGTGTGTGTGTGTAAGAGAGAGAGAGAGAGAGAGAGAGAGAGAGAGTGTGTGTGCATTCCCTTCAGCCCATTTTAATGCGAACAGTCATTTTGCAAACACTATGTATGTTTTCCAACAATATGACGTTAGTGTTGGGGAAGCTACTTTGAAACTGGTTTATCAAGATGAAACTACTAGTCTATCAATACATAATCATACTTTAAAGGGATAGTTCACCCAAAAATGAAAAATCTGCCATTAATTACTCACCCTCTTGTCGTTCCGAGAAGAAATTGTTGAATGAAGTCATTATTTTTGTTTTCTTTGCGCACAAAGAGTATTCTCGTAGCTTCATAACATTAGGGTTGAACCACTGATGTCACATAAACTATTTTAACAATGTCCTTACTACCTTTCTGGGCCTTGAACGTACTTGAAAGCTCTCAGATTTCATCAAAAATACATTAATTTGTGTTCCGAAGCTGAACGAAGGTCTTACGGGTTTGAAACAATGTGAGGGTAAGTAATTAATGGGAGAATTTTTATTTTTGGGTGAACTAACCCTTTGAGTACATAATTTTACACAAAATACAGCAGCAAGTCCCTGTTTTAATAAATGATTTATTGAATCATTCAAATCAAACGATTCGTTCAAAACGGCTGATTCAATTAGAAACTAAACAAAACTAAACAAGTGAGACCATCTGAATGGACAGTTGAATCACTGGCTCAGTCGATTTGTTCAAAAACAGATTCAGTCAAGGAACAAAACGCTGTGTTGTACTGTTCTATAAAACTAATAGCACATTTGTGCTCGCGCACATGTGCTGAGATTCAGAAAAGAACATTGCTTGTGCATTGAAAAAAAAATTTTTGCCGGAATTATAAGGGCATTCTAACTGTATTCTAATAGGTTTCATCGCGCAGTGAATGCTTTTGGACTCTCAAGACACGTTGTCTCCCCCCCCCCCCCCCCCCAAAGTTGGATAATATCAGCTCTGCTATCGTCTCTCAGTCCCTCACAGTCACACATAGGCTACATTATGTCAGGGGGACAAATGCTACTCAAGGAAAAATCATACCTTCTGTAGCCCTGCACGTGATCAACTTTTGCAAAATTCGCAATGCGTGGATTCCAATTGAAATGACTGGATTTCACCTTCAAAAATATCAATGTGAAATTTAATTTAAAGTAAATATGACCACACCTTAAAGTTGCAGAGAACAACATGACATAATAAATTTGCTGCTAATTGTTGGGAAAACTACTGTCACACTATTAAGTTAGTAGCATATGGGAATATTAAGAATAAATTGCATGATACTGCTTCAGTTTCTCAATAAAAGATCATTTATATTTAAAGTTAATGTAGTTAATAACTTGTGGTTCATTTGCAAGATTCGCTCCGTCTAGTTCAGTCATTGAATGAGCCAGTAGGTCAATTCAAACTATAACTTATGAGTTCAAGACAAGATTTTTCAGTCTTTGGCATTAAATGGCTCTTGGTTCCCAACCTTAGTAGCATCACTACTTGTAGCTGATTGCTCCCCAACACTGATGATATGTAATTATCTGTATGAACATGTAACTGTATATCTATGTTCAATCTCTTTTAACACATTAATTCATTGTTCCTCTAGGCATCAAGATGTCCTGCATTGTTTTTTTGTTTTGTTTTTTCTCGAGGATATAATTGTTTTGTTGCGTTTGTGGTGATTAATTTGTGCTCTTTCGGCTCTTTCTGTGTCCATCTAACCAATAAACCCCGTCATTCTCTCCTCTGCCATCTTTTTACTTCTCCATCCATCCCTATGGACCCCCCTCCCCCTTTCTGTGCACCCCTCCCTCTCTGCAGGACTTCTGGCAGGTATGGGGCGTGTGCCAAGTGCATGGGACTGCGTGTGCGTGAATGCGTCATTTAGCCTCTCTAGCGGCTCTACTGAAAATTTCACTAGACCTCTTAATCCTTCTCTCTCTCTCTCTCTCTCTCTCTCTCTCTCTCTCTCTCTCTCTCTCTCTCTCCTTCTTCTCCTTGAGTTGTCAGAGAGGAAATCCACATAAGTTCCCAGATGTGGAGCTCTGGCCAAACAATGCATTAAAAGCCTCTACATTTCATTAAAAATCACTGGATGGGTAATAAAACTCGGCCAGCCTGGGCCAGATGAGCGGAAGAGCTTTAGCTCAGCAGAAAAGAGAGATTTGAATAGTATGACTACAGCAAAGGAGGAGTAAAGTTACTGACAGTGCATTCTCCAGAAGAGCAGAGTGGAGGGGCTGACTGGAGCGAATATCAGGCTGGATCAGATAGCATATGGCCAGATGGTAGTTGTAGCATCAGGGGTGTTTTCTGTTACATCCAGAGTCCAAGAAAAAGAATAAAATAAACTATCAGTGGCGAGTGAATTGTGAAATTTAAATAAATCTTTCTTACTATATATATATAAAATCCTATAAAGTTTAAAAGAACAGCATTTATTTGAAAAGTCTTTACTGTCACTTTTGATCGATTGAATGCTTCTTGCAGAATAAAAATATTACATTTCTTAAATCTTAAAATGACCCCGAACTTTTGAGTGTATATTTCAGTTTTCATTTGCATTTTATAACAACTGTTTAAACTAGTTTTTTTTTTTTTAAGTTGACTTTTTCTCTTTAGTAGACAGGCACAATTTGAATTTGACCCTGATTATGAAATATGTAACACAAGGCATACTTCTTGTACATTATCTTTATTTAGCTAGCTAATAAATAAAAGGTCTTGGTGAGAGTAAATATTTGACACGTTTGCACACGCTTGCAGTCGTGTGTCAGTTTTGTGGCTCTTAAAGAAATGATCTAAAGAAACTGTAAGTGGTGTTACCAGGATGTTGCTATATGTGGGTATTCTGGTTGGTTGCTATGAGGCCGCTTTCTAGCCGAAGTCAAAAGAGCCTATTTCCTCTATGATATTCTGATCTCTAGATATGGCACAGATCCCTCCTTCATTGTAAGTCTATGGAATCTGTATGCCTTTTTTATCATTAGCCAAGTGAAAACCGTAAATCAGAATGCTCCTCACAAAACCACACAGATATTTCATTCAAAACCTCTAACCACAAACACGAGTATGTTTTCCTTAGCGAACACTTCTAATGACTGTTTCCAAACAGCTTTCTCAGTCCACTCCCCTCTTCTGCCATTGTTAGACCAAACAGGTAGTTCCAGCCCAAACTCACGCCATTTGTTGAGCCAGAAGTTGACATGTAAAACCACCCCAGCAAACAAAACTGTTTGAAACCGCAACAGTGTTTACACACAAAGTCAATGACTTACTTAAAGTATCTGCATATTAAATTGCTATTTTAACGTTGACAAGACTTCACCTTTAAAGTGCCCCTATTATGGATTTTTGAAAATTACCTTTCACACAGCTCTAAGTGAATGAAAACATCCTATAAAGTTTTAAATCTGAAAGTGCACCGTGTATAAAGTTATTGTCTCTCAGAAGAAAGAGTCGACTGAATCATTGAAAGGAGTCGTTTTTTTAAACCTTTAAACCTTTTTGACCTTGCATGCATGTCAACCTGTTGCTGAGGACTCCCAAAACCAAAATATGAACCTTTCATTACCCATGATAGGGGCACTTTAAGGCTATGTGTTATTTGAAAAGAGGGCAGTATTGACCTTTACTCAATGAGTAGGACACACCCAGACACAAATACTGCATGTTCAGACCCATCTAGACATTACAACATATATGTGCACACATATACACTCAGTATGCACCACACCCCAGTTTGTGCAAGACCTTCCCAGGACATCAAGGCAGTGATAAGCACTTTGAATTAATGTGAATTGATCTGGAAGATTCTGCCAGTCCATTCTGCTGACGCCCACCCGTGTTACCCACACGCGCAAGGTCTAAGCGTGTGCACATGTGCAGTGGCGTCTGTTATGGAATAGTGTTGAGGGAGGCCAGCTGCTATCTCTCCCTGCTGAATTATTGAGCGTAGAGACTCTTCTTTGTGTGCTGTACAGTGAAAGCAAGAGTGCGTGTTATGTGCATGCATGTGCAAATGCTCATGTTTATGAATAATGCAGCACTGGGTATCAGAGCAGTGAGCCATAGGCCTTAGTCAGGGTAGTGCCATATTTGATTTCAGATGAGAATGGATGCGAGGCTCTGAGGGATGGAAGTACAGTGTGTTCAATACTGTTTCTGCCAGTATGGCAACTGTTCAGCTGGAGAAACTTTTAGTAGACAAAAGCTCCATAAAACAGTTGAGTTTTGAAAGTTACATGTGATCGAAGAAATCATAAATCTTTCACGGCCTCGTTTTCATCTATATGAAATTGAATATGGCGTCCACCATGTTGGTGTTAGACAACTGTAAAAAAAAAAGAAAAAAAAAGAAAGACTTCTAAGTTGTAAATAAAACAGAGTATTGATGTTTTGCAAGAAAATGCTATTTCAGTCTTTTTACTTCCATATTTTGTTTGTGTGTTACTTGACGTTTCTGACTCGGCAAACACTCTCAAATAATTTTTGAACAGAGTCAACCCTGAATCCATCCTAGAGTTTTAACCTAAAGCAAGCTTTAAAAACCAATAGGTTTTTTTTAATTTTATTTATCTTTTAAATTGACCTTTTTATATTATTTCAGCTTGTTACTCACCATGAAAATAGCCAAAGCAGCTGGAGCAGCTTTAAAACTCCAACTGACTTGACATTTTCAGTAATTATTTGTGAAATTTACTAGCAATTTCTGTGTGAAAATGTTTCGAAATGAATCCTAACACCAAGAATCGCCTCAAAGGAGTCAATTATGTCATGATACAATAATTAATAGTCAATAACAATGGCAGTAAGTTTCACAGTTTACAGTTAAACTGAATATCACAACAAAAATAATAAACCTACCTTGATTTAAAAAAATACTAATATCGACAAATGAAATGAAAATAGCATGGAGCCTTTAAATGTTTTTCATTTAAGTAAACACTGCTTGAAGTTAATAAAAGAATGAATAACTACATAAACCGTTAATAATACACTTGAAAGCAGTAGAGAAAATAAAAACAAGTTGAAGTTGACGATAGAAATAAAACAACTGAACAAAGATACAAGTTAGGTAAACTGTTTAAGTACAATTTCATTATCTAAACTATCTACACAAATCTAAATTTTGAACACTATAATAAGTGCATGCATCATATAACAAAGACAATTTAAAATAAAGTGTTAACTTAAATTATATTCCTAATCAAATGTTTAATAAAAGTGTTTAAACTATTTTTTTTTTTTTGAGCATTCGCACATGCATGTATTTGGCTATAATGATCTGGTGTTTAAGAGTTTATAAACTAGCCTACTAAAGTGTTGCTGGCCGATGTTTCTGGGGAGGACTAGTATTTTTGTTACACCAGTGTTTTCTTGGCTGCTGACTTAATCTTGTACATTTAGTCTGTGGTGGCAGCACTCTGGTATTGAATTGAGTTGGTATTCGGACTATAGACACACTGTTAAAAAAAAGAAAAAAAAGCTGAGCCAACTTAAAATTTTAAGGCAACCAACTTCAGCAGATTTTTTAGTTTGCTCAACTTGTTTTTGTGGGAGATTCTCATTTTTTTGTTGTAGAAACGTAAAACGAAAAATTTGCTGAAGCTGGTTACCTTAAAATTTTAAGTTGGCTCAACTTTTTTTGTTTGTTTGTTTGTTTTTTACAGTGCAGAGTAGTATTTATTATTATTATATAAATATTGACTTACTAAAGTACCAGTGTAGTTTACATCCCAAGTCAAGTCTGGAATGATGGGTCTAATGATCATTATTGTCATTTATGTGAATAGTATCAATTCAGTGGCTAATTGAATTGTCTCATTCTATTATTATTAAGGAGTACATTTGTGTTACTGCTCAAGCACATAAACAGCCAAGTCACATTGTACCTGTTTTTTTTTTTTTTTTTGGCATTGTTCAAGAAGGCTCATTTGTGATTACTGGACAAGGATTTATAAAAATATTAATAATTTCATAAAGATTGCAGGAGAGGACAATATCAAGTGTTAATTCTTGTAATTAATAGACAAAATTACTGCAACTGTCAGCAATAAGTTAAAAAAATGTCTTGAGATGTAAGGATTCGACTTAGTCAGTAAGTGCCCCCTAGAGGTAGACATGTCTCACAGGAAAGAGTTATCAAGTGGAACTCACAAACCTGAAAAGGGTTGTTTTTCATCTCAAAAATCGAAAGAAATATATATATATATATATATATATATATAAATAAATTTTTTATGACCATTAAGATTTGTTTTTAGATTTAGCATTTCAATGACAATCTCCCCAAATTTCACACATTATGTGTAAGAATTTCTCAATGTTATTTGTAAAAAAAGAAAAAAAAAAATTGTTATAGTATTGTGGTTGTACTTAATAATATTCAAATATATACTGTATTACAGTATAGTATTTCTGCAATACAGTTACTGTGAGGATGGTTGCATTTAGGAACAAATTGTGCTTTATTGTCATAAAAAATGTCACAATGTGAAAAGTCCTTCAAATAGGCTTAAATTTTTTTTTTTTTTTTGTCTGTGTCATTTCTTTTACTTTTGATTTTGGGATGAAATGTGACCAGTATCTGATCTCTGGCAACTCAAAAAGACGAATGTTCCTCCTCTCTGTCTCTCTCTCTTGCTGTCTCTCTGATGGAAGCGGCGGCCTGTGCCTGTGCTTTAGATCTGTGCATGAATGCCTGCGACTGACTGGCTGCAGGACAGGCTTCTAGTGGGATGGGGTAGAGCTGGCATTATGTAGCACCCCCTGCCTGCGCTCGATGACACCACAGTTTGCCCTGGATCCAGAAACACATTCTCCCTTTCTTTAATCTCTGCTCACTGGGCCTAAAACTGCATGAACACCAAGCACACAGCATGAGTTGACTAACGATGGGTCAAAGTTTATGTTGTTTTGGACAATCCCTCAAACTCTTGTAGGTACCGCTATGTACTGTGATGCCACCGTGATCATGTGATGGATGGGTGGGTGGTAGGGGGTGGAGCCTGCTATGTGTGGGATGCTCATAGGGCTGCCACCATGGAAACCAGTCTGATGTCCTGCAGCTGACCTTTTTTTGACCTTTCGGTTCAGCAAGTGCCTTCAATGGACAAGTGAAGCGGAGAAGTGGGAATCAGACAGTAATACATGTACACTTCACTCTGAATTTGGTTTGCATTTGTCACATTTAAAGTTGATAATGCACACACAAATTTGAATCATTTAATGTCATTACAAACCTATAGAACACAAAAGAAGAAAATTTGAAGAATGTTCACGCTGCTCTTTTCCATATAATGACAGGCTGTGAAGCTCCACAAAGGACAAAATAGCACAACAAAATCCTCATAAAAGTAGTCCATATGACTTGTGTGTTATTTTTCAAGTCGTCTTAAAGTCTTGTTTGTATGAGGAACAGACAGTTAAATCTTTTCCTTCACCGTAGCTCTCAGATCTGTGACATTAAAAACATTATGTGGTTACAGGAAAAGCAAGAAAGAGTAGAGTCATTGACGACAAACCTGCTGCGACTAACTTTAAAGGTGCCATAGAATGGAAAACTGTATTTACCTTGGCATAGTTGAATAATAAGAGTTCTGTACATGGAAATGACATACCGTGAGCCTCAAACACCATTGTTTCCTCCTTCCTTATGTAAATCTCGTGAATGCAAAAGACCACTGAAAAATAGACGAATCAGAACATAATACCGACTGTGACGTAACAGTCAGGATCACTAATAGTTACGCCCCCAACATTTGCATATACCCACCCATGATCTAGGCCAGCCGCCAGCCGAATTATCAGAAGTTCTGCAGGTATTGTGAAGAAACAAGCGAGGACAACAGCGAAAATGGCAGATCATGGAAATAAATGTTATGTTTCCAGGCTGTACAGGGGTTGTGAAGTGCAGGGATGGGTTGGTGTCTGCATTCAGAAAGGTACGGAAAGCAAATAATGCATTCTAATAAAATAATGCAAGCCACTAAAGGGACATGGTTAGCTCCTTGCTAGCGGTAGCCTGTTACATTGCAGTACATAAGATTTCACTTACCACATATACAGTGTAAGGAGAGATGACTGAGGATGATGGTGAATGATTTACAGATCCTGAGCACCACTGACAAGCATCTGATCTTGTAAAATGTGTGGTAAGTACTGCAGCTCCATAGTATAAACAGAGTTTGTGCGATTGCGAATCTCGAAAGTGAAAGTGAAACTAAAAAGCATTTTATATAGAGTATAATTACCCAATGATATAACTGCGAGAAAAAAGTATTGAAATATATATTTTTCCTGTTTCCTTCCTGCTGTGTGAGCTACTGAAATGAGCCGCACTGTAAAACAGCCAATCAGAGCAGAGCTCAACATTATTATTCATGACCCGTCCAAATTATGTAATAACAGACCAGTTCATTCTAGGGAGAAATCCTAGGGTTGTAAATGGACATGTAAAACCATTTCTGGAGAATTTTTGCCCTTACCTAAGCCACATACCTTCTATGTAGATATCAGAGAACAATCTGAAATATTGTATCAATGCATTCTATGACACCTTTAATGATGCAAAGTGCAAATAGGATTTGAGAGATAGGATTGAGGGTCCAATTCTTTTGAAAATCTTCTTAAATGTAACCTCAACCTAAATGTCTAAGTTTCTCATACAAAGCTATTGTATGAGTCGTATGGACTAAAAAAACAGGAAATGCAGTCATATGGACTACTTTTGGGATATTTTGTTGTGGTGATTTTTGGAGCTTGACAGATTCTTTCCCCTTTTACTTTTGTGTTCACTGGACTAAAGGTACTGTTGACAGATTGGTATTTATTATAATGTTTTTTTGTTTGTTTGTTTTGTTTTGTACTGAAGTAATAGTGCAGTTTACATCCTGAATCTGGAATGACGAGTCTAAATGATCAGTATTCTAATTTGTGTATTTTCAATTCAGTGTATGTATGGGTTTATTTGGCATTTGTAGTGAATGTATGAATTAGTGTAGTGGATGTGGACAGTGGCTTTTTTCCTACGTCACTTGGGTGTATTGTGTCCAAACTGAGCTTTGTGTGGTGCTCTCTTGAGGTCCTATTTTATTTCCTTTTTTTTCAACACGCTCTTAAAGATAAAGATATGAATGGGTGTGTTGTTGATTGGCGGTTCCTACTGCTGGCTGCCATCATGTTATTGATGGGTTGCAGAACAGGCCATTACTTCTGAAAAGAACTTCTGACCACAAATGGGATGTATTACTAGTAAAAGGATGATGTAATTCTGGTTTGGCAAGCAATCTGATTTATTGTTGATAGAAATTAATATTGTGGAGTTTGTGTATAAACTGCAGCAGTTCATAATAAATAATCTTGTGAACATGATGAATGATTAGCAATGATTGAATCAAACCCACTCAGAATTCAGACCATTTTTAACGATTTTTTAAAATTATATCCCAATATGTGTCTACTCCTATTGGTATGTCTCAGGAGGAGAAGTCACAGTTTACTGTGTTCTTCATTTTTGATTCAACATCAACACTTAATGCACACTTGTGTTTATCTCCATTGCATTGTATTGCAAAAGATGCAAAGAATGCATCTGCTCTCTGAGGGCAAGTTATTTGGAGACATGCAGATATGAGAAATGTATTAGACTATAAGTGTGTTCAGGAGCATGCTAAAATGCAATTTATAGATCATCAATATCAGTTCATTTCCGCACATTTGGACGGACTGCTTTCAAACCAATTGCAAATCATATCAAATTTAGAAAACCACTTTTACACCGAGCATTGATGTCAAATGGACTTGAGTCCACACCAAAAGCCTGAAAGCAGAATCCTTGGAAAGCTCACCAGTGTCATTTGATGCAAATCCGGACCCAGTCTTCCAGTTTCCTTCATTTGGAGAAAGCCTGAATTTTGTCTCTGGCTTAGTTTAGAACAGTACCGTAGCAGCATTGTTTGTGAAGTGTGGGTTCATCCAGATCTGAATCTGGAGTGCGATCTGAGACTTCACAAACACATCCATCTCTCTGTTATCTGAGCTCTGGAACTAAAGGAGCAGAAGCACTGATAAATTATAACAACTTTGTTAAATTACAATGCCGCAGAACAGCCGACATTACACACACAATACAATGTCTGGGCCTAACACAAAGCAATATGGGATGTTGGTGCCATATCTCAGTTCAGGCGATTGGCAGCATAAAGCTTCCTTTGGGAAACCGGCACCTGTGAAGTGTTTCCAAATGTCCCACAGAGACATCTTACTTCCAGTGCTACCTGCATACTGCAAACTGCTGCACACAGCTCTTGCCAAATATCGGAGGGGGAACAAGAATGAAGCAAGCTGAATATAAGAACCAGAGAGGGAAAAAAAAAACAATAATAATGGGCCTACATAAACTGTATTTTTTAAATCTAAAAATGCAACAGCTTGATTTGTCGAAAATAGAGCTAATGGTATTTCCAGCTAGCCTACTCTCAGAAAAAAAGGTACAAAAGCTGTCACTAGGGCGGTACACTTTCAAAAGGTACTAACAACATGTAAAATGTAAGTACTGATATGTACTTACATTATACTAATATTTAGATTATAGGTTCTAATATGTAACCTTGAGGTATTTATATGCATAAATAAGGTACAAAGGTGTACCTTTTGAAAGGGTCGTGTCCCAATGACAGCTTTTGTACCTTTTTTCTGAGATGGATAACTGATGTACCTATTATTCAATCGCCACAGACCAGTGGTATTTCAAAGGTGTTTACAAGCCCGACCAAACTTTTCTGGAAAACTTTGGCCAGATTTTGTTCGAAATGATGTTACAGCAATTTGTTCTTCGATACTTCTTGAAGTGTATCGGGGGTTTATCGGGGGTCCATCTAGCGAGAACATGTCCTATGGACATCCACCTAAGAACAAAAACAAACTGTAGAACAAATTTTCCTAAAGCTCTACTTTTAACATTTTAACTAACAAGAACATTTGGAGAACTTCTAAGGTACTAACAGGACTGTGCTGAAGGATCTGGCCTGCTTGCTAGCGCTTGGACACAGAACAGAAAGTAGTTGGTCAGTGCTTGCTCTCTCTATCCTCTCCACATAAACAGTGGCACTGAAGATTAATTGGGCTGTCTTCTCAAGATCGGAGTCACAAGTCAAATGATTGTAACCTTTTAAATGAAAGTTAAGTATGGAGGAGTGTCTGGCCCTGCCAGTTTTGCCTCTGCAGCAGCTCACAGATTTAGACCAATTTAAGGCAGATTTAGAGCAAGCATCGCAGGCATATTGTGCTATAGTGCCTCTTTTAAGCATTTTAAGCTGTCTGTCTTACATTTTGTAAGACTGAGTGTTTTCACAGTAGCCCTTTTGGTGTGGCCTTAAGTTTCACTTGAAAGTGGGGATCTGGGATGCGCTTTATATTGATTCCTGAATAATTGCAATTAATGTAAGTGTCATTTGTTAGTGATTAAAATTTAGTCATGAGCATCAAATTTGTATATTTTACTTTGTACATTTGACTACAATAGTTTGCAATTGATAATAATGTGGAAAATTACAAAAATGTGTCAAGACTTGAACAAATAAGTGATGTATCAACATAAACAAAATACAACGTATGACAACTGTCCTTGTGATAACTTTTACTATGAGTTTGCTGAAGAATTATATGTGGTTTAGCATGTCCTACCACGCACATTTTTCACTTCATTGTCGGTGCAAATATAATTTGTAATAGTGCGTTTATGTTGAGGATGTAGCTGATTAATATCATGTAAGATGCGTTTGAATAAGCTAATTAGCAAAGTGGTGCAAACGGCTATTCAGCTCTTTCAGCTCAAGTGGGTCAAGTGTAGCCAGCGTCAGCTGAATCATCATCTTGACATATTTTCATCAGCAGTGTGCAGTAAAAATGTTTCATTATCTTTTAAAGTAACTCATCTTTGTTATCACTGATGAAAAAAAAAAAAAACTCATCAACCAACTTTTTCTGCTTGTCTCAGAAGAAATTGTTCTTTGCACCTCGAAAACAGACTAAATTATTTGAAATGTGGAGCAAAAAATTCACTAGTAGTGAATTCCTTCTTTGTGTGTGTGTGTGTGTGTGTGTACCTGGTATTCCCTACATTATGAGGACCAAATGTCCCCATAAGTAAAGCAGTAAATTTTGACCTTGTGGGGACATTTTCTTGGTCCCCATGAGGAAACAAGCTTATGAATCATGAAGAATGAAGCGTTTTGAAATCTGAAATAGCAGAAAGTTTTGTGTGAGGGGTTGCTTTAGGGTAAGGCAATAGAAAATATAGTTTGTACCATCAAAATCTACAGTGATGGCACACACTAGAGGGCTAATCAAATCAAACACTGAGCTGCCAACAATTTCAAATGTATCCTAGCAGTTATAGAGTTTATATGGTTAGAAATATCATAAAAATGGAGAAAAAATGCTCCAGGGGACCAAAGGGTTTTACGCATTTTTACACTAATGCCAAGAATTTAAAACAAGTTTGAAGCAGCCTAAAACTTTTCATGCCCAATATGATATGAGCACCAACGAGAGTTGTGTGAGCTCTGAATACGTCTCGGGGTTCTCTGGCCGGATGCTTGAGGAGCTTGTTAGAAGATTACTCATTAAATACATAGAGCTGCCTGCTTAATAGTTTTCCAAGGCTCTTTCTTTCTTTATTTCTTTCATTATTTCTTTATTTCTTTCATTATTTCTTTCTTTCTTGTATATGCAATAATTAGGGTTAGAGGTTTGTTCAGACCTGAAGTAAAAAAAAGTTTCAGTGGGAAATCTTACTTATTTTGATCTACCGATGCTAAAGTGAAGGTGGAGGCATGTATCGTGTGTTATCGGCTTGTATCATGTCGTCACAAAGGGAGTGTGTGTTCAGTGGGAAGTATGCTGCATAAATGTGTTTTTGTGTGTTAGCATGACGTGAAATGGGCTGGATTTGGGTGTTTGCAATGGTGTGTTTTTATACACTTATGGTGTGTGGTGGGCCTGATTGTCTGTTCAATGGTCAGGTTGTTTTAATCCGTTCTTTCTTCCCCTTTACTCACTGATGGGATCCACCCCAGACAGAGGTAACATGATACATCGGCAGAAACTGAGCTCTGGCATGCTATTTGTGTGTGTGTTTGTGTGTGTTTGTGTGTGTGTGTGTATGTGTGTTTGTGTGTGTTTGTGTGTGTGTGTGTGTGTGTGTGTGTGTGTGTGTGTATGTGTGTGTGTACTTCCACACTTGAGGATTCTGATTCTTTCTGTCTTTCTTTTGCCAAAAACAGGTAGAAAACTGTGTTCACACCACTATGTGGAGTCACCTTCGTTCATGCTCATAAAATTTGAACCAGTTACCTTCAGAAATGTCAAATACAGTGTTATCTTGCGATTTGTGAAGCGAAGTCAGTGATTGTCGCACTTACTATGTTGTTCAATACAGACATATCTCAAAATCATAGTAAGCTGCCTATACCTAGACAGCATTCTTGATCCTTATATTAGGCCACTCATTTGATGCTCAAAAATGTTGTTATAGGTAAGCAACCCACTTGATTTTCCCACCTTGATTTGATTGTTTGAACATGTTTGTTGTCCAAAAATGCTGTCTAGGTAGGCAGCTCTTGGTTTTGAAACATATGTGCTGATCTATAAGTGACACTTATGAAATGTCTGTTTTGACACCCTTTTCGTGATGTTTTATTTTTGGTTGTGTCTTGTATGACTCTGCATCACTTGCATGATTCTACTGTGCTGTGTTAGCATGCTAGTTTCCTTCTCTCTGCTGATAAGCTCTTAAACAGGGCTCAGATGCTCCATATGGTGTTCAGCAGAAGCATTGCTGACTCTCTCCTCTCTTTCTCTGTGGGCGCCTGTAGAAGATCTCTCAGGACAGAGAGAAGTTTGCCGACGAGGACAGCATTTTCTACACACTGGGAGAGTGTGGACTCATCTCTTTCTCTGACTACATCTTCCTCACAACTGTCCTTTCCAGTAAGTGTATTTTGTGCATTTCCTTTATTTATTTATTTATTTTAAAAGATCCGATTTGGTGTTTCATCTTTATTATGACATGAGAGTGGAGAGCAGACAGGAAGTGAAGTGCGAGAGAGAGAGGGGGGTAGGATCCGGGAAATGTCCTTGAGCCGGGATTCGAACTCGGGACGCCTGTAATGCAATGGCGTTTAATGTCGACGCACTGCCCACTAGGCTAACCAACGTGTATTTCTTTTCTTTCTCTTTTTGTTCTGCTAGCTATTATGACAGTGTTGTTGGACTTAATACTGACACCTACTGGTGTGGATGAAGCATCATAAAAGCAAATGTTTGCTCTTTGTCACCTGGTAGTTTATTCCGAAACTAGACGTTTATGATAATAAGGGAAAAAAGTGAGCAGTATTGGGTCATGTGATTTCAACATGGCTGCCACCATGATGGTGGAGCACCCTTACGTTAGTCTCAGCTTCAGACATCTCGCCCACGGACCGCTGGCTGAACGTCTGATGCATACGGCACGCTTAGCTGTAAACACTTCAGGAGTTTCGAAGTCGTCATTGGATTGGTTGAATTATACAGGATTCCCGGGAGATGTGTGTGTCGCGTTCTTTAACGTTCCACCTGGAAACAAAGATGCCGTGACGTCAAACCCCCCTCACGAAAGCCGTCGTGTTTACAACTGTGACGACGAGCGCTTATCAGGATCAACTAAACGCTGGATTTTCAAAAGTATGTGAAAAATGTAAAGTTCGCGGCGTAGAATCTTTAAAATATGTCTGAGAGTTTTACACACCGGTCTGTTATTGTGACGACATTTCCACGCCCCTAAACATGACGCTGAACGAAACAAACTGTGATTGGTTGCTTTACCTGTCAGTCATATGGCCTCTTGGGCGGTCCTTGGCCATTCAAAGCGGCCAAGGTTCCCAGACCTTCTGCCATCAGTCTGAAGCTTTTGTTTTTTTATAAGTTTTAAGTGAAATGATTGATAATAGTGAAACACATTTTTATTTTAAATTCAAATTTTTTTTTTACATTTCTTTATAAAATTTCACATGCTGAATATGAAAATCACATTACTTTTAACTTTCATTACCTAACCCACTAGAATATTCCAGAATGTTACAGAAATTTCTAGAATGTTCCCATCTTTGCAAAAGCAAAATAGATGCACAATTAGTACAAAAAATGTAAGTAAAACAAATTTTTGTCACATTGTGTAATATTTTATAACTGTTAAGAAATGCAGAAATAGCATCTGTGTGTTAGTGAAAGTAAATACTGTCACATCTTTGGGTTGCAAACTCTGTTTTGTCCCTTTGCAGCTCCTCAGAGGAACTTTGAAATCGCCTTCAAGATGTTTGACTTGAACGGAGACGGAGAGGTCGACCTTGAGGAGTTTGAGCAAGTAGGTGAACACAAAGACCTTCAAAGGTACAGATGAACACATTTTATTAGTACTCTGTCAGAACCTCTTTTTTTTTTTGCAAAATTGTTCCTTGAGGGGTTCCACAGCTTGTGACTGGGTCAGTATCCTCAAAGGGACATCTTGGTACCTTATTTCTCCTAAAAGCTTCATAGCTACACTATGAGGGTACATATTACTATTCTAAGGTACTAATACTATTTAGGGATAGATAAAGGGTACAAGGTTGTCTCTTTTATTATGTACTACCCCAGTGACAAGCTGTTACTGCACCTAAAGGTACAATTTATTTTTCTGACAGTGTAGTGGCCGTTTGTGTATTTTGGTTACACGTGTGTTTTCAGCTGTTTGTTTAGCTTACGTTTGTTCCTCAGGCTATATTTGCCTTTCATTTGCAAAGTCACTGTGAGTCATTCACCTGGTAGTATTAGGTCTTTCTCTTTCCCAAAGCATTCTGGGTATATACAGTGCCTGTTGGTAAACACACAGTATGTGCTCATCCATGCAAATATAATCGCCACATCAAAGGGAATATATTTAATGCTCTTGTCTGAGGACGTGGACCTCGAGAAGGCAACATTCAAACCACAACTGATGCAAAGGGTCAGAGCATAGTACATTGCCTGTTGTGTTGGCCCGGGTTTTAAGAAGTTTAGTTAGAAATGGAAATGTAAAATAATTTACCAGTGAAAAAATGAGTTGCTTCTCAAATAAGATCTTTTTTAAGTTCTGTTGAAACCACATTATTAAGTGTCATTGGCATAATCTTTGGTTTAACCTTCAATTCAAAGTCAACACGAAATCAAATTGACCCTATTTACCAGTGGTGGAGGTAACGAATTACAACTACTCACGTTACTGTAATTAAGTAGTTTTTTCGGGTACTTGTACTTTGTTGAGTAAATTTTTAAAGCTGTACTTTTACTTGTACTTAAGTACAAATTTAGCAAAATAATCTACTTCGTTACTTTTAAATCATAGTTCGTTACTGAGTAGGCTACGCCCACAATTTGAATTCATAGTCAAAACTTTGTCGGCAACAGACCAATAAACAGACCAATAAAAGCCCTGATATCTGAACCGGGAAAAGCTGCCACTGCAGCATGTTTTGAAGGAGCTGATCGGACAGTGAGGGAGCTCAATGTAACTTGGACTCAAAGTTTGGAGAAACAAATTACATGGTAGTGTTATCTAAACATCTATATTTTGATACCAATAATGAAATATCTGACACGGTTCCATTACTCATTCTCCACAGTATCTACCGTCTATACACTGACACACGCTGCGTCTCTCTCCTCTCAGACCGCGAGTTTGACAGTCTGAATATCCGCGCGGGATTGCAGATATTCTGCATAATTTTAATCATTCCCGCTTAAATGTGGCGAGCGCTTTATTGTAACATGAGAACGTCATGCAATCGCAGAAAACTGGATGCGAGCTCTCAAATAGGCCTGACTTTATACAAATGAACTTCTTGCCCTCTCACTCCAATATTGCTTGTGCAATCGCGATCTCTCCTTGCTTTTAAAGTAGAAATAATTTCTTTGTGAAAGGTTATCAACCAATCAGAATCCACGCCTGACTGATGGAAATGCTGGAAATTTTATTGGCTGTAAATGAAATGCACTAGAAAGCCTTTCAACAATCAAAGATAGAACTTTAATTTCTTTACAATGTAAATTTATGCTAGAAATGTTTTGGAATGGGATATTTGTCTGATTTGTACATATAAATATCCTAGTCTGTCTAACTGCATCACTACATTGTACAGACATTACAGGTCAAAGACATCCATTTATCAAAATAAACAACATTAAACGGCTTTTAAATCACTGCTTAAAAAAAATTCAGTGTTGTCATATTTCGAATACCTCAACTAAATTGAGGTCATTTGTTTTATAATTTTATTACTGACTGTGTACTTGTCTTTTTTTGTAAATTCAATTCAGTTTGAAATCAAATTTGAAATCGTGCTTTCTTGTGCTGTAAGCTTTTGCAACAAAGTTACCCTATTTTAAAGACACAAATACACAGAATGAGCAAATGTTTAAGATTGAGATTTTTGTAAAGGTAATTGATCACTGTTTATATGTATATACATACAAGCCTGTATGAAAATATGTTTATCATATAAAGCGAACGTGTCATTTTAGAAGACTTGGATTAAGCCACTCAAAGCTTGACATAATGATTGCCTTGAAAAAAATGGATGGACAAAAAAAATTGAGATATTAAAATACCTATATGGCAGTATACAGTATGTGGTAGTTTTGCCAATGGTATTGAAAATGATTAAAGTTGTCATGAAATCAAAAAATGACCCTACTTACTTTTTTAGTGCACATTACTAGTCTTGTGGTGAACAATTAAATTTTGCAAGTCAATACACAGAGAAAAAAAAAATGGTCTGCCGTCGTAATCTTTAAACAAAAACTGAAAAATTGCTTCTGCTCTGGAATGGTGTTCTCGCTCTGATGACGTCAGTTTGACAGAATCCTCTTGTTAAGTCATGATGTAAGGACGGCTGTTTCTGGGTCCATGCCTCTACTTATTTCACTTGAGAATACTATCTCAACAGCAATCTATGAGCACTATTTAATACTACATACTGTATATAAGCTAAGCGTATAAAAATATTGCTGTGCAGTATACAGTATGTGGTAGTTTTGCTGTGTCTCCATGATCACAGTGTCCCAGACACTAATATTTTAGTTGAAACACTGTCTGACCATCTGGGATTTCAGTATAGATAAAGGTTAGGGTTATAATTTTTCAGTATTACATGACATCATGGGTGTATATCAGCACAGTTTGGTGTTTTCTTGTGATGTCTGACAGAGCGTTAGGACCCAGAAGTGGTGAAGCGTGATGTCAGACTTAACAATCAGATATTCTTAACCACTCCTATCAACCGTGAATCTGCTCTGAGCAAGAGGTGGAGAGGAGGTGCGCCACAATAAAACCCTGCCCTTTATTCAGTATTCTGTTTCACTTGAAAATGCATCACAACAATGACGTCAGTTGCAATGTTCGGTTCATGGGGACCTTAATATTGATATTTTCCAAGGTATTGAAGTTAGAAATAACTGTATCATGACCACTAATTCACGTACTTTGCTAATAAGTTAAAAGTGGGTTTTGTTCAAAGCAGCTATTATCCACATAGATATTTGATATGAATGAATACGAAAATCATTAAATATCGCTGGCCAAAAAGTAACTAGTAACTAGTACTCTGAGTAGTTTTTGAGAAGAGTAATTTGTACTTTTACTTAAGTACTGTTTTGACGCCAGTACTTTTACTTGTAATTGAGTATTATTTCAGCAATGTAACAGTACTTGTACTCAAGTACAAATTTTCAGTACTCTTTCCACCACTGCTATTTACTTTATTGCATGTTCATAGACTTTTTGCAATATGTATGATTAGTGCATATTCCAAAAAATAAATAAAAATAATTTTTGTTCCACCTCTAAAATGACTTTCTTTTATGAGATGAATTCTTCATTCTCTTATTGATTATTTAACAACCACTTTTCACAATCTGATTGATGACTGATAGATAACTGCTGTTTAATTACATTTATTAAAATGGTAACACTTTCCAATAAGGTTCATTAGTTAACATCAGTTAACAAGATTAGTAAACATGAACTAAGAATGAACAATTAATCTTAGTTAGTTAATTTCAGCATTTACTAATGCATTATTAAAATCACAAGCTGTGTTTGTTATCATTAGTTAATGCACTGTGAACTAACATGAATAAACAATCAACTGTATTTTCATTAACTAACATTAACAAAGATTAATGAATAGTGTAATAAATGCATTGTTCATTGTTAGTTAATACATTAACTAATGTTAATAAATGACACCTTATTGTAAAGTGTTACCATTAAAATTAATTATTTAAACAATTGCGCTCATTAACCTAATATAAGCTACTTAAACGTGGCCAATAAGTTGCGTATTAATAGCATGTGCGGTCACAGGCACGGATTTATCACAGATCGTCCCATTGAAGAATTTAAGGTTAGAGCTGTTTGTTTTTACTCCCTCTCATAACATCAGTCTTAGACTCTATTAAGGGAATATATCGGTCTAAAAATGCTTAATCTTTAGCGGCAATTCAGCCCTCTTGGAATGATTGATTACGCAGCAGTATATATTTATGCAGTCATTTATTGATTTATTGATGGTAGTCTTTTGCTGCTTCTGTCCAGAACCGCACATACATCACTGCCCTTATTCCCAGAGAGCCTCAGGAGCTAAAGACGCTTGATATCCCAGACAGTCTTTTGGGTTTAGGGTTCCTTCTGAACCTCCACCGGTCCCTGGACCCCTGAACATTTACACCTTGAGTTCCTCCCAGAGCTCTGTGGAGTTCAGCTTAAGCTCAGTGTTCATCAGTGATTGATAAATAATACGTTTAGAAATGAAAGACTGAGGCTTCTGAAGAAGAGAGGAACTTCTTTCTCTGTCCTCCTCTTCTTCTGTCCTCGTGGAGCATGGCGAGGCTCCTCGACCAGTACACAGAGAGCTATGTTCCTCCTTCTTTTCCTCCTACCAATCCATCTTCTTCTCCCTCTTCCTTAATTTCTCCATCCATCTACTTCCCTTCTTCCTCATCCTTTTTCATTCTTCTTCTTCTTCTCCTTATCCTCATTCTTCCCCCTTCTCCTCCTCCTTTTCTACTTTTACTCCTCTTCCTCCTCCTAATTATGTTCCTTCGCTTTCTCTTTCTCCCCTATCTTCTTAACCTCCTCTTCTCCCTTTTTTATCCTCATACTCCTTTTCTTTTCATCCTCTTCCTCCTTCTACTGCTGTTCCTCCTCCTCCTCTTCTCTTCCTCCTTCGTTTCCTCAACCTCCTCCTCCTCTCTTCTGACTCTTCTTCTCATCATTTTCCTTGTCCCCTTCTTCTCCTCCTCCTCCTCCTCCTCATTCCCTTCTTTCTGCTTGTTCTTCTTCTTTTTGTCTTCTCTTCATCCTCATCCTGTCCATCCTGTTCACCTGTCCTCCTTCTCATCCTTTCTTCTTATTTCTTCTTTTTCTTTGTCTTCTCTTCATCCTCATTCGCCTTGTCCTCCTCCTAAGTATGTTCCTCTGCTTTCTCTTCCTCCTCTACATTCTTAACCTCCTCTTCTCCCTTTTTATCCTCATACTCCCCTTCTTCTCATCCTCCTCCTCCTGCTCTTCCCCCTCCTGCTCTTCCCCCTCCTCCTCTCCTCTTCCTCTTTCATTTCTTCAACCTCGTTCTTCTCTCTTCTGACTCTTCTTCTCATCCTCTTTCTTCGTTTTCCTTCTTCTTTTTCTTTGTCTTCTCTTCCTCCTCATTCTCCTGGTCCTTCTTGTCTTCCTCCTCCTCCTGCATCGCTCTCTGTTTTCTCTCTGCTGTTGTTCGGTGTGGAGTGTATTCTGGTGTGATCTGGCAGTCATCACGTCGTCCAGGTGGATACTGTGCCTTGTGTTAGAGGAGATTCCTCCTCCCTTGAATGCCTTTTGTTACTTTTGATATTTACATGAGTTATTATTTCTGTTTTTCCAGGTTCAGAGTATCATTCGTTCTCAGACCAGCATGGGCATGCGACACAGGGATCGCTCCACCACAGGAAACACTCTGAAAACAGGAGGCTGCAGTTCAGCCCTCACCACCTACTTTTTCGGGGCAGACCTGAAGGGCAAGCTCACCATCGGCAGTTTCCTGGAGTTCCAGAGGAAATTACAGCACGATGTGCTAAAGCTTGAGGTACGGCACAGAAGTCGGGGAAGATGGAGAAGTGTAGATTACATATGAGAGATGACAGAAAAATAAATTGAGGTTGAAAGTTGTCAGCTAATGTCACCAATGGAAGCACAGACTCATCCATAATTTACTACTGCAGCCTCCTTTCCAGGACAGCACGCAATATTCTGTGTGGAATAAGGAGACATTAAACCTAATTTAGTGTTATAAGAAAGAAAGAGAACAATACTCACAAGATACCCAAAGGTAGTGATAAAAGGGTCTAGATAAGAAGTGTTGATTTCCCCTTGTGTCAGCTTGTCACCTTGTGCGAAAGCAGGAATAATGTGAAAAAAATTTACTATTTAAAATAAATGCTTTCTTTTTTTAATATATTTTAAAATGTAATTTATTAAAGCTAAATTTTCAGCATCATTATTCCAGTCTTCAGTGTCTACATGATCCTTCAGAAATCATTTATTATTATTATTATTATTATTATCATTATTTAAAGACAGACAGACTGACAGATAGATGCAACGACTTGAAGAAACCGTCCTAAAAGCTACCTGAAAACTGTGCAAAGGCTGTTCACACCAAATGTTGATTTGATTTAGTTAATAGAAGTAGATTGCTAAATGAAACCTATTTATGACATAATGTTTTATCTATCGATCTATTATTATTATCTATCTATCCATCCATATACATATGTGTGTGTGTGTGTGTGTGTGTGTGTGTGTGTGTGTGTGTGTGTGTGTGTGTTAATTACCCACTAACAGGTCTGTGAGTAATTTTTGTAACTGTCTCAGTTTCTTATGTTTCTTCATGTAATCGCAGACAGACTGGATGATGATCAGATCAGATCTCTGTCTGGAGCGCTGGCTGCTGTCAGACTGCATACAACAATCTCACTGGATTATTACAATTAATGGCTAAAGGAATGTTTGGAAATATAGATTGATATTTCCTACTGACACACTACAGAAAAAGATACAAATAACTGACTTAGACTTTTTTTTTTGTGAAAATACTAATAGCCTGAAGCTTTTGCACAGCTTTTGTGAATTTTGATGTCATTTACCAGCACTAAACTGAATTATAATAATTAATAAACCATTATCATTTGTCATCCTGCTCGTCTAAAGCCATTGAAAAAACTTATAGCACTGCTGTGGCACATGTCCAAAACAACTTGGTTTGTAAAAAGTGTATAAAAAAAAAAAGAAAAAGCCTTCGGCAGCAGTGTGTTGTGAGTGACACTAGATGTAATGTAACCTCCTCAGGGTCTGACAGTGTGTCAGTGCTGTGGGCAGCCCCTGTCACAGACCCCTGTAGATCTCTGTCTGTCTCTCTCTCTTTATCTGCTCTTTGAGATGTGCTGAGGCTGCAGCTCTCTGTTTTGTCAGATATTCCTCAATCTCACCCACCTTCTATCTGTTAACAGCTCCCACTGAGATTACAGACAGCAAAGATGAGCCTTTACTGTCTCACAGTCCTGACAATCAGTAATAATGAAGGGAAAAGTGTTGAAGGGATCAGTGTGTCCCTTTTAAAGAAATAGCTCACCCCAAAAATGAAAATTCTGTCATTTATTGTGTTTTGCAAACCTGTACAACTTTTTCTTAACTCTGTGGGACTCAAAAGGTGTCAAAAAAAATGTAATTTACCATTTTTGGCATTTTTAATCCCACCACTTTATGAATCAGCTTGTAGTAGGGGTGTATATCATGCGATTCTTGTGCAGCTGTTCTTTGGTTTGTGTCTGTCGTGATAAGTGCTGATCCGGGGTTGGAATGTATCATTTCTAATGTTTTGCTGACTGTTTACTGTGGCTGTTATCAGCTGCAGAAAGTGATGGTGGTGTTTTCTCTCTCAGACTCTCTAATCTTTTACTTTTCTGTGGGGTGTGTTACCTGTTCTGGTGAAATCATAAAACAAAATTCAAACAAACGTGATCCTGCTGCTGATATATATTCACTTACAAACTGCTGCAGCTTTGAAACCCATCATACTCACATGTATAAGAGAAAACTGTCATTTCACTGGAAGAGTTATGAGGTTTTGTTTAAAAATTTGCATGCATTTAGAAAATAGGTGAATTTTAATTTCATTCCAATTTTAAAATTGCTATTTCAATCATATTTTGGACTCCTAGTTGTAATGGCATAAACTGCTTTATGCTTTACTTGGTTAACTGCTAGATAGTCAAACTATGTTTATGCAACTGGACCTTGATGTCCAGATCAATACAGTAGATCATGTTTGTTATTTTTGCTTAATAATTACTCAAGAGCTTAGTGCAGCCAGCACATCTATACACCCTACTGTACCCACCTCTTTTGTAGAGTGACGCCTATGCAAAATCTATAAATAAGCTCACTATGAAAGTGCATCTGAAGCGGATAGCATTTTATGAGAAACTGACACAGATTGAAGTTCATAATAGTTTTCCACCTTGGCTTTCGATGGCAGTTTATGTTTCAAACCTGACGCATTCACAATGGTTGAGTTGGTAATTGCTGAATTTTCATTTTAAATGAAACTAATGGTCAAACCCTAATGCATTCCAACCAGAGAGAGCCGTTCGACTTTTGCTGTCAGATACTTTAAATCCTCCGATCCTTTATGACCTGGCACAGCTGTGCCCATGCTTAAGTATTCAGCTGAGCACAAGATTCGCTTCTGAGGCCATTATTCATCATTCCTTCTCTTTGTGTGTGTGTGTAGTTTGAGAGGAATGATCCAGTGGATGGCAGGATCACAGAGAAGCAGTTTGGGGGAATGCTGCTGGCCTACAGTGGCGTTCAGTCTCGCAAACTCAAACAGATGCAGAAGAACCTCAAAAGGATGTTCAAGGATGCTCAGGTGGGCGATCTGCCAGTCTGAAAAAGTTGTGTGTGTGTGTCTGTGAGGTGTCACTGTTAGAAAAGCACAGTGAGTCCTCACGCTCTCCTCTAACTGTTAATATGACTGAGCGCCTGTGTTCTTGCAATCTTTGCCGTCTTCCTTTTCCCATTCCTTCTTAAACCCACGTCCTAACCTGGCACGACAGCTCAGGGCCAAGTCATGACTCTTGAGAGTCAAGTGAACAACGCTTCCAAAATATCAGTCACAATCTGTCCAACAATCTACTGGTCAATTAGTGAAACCGACTAGTTTCAATATACATACACAAGCGTCCAAAAGTTTGGGGTCGATAAAATTATTTAATGTTTTTAAAAGAAGTCTCACCAAGGTTGCATTTTGATAAAAAAAATGCAGTAAAACAGTAATATTGTGATACTTTTACTATTTAAAATAACTGTTTTCTGTTTAAGTGCATTATAAATGTAGTTTACGTAAAATGTATTTTATTCCTGTGATCAAAGCTGAATTTTTAGCCTCATTGCTTCATTCTTCAGTTTCACACGATCCTTCAGAAATCATTTTAATATGCTGATTTGCTGCTTAACAAACATGTCTTATTATTATTAATGTTGAAAATAATTGTGCCGCTTAATAATTTTGTGGAAACTGATTCTTTGATGGAAGTTCAAAGCAACAGCATTTATTTGATTTTTGATAACAGTGTCTCACTTTTTGATCAATTTAATGCATCCTTGCTGATATAAATTCTTTCAAAAACAATTCACTAAAAAATGGCATTTTTACCTTCCTTCAATTAAAATCACCAGCACTATAGCCAAACGCATTCAGACAGCGTTTAAGCACATCCTTTGTGATGCTTTTTGGAAGTCCACGGACTTTGTGTTTTTAACACAGTGCGTAGATTTAAAAATAGCTTGTCTAATTAAAGTAACATTTAAAATCATGCTTCGAGCCCCCCAACCCCTTAAAAGCTGAAGGAAAATTTGAATCGTCATGATATGACATTAATATACAGCAGGGGTCAGTAACCTTTTTGACCTGAAGTAGCATTTTTAATTTTTCTTGTTAATCTTTTATGCCACAGTGTTCGTTTAGATGATCACAGAGGTGAATGAATCAGCAGTAGGTCAAATGGATAATTTGATAAGTTACAAATTATAGCCTGATTTTTATCTTGAGTAAGAATACATTAGGATTCAGAGTTTCAATGTCTCATTATACTATGTGTAGTGCTGTTTTATGTGAATGTGTCTCTCATTCTGTAATTTTATCCTCTTATTAAGAGGATATTAAAACTGTATTTACAGGCTCTACGCAAACACTGCATGTTTTTCTCAGCTCTATTTTAGAGCTAATGTCATTTCACTCTCTCAACGCTCTTTACTAACCGAGCCAAATGACCAGATGTGTCATAAAAGAATTCAACTAAATGAATTGCTTTATTAATGCAGTTAATTTTTGCATTCTCCATTTCTCTCTCTCACAGGGCATCACGTTTGAAGAAGTGGAGAACTTCTTCACCTTCCTCAAGAATGTCAATGATGTCGACACCGCATTGAGTTTCTATCACATGGCAGGCGCCTCGATAGATAAAGGTACAGATGTACAAACACGCTAGCAAATACATGAGCCGTCAGCCAATGCCTTGTAATCATTTTAGTTTGGAAGCAGACTGAAGTTGCGTTGCAGTCAAGCAATCAGTTTTGTGTGTGATATACTTCAGAGGGTCAGTGGGCAGTTCGTGGGCATGTTGTCTGACTCTGAGTCTGCTACAAAACTAACTTGGCAATGCAAGAATCCCCAGCCGTAATCTCCATGTTGCATCACCTCTTCCTGTTCTCCTCCCTCTCGCTCACTCCCACCAGCCGCGGAGCCACTCAGCCAGATGCTTCCCATTTCACTGCAGCTGGCGCTCTTCCCAGCAGTACTTTAGCAATCTTCTCTCTGAACACGGTGCTCTCTTTCTGTTACCTGGACATATTCAGGCAATGCAGAAAATCCCTAAAGTATCATTAGATGTCCTTCTTGTTTAAATACAATCACTTTTCCAGTCCTCCAGCCTGTATTAGATTTCTGTGCAGGGTTACAGCCTTTAAAGCTTGTGTGCTGAGACAACTTACAATGTTTTTGAAGAAGAAAAATAAAATTTGACTTGTGCTTGCTCGTGCAATACTAACTGCCATGATATAAGTGGCATGTTGATATGGCATCGCTACAGTGTTCTGGGTAGGGATGTTCATTTCGGTTATTTCTCCTAACCGACAGCCGACGCTCATTAACCGTGTCTGTGACCCGTTCAAAATAGGCTACTATAACATTCGTTTTCCAGGGATTCATTTTACATGCGCAAACAACAGAGCATGAGGATTCACATGGTCATATCATATCACATTACGCACCTGCAGCACTTCTGCGAGCGGAGAATATATAGGCTATATATATAAAACAAATAAATAGGCCTATATGAGAATTATATCTTTACTTAAATAATTAATTAAGAAAACGAAAGAAAAAACTGTGCAACAAGTAGCCTAGTATGCAGAGTTTGGGTTCATTTTTGTGCTGCGCAAAAGGAAACGGCAGACAGCAGCATCCTATTTTTCGTTAGGCTTATTTTACAAAAGCACAAAGATTTGTTTGTGTTGTGAATGTACACAAATAAAAGCAAACTTTTACAATTCCGAATATGGAAATATTTGATTTTGTCGAATGAGAGACCCAACTTTGGTTTCAGTTTTGTTTTAGCCTAATGTTAATTCGTTTTGGCTTGTCGTTTATAGGCTATAGCTTCTTTTATTTTTAATTCTTGTTCTTTTCTAAATACTGTTAAATCGAAAGGATTTGTTGTGGAGTGAGGGGAACTAAAATAGCCTAGCTATGTTTATAGAGTTTATTATAATGTTTGTAAACATTTCACATCGGCATTAGGCCTATTTCTGAATGAAATAATAAAATGCGACTTATGGTTTTTGTTTTTTCTCTAAAAACACAATTTTTTATACTCGTAGCCTGTTTTAACCATGCAGCAAACCTTTTAAAATATTTTGATAAATTAGGCCTACTGAAAAAAAAATAAATAATAAATGACTTTTTAAACCGTTTAACTGATTGTAATAATAGATCAAAATTCTATACGGTTGGTTAACGGTTTCTACACTGTAAAAAAAAAAAAGAAAAAAAGTTGAGCCAACTTAAAATTTTAAGGCAACCAGCTTCAGCAGATTTTTGAGTTTGCTCAACTTATTTTTGTGGGAGATTCTCAAATTTTTGTTGTATAAACTTAAAACGACAAGTTGAGAAAACTCAAAAATCTGCTGAAGCTTGTTGCCTTAAAATTTTAAGTTGGCTTAACTTTTTTTTTTTTTTTTTTTTTACAGTGTAGCTCTGGGTAATATAGTGTATTAGTGCCCGATCGATACTGATGTGAGTATCGAAAGTATTGATACTCAAAAATATCGATACTAAGGTGTATTTTATTTACCGGTGATTTGGTTTATTTTTATTGTTATTTAACAATAAACAAATTGAAATTGTAGCCTACATATTTTGTGCAATTACTTTTATTTAAATTGAACTTTAAAAGTTCGATCAATATTGATCATGTTCTATTCTGTAATGTTAAAATAAATCATCATATACTGTCAGAATAAAAAGGTTGTATTTTATGCATGCAAGCACCGGCAGTCCCTTATGAAAATGAACCATGGTTTTACTAACGGGACCATTTTCAACTGTAGTATTTGCAGATTTCCATATACCACTATAGTAAACATATTTTAACCATCTGTAAACAAAAACATAACCTAATAAGTTGCAATTAAGGCATATTGAGTGTTATTGATTGTAAATATAGGGTTAAGTGGGTATCATTACCCATTTTACTCTTAGTAATTTAATAATTTATTAAATTTCATAATTTAGAAGTATCGTATTGGTACCGATATCGATGATACTGGCCTTTAAAAGTATCGGTATCGTATCGAAAACAAAATAAGTGGTATCGCCCATCCCTAGTAAAAAAATTTTGATTTGAAGCAAAAATGGTTTTGAAAATTGACAAAAAAAAAGTATTTTGAAAGCATATGTAGATGACTTGTTTATATGCGGAGCTAAAGATCTCTTTTGGTGCACTTTACTCACTGCACCTCAGCATCATGGGTAATGTGTTTTTTTTTTTGTTTTTGTTTTTTATATACCACAAATTCCACTATTAATCACAATTACAAAAGAAACAATCCACACATAATAAAGCACAAACAATCAAATAGCAGCCTCAGAGCTCACAACAGGTCTATTTATCAGTTAATGTTTAAAATCAGTTTCCCTGTGGAGAAAATGAATGGAGTTTTTACCTCCGGAACCTGACTGTTGCGATCTATTGCCAGCTCGTTGAAGAAAAACAAACAAACAAACAAATAAATAATGAATGAAAACTAAAAAATCCAACCCCAAGTCTCTAGATATGGTTTAGGTACCTGCTTCAGAATGAGTCTAGGGTTTTGTTTACCCTGTTTATCCTTCCAAACGCTGCACAAATGGCTCAAGTTATCAATAAAGTGTGAAGGTGCGGTCAGGATTCATTAGTTGGTGACAGCTGGTGATCTGAGGTAAAGTAATCATCCAGTCCTGCGTTGGCGCTGGCGCCTCTGCTCTTCACCGCGTGTGGCACTACATCAGGGCTTATCTCACGATTGATTCCTCTCGGCGTAGGATGATAACTCCGCGTCTCTCTTTCATTTCTCTGTCCGTCTCTCTGATCTCTAGCCCATAACGCCCAGAAACTCTGAATCACTGATCCTCATGAAGACAAAAGAGGCTTTTTATCAGCTTGTCATCTTTGAAATCGCTTTCTTTCTCGTCTGTATTCTGATCTCAAGGCTGTGTCTGCAAGGCCGGCCGCTGTCAGACTTACTGTGATGGATGCTTTCTGGTTCTCGCTCACCCTTCCTGTTCCTGTGACCACTAATGACCTTCTCTTATGTTCCCAACAGGCACTTTTCCCACTCTTTTGCTATAAGAGATAACATATATTCATGATTATAAACAGAATTGGTCATAATATTAGGTTGTCTTGACTCTTGATAATTGAAGGTATTGTAAAAGATTATTTGGTTTAGAAGATAACATAGTTTTGTTCCTACACCTAGCATCTTGAAGCATCTTGGAGACGTTGCCACGGTTCTTCTGGGTTTAGTCGGTCTCAGTTTGTTCTGTTTCTTCATGTCCTTCCAGACGTACTGTTGTCAGACTCCTTGTGCAAACAAAAATCTCACTGCATTATTGCAATTAATGGCTAAATGAATGTTTCTAAATGTAAACTGATATTTCCTACTGACACACTACAGCAAAAGATAGAAATAATGGACTTAAAACCGTTTTTTAGCTGCTGAAAATACTAGTGTTATAATAATTTTGGCCACCACTGTATTAATATTTTGAATGAGCTCCTATTTTTATCATTTTTGTTTTATTTTAGTACAGCTATTTTGTGCTTTTGTCATTTTTATATTGTTTTTAAATATATTTCTATTTAGCTTTATTTTTATTTCAGTTCTAGTCATTTTTAGCACTTATTTTCAATTACTTGTCAAGGTAGCATTTCTAAATCTTCATTTTTTTTAAGTTAGTTTTAGTTTTTAGTTAATAACAACAGCACTGGATTCAATTATTTTATTAATTGTGTATTTATAGTTTATCCTTTTTGCATTAAAAAAAAAAAAATAATTGGGCATTTTGGTGAATGATACATATAATGCTGCCTTAGAATGATTGCTAAAGCAAGGTGTTCTAGGCGGAATAATTAAACCGGCTGTCTGGAGCTTGTCTACGATATCTTCAAATGCTGCTTAGGCAGCTCAGGTTTTGGAGTAGAGCTAAAATGTCCCACTTCCTGACGGATATTATTGAAATAGGTGTCATGAGCTATCACTCCTGTCTCAGCACAAGACTCTGTCAACAGGAAGAAAAAAAAAAGGGTCAGAGGAGCAGCCCAGGCTTGTATAAGAAACCCTGTCTGTCAATCATTTTGCAAATACATGGAGGGTGGAGTTTGGAAGAAAGGAATTATGGTTGAGTTATAATGTAATAACACGATTTTTTTTTTAAAAATGAAGTGCATTTAGCATATTTAGGTATTTTTTTGTGATGTGAGAAATAACAATGACATTATTCATATGTTTTGAATGGAATGTGAACATTGGCCAGTGTGATCTGCAACCTGAAGACGTTTTGTATGGAATTTTTCATTTTTTTTCCCGTTTAAAGGACAATGTTACATGGGTAACGCAAATTGTCACATGACCAGAGTAGTTTACGCACCACCATCTCCTAGACGTCATCTTTCGGTTTCTATCCATCGTTTTCTCGTCCTGTCTGTGAGATGTCCTCAGCAGGGAATGAATGTCCAGTATCGATCAAGCCCACCAAGACAGTATCCAGTAATGAAGCTGAGACTCGGTGTTGGTGAAGCTGCTCTTCATTCATCTCTCTGCTCTCTCCACAGCCACCATGAAGCAGGTGGCCCGCACCGTGGCCAAGGTAGAGCTGTCTGACCACGTGTGTGACGTGGTGTTTGCACTCTTCGACTGTGACGGTGAGTGTGTGTGTGAATCTGGAAAGCAGCGATATCATTTTTTGAGACCGATGGCACTGTTTGATACACTGATTGTCTGTTAAGTGCTAGTATTAATATAGCAGATCAGCACAGTATTATAAAACAACATGATGTTTTAAGAATTACATCAGATTAGATTATATCAGTCATCATATCACTAAATATCTAGGGCACACTGTGAGAACTTTTTTATGATTTTGCCACCTAAGACTTTTTTTTTGTTGTTGTTGTTTTTGTAATCATAGTAGCTTTTTAAGGCTTTGAATGTTTCACGACTATTTAATTAGTTTTGATACTGAAATTGTAATCAGACAGCTGCTTCTTCTGAAACTGGGTGTTTTGTGTGTGTGTGTGTGTGTGTGTGTGTGTGTGCGTGCGTGTGTGCGTGCATGCGTGCGTGTGTTCTGGTTTTGTTTTGTTGTTTTGTTTGATTCAGTTTTTTTTTTTTTTGTTCAGTTTTGTTGTGTTGTGTTTTGTTATACTGTATATACAGATAGTCTAAAGTCAGTCTTGACACATTCAGAATATGAAAACTTAAATTTGTTTCATTTTGAATTTTCATTCGTATTTTTGTGCACATTTGTCATTTTATTTTTTGCTAACTCTAATTTTTATTTCCTCCTTTGTTTTTGTTAATGATAATAATAGTGGTCCACATTTTCAGTTATTTGTTTAGTCATGAATATAGGCGAGTTTAATTAAATTAAATTAATTAATTTAAGCATCTTTAAACATGAAATATTTTCAATCCTCTTTTTATTTTATTTCATCTTTTTTTTTGTGCATGGTGCTATTTATGCGACAAATGTTGTAAATGAGTTGCACTGTATCATAATTATTTGAGTTTTCATTCATATTTTTGTGCACATTTGTAGTTTTAGTTTTTGCTAACTGTAACGAAAACAAAGACAAAAAACTACTAAAATAAAATTAATGCTAATAATAGTGGTCCACTCGCAGTCATTTGTTTAGTCATGAATATAGGCAAGTTTAATTAATTAATTAGAATTATGTTTAAGCATCTTTAAACATGAACCATTTTCAGTTCAGTTTGGTTTCTTTTTTCTCCTTTTTCTTTGTGCATGGTGCTATTTATACGACATGTTGTAAATGAGTTTTTTATTATTATTTTTTTTTATGGGTGTATTTGAACAAGTACAATTGCATGAGCACAGCACCAGACCTGCTGCATCAGTGCTTGAAATTCTGCTGAGGGTTGATAAGCATATGGAGTTGGGCGGCACTGACGGTGATAATTACCCATCATATTTCTCTCTCACACGTACTCTATTTAATTTGCTCTTCTTTTTAGGAAACGGGGAGCTAAGTAATAAGGAGTTTATCGCCATCATGAAACAGCGGCTGATGCGTGGGCTGGAGAAGCCCAAGGATATGGGTTTCACCCGGCTGGTGCGCGCCATGTGGAAGTGTGCCCAGGACACTGCCTGGGACTTTGCCATGCCGAAACAGCAGTAACAGCTGAGACGGCCGCTCGTCCGCTGATGTTACGCTCCATATGGAGCATAATTAATCATTAAGGGGTTGAACTCCTTTGGAAGACACATCTCATAACACGCATGCTACGATGACTACAGTTCATCCTCGGGCCCTTCGGTGCCCTCCTGCAACTCTACTCAACATCCAGACAGAGCTCACTATCTTGTATTTATTTCTTGCTGTCGGCCAGTTTTGGACTTGAATGCACAGTTCTACATACACTAGAATGTGAAAACGACAGCAAGAGGTCATTATCAAGTGCCGTTGGTCTGAAATGAATGTTAGGACTTACTCAGATAATTCATATGATATTCAGATTTGATTTTAAAACACTCACCATCACTTCTTAAGTAAAAAGCTCCTTATTTTGCACTCCTGTTGTCACATGTGTCTCAGCCTCCACTTCAGAACAGAATTATTCGCATCCAATGACAAGCAATATCCATTTTGTTATACGCTGCATTAATATTTTGAAAATCTCAGTTGAATAGCTTTATGCTGAAAGAATACTATTAAAACGTTTTACAGTACTGAAGTCTGTGTATTTATGCATTATTTAATATCATGAAATGGTAAAGAGCTCATTTCAGTAGGTTGCATATTTTTATTAATTCAAATAGACACTTAAAGGTGAAGGTGAGGTGTGTGATTTTAAGTATTATATAAATGAATTTGACTTTGCTGCAGTATGAGCAGCGTTTTAGACGTCCACCCCAGGGCCGCATTACATTTATCTGAGGTGAATTAGCATTTGCTCCCTGCTGAATAACTAACAGCCTTTCTTCTGTGCTAATGTAAGGAAATACCCATGAGCCTCTTTCATCATCACATTAAACTTTTCTAGTCACCATCTGTCATAGATCTCTGATAAACAATGCACTTATTAAATTTACAGCAGAGCTGGCTGAAGGAATCGGGTTTGACTGTCAACTTTCTTTTCAATTAATGCATGATGCTGCAGATGTGTCTGCCGTCTCTCGCAATTCATTCTTGAAGCGTTTAATGAAAAATTAAACCAAAGAAATGTCAAAAAAAAAGGGCCACAAAACTTTACCTTTAAAACTTAAAGTCTTTGTTTTTCGCTTGGAGCCAGTAACACAAGTGAGCCATAAACACAGCCACTGTGTTGTCATAAGAACTGGTATGTTTTGGATTCAAATTCGACCAAACAAGGTTTTTATATAACTGAAAAAGCAGAAAACACTACATAAAAAAATTCTAATTCCATGCAGGTTATGCAATCAGCCACAGACCTAAACAAGGCTTCTGGGTACTTTTCATGAATTATTTGTCCCATTACCTTTTTGTTTGTCTGGAGAGAATACTATAATCTAACAGCGTGAAAACTAACAATGAATTTATAATATTGAGTGTATAAAAATGTTTGCAAATTAGTAAAATAGCATTCATTCGTAAGTGCACAATTCAGGAGGGTCAAATAAAGATGGAAGAGATGTGTTTTTAGCCGTTTCTTGAAGACAGCTGGGCAGCTCTTTCCACCAGGAGGGAACAGTTCATGTGAAAGTCTGTGAAAGTGATTTTGTGCCTCTTTGGGGTGGCTTAATAATGCACCGTTCACGCACATGTTAATCTTGTATTATCAAATACCTACCTTGTACATTTTGAATTTATTATCAGAATAGACACTGACCATATCCCTTTAACAACATCTTACACATTTGACAGTCTGTTGAATGCTCAATTGTAAATATCAGAAAGAAATATATATTTTAATAGATAACACTTGGCTCTGATCTTCACAACTTGTTCAGGTAGGCCTACTCAAAACATGCTTCATTTCCTTAATAACAGTTCAGAGAGTAAACTCATAGACTGGTAACTTGTTACTCCTGGCATATTGTTTTGTAAAGTTTAACCTAAGATTTCATAAATATGGATTAAACTTGTTTATTGGTAGACTATATTTTGGCAACCCTCATACAAAATCAAACAGGACAGAGCTGAGATTCTGAGAGAACGAACAAATTTGGTCAAAAACAGACAAACGGTTGAGTTTCAGTCCAAGTTTTAATTACAGTTACAAGACTGATCATAAAGGAGACCAAATTACAAAATCCTGCGTAACAGATATGAAACCATAAAAGATTAAAACTAAAACCGAATGAGGAGGATTCATGTGTTATTTCAAGGGTGGTCTTCCAGTGTCTGTCAAACAGAAGTGGGCGGAGTCATTAACTACACAGCTTCCTCAAATCAGACAAATCACCAGGCTCAAGATACATCCATAGGCTCATAAAATGTTAACGCAACCATAACAATGACATTTCTTTGACATATAATAATAGTAAAAAAGAAAATCACTCATTTCTAGTATATTAACAATTACCGTTAGAACAACCGTCCATAATTTGTCATGCCAACTTTAAGAAACATTTTGCAGTGAAGCCAAAACCATACTTTACATACAAGCTAATCAAAAGGCCTAAATGCAATGAATTGGCGCCACCATGTGCTCACCGTGTCTAACTGCATGAAAGATTGTGTGTAAAAAAAAAAAAAAGAAAAAGAAAAGAAAAAGAAAGCCATACACCTCACCCCCCTCTATTCCTGTTTTCTTCAGTCAATGCCGGCCCATGTCAGCAGTACACCAGCAGTCATGCAGGAACAGAGGGTAGACGGGTCAAAACTGTGCTTGCTAGAGTTGATATAGCCACAAGTGGGACAGACAGATATGGAGAGTTCAGAGGTTCAGTTAGTTTGTGACCTCAGTCGCTGTCAAACTTAATGGAGTTCACTGAGGTGGAGATGGCGCCGCCTCTATAACTGCCACGCTTCTTCTTGGTCTTCTCATGCCGGAAAGATTTGCCCTTAGTAAATTTAAGCACACTGTTGGCCTTCTGCCCCCAGTCACTGTTGGCTCCCATCTAGAAGTAAATAACAGAGCAGTCAGATGCATTACGTGAGTCAAAGAGTCAAAAGCAGTATATACGTGCACAAAGACTCTCCTTACAGTAAAGGCTGACCTAATATGCGTTCACATTTATCATCTTACCTTTGCGTCGAATGAATTGTCTGCCAGGCGGGGGTCCACCTCAATTTCCTCGTCTCTTACTCTACGGAAAGGAGTATTGCTTTCCTTTACAAGTCACACAACAGAGAAACAGACAGAAAATACCTTTAAGCACAAGTGCATAAGCAAACAGAGCGGCGTGGAGCTTCCTACTCTGGGAACACGAGTGGAATGAGGAACTCTGGCCTCTTCTAAAAGCTATAAACTTGTGTTTAAAATATCAGAGCGTCTATCTACACTAAGTGCAAACAGCCTGCCTTGTTAGCAGAGGCTATTTACACTAACCCCGCCTACCAACGTGTGATTGGGCTAGTCAACATTACAAAAGACGGTCAGCTCCAGTGGCGCAGATGGTAAAACGTGTGTAGCATTCATTTAGACGCAATCGACCCAGGTTCGAATCCACCCTTATCAAATTTCAAATCACATCAGAAAAGCATTTTTTCTCAATAAAAATGAAGGAAATAATCAAAAAGTTGAAAATAAATTATCGGGTAGGTGTAGGGACGGCTTTATTGTCCCAATAAGGTGGCATCCATTTAATAATTTGAATTAAAGTTCAAATTTACACAAGTTATTGCATACCGTTTTATAATGTAATACAATACTGAGGTGCAGATAATTGCAATAAGTACTATAAATCGCAAAAAAAAAAAATCCTGCTATTTTAACAGTGTAAATAGAATCTGTAGTTATTTGCACTTAGTGCAATATTGGATAAATGTTATCAGAGAGTGAATCCATGTGTGAATGCATTAAAATTCTGAACAGATTATATCCTAGAAAGTGCACAGTGGGCGCTGCCCTTACAATCACTGGAAAGCTGTCACTCATCTTACTGTAGTTCATCGCGATCTCACGAAGTTAATAAGTAGTAATAGATGAATTGCGCAGTGTAAAGGTTCTTTTCTCATTTACATCATGTCTACACTTGTTTAAATGAGTGTCTGTGAACGTGTAGAACACCGGAATGTTGGGTGAAAGGATTGTAACTTAACCGCCTCTGATTGGCCACTGAGTTAATGAAATCAACAGATGTGTCTGTGATTGGCTATACTGTTCAACGCTGCGGATCGAAACATATGACCACTGGATGAAAAGTCCCAAACCGCAACTTGACGGGATTTTTGTGATGGTGTTTTTGCCGCGGGTCTAACAGTCTACAGCGTGTCGACATGTTAATTTAAAAAAATAAAATAAAGACACGTACACTGAGGTATGCCTGCTATAAATCAGACCTTATTTTTATGTCTGACGTGAACAACAAGATCGGTACCATTCTTCAAAGCGCATTAAATATATATGTAAATTTAAACAATTATCTAATTTAGATGATTATCTCATTTCAGTGTAGGCCAATTTATGTTATTCTTTATTTATATTATCTTACTCTGTTTTTCTCTGTTCTCAGAAGCGCTGCTGGTGCATGATAATTTGAGGATGTGTGAATCCAGGTTGTTGTAAACTCTGTATGCTGCTGTTTTAATGTTAAAATTGTATTTTTGGGTCTCATCAAATATCCTTTTTTTTTTAAATCCTAATTTATTCTAATTTTATCAGTTAGCAGTTGTCGGTCAGGAAAATGAACCGAAATGAGCTGATGTTTTTAACCCCCCTCATCAGCACGCTCTGTTTGAATAGGTGTGGCGATTCCCAATTTGACCGCCGGGTGTGTTTGAATATGCACTGTTCAAGAACCAACATCAACGCAAGCATGCTCACAATCACAGCCCTTTACCTTCTGTTTGGTTCTGGGAAAAGTCTGAGGTGTGGATGTGGTGATTTTTGTATTCTTGGGTGTTGTCGTTTCTTCCTCTTTCCCCTTTTTTTTGCTCTTTTTGCCTGTGATCAGAGGAGAGAAGCGAAAAACCAAATGTGAGTGGTTTACAATGGTGCTGAAGGCTAAATGCTTTAGAAGAAAGATGATAAATATCAACAGTTTTACACTGATGTGGAGGCATGACACCAGGCATGACCACATGTAACAAGCGCCCTCTCTTCCAAGCTAATCTGAGTGTGTTGACTTGACCGGTCACAAGTAATATTACGTTTGTTTGGATGGGTGGCTTTTATGGCTCCTTTCCAAACTGAGCGTCCTACATCGGCAGCAATTCAAGTCATCACAGGTGTGCTACCAATTATTATCCAAGACAAAACCAGAATAATGTTGAGTGCAAATAATTCAATACCAAAGTAGTATTAATAAAAATTGACCATAATATTTGCACGTGATGTGCAGTCCTGTATGTGGTACATGTGACATGACGGGGGTTATATTTTAATGTTTTTGTTAGTCAGTTGAACCCACTAGATGCAACTTCCTGCTGCGTCGCTCCTTCAAAACATGGCAATAAACCAACTGTGGTGCTTCTCGATTGTTTTTCTATGTAAACATGCACTCAACACACATTTTTGACTATTGCACTTTTCCATTGCACTGACCTTTGTCTTGCGTTCTGTGTGAACAGCCCCTTTAAATGTGCTGAGTGGTGCTTTCGTCTCTCACATAAAAGTCATGTTTTTAGAATAACATGACAAGTTAAACTTATGTCTCAAGACTTTTTCCCCCTCCTACTGCACTGCCCTTTATCAAGCATAAAGTGCTGAGTGGTGCTTTACCGTTTCTTGGAGTGTCATAGGCGAAACTTGACAGGTTTGATTTTAAGCGTTTAAAAGTAATAAGAATGGGCTTGAGAACCAGTAACAAAAAAACACCTTGCTATCAGATATATTGAGCACTGCAAATACCGTTTGCTGTGACAGGAGTCTTGGCCGTCGTTTCCTCTTCCTCAGATGAAGAGTCCTCAGACGAGCTGCTGTCTGCTTTGGCCTTAGCAGCCGGTGCTTTTTTAGCAGGTGGTGTTTTCACAGCTGGTGTTTTAGGAGACTCTTCTTCATCAGAACTGCTGTCACTCGAGGATGAAGACTCTGCGGTCTTTTTAGCCGGTGTCTTTGCTGCAGAGGTGGGGTTTTTTGCTGTAGCGGCCTTTCCGTTGGTGACTGCAGGCTTGGCGGGAGTCTTCTTAGCCTCTGTCTCAGAGTCTGAACTGTCAGATTCGGAGCTACTGCTCTCGGCTTTCTTTGCGCTAACTGGCTTAGCTGCTGCTGCTTTTGGTGTCACAATAGTCTTTACTTTCTTCTCGTCTTCACTGGAGCTGTCCGAATCACTGCTGCTGGACTTCGCTGCTTTCTTACTGGCTGGAGCTGGTGGTTTGGAGGCAGGGGCGGGCTTCTTAGCAGCAGTAGCCGCTGCTGGTTTAGCTTTCTTTGCAGCCGGAGTCTCGTCTTCAGAGTCAGAGCTGTCGGTTTCAGAGTCAGAACTGCTATCAGCTGGTTTAGCAGCAGGTTTAGCTGCAGGTTTAGCAGCTGGTTTAGCTGCAGGTTTAGCTGCAGGTTTAGCTGCAGGTTTAGCTGGGGTACCTGGTTTGGATACCGGTGTGGTGGCGGTTTTCTTTTGCGGTTCCTCATCTGAAGAGCTGTCCGAGTCTGAACTACTTTCAGCGGCCTTAGCAGAAGGTTTAGCTGCTGAGGTAGGTTTGTCTGAGGTAGCCGCAGGTTTGGATATCGGTGTGGTGGCGGCTTTCTTTTGCGGTTCCTCATCTGAAGAGCTGTCCGAGTCTGAGCTGCTTTCCGCTGGTTTACCGGTCGGTTTGGCTGCAGGAGTTGGTTTGGCTGGAGCAGGTTTTGCTGGGGCAGCAGGTTTCTTTTGAGGTTCTTCATCTGAAGAGCTGTCCGAGTCAGAGCTGGATTCAGCGGGCTTGGCTGCAGGTTTAGGAGTGCTTAAAGGCTTGGACTTAGCTGCTGGTTTAGCAGGTGCCTCATCCTCAGAGCTTTCTGAATCTGTGCGAGATAAAATAGATCTATAAGCGAATACAATCTTGATAAACAGCACCCAAATTGTAATACTCCATTTCCAAGGGTTAAAGCAAAAAAAATAAATAAACAAATAATCTTGACAATTTTTCCTCCGCCAAACCCCATTCCACAGCCATACCTATCCAGAGCATGAAGTCGAACACACCTAATAACTTGACTAGCAGCGGACTGATCTCGCTCACAGCATCTGAAATGTTATGGTCGTTCTGAAATGCCCGAGCAGTCTGTCAAAGTATTTCTGTATAATTGTCTAAAACGACTGTGTTCCCAAACAGCAGCATTCACCTCCGAAAGCAATGACAGCATTTATTGTGTTTCGACTGCTCGCTCTGAGGCACAATTAATTTTTTGTATATGAAAATTATTATATTCAGTAGCTTATCCTAGTTTTCTGTAGGCTATTTAGTGCCAGTTTACCAGGAAGTGACGATTTTGTTCTCTTTGACTCGTTGGATGGAAACGGTGCTCGTTCGCAAATGTTTTATGCGATATTCCAAATTTGCGCACAAGTTAAATTCGCAACTTTGGATGGAAACCCGGCTAGTGAGAAGCAGCAGCCGTGGCGGGGATGGTTTTTGGTGTGCCGGCAGAACAACAACAACAACAACAACAACAACATGTTCCTTTTCCTCTCATTTTTTTCCAGTTGACGGAAATCTGTAGTAGCGACGGAGAACTTTAAGAGATCTAGAGAATTGCAAGGATTAATTCACTACCAATTTCAAATCTGTATGACTTTCAGTTTTTCCTCAGTATTTCTAAATGTAAATGACCAGGGCTACCAAGCTCCAAAAACGAAAGCATAGGGCTTCAGAAAAACTGGGCCCAGAATTTGTAGAAACTTGTCTTTCTTTGTATAGAAAAAGAGCATCATGAACATTGCACAAAACATGTGTACCATACATGCCAATTATCAGTGATGGGAATAACGGCATTATAAATAAACTGCGTTATTTTTTTCAGTAACGAGTAATCAAACGAATTACTGTTTCCCCCGTTACAGTTACTGACAATAAAATCCAGCGTTACTACATATTATTAGAATTTAATTTTTGAGTTCATCTGAATGGACGCGGTGTAGCTGTATTTGACGTACCATAAACAGTGTGAAGGCGCACGACTCGCCGTCGCTTTCTCTCACATACACGCACGCAAAGAAAGATACAGAGCGAGAGAGTCTTTCATAACATGCAGAATTGACGCTACATGCAAACGATATTCTTTGTTGTATTTTCCTGTCAAAATAACGGAGTCCCTTTTGAAGAACTGCTGGTTTCTCTGGTGGTGGGCGGAGCTAATGCGCAAACGACAATCTCATTGGCTGGCTCTCACCTATGATCGTCCCTGTTTTGATTTCAGCAAATCAATTCGAGCGAACGCAGCGCGATTAATATTCATGAACCCAGCAGCTCATTAATCCTTAGTGTGTTTTATATTGATGACAAATATGCATTCATACTTGCTTATTCTAATGACTAAAGTTCTATCATCATATAATATTAAATTATCATAATATTATATTATAATACTTGACTGACTGATACTAAGTGTCAGTAGATAAATAGTGTAGATTAATGTACAATGTTTTAAAATAATTTATTCTTTTTAGTGTCCATTTCATTAATTTAACATATTTAATACTGGAGGCATCCAAAGTTATTTGACATTTGAACTTTTTTTTTTTAAAGTAACGCAATAATTACTTTCCCTGGTAATTAGTTACTTTTATAAGGATGTAACTCAGTTACTATTTGTGAGAAGTAACTATAACTAATTACTTTAAAGTAACATGCACAACACTGCCAATTATACATGTTGCAAACACCATTGAGGCAAGTAAATGATTGAATGCAAATGTTTGTAGCTTTATGGATGTGATGACAACTGACCTGAACTTGAAGAATCCTTTTTCTTAGCAGGGGTTGTCTTCGGAGGAGGAGCTTTAGCAGGAGCAGCCTTGGCTGGGGTTGGTTTTGTGGCCGGTTTGTCTTCCTCGGACTCGGAGCTAGATGATGATGATTCTTTTGCAGTGGGTTTGACTTTAGCTGGTGTTTTCTTGGCTGGCGCGGGTTTAACCGGGACAACTTTAGCTGCCGGTTTCTTGGCCGCCTCCTCATCGTCAGAGTCCTCCGAGCTTGATGAAGACTTGTCTGCAGCCGGGGTGACTTTAGCAGGTGTGGCTTTAGCAGGTGTGGCTTTAGCAGATGCGGCTTTCGCTGGTGTGACTTTGACAGCTGGCTTTGCTGCTTCATCCTCAGAGCTTGAAGAATCTGAACTTGAAGAATCCTTTTTCTGAGCAGGAGCAACCTTTGTAGGCGTTTTCTTGGCTGGGGCTGCTTTAGCCGGAGCAGCTTTGGCAGCTGGTTTCTTTGCTTCATCCTCTGAATCTGAGAAAAGTAAGTAGTTCATTAGCACTTTCTGCAACAGAAAAAAAAGTCTCCAAAAACAACTTTGTGGTGATAATCTGCAGAGAGGGCAGTACCAGAGCTGTCAGAACTGGATGAGTCCTTCTTAGCACTAGCTTTGGGAGTCGCAGTCTTAACTGGAGCTGCTGGGAGACAAATAAAAGAAATTATGTTTTGCTCCAAGAAAGAAAACAACAACTATATTTCATATGTAAAACTAATGTTTACATGCTTGTATAAAACGCATAATGAATACTACTAACTGTAAGATTGATTACTGTAGCAAAAACCAGAGCAAAGTGTTTTCTCTGTAAAGGATTCTTTAACTAATTCTTAACTTTTGGCCAATTTAAAGTTGAATATTTTAACTGTTTTCTACAGGAAAAGTCTATCTTGGGACCATACATGCAAGTTAATCAGTGCTATAATATTCATACAATACATCATTTTTAGCTTTTTTTTTTTTGTACTGAAATTCCGCTTTTTGTACAATGCAGTGTTTCCCCTTCCATTATTTAGCACCACCCGCCCCCCTTGAAGGTCAAGTTAATTTTATTTTCTCTATAGCGCCAGACCACAAAAGAAGTCATTCAATGTTACCTTCCCTATACCTTGTTATTTTATTAAACAAACTAAACAGCCTTATGTTATTTATTTTATTTACACGACGGCGTGTCACTTCTGTCTCTACGTTACATGGTCGCGCGCTCTCTATCGCGCCTATTTGTAAATATTAAGCCGCAAAACGACTATTTAAATATGACTTCTGCTTGTCTCGGTGTTAATGAATTGGTTTGTTTACTCATACAGAAGCCTGCTATGATATTAACGTCTGCCGCCTCGCTAAATGAGGACATAAATACATGACCAACATCTCCAGAACTGCTCTGAGAGTCACTTAATGAGCATTCGAGCGTTTCATTTGAGAAATATTATCCTCATATCATACACACACAGAACTGTAAAAGGTATTCACTACAACCCGTCAAAATAAAAGTTCGGTTTCACTCGAAGACATTGGGCAGAAATATACAACTATTGTTCAGTAGAACGTACATAGTAGGCTACTACTACTAAAACCTTATCTTTAAGGAATAAATCATACAATGTCTTCAGTGTTATTATCAATATTAAAATCCCCTTTATTTAAAAAAAAAAAAGAAAGAAAAAAGATTTGTTTAATTTTTATTCATTAAAATATAAATTAAAGGAATTTATGGAACCCCTTTCCATTTTCTGTATTACAAATATAATTTACAGCTGATTGATAAAACCATGAAACATTTAATTCTATATTAAATGCATGCTGCTACAAATAGTTGAAGGTCTGTAGCAATCTATGGATAAACATTTAATTTTGATTATTAAGAATGCAACCATTATAACACCCCTAAAAATCACTGTAATGCACAGCCTCTCATGGCTTATTGCTGTAGTAACTCATACAGGACACTTCAAACACTTACCAGGGGCTTTGACTGGAGCGGTCAGTGCTCTAGGGGGCGGGACGGCATTGAACTGTCCTGTAAATAGAGATGCTCTACAATTTCAAGTTTGTCTTTTTCAGAAACACTTTTGTCTTCTCACTTTTAAGATTTCTTAACATGTTCAAATAAGGCATGCTCAGGACTCATTCACGGCTCAAAAGAGCATTTTAATTATGTTGAGATCACTTGGTCCAGTAAATAAAGCATAATGATGCACCCATGGTGATAGATGTCAGAATAAAATCCAAGATCACTGTAATACTGGTTGTTTGGGAACACTGATATATGCCAGCAAATCCTATTTCTGAATGCACCTTATAAGATCGACCAATGTAAAAGTAAAGAAATCATACCAATCTTGGATTTTTTAGTAGGTGGTGCATCTTCCTCATCTGAGGATGAGTCCTCACTGCTGGATTCTGCAGGGGCCGCAGGTTTAGCTGGAGGGGTCTTCACTGGAACTGGTGCTTTTACTGCTGTCTGTGATCAAGTAAGAGGAACTAATTGTAAATTGTGAATACTAAGCAGGTAAACAAATGCATTTTTATTCTGAGAACAAAAAATTCATAGGTTCTGTTATGGTTACAATAGATTTCTGAAGCAGGATTACGTTGGAGTTATAATATGTCCTCTGAAGTACCTTAGCTGGAGCCTCGTCCTCAGATTCACTAGAGCTGTCCTCACTGCTGCTGTCTTGCTTCTTCGCTGCAGACACCGGAGTGGACGCCGGTTTAGGGGTCCCTGCCACAGGCTTGGCCTTTGCTCCTGGAGACCACAGATCACCGCTTTGAATATGTAACTTACTTTGAACAATTATACCTGAGGTTTTACACAGATGTTGTGATTGAGAATATGAACTCATGCTTCAGCTCACCTGTCGCTGGAGTTTTGGCCGGCTCCTCATCAGAGTCTGACTCCTCACTGCTGGAACTGGTGTCTTTCTTCCTGGCTGGTGCTGCAGGCTTAACAGCAGGTTTCACAGCTGCAGGCTTCTGTACAAAAAATTAACAAGATCCAGATTCAGGAAGAGGCATCCTAGCAGAGTCATACCACACATGCTCACGTAAACAGCATGCAGCTTCCAGACCTTTGCTGCTGTTTTAGCCGGAGCTTCATCCTCCGAGTCGCTGGAGTCTTCAGAGCTGCTGCTCTTTTTAGCAGCTACAGCTGCTGGCTTCTTTGGAGCAGGAGCTTTCGCTGTTAAATGCATAACATTTAGTTAAATACTTAGTAATTACTAAGTAAGTTAAATACTTCGATTCGAAAACTGTAAAACTCAACTGTTTAACTCTTGGGGAGTCCATTTTCAAAAACAGTGGAGTGCTCTGTTAAACATACACTAAACATACACTACTGCCCGAAATTTGGGGTCAGTAAAAATTTTTTTTAAAAGAAATTAATACTTCTATTCAGGAAGGATGTGTTTAAGAACACTTTCAACATTAAGGAATGTTTCTTGAGCACCACATCTGTATATTAAGTTATTTCTGAAGGGTCACTGAAAACTACAGTTTGAACAAAGTACATTTTAAAATAAATAAATAAATACATTTATTTTAAATTGTAATATTTGATTGTACTTTATTTTAAAGGGGTCATATGATGCAATTCCTTGTTTTCCTTTTCTTTAGTGTGTTATGTAGCTGTTTGTGCATGTATAAGATCTGCAGAATTACAAAGCTCAAAGTCTCCCACAAAAGGATTTATTCTGTCTGAAAGAGAAGGCTGATCCAGACCGGGCTAAAACGCCTCATTCAAACACACCCCCACATGTCTACGTCACTGTGTGGAAATATTTCACGCGAGGAAAGGCGGCGTGGTTTCAGTAAGTAGTAGTGTTGTAGCGCAGTAGTGTTGATGCAGCCATGTCAGGGAGACGCTGTGTGTTTATGTGAAAGCAAAAGCACTTTATTTGGCCTTCTGGAAGTAGATGCAGTTAGGAATCATTAAGATTGCTTACAACAGAACGGCACAACCCAAATGTTTGAATTTGTGCAACGCATTTTATGGACGACAGTTTCGTGAACCGAGGAGAGTACAAGGCTGGCTGTGCAAAGGCTATTTCTTAAAAATCAGCGACTGGAAGTATTTTTTGTTATTAGTTTCAAGCTGCAGTCCGTAACTTCTGTGTGTTCAAAATGTACAAAATTTATATAATAAGCGAGTACACCATGAATCTGTTTTCGTAAGTGTAGACTGGTTCGGGTAGGTACCACTGCGGAGTAGCCCAGCACCTGCGTGATTCGTCTTAGACATGAACAGAGAAGTAGCTCCGGCTACAATATTCTTCCGCAAGACGCACACAGTTCTGTTTATTAACCGCTAGAACGCCAAAAGTTACAAACCACAGCTTTAAGTATTTGCTATTGACTGTTCAAATGCGGAGTTTTGCGCAGTGTAGAGCAGCATGTCGTGTGTGTGTTTGTGAAAGAGAGAGCGAGACAGGGTCACACATCACAGTGGAGTCAGCCGTCTTAACCGCGGCTTGTGTGCAAACGCATACGAGCATCATCTGTCACGTGACTGTTCCCCTCTCGGGCTTGCACTGATTCACAGTGGAGTCAGCCGTCTTAAAGGAACACTCCACTTTTTTTGGAAATAGGCTCATTCTCCAACTCCCCCAGAGTTAATAAGTTGAGTTTTACCGTTTTTGAATCCATTCAGCCGATCTCCGGATCTGGCGATAACACTTTTAGCATAGCTTAGCATAGATCATTGAATCCAATTAGACCAGTAGCATCGCGTTCAAAAACGATCAAAGAGTTTCGATATTTGTCCTATTTAAAACTTGACTCTTCTGTAGTTATATCGTGTTCTAAGATCGGTGGAAAATGAAAAGTTGCGATTTTCTAGGCTGATATGATTAAGAACTATACTCTCATTCCGGCGTAATAATCAAGGAACTTTGCTGCCGTAACATGGCCGCAGCAGGCGCAGTGATATTACGCAGCGCCTGAAAGTAGTCCCCGGTAGCTTTTTGAACGCAATGCTACTGGTCTAATTGGATTCAATGATCTATGCTAAGCTATGCTAAAAGTGCCATCGCCAGACCCGGAGATCAGCTGAATGGATTCAAAAACAGTAAAACTCAACTTATTAACTCTGGGGGAGTTGGAGAATGAGCCTATTTCCAAAAAAAGTGGAGTGTTCCTTTAACCGCAGCTTGTGCGCAAACGCATACGAGCATCATCTGTCACGTGACTGTTCCCCTCTCGGGCTTGCACTGTGTCAGCTGGCCAATCAGAGCAGACTGCACTTGTCCGAAGGAGGGGCTTTGTAGAAAACGACACATTTGAGAGAAGCAGGGCACAGAGGAACTACAATGTGTTTAATGTTCAAAAAAGCATGTCAACACATTCTGTTACACCAAATGCACAAAATCTTTAAAATAGCATCATATGACCCCTTTTAGGTATCCCTGTTACAGTGTAATAATAAATTTAAGTTTTGAGTAATATTAATTAACTACATGCACTTACTATATGGTTAGGCTTAGTGCTACTTGCATGTCTTGCATGCATAATTTATTATTATAATAACAGTACATGTAACGTGTAACAAGGACACCTTACAGTAAAGTGTTAGCTTATAATTTGCAACAATACTGATTTTATTGTATTTTTGATCAAGTAAATATAGCCTTGGTGATCAGAGCATAAGAGGAAAAAAAAAAAAAAAAGCTATGTACCTTGTACAACTTTCTTGGCAGGTGCTGCAGCTTCCTCTTCACTGCTGGAGTCCTCACTACTTGAACTCGCTGCATCTTTCTTTGCTTTCTTGGCTGATGGGCCGTTGACTGCCGAAGGGCCACTGGTGACCGCTTTGCGCTTTTTGGTTTCTGGGGACCTTGAGCGGGCAAATCATAGTAATTACAAGCCAACAATGGAAATAACAGCAAAACTACAGGTATATGACCAAGACTGACCTACAGTTGCCATACAGACAGTTAAAAGACACAAATTGCACATACTTCACCCAAAAATGGAAGATGTCCAGGAGACTGTCCTCATTTTGGTCTTGAGGTTTCTAATGAGATGAAACGGACACAATTGTAAAGTACAATTTGTAAAAGAATCCTTCGAATCAAGACTTCTGTGGCTACAAAACACGTGTGCGATTCATTCACGTAGGTTGTTAACTATTTGATTTCTTCTTTAATTTGAATCCCCTTGGCCTTTGTTCTCCTTTTCCCTTTTCTTGTTTGTCAACTTACGTTGTATAATTTTATTATTCTTAATATAAAGACAACAGACAGCACTCAACCTGTTGAAAAAAGCCTATATTTAAAGAATCATGATGAATAATTAATGTTGTACCGACAAAAACACGTTAAACGTGTAAGAAAAACTAAGTTGTAATAACACAGGTCTAAATGATACAAAGACCGGCAGAAATTAAACGGATTTAAACACATCCTACACAGAAGCTCATAAACACGTGTTCCACACAAATTGCGCGTGCAGTACTCCGCGCGCCGAAAGACACGATACACCACTACTACTCCCGCGCACGCGAGGGGTTATAATGAACATGTAAAAGGGCTCTTACCACTTTAGCCTGCTTTATAAACTCTTTCGCGGCTTTGGTGAACTTATTTTCCACGAGAAACGAGTACACATGCTTGTAGAGATCGCTGGGCACCGCACCGTCTTGCGCCATCTTCGCTCACTCATGTGGAGGAGGAGCGCGATTGGCTATTTCACCGTCACATGGCGTCGCTGGACATGGCGCACAGTAAGTGCGTCACACTACCGACAAGATCGCATTACGCAGTTATAAATATTAATATTGTTTATTTGCTGCCTGTTTGGTAAGTACAGAGATAGATATTATTGAGCCATCTCTATATATTCTGCTGTAATTTATCTTTATTTGTGTCTAATGAAACAAATAGTTTAAAATCTGATTTTTTTTTTGTTTAATATATGGAGCAGTTTACTGAAACTTCAGATTTTTAAATACGATTTCATATGTTCTTTTAAGGTTTTGTATCATGTATTGTACATCAGGCTTTTATAAAACTGAACAAAAATATGCAATTTGATGCAGAACTTATTATTTTTTTTATGTATAAGAAGTCAGATGAAATTCTGATACCTTGTAATGTAAATCAATAAGATCTTTATAACAGCTTAAATATCAATTATCACTCAATTTCTCCCAATAATGTGTCTTAGTAAGGTAAATGCTTATTTTTATGAATAAAGCTCTGTGGTTTTAATGGTGGAGGGCAGATTATATTATGCAACGCAATACAATGATGATTATATATTTACATTTCAACATAATTTGATCATTTAGAGGCCTTAGAAATGCATGTATCATATATGATATAGCATGCTCCATAGGGTTAAATATATGGTGTATATATGTATATATATACAGTATATATAACAATTTTGAGGTTTAGTCACATCATATATCCTACAGTTAAACCAAAAAATACCAGATACCAGACATAATAAAAAAATAAAAATTATATATATATATATTTTTTTTTTACTAGTGGGTTCATTTATGTGAGGATATCAAAATAAAGTGAACTGTGACATATTATACCCAAAAAGTCTTCATGCACTGGACTACCTGTAAGATTGATAAAAATTTGGGACCAAAAATTATTCAGACACTTTGACCTCACCATGTTTTTCTTCAGTGTTTTTTCTTTAGTTGATAATGCAACCTTTTTACACCACTGACTGAACAAAATTAAGCATTGCTAAGGGTGGCCCAACAAAGTATTGATAGTTGCATACATATTGTTATACTAGCAGTTGGCTGAATAATGTTTGGTTGATTGTAATCCATCACATACCTTTCTATCAAAGTTATCTGACATTATCAAGCTGAATTTGTTCTGACACAGTTTAACTCTGAGTTCTTGTCCTATTTTATTAACATTTTCTAAACGATAGCAAATAAACTTTGATAATGTGAGAACTGTTGAAGGTGTCTGAATAAATATTGGTGTGACTGTAACTTGACAAAGGTCATCAGAAGGATGTAGCACTCCCGTGCTGTAGGTGGAGCACTACATCAAACTCCACGTGTTTCTCCTTGAAGAAGACACACATGCACCTCTGTGACGGCTTGCCACCGAGAGTCATTTACTTTTCCTAAACTCTGTGGCCGCTCCGTCCAGACAGCAGCGGGAGATGCCGCGGTACGAGCTGTGTGTGATCCTGAAGGCGATGCAGAGGCCGGAGACCGCGGCGGTGCTGCGGCGCACGGTGGAGACGCTGCTGGAGCGCGGCGCTGTGGTCAGGGCTCTGGAGAACCTCGGCGAGCGCAGGCTGCCCTACAAGATCTCCAAACACAACTCTCGCCACACGCACGGCGGGTACTTCTCCATCGACTTCCACGCCTCGCCGGTGATCGTCAGCGAGCTGCTAAATCACCTTGAACTGGACATCGACGTGCTGCGCCCCACAGTTTTACAGAAAGACACTGAGCTTTCCAAGGCGCAGTGCTCTGCAGCAGGAGCACAAGCTGAGAAAGCAAAGAGCGCCACTTCCAGATAAATGTGAGAATCATTGTGTTTTCCTCATCTGTTTTTACTTAGAAGCTAGGAATGATGAGTTTAGAGAGCGAAAAAGAAACTGAGAATAAAAAATGGACAGAATGTTCAAAATGAGGTAGTGCTGTCAAACGATTAATCGCGATTAATCACATCCAGTATAAATGTTTTTGTTCACATAATATAGGTGACCATGGAACTCAAAACCAGTCACAGGGGTCAATTTTGAAATGTATGCAATATTTGGCCGAGATACAACTATTTGAAAATCTGGAATCTGAGGGTGGAAAAAAAAATCTAAATATTGAGAAAATTGCCTTTAAAGTTGTCCAAATGAAGTTATTAGAAATGCATATTACTAATCAAAAATTAAGTTTTGATGTATTTATGGTAAGGAATTTACAAAATATCTTCATGGAACGTGATCTTTACTTAATATCCTAATGATTTTTGGCATAAATCGATCATTTTGACCCATGTAATGTATTGTTGGCTATTGCTACAAATACCCCTGTGCTACTTATGCCTGGTTTTGTGGTCAGGTATTACAGAAATATCCTAACTTTAAAACCATGGTAGTTTCAGTTAGGACCACATTAGGACAAAAGCTATTACAGAACAGCATTTCCTAAGTGTGTTATCCTATCTTAACTACAGATAGGAAGGGGTTAATACAGAAACCTTCTAACTTGACAAAAAACTGTCTTAACTTTAGGGCAACCCCACAGCTGTCCTAACTATTTACAATTATATATATATATTCATATAATTTATATTATATATAAATATGTTTAATAAATAAACATAGCATTTGTTATATATATATATATATATATATATATTTTTTTTTTTTTTGGATGCGATTAATCGTTTGACAGCACTAAAATGAAGTAGTATTTGGACTTTATTGGAGTTAATGTTTTGAACTACACCTCTCTACGGAGCCCGCACATGACATGCAAGAAAAAAATTATAAATTGTGTGCACGATTTAGCAAATCGAGGGAACAAATTAGTAAATCGTGTGCACAATTTATAAATGAAATAGTAAATTGTGCACATGATTTAGCCTACTATTTTTCTTCCTACATGTCATGTGCAGGGCTCCGTACCTCTCTGCTAGGACACCTGTGCGAATTTGTTGGGAACTGAGTTCAAATATCACTGTATTATGATCACAAGTCAGTTAAAGTCATTACAAAAATGTAAAAATTAAAGTTAGTTCTATGTCTAGCATTGTTTATTCTCGGGTGCTACTTGTTTTGATATGCAATTAAATCTGTGCTGAGGTGTTCAAATGCTCTTGAGCTCAAATCTCCCAGTTTGGTTGGAGTTTTTGAATGTGATGGTTGTTATCATTGACAATGATGATGATTCTCGTCTTTTTTGCCCTCTTAGGACTGTGTAGATGGCGTCATGTGCTGGATCATGTGAATGGACTTTTGCAACGAGACAAGCTAGTAAATGTCAGCATCCTTTTTACAGTTTTGGAGAAAAGCATTTACTTCAGCTAATTATGTGATGTGTGTTTCCACAAAGAACTGTACATATGACCTCTTTGGGGGATCAGCATTTTTGGAGTATTTAATATTAATATGACAGATTCTGCTTCAATAATTACATGCTCATAAATAAATAACATAAAAATGAAGTTGTATTTCTCACTCTGTGACAGTCATACTCTTCCACAAATGTAACTTACAAATAAAGAAATAAATTTAAGTGTTGTAGAGGAAAGCTGTACCTTAAGTGATTTATCTTCGGGATACTCAGGGCTCGCAAAATTGCTAGCCCGACGTCCCGGGGCTGTTGTGTTTTCCAGTCGGGCTACCAAAATGTCATCATTTACTCACCCCCAAGTAGTTGCAAACCTGTATGAATTTCTTTGTTCTGCTGAACACAAAGGAAGATATTCTGAGGAATGTGGGAAACAGAGCAGTTCTGGGGCACCATTGACTTCCATAGTGTTTTTTTTTTCCTACTATGGAAGTCAATGGTGCCCCAAAACAGCCGGGTTACAAACTTTCTTCAAAATATCTTCCTTTGTGTTCAGCAGAACAAAGAAATTCATACAGATTTGCAACTACTTGAGGGTGAGTAAATGATGACAGAATTTTCATTTTTGGGGCAACTATCCCTTTAAGGCCATAAAAAGTTTTAAATACGTTAAATGGTATAAGAAATGTCTTAATTATAATTTCAAGATGTCTTACAGTTGGGGACGGAAAGACAAGAGTCGAGATACAGCAGGATTAAACTTCAAAAGGAAATGACGCAATTGAATAAATATGAGCACTGCACGTTTCAAGTCAAAACGCGGCGCAGATGTCTTTATGTGAAGGGAACCGACTGTCCTCAGAAACGTGTCGGCATTTTAATCTCATTTTACTTATAATTCCTGATAAAGCAGTGTTTATGAGCGTGGAGCTGCTTCGTGTACAGCGCTTCCGGGGAAACCGCAATATATCAGCGCTCCTAAACCGCCACTTTGTGGCAGAGAATGAATTTGTATTTCCAATAAGCCTTTCTTGCTGTTTATCATCAGATCAATGCAAATATCAACTTTTTACGCAGCAAACACATAGAGTTGTAAATGAGAAAGAAGTTAATGTGCCTTCTAAAAATGTAAACAATTAAGACAGTAATATAATTTATACGTTTTAAATTAACATAATTTATTTGCTTGATTTATCCCTTTTCATAAAAATGGTCTATAGCCTGAAATGCTGTTGTATATGATTTTTGTTTTTGTGAAAACCTGTATCTGAACTGTAAATCATGTAATTTTATGGCTCAATATTGTGTTACTGTAGACATTGTTCAACCTCGCTCATTCTGTGTTCATTTTACTCGTGCAGCTCTTAAAAAGTGTCATAAATGGACTTAAATTTATTTTTTAAAAATTCTGCAGATACCCTATAAATAGTGAAATAAGATTCCTTCCTTCATATTTGTTGATATGTGTACTGAAAATATTTTTGATTGACATTTAAACTCCTATCTGATTTTCTGTATTTTTAATTTGGGCTAGTTAAATTCATTTTCAGGCTACCAAAATCTGAAGAGTACCCGCATGAAGGGCTACCAGGAATTTTGAAATTTTGCGAGCCCTGATACTGTAACATGAGAAGTGCTGTTCTCACACCTAGAGTTCATTGTATGCAAAGCTTAAACTTTTCCTTTTAGAGAACATAAAATAAACGGTCACCAGGAAAAAAACCAAAACAAAAAAGATTAAACAGCAGTTTGCATTTAATCAGTTCAAAATCAAATCAAGCAAGATGCTGAAATTATACAAAGTTGTTTTTTTTCTCAGTCTGTTATCATGGCATTCTGGGTTTTATTGTAAACCTGCTTTGTTTCTCAGTCTCACTTTTTGTGAGTGAGTCTTATAGAGATGTTGGTCTTGATTAATGTCATCAATGGAGTTAGGGGTTCTTCTTTTAAGGTGTTTTTTTATTTGTCTTATAATCTTATAGAGTCCCTTATAAAAATAGGTTAAAATTGAAGAGATGTCCAAAAATATATTCAAAAACATTGTTTTTAAATCTTCAATCTACCAGCATGTCAAATGTTTGTATTTTAAAGGACAGGTTACATTTGATGTATTCAATATACAGAATTGAGTCATATAATATTTTACAGTTTATTTCAGTATTATAATTATCGTTATTTTAGGATAAGATGTAGTCAAAACAATTTTAGATAAAAGAAACATCAATATGGAATGAAGTAAGTTAAACTATGTCTACAGTGTAGAATTATTGTTGTTGAAAACCTGATTTAAAAAACGAGTCTAAATTTAACCACATCAAAGAAACAGCAGAATACAAAAAATAGATACTTATTGTGAAGAAGTTTTTTTTAAGTAAAAAGACACTCGGTAAATGTTCTAAGTGCACTTTAGATATAGATAAAGCTGGAAGGTATCATATTGTAATATAGTAACACCATGGTACTCTGATATATTTTCAAGTGGAAATTATATTCATATATAATGGTATCTATATGGTCCTCAAAGTTACTTTAAAGAATTTCATGGCACAACTAGAGTGCATGTCCAAAAACACATGGTAGGCTATTATGCAAATGGAAATATAATTATTAACACACTGAACTTGTGTGACACTAGCTGAGAGCATGTTATGATGCTCTAGTTCTCTCAACATGACGTTACCACTAAAAATCTAGACTTTTTGGCCAAATTTAAAGATTATTATATCACAAGGAATAAAACAATTCATGAAACATTGATTACTTACACTTTTTAACCCAGAAATAAATACGATTATATTTAAATATTAGCTGAAGGGCAGAATTCGCCAAAATTATTATAATTTATGTTTTTGAAACAGGAAAAAAGTATTTGTGTAATATTGTATAATTGAGCTTTTGACTCCAAATTCTCTAGCTATTATTATAGTTATATATAAAGGAAGACATAAATCACATCAATACTATGTAAAACTCCAAAATACAACAAAAAATCCAAAGTTCAAAACGATAAGAACGATTGCGTTTCTTCCACCCACTTACAGCGACGCCTCAGTCGCGCGCATGCGCAGCGGTCAGCTGACCGTGAGCTCATCAGCATAAAGCCCCATCACGCGACCCAGGCGAGTCACTGCAGCATAAACACCTCCGCCATCCGACACAGAAGAGACTCAAAACACAATACTGCGGTTCAAGAGAAGCCTTTGCTCGAGTCACGATGCTCCTCACGCTGCTTTTCATCTCCACGGGTAATATTTTTTTGACCTTCACGTTATTTTTTCGTGTCTTGTTGTGAGAAGTGTGTCGTAGCTGCAGTTAATGGCGGAGGAAGTGTTTGGTAAACATGTAGGTTGCTGACAGTCGGGCCGCTTTAATGGAGATGCTGTCTTTAAATAAACACCCTAACGTATTGTTTATTGTAGCTTTCGTGAACAGCATAAACTTATATATATATATATATATATATATATATATATAATACTGATGGTAATATTGTTTTCCGAGTTGTTTATTAGTCAATCTATCGCGTGTTGTGCTAACGTTGTGTTGTGTTTTTTTGTTTGTTTGTTTTCTTCTTAACAACAGCGTCCATAAGTCACGAATTTCTTTAATGATGATAATAATAAAAAAAAAACGTATTTCTTTTAAAATGACCGGTACACATGCATGTTTTTGACTGGGCTAAACATACCTGACTGTCTGTTTCAGGCTAATTATTATCTGCCGAATCTTTTGAATGAACTATTTAGGTTAAGTGATTATTTATAATATTTTTTTTTAATGTATTTCTTAAACTCAAATCTAATTTGGATTTAGTACTAATCGTTTCCGCGTCATGACGCATCAATTTTTATGTAACCTTCATCATCTCGTGCTTCATCGATGTGGATGATTTCATCAACTCTATCTCTTTCTCTGATAGAGGTCTGAGTGTTGACACGGTGACCCAAACCTGTTTTTCTCTAACGCAGATATACCGTCTTATCTATTGCAGATTTCTTTTGTCTGGCGTCTGGTCAATTATTTGCGTAATTTGTATCCATGTTGCTTAGGGCTTCAAAATAACGCCTCTTCGTACTTCCAGGGATCAGATCCGTTGCTACATTTGTAGTTCCCACATCCTCTTCCGTGTTCCTCTTTGCCATTTGCCATTACTATCACGATTTCACTTCGTCTTTTGTCAGAGGACTATTGTTTTTGCAGAAGTTTTTAATCGTGAAGGCATAGAGGTGGCCTTTCATACTCTGGTCTATATGTGAGGTCAGTGTCGCAGCCTCTGGCTCGTAAAAAATGGTTTATTAATAAACCAAATATGCCTCTCAACCATAGTGTCTCACTTCCCATTGACATGCAGTTTGAGTAATTGCAAAAGAGGAAGCTGGACACTGTGTCCTAGTTTGTTCTATTGGCCAATCAGATCCCGTGAATGACTTTAAAAGTTTACTGCTGTGGAGTTTTTTTTTTTTTTTTTTCTCATGACATATTGCTGGAATTTTTTTTTTTTTTTTATTTCAGCATTTTGGGTAGTCTGATCACAATGGCAAGAGTTTTTAATGTAACATTAAGTGTTTCTTTTTACTGAATAGATGCCAATTTTGTATAATCTTAGCTTTTTGCAGTTCACTTAAATCCAGTGGAATCCTTTGAACCAGTGCAATTTAAAAACTCATTCTCAGTTAATGAGTTCGTGCACAGATATAAGAGACTTAGAAATGTTGTTACTCCTACTACTTTACATGCTTTTGCAGCTACCCATTCCCATGTTGAGTTGCCTGTTTTCTGTCTAGTAGCAGTCGTTGTTGAGGCGTCTTGTTCTCTAGTATTTAGCAGAAGTGCTGGTAAAATCTAAGTTTTATTGTTTGTAGGATCAAAACAGTCTCATAACTAAAACCGTGATCATGCAAAGTAGCCTAAATGACCCAGATTTACAGCTAGTTCTTGGGCCACAGGTTTATTGCATGGAGCTTTCCTATAAACTTTTTAGTGTCTGCACTTTGTTTCTTACTTTATGCTTTTATTTAGATGGTTTCTGCCTTGGTTTTGACACTTGATATGGAGCGGCAAAACAGAAGTGAAAGTCTGCTGGTTTAAGAAAGTTGTCTTTTTTTGTAGCGTGCTTTGTCTGGTTTTGTTAAGAGTTTAGTCCTTTAGGGATGTTTTTAAAGTTTAGTCATGGCACTTTTAAGTTTTTTTTTTTTATTTAAACTCATTGTTGGAGGGGAAAAAAAAAATCTGTATCACTGAGTCATAATTCATTACAGTAAAACTGTGTCAGATGCGAAAGAGCAAGTGCATTTTACCAACTCACTGTGTTTTGCCAACATGTCTTTTGTACAGTCAGTTGCGGAGGTTGATGCTGAGCTGGTGGAAACAGACACTGGATCATAAGACTGCTTGAGCTTGTAGTTTTTGTCCGTGGTTATGTCATAGGTCAGATGATGTTGCCTGCGAATATGGAATGCCTTGCGGACTTTTATTTTGATTCAGCAGTAGGAGGAATGAATGATTCTTTAAAAATGTCTAATTAAAACTGCCAGCCTGTTTGTGAAAACTATAGTTTCTTATCGGCTCTAGAAATCTGCAGGCACAGACTGTGAGCCTGTTCAGTGCAGGTTTGACCGTTCATTTAAGGGGAAGTTAATTTGGAATTATTTAAGCATTGTATTTGGTGAAATCAATATTAACTGGCTCTTGGTAGGTTTGGGGACTTTCCACACATTACACGCACTGGCAGGTTCTTAAAAAAAAAAAAAAAATCCCACTCTTCATATCCATTTTCACTCTATAAAGCAAAGCAGCTTTGCTCTGCTATCTTAGTAGTTTCAATACTAGTTCTGTGTGGAAAGTCTGATTGTGAAAGGCTAAAGCATTTTATTTTCTTGTTTTTGCAGCTGCTATAATTTGCTTTTCAAATCTAACTTTTGATTAGAATTCTTGTGCAATCTCCCTTATCATGCGTTTTCTACAGTGGTTGTCGGTTTTGGTCACGAATCACAGAAAAGACACTTCAGTAACCTGTTATTAGTCACCTGGTTGTAGAAAAATTTAAAGGCTGAATGAGGAAGCACCATCTATTTGGCAAATCAGTGTCTAGAATACAAATGGAATGCAGTAAATGGTAAAATGTTACTTTTTTACTTAGAGCAGTACCTCATTTCTTATCAGAGGGGAGTTGACACGTCACATGACTCATTGTGTAGTTGCTGACTTGACTGGGCCATCACATGTCTGTGCGACCATTGTGGCTGTTTTATACATATCTAATCAATTTTCTCTTGTTTCTTGCTAGCCGTGGCAAGTCCCCTGTTGGGTACGGAGCAGTGCGCCCGCGGTCCCCCTTACTGGTGCCAGAATGTCAAGACTGCTTCCCTTTGTGGTGCCGTTCAACACTGCCAACAGAACGTGTGGAACAAGCCTCAGATGGTGCGCTGACCTGATTCTTAGAAGTGCTTTTGTATGCCAGTGCATAATTCAAGAGCTCAACGTGTATAAAACCTCCCTTTCTTGCAGAAATCTGTGCCATGTGATCTGTGCAAAGAGGTGTTGATGGTGGTGGAGCAGCTTTTGAAGGACAACGTCACTGAGGTATGCTGACATGATGGCACTAGAGTTTTGAGTACTTTCTGTGGGAGGCCAATGTCCAAATTCTTGTGTCAAATCTAGAGCGAACTCCTCGGATACATGGAGAAGGCCTGTCAGCTGATCCCTGACGAGGGCATGGCCGACCAGTGTAAGGAGATTGTTGACAACTACTTCCCCATTCTCATGGGCATCATTGAAGGAGAGCTGGTGAGTTGGATATTTCCTTCCCTTTCAATGAATTCAGTAACAATTCCCCTTTGAGTTTGTTTTTTTTTTTTTTTTTTTTTTTTAAAGTTTTGAAAATGGTGTTACTGAACACACACCGTGCACCAAACCCAAGGTCTTTAGGAGAAGAAAGGCACACGCTGTTCCAAACTTGATGAACAATTTGCTTTTTTTTTTTTTTTTAAACTACTACATAAGGAATAATGAGTCATCTTGGCGTATTGAGCATTGACAATATTTTTCTCCTTAAGGCCGGTTTACACTAGAATTATAAGTACGAATGTACTTATGAATGTATTTGATGCTGATAATTAAGAAAATGACAAACAGTCATGGCATGACTGTTAGACTCTATAGAGTGATACAGTAGAGAATATTCATCACTTCCCTCCAAATAGTTGATTTTTAGCAACTTGTGCTTTTGTAAAAGCCACAAATCGGTGACATTCAAACATGCTGGTGAAATTGATCAAACCACAATTTGGAGAAGTTACACTCGCCATCCAAAAAAAAAAATCTGAGCTTTAATTTATTCCAAAACTAACTAAATGCTTTGGTCTGACTAGACTGGTTTAGTGCCGCCAAGATGGTTAGCTATCCACAAAGAAGCCTTTGTGTAATAGGCTTTTCCTTCCCGTAGAGCCTCATCTACCATTCACAGCATCAGCCACAGTCGTCTTTTAAAGAACTGAAGCAAGCGGAAATGTATTCAGCTGTAGATCCTATTGGTTTATATCATGCTTTACAATGCTTCTGTGTTCCTGTCATCTCGCAGGATGACCCCGGTGTGGTGTGCAGTGCTATGGGCCTGTGTGTGTCCCAGCAGGAAGCTCTGGCTAAAGCTCAGCTCATGTCCAATGAGATCCCTAAGGTGGACCTGAACCAGCGTGTCAGCCCCTTCCTGCTCAACATCCCTCAGCTGCTCTACCCCCAAGAGAATACCAAGGAGACCCCCAAACAGGTGAAGCTGTCACACGCCTGTATGTCTTAATGGGGGGGGGGGGGGTGTAAAAACACATGGAGACTCAAATGTTGAACTTGTTGAATGTTCCTATGGTGTCAAACTACGTTTGTATTTCTGATTTAAAATGTGTGAAATTCATCTCATTCTGTATGTTTACTAACTGATTGGTGTTCTCTTCTGCCTGCAGGCTGGTGGAGATGTGTGCCAGGACTGTGTTACGTTCATCTCTGACACTCAGGAGGAAGCCAAAGCCAATTCCTCATTTATCAACATTCTGCTCGCACGGGTGGAGAGCCAGTGTGAGCTGCTGGGACCTGGCATGTCTGATATGGTGAGAACATGAGTTTACTAGAGTTGTGTGCTCAAAGTAAAGATGCCATTCTTTGTGCATTGCATGTGTGGGACAATTTTGGTGGTCTTATCTCTCATTTCTTCAACAGTGCAAGCAGTACATCAGCGAATATGGACCACTGGTCTTTCAACAGCTTATGTCTATGGTAAGTGATTTTTGCTGCATCTTTTAATGTCTTGTGTCTGCATTTCAGCCGTTTCATTCTTCCATCCTCCATTACCAAAATGGGTGCTTAAGTTCCTCTCCTTGTAGCACACCACAGTGAGTTTTTAAAGGGGTCATATGTAATCAAATTTTAATGTACTATATCATGTTCTATAACTTCTAGAACTCAAAACCTCCTTCCTAGTGTGTGTATTAAAAAAAAAAATTGAGCTTAAATGTTTTGCGACGCGTTTGTTCAGAAATGTGGTCTGTTCAGTCACTAAGGAGGAAGTAGAGTGTATGTATATGCATGCGTGCATGCATAAAATCTCTATCTCCTTTGGTTCTGCCGTTCGGAATAAAAGTGACATGAGTAAGTCAAACACTCTGTTCCTGGCTTTGTGATGCACCAGCCTAGTGTTGAGGCTGAAGTTTTTCTAACAGGATGCCTGATTTCTGTTTGAACTGCACATCTGGTGCAGATAATGGGCGCACACACTCAAGGATAAGGCGGCTAAAATCTATTGTCTGTGTTCAAGTCCACAACTCATGAGTAAAGGTGCAGCTCAGAGCTGCATCTCATTTCACATGAACAGAGGAGGTTTGTATTAAAGACAGCAATAAAAACATCCTGTTTAAAGGGTCAACGAGAGGGTGGGAAATGATCACAAATATTAGTCATTTATGCAGCAGTCAGATAAATTTGAGTAGACTTTAGGGGGGAAACATTAAAATATGACCCCTTTAATATGGAGAGCTTATTGCAGATTTTGTCAGTCAAGTGAACAAAGCTGCTTGTCTTTCCTTTCCTGTTAAGAGACACTGCCTGTCTACCAGCTTAATCCACAACTCTAATCACTTGTGTTCTTTTTTTTTTTTTTTTTTTTAAATTCTTGATACCCACCTTCATTTTCTTTCTCTTTATCTCTCCCTCTTGTGGTTTTGTTTGCTCTGGTCTTCAGGAGCAGGTAGGTTTTTCTGAGCTGCTAGTCTCAACCCAGCTTGTGCTTTTTAATCTGTTTGTCATGTGGCTAATCACCTGTGCTGTTTTCTAATCTAACACTGACCGACCGTCGCTAATCTGTGCTGTTGTTAGACTAGCCACTCACGCACCCTTAAAATAGCCCTAACCCTGAGGATTTCATGTTTTGTGTAGTTGTAGTACCAGACTAATCATCCATTATCATGACCTCCATCCATAAAATACGGAGTAGGGTTGAATCTATGTACTGACTACTTTGGTTACTGGTTTCATTCAACAATACCCTTTCATTCAATAAACTTGCTGTCAAATGAACCCCAAACTCTTGATTTTTAACCAGAAACGTTCTTACTGGTAAAAATGGTTGGAGTTGTCTTGGTTTTTTTTGTTTATTAGTGTGTGAAGTTATTGCTGTAATATTAAAGCCTGGAGCCTCATCAATAGGGATAAGCTGCTATGGCTACTTGACTTGAAAGTTACCTCAGTTTTTGAAACCAGAATTTCTTTTTACTTGTCTGCAAACATATTGCGTATGTTGTATAACCAGCTTTCTAGAATTTACCCAATCAATTTTCCATGCTATTTTGGTTCTGTGTACATTCTTCCCCAGACATATAGAATTCCATTGACAGCGTTTTCTGAATACCATTCAGTAGCAAGTTTAAGAAATTGCTGCACTCACAGAACTAAAACATTCTGTGACCCAGAGTGTTTGTATTGCAGACGAATTGCTCTTGAGCCTGTTCTTCTGAATTAATTGGTCAAAACTCCATGTGTGGGTTTGAATCTGTTTTTAATTGACTCCTTCAGTGACCAGATCCGTCTAAAGTATTTTAGGTTTGTCCAAGTGCTACAAGAATAATTAAGGAACCAATTAATCATCATTTGGAATTGGAACAGTCTTCCATTCTGAGAGCTCACGTTCAAACTTTCATTTGAACATGTAGTTATAAAGTGTTAAATTGGATGAACTAGTCTTTTAATTGAACCACTAGCTTTTGCCATTATCCGATCATACATGCACATCTTGTGCTTGCGTGCATGGCTGCAGGGTGATGTTGGATGCTGTGGGCATGAGGTGGAGCAGCATCATGCGTAATTGGTTAGTCAGAGTTGTGATGCAATGGATGCTGCATGACGTCATCCAGGAAAATGGTGCATAAACGTATTAGTCAGTGCATGCCTAATATTCCACTCATACAGCCTTTTATCTTGTGTAGCCGGTGACATGTTACTCACTGAATGTCTTACAATCCCTCTGCAGAAACCCAAGGACATCTGCTCTCGTGCTGGATTCTGCTCCACTCAGAATAAATCTGTCCGCATGGAGAAGCTGATGCCTGCCAAATCAATCCCTGCTGTCAAGTTGTTCCCTGCAACCAAACTTGAAACCCCTGTCAAAAGCAAGCCTGCCAAGGTACAAAAGCATATAGCTTCTGTTTTCATTTGAATCGGTGTATTTAGTAGTTTAACATTTGAGCATTTAAAACTACTTTGTGACGTTAAGTGTTTACACATCACTGGGATATTTGAGAAAACAAAGAAATGGGTTTTTGCTTTGATGTAAATTAAAGTTTAAAAAAAGAGGTTAAAAGTAACTTAATTGCTCTAAAATGTGGTCACCTGTTATGGGCTGTAAATGGCATTCAAATGAAGTTTAGTTCCTTGATGCATGTGCTTCTGTTTTGATAGAATCTGGTGCAAGTACGTGATACTCCTCAGTGTGCCGTCTGTGAATTTGTGATGAAGGAAATTGAGGCCCTGGTTGAGGATCACACGTCCGAGGTAAGAAGTCACTGAATTGATTGTCTGTTAAAAACGGTAAGGACCAGTCTGGTCTGAATCTGTTGAAATGTGTGGATTTTCATTAACAATCAGATGTAAAGACTGATTTGATTGAAGCCAGTGAGACAAACATAGCAGCAGGTGGGGGACTGATGGAATATGGAATTCAGAGAAGAGAAAGTAGATGAATATGAAAGGATAATGCATGCGTCCTGGTGTTTCCAGTCAGCAAGCAATAGCTTGCATTGGATTTCTCTTTTTAGTTGTGATGCGATTCACTCAAACTGTAACATTAATAGTTCTTAAAATAAGCCTTGCATCAGTGCAGAAATGGCTTCACATTATGAAATACTTGAATTTAAAAACAGCTGTTTCAATATTAATTGTAATGACAGCAAGGTCTAATTAGATGAGCTACTTTTTTTTTTTTTTTTTTTTTTTCTCCAGGAAGAGATTGTGCAGGCTGTGGAGAAAGTCTGCAGCATTTTACCCTCCACACTCACTGCTCAGTGCAAGGACCTGATTGAGACCTACGGCCAGGCCATCATTGAACTGCTTGTGCAGGAGGCCGATCCCAAAACCATCTGCTCTTTCCTCGCACTCTGCAATGGGGTCAGCCATGTCTGTAAGTGATGATAATACTTCAGTTTTCAGTATAATGTTCCCTTTTTTTGATCCTCTTTCTAGATGTAAAATGATTCTTTCATTTTTAATGCGTTATTCTTGCAGCTGTAATGGACAAGCAACAATTTGAGGCGGGTGGCTTCTGTGACGTGTGTAAGATGGCAGTGCGTTATGTGGACGGGATCCTGGAGCAGAACGCCACGCAGGCAGAGATCGAGGAGGCTGTGCTGAAGGTCTGCAACTTCTTGCCTGACGCTGTCAGAGATGAGGTAGGTCACGCTTGAAGTATGGATGCAAGATGGGTGTCTGTTTACTGCATGGTTTTTAATATCCAACAACAGAACAAATAAGTGTTAATTTCATTTAAATTGTCAGCAAACATTCTACTGTGCTGTTGTCCAGCAACCTGCAGAGTGGGTGGGGGGGATGTTTGTGTCCATGTCCCTATAAAATGCTCTTAATGTTTCTGGTGATCAGATGAAGGCATGAAACAATGTAATTTATCCTAATAAAATGTATTTATCCTAAATTAAACCCCTTTAAATAAAACAGTGCTGCACAACAGAGGTTTACTGTTAAAATGAAAAGGAAAACAAATGAGACCGTTCCTTTTAAAAATAAAGATTATGTAGTAGAATGGTTACATTGAGTCTTAAGACTGCTAAATAGTAATATTTTTGACACCGTTTCTGCACGTTAAACTAAACTCTTATTTTGACGGGTTGTCGTGAGGAACTTGCAGCTGCTGTGTATGTGATATGATGGTAGATTTCTCAAATTAAACGGTACAATGCTAAAGTGACACTCGGAGCAGCTGGAGATATTCTTGTTTTATAGTCAAATAGTGAGACTGCAGAAGCTGAAAACACTGCGAGCGTCGTCTGTGCTTTAGTGAGTGTGTATTAAACAAAATAGTGTGTCTGCTCCATCCACTATTCATTCACTGCGGAAATCATGGCGCCTTATGCGTGATGTCAGATGCTTCCGCAGACTTGTAGTATTACTATAGAATTTTACCTGAGCATTGCATATCACACACATTGCTTTGTTCTTGTCAACAGTATCTCCACCATAAGCACTGAATGAATGACAGGCTTTCTGTTGTAACATCGCATGGTAAATAAGAGGGTGACATCTAGTGGAGAAGACTAAGATTCACATTAATCTTGTTTTAGATGTTTGCTGAAATATAGGAAGAGATTGATTCGCGGCTTTTGAGAATCGATATTGTCAATTATTATTTTTTTTATTTTTGGTCCAGCCCTACTTTCCATACCTGTAATGAGTAAGTAAGTAAGTAAGTAAATTTATTTATAAAGCACATTTAAATTCAGCATTACACTGACCAAAGTGCTGAACAGAACCAATACAAAAACTTATAAAAAATTAAATAGAATACAATTAAAACAACAACAATGGAAAAATAAAATAAGAGAAAAACAACAACAACAACAACCGTACACACTGAATTTATGACCCAGGAAAGGCGAGAGAGTAAAAATGTGTCTTAAGTCTAGACTTGAAAATGAAAAGAGAAGAAGCACTCCTAATGTCAGGTGGCAACTGATTCCACAAACGTGGAGCGGCGACTGCAAAGGCTCTATCTCCTTTAAATTTACTTTCCATACCTGTAATGAGGGACAAACTGTTTGGTTAAAAGGGTAATTCACCCAAAAATGAGAATTCTGTCATTAATTACTCACAGGTTTGGATCGAGATGAGGGTAAGACGTTCATCTTCAGAACACAAATTAAGATTTGATGAAATCCGAGAGCTCTCTGACCTTCCATAGACAGCTATGTAGCTGACACGTTCAGGGCCCAGAAAGGTAGTAAGGACATCAGTGGTTCAACTGTAATTTTATGAAGGTACGAGAATACTTTGCGCAAAGAAAACAAAAATAATAACTTTATTGAACGATTGCTTCTCTTCTGGGTCAATCTGCCACCATTATCAAGAGTACCACGATGCATGTGTGCTGCTGCTGACGTAGAACGCACTGCACCTGGTTTACGAGCAGAGGAACGCATGCGTCATGGTACTCTCAGTAACAGCATCTACGGTGACTTTTCTTTTTGCACATTCCACAATTCTTCTCAGAGACTTCAAAGTAGCTTCGTAATTTTGGTTGCACCCCTGGTGTCACAGATTATTTTAACTGTGCTTATGTTTCTGGGCCTTGAACGTGGTGGTTACGTACGTTGCTCTCTGTGGAGGGTCAGAAAGTTCTCGGATTTCATCAAATCTTAACTTGTTCTGAAGATTTGAGTGACCCGAGGGTGAACTAGTTAGGATTAGTTCACCCAAAAATGACCTAATTAACTTTTAAGTGTTTGCTAAACTGTGTAGCCCCATTTATACACTTACATTTTAGAGAAATATTTCCTCTTTCCTCCCACGTCGCGCAGCCCTACGTCAATCAGTCTCAAGTTTGCTGTTAGAATCCTAGAAATGGACTGAATCTGACAGCTCCGTTCCTGTAGTGTGTGTGTATCGGTCTAAGCGTGTGCTCTCCCTCCTGCAGTGTAACCAGCTCATTGAGCAGTATGAGCCTCTGCTGGTGCAGCTGCTGCTCCAGACGCTCGACCCGGACTTTGTCTGCATGGTAAGATTTACCCTACACTCTCCAGCCCAACTCATGTGATCAAATGATGATCCCTGACGGAGTTTGGGGTTTTTGTGTGTACAGAAGCTGGGAGCATGTCCTGAGGCAGTGCAGAGACTGCTGGGATTGGAGCAGTGCAGCTGGGGACCAGCTTTCTGGTGTAAGAACGTGGAGACCGCTTCTCGCTGTAACGTGAGTATTGTCTCTATAGACTCAAGACACAAAGTTGTCTTCTGTAACGCTAGAATGTTGTACTGCACATCAAAACCAGGCTGTGATGTAAATGACGCTTCTGTGTGTTGTAGGCCTTGGATCACTGCAGGCGTCACGTGTGGAGCTAAAGGATGCGCACAGCGTTCCACAACAATCTTGGAGAAACTAAAGGAGAACTGCTGTAGAGCTGCTTTTCTGTTTTGAAATCAATATTTGGGTTTTCTTTAAAAAGTGACATTTGAAATTGAACTGTCACAGCTAATTTAACAGCCTTGTTTCAGGGGAAAGAAAGCTTTTACTGCAAGGACATGTATTTTGAGGAGGCAGGGGTTTGGAGGAAGCTATGAATGGCAGGTGTAGATGTATGGGAAATACTTGCACTGGAATTTTTTTTTTTTTGTGTGCTATTTTGGGGACTTTTGTTTTTAGAAGTAATTCTTTTAGTTGTACAATGTTGGTTTCTTCGAATATGCACAGAGCATGAGTTTATATGGAAATGGATCGTGCCTTTATCAGAAGAGGGGGTTTGAGACCCTTGAGAATGAAGATGAAATGCTTCGGATGCTCTAATATCCCTGCCTCCCTCTTTAACTGCAAATGCACCTGCAAGGCCAGTGATTTAAATCTTTGTTTTTAATGGGTGACATTTTTCGGTCCTAATGGAAGTCAATTCTCTTTAACTGTCACTTTGTGTCTATTAACGATCTGAAGGGGAAGTGATGTTGACATTCTTCATTTGATCCCACTCACTGATTGATCTGTCACTGCTACCTAAATGTCAGATTTTATCCTTGTGCTTCACACTGCTCAGACTGAGCCTTTTGTTTTTAAAAAAATAAAATAAAAATAAAACCAACTCCAACCCAATTCTTTGGTTTCAGAATTCTTTTTTTTTTTAAACCCCTTTTTGTCATTTGATCCTCTCTGGAAGTTGAAATGCCATTTGATTTATCTGTTATTACTTGCGAAGTGTATAAAACTTGAGCACAAAATTGGCTTTTTTTTTTTCTTCCCCCAATTATTTAGTTTGCTAAAACCCGTACCATTTACTGTTGCTCCGTGAGATTTCTAAATTCAGTAACTTCAATAGGACTCCTTTATATCAGGAGTTGTGTGTGTGGGTGAAAATCACCTATGAAGATTTAAGTTAGTTGCCTGAATTTGCAACCCTTGACAAAACGAAAGGCCGATCTCAGCTTTCTGCTGGAATGCAACCTCCATATCTCGCTCAACATACTGAGCCAAAAAGGGTTGTCAATGTGAGAAGGTCTGTTGCTAGTACAATTTCATCGCAATTGCTGTTAACTCTGCAGGAGCAACAACTCTTGAATGAGGCAATCACATCAATCTCTCTACACTTTGAATGTTTTGCAATAGTTCTTAAACTTATCATTTTTGTGTAAGTGTACTGTATAGGCCTGTCGCAATAATCAATATATCGACTTGTCGTGCAATATATGTACATGACCTCAATTTTTGGTGACGCAATATATCGCCCATTATATTTACTTAAAAATTAATGTCACCAGGTTTTATACATTCCACTTGTGCCTGTGTCTTTTGCAGCTTCTCGTACATAACGTGGTGTAGTCATAAGGTGCTAGTTCAAATTTAAAAACTGCTTCTACAAAAGTTTCATCTGCAGATATGGCCTCGTTTAGGAGTCTGTGCCTTTGTGTATACAGACATCTGACTGCCAAGTAGTGATGATTGTGTTTTTCAGCAAGAGTGTGCACCCTTAATTTACAGAGAAAAGAAGGGAAAAATCTGTGGATGGAAAAATCTCCATACAAGTTCTTTGTGCATTTTTTTTCTTTTTTTTCTACTTGTTACTTTGCACTGTTAAATGTTTATTTACTATTTATTCAAGATTTTAAAGGTATGTTATATTTTGATACTTAATTTCCATGATCTAAATATTCTTTAGAATTAAACGTTTCTTGGCATTTGGAAGTATGTAGGCCTTCTTGCATTATTATGCCGTTACATTATGATTATATATTCAGTGACATAAAATGGTCTTTAAAATGACAATATCGCTTCTCAATTATTTCTGGGGCAACATATCGCACAACAAAAAGTTGTTTTCGTGACCGGCCTAGTACTGTAGTTCTTAAACAACACAATACAATTTATCTTTTTATTTTTTTTAGGTTCACAGCTGTATTGTTTACAACTTTTATATAAAATGAAACATTTACAAAATTTCAAACAATCCCATACTTTATGCCACAGGTAGTTTCAGAGGTAGCAGATTTGAAGTAACTGAGGTAGTGAATTGTGGTTTCTGAGTAAGGCAGACACATTTCTCTGTAAATTCATGATGCAAAGGGTTCAAAATTAAAAAACCATGAGTGATACAACCAGTGTCATTCCTTCACTTCCAGCGATTGATCCGACGCAGCTGCACATAAGTAAGAATCAGACACACGCACATAATGCCTGTCAGAGCTACCTGGTTCTGCCAAAAGCCCCAAGTGCTGTAGTCGATCTCTTGATGATCCAGATACATGTCACCTGTCATGCTGCCAGAGAGAGAGAGAGTTTGCAGTTGAAATATCACCTCCTAGACTCTAATAACTCTGTTTTTCCAGTAGGTGGCGCCACCGAGTGTGAGTGAGTCTTACCTGGTGTAGTTACTGGTAAAGACTTGATCTTTAAGCTCGATGATGGCAAGTGCCTGAAGGGAGACCGTTTGGTTGGATTACTGCTGAAATGCAAATATATACAGACTTGAATGAGTCGTAAAAAATATTTTACGTTCTTACATTGTAGCCATATCGGAATATACTGGCCCACTTCAGCCAGGACATCCCGCTCATCATCGAATTCAGGTTCACTAGGAAACCCCCAAACACCTGAGGAGACACAGGACAGAAAAACCTGTGAGAATAGATCATGCTAAGTTCCAAAAGTACACCTTCATCCCATTAATAGCAGTTTACTTCCTAATGTCGTGTTGGTACATTTAAAGCAATCATTTTGACCTTTTCAACCTGACAATGTTTTGTCCGTTAGTTTGGTTTGTTTAGTACTATGGTGGTTTAGTGCCACGTTAAAAATAAAAAAAAGATTATGAGATTAGAGTCGTAATATTTTGAGGAAAAATGTCAAAATTGCGAGAATAAAGTCATATCAATATGAAAATTATGAGAATTGAGAAAGTATTTTGAGAATAAAGTCAAAATTACGAGAATTCAGGAGATTAAAATTGTAATATTTTGAGAGTACATTCAATAGTCTATTGCGCATGCAAATGGCTCAGATTGGGAGCACCAGGAGAAAATGTTGACTTTATTCTTGAAATATTTCGACTGTATTCTCAAAATATTACGGCCTTAATCTCGTAATTTTAGATTTTTTTTTTTGACGTTACACTAAAATAAGGATGTAGTTTAGGCATATGCAATCATGCTGTAAAATAATAAAAATTTTGGTAAGATCTATCATTTTGGTACATTTTGAAATATTAAAAAAGTGAACTGAACCAATGAGAAAATACAACAAGTGTTTTTTTTTTTTAGAACAAAGCAAATGATCTACATGTCTATAAATCTTCCGTTCGGCTAAACTCACCATCATTACGACATAAGGCAGCGCGATGAGGATGTTAGCCATGGCGAAGGAGCCCACGCTGGCGCTGATCAGGAAGGCCAAGCTCACCGCTGACAGACTGACCATACTCATGGTCACACAGTACAGGAAGAACGCCTCCACATCAGGCTTCAGACCTGAGCCACAAACAGACATGAAGCTCATTAAAACAGTGTAATGTAGGCACAACAAAAACCCACAACAAAAGGCTGTGGACAGTTATTAATGTGATTTATGTTTACATAAAAGTAACAGCGAATTAACTTCTCTTGGTTCATGCACCATCTTGGATCTTTTCAGTGCACACTATGGGATTGTGTTTGCAGACAAGGATATGTACGATGCTTCCTAAAATACCTTCCTGCAAGAAGGTATCTTAGAAGATAGTGACACTACTCACCCATCATGAAGTATGGGATGGCAGAAAAGATGAAGACGGGGAGGATGCGGTTTGGAATGAGGTCAGCAAACACTTTGGACAGGAAGTAGACAGAGGTCCGGTAGAAACCACTCGAGTTCTCATGGCTGCAGGTGAGAGGAACGTGTGATGGTGGTCTTTATCTCATAATCTCATAATCTCATGTTTGGAGGTTGACTCACATGAAGAGCACTCTCTCGCTGATGAAGAGCTCCACCGCAGACAGATTACCAAACACCATGTTAATGACCAGAAAAAAGAAAGCCCCCGTTCTGAAGAGAGACAGCACATACAATGTTTCACAATAACACTGTGTGTGTAAAAATAAATGAGCATGAATTGTGTCATATTGGATACACAGTTCTAAGGCCTCTAAATGATCAACATGATCAAAACTACTGAAGAACCTGTTGTGCACAATCTACTTCATGCCTTCTGTTGTCTAATAGATAGTTCATACTTTTTTATCAAGTAAATGCCTTGTAGTATAATTGTAAAAATGATCCCCTTCGGGGCATGTGTTTATTTGCTGTGAGATCTTTTTGGTGATTTTTTTTAAAGTAAACTTTAAAAATTCCATTTTAGTCATTTTTCAAGATGAACACTTACTGGACTGATGCAATTTTCTTTATTTCTTCCTTTCTTTTTTTTTTAATGTTACAATGTGAGTATCAAATATGATACATCAGGCTTTTTTAATCATGGTTTTATTGCATTTCAGAGTTTGCTCATTAAACCATAAAACTGACATTTATATGCATTTTATGTAAATAGTCTGCTATAATGTAATAATTGATTTACTTTACGAGCTTTCAGCATTTCATCTAACATTTTGACTACAGGCGTACAAACTTTTTTTTAAAATAGATTTTATAAATATTTTGTCTAAAGGTTCAATAATGAAGTGTTAACTGTTCCATTTAAAAATTGATTTGTCATATGTCAGGCTTTACAGGGTTAGTTTTGCTGACATGATTTTCTAATATCATTCCTTGACTCATGCACAATGAATCTGAATTGAAATCTGTGGCAAAAAGGTAAGTTAGGACCCAAAGAAACCGAATTGTGAGCTGTGGATCTGGTGCTCACCTGTTCTGAAGAGCCTCTGGTAAAGTGTGTGGGATCTGGTAGTAGATCAGTCCCACTAAAATACCAAAGAAAATGTTGAGGAACAGTTGGGCATAAGACGTCTGGGGATTCCTCAAGATGTTTCTTACAGTGCGGCCACTCACCAACATGATCTGCAGCACAGACACATGCAAATGTACAAAGGTCACTCGTTTATTGATGTTATTCCTGGTTATCTACCTGATGAGTCAACATTAGCTTAGCTTAACCATTGCTTCTACATACCTGGTAATAGAAAGGTGTGGCGTACCCAACCGTGTCACCTTTAGAGACCTCGGGGTCAAGCCCATCTGAAATCTGAGTGAGTCGGTCTTTTACTTTGACGAAATGAGGGGACTGTCTGTAAATGACTGCCAGAGGGTTTTCATTTTCCTCCATCTCCTCGCTGCTGCTGCACTTCTCTACAAACACACCAAACGCAGACGGTTATCAAGGAGTCCAAAAACTAAAAAAAAAAAAAAAAATTCAAGATTAAGAAGTTTACAGGTGCTGGTCATATAATTAGAATATCATCAAAAAGTTTATTTATTTCACTAATTCCATTCAAAAAGTGAAACTTGTATATTATATTCATTCATTACACACAGACTGATATATTTCAAATGTTTATTTCTTTTAATTTTGATGATTAGAGCTTACAGCTCATGAAAGTCAAAAATCAGTATCTCAAAATATTAGAATATTTACATTTGAGTTTGAATAAATGACCATCCCTACAGTATAAATTCTGGGTATCTCTTGTTCTTTGAAACCACAATAATGGAGAATACTGCTGACTTGGCAATGATCCAGAAGACGAACATTGACACCCTCCACAAAGTCACAGAAGGTCATTACTGAAAGGTGTGGCTGTTTACAGAGTGCTGTATCAAAGCATATTAAATGCAAAGTTGACTGGAAGGAAGAATTTGGGTAGGAAACTGTGCACAAGCAACAGGGATGACCGCAAGCTTGAGAATACAGTCAAGCAAAGCTGATTCAAACACTTGGGAGAGCTTCACAAGGAGTGGACTGAAGCTGGAGTCAGTGCATCAAGAGTCATCACGCTCAGACGTCTTCAGGAAAAGGGCTACCAAGCCACTTCTGAACCAGAGACAACGTCAGAAGCGTCTTACCTGGGCTGTGGAGAAAAAGAACTGGACTGTTGCTCAGTGGTCCAAAGTCCTTGTTTTAGATGAAAGTAAATTTTACATTTCATTTGAAAATCAAGGTCCCAGAGTCTGAAGGAAGAATGGAGAGGCACAGAATCCATGTTGCTTGAGGTCCAGTGTGAAGTTTCCACAGTCTGTGATGATTTGGGCTGCCATGTCATCTGCTGGTGTTGGTTCACTGTGTTTTCTGATGTCCACAGTCAACGCAGCCATCTACCAGGAAATTTTAGAGCACTTCATGCTTCCTTTTGTTGACAAGCTTTATGGAGATGCTGATTTCCTTTTCCAGCAGGACTTGGCACCTGCACACACTGCCAAAGGTACCAAAAGCTGGTTCAATGACCATAGTGTTGGTGTGCTTGACTGGCCAGCAAACTCGCCTGACCTGAACCCCATAGAGAATCTATGGGGTATTGTGAAGAGGAAGATGAGAGACGCCAGACCCAACAATGCAGATGAGCTGAAGGCCACTATCAGAGCAACCTGGGCTCTCATAACACCTGAGCAGTGCCACAGACTGATCGACTCCATGCCACGCCGCATTGCTGCAGTAATTCAGGCAAAAGGAGCCCCAACTAAGTATTGAGTGCTGTACATGTTCATACTTTTCAGTTGGCCAAGATTTCTAAAAATCCTTTCTTTGTATTGCTCTTAAGTAATATTCTAATTTTCTGAGATACTGAATTTGGGATTTTCCTTAGTTGTCAGTTATAATCATCAAAATTAAAAGAAATAAACATTTGAAATATATCAGTCTGTGTGCAATAAATGAATATAATATACAAGTTTCACTTTGTGAATGGAATTAGTGAAATAAATCAACTTTTTGATGATATTCTAATTATATGACCAGCACCTGTATATATATTTAGAATTCCTTTAGAACATCATCAGATTTTCATATATGTTCTGAAAGTAGACAAAGAGAACCGAATCAAACAAGTGAGAGAAAAATATTTTCCTTGTCTAGTCTGTAGAGGTCTGTGCATCCCTCTATGGATATGCCTCCCCAGTCCATCACTGACCCACCACCAAACCAGTCGTGCTGAACGATGTTACAGGCAGCATAACGTTCTCCACGGCTTCTCCAGACCCTTTCACGTCTGTCACATGTGCTCAGAGTGAACCTGCTCTCATCTGTGAAAAGCCAGTGGCGGACCTGCCAATTCTGGTGTTCAATGGCAAATGCCAGTCGAGCTCCACGGTGCTGGGCAGTGAGCACAGGGCCCACTAGAAGACATTGGGCCCTCAGGCGACCCTCATGAAGTCTGTTTCTGATTGTTTGGTCAGAGATATTCACACCAGCGGCCTGCTAGAGGTCATTTTGTAGGGCTCTGGCAGTGCTCAAAGGAGCAGATACCGGTCCTGTGGATGGGTTAAGGACCCTCTACAGCTCTCTCTGGCTCTCCTAGAGTAACTGCCTGTCTCCTGGGATCTCCTCCATGCTCTTGAGACTGTGCTGGGAGACACTGCAAACCTTCTAGCAATGGCATGTATTGATGTGCCATCCTGGAGGAGTTGGACTGCCTGTGCAACCTCTGTAGGGTCCAGGTATCGCCTCATGCTACCAGCAGTGACACTGACCCTAGCCAAATGCAAAACTAGTGAAAACAGTCAGAAAAGATGAGTAGGGAAAAAATGTCAGTGGCCTCCACCTGTAAAACCATTCCTGTTTTGGGGGCTGTCTCATTGTTGCCCATCTAGTGCACCTGTTGTTAATTTCATTAACACCAAAGCAGCAGAAACTGATTAATATATGTACGTATTGAAGAGTTTATTTGCAAAAACAGATAACTCAATTTTCAAAAATCATGTTTTTTATTTTGTTATGTTTTTAACGTGTTTTATTGTGTTAGTTAGCTGTTTTTTTTTTAGTTAGTTTAACCTAGTCAAAAAAAACAACAACAACAACTGCAGTTTCATTGAGATTAATTGGAATGCACAATGAAAAAACATGAGTTATCTGCTGATGCAAATGAACACTTCATACACATATTATATATATATATATATATATATATATATATATATATATATATATATATATATATGTATATATATATATATATATATATATATATATATATATATATATGTATATATATATATATATATATATATAAAATATGTGTATGTTTTTGAAAGAAGTCTCAGCAAGGCTGCAATTATTTGAATACAAATACAATAACTGTAATATAAAAAAAAACACTTTATTTCTATTTTAATACATTTTAAAATGTAATTTATTATTGTGATGCAAATCTAAATTTTCAGCATCATCACTTCAGTCTTCAGTCTAGGGCTGTGCCGATAGACGATTGTATCGTGTGCAGATGTATGTGCGATGTAAGTATAAGAGATTTATTGATCATACAGTGTAGATTCACTGATTATAACGGGAGTGTTTTTAAAGTGCATAAACTCACACTAGACTGAGCTTGTGATGATGTTCTTTGCTTGTTTTCTGTAGCTGCTTTTTGAAAAACTGAGGAAATGTAAGCATTATAATTAGTAACTTACGATGTTTCTATTAATTTGTTATCATGTTAAATACAAATTCAGTCATATTAGAAACATTAGGCTGCTTTTAGGCTTAGGCTGGAGTTGGTTCACTTTCCGGCAATGAAACTAAGTAAATAAATAATTAAATAAATTAGCACAATAATATCGTGTATCGGCGAACTCACAGACTGACGATAGGACGATATGAAAATTGAGCATATCGCCCAACACTACTTCAGTCTCACATGATCCTTCAGAAATCATTCTAATATTCTGCTTTGCTGCTCATTAAATATTTCTTGTTATTATCAATGCTGAAAACCGTTGTGCTGCTTTATAATTTTGTGGATAAACAGAAAATTCAAAAGCATTTATTTGAAAGATACATTTTTTGTAGCTTTAGACATATCTTTACTGTCACTTTGGATCAATTTAATATGTCCTTGCTGAAAAAAAAGTATTAATTTCTTTCAAATAATAAAACATTCAGCACCTGATTTATTGTTGCGTATCTGAGGAAGGACGGTTCCATTTGTGACATCCAGGAAGAAGTCTGCCGGGTTGTTGAATGGCTCACACTTGTAACCTATGACACATGGACACAAGTTTGAGAATCACAGTACACCACACATTGATTAGCGGATCACTGCTGATCTTCATTTGAATGAAGTATGTCTCTCAGTACCCAAGTCCTCAAAGTAGGTAATGGCTTTGTTGGCGGGCCCTGCGTAGATGATTTCTCCTTTATTCATGAGTGTCAGGTGGTCAAACTGGCTGAAGATGGAGTAGCGTGGCTGGTGAATGGAGAAGATGACAGTCTTACCCTTTTTGGAGAGCCTGAGTAACAAAATAACAAATAATCAAATCTCAATCTCTGCATTTCTCATGATCAAAATAAAACAAAAACAGGTCGTTCGTGACCGTGCTTTATATTTGAAGTGGAATGTGGTTTCTTCTGACAGCTACAGTAAAAACCAACAAAACAACAACAACAACAACAACAAAAAAACTATTTTCTGGGGGGTTAAATACAATTTTAAGGCAGTCATTTACTACACATCATTATTTTGACTCATCTCTCAGTCTGAAGCACAGTAATACGTGTACAATAATAAACTCTCAATGGATGTCAATGGGAAGAATGCACTGGAGGGTTTTCCAAGTAGAAATATGAAGCTTGTACTTTTTTTTTTTTTTTTTTTTTAAAGCACTTCATAGTGTTTTTTGAGAAAAGGTTAAAGTATTCTACAAATGGCATTAGTTGTCTCAGCATATTAACAGTATAAGCCTATGAATCTGATACATCAAAGAATTATGAATTATACTTTTTAGCGAGCAAAATGACTTTTAGTATAATTATGAAAATGCATTGTTCACGTCTCGGTTTACATGTTAAATCATGTTAAAATGTGAGTATCACTTATGCCACATATCCCTTGAGAAACGCTTATTTGTGCATCTCTCAATAATCATCGTATTTTGTTGCATTATATGATTTGATCATAAAACTAAGCATTTAAATCTCATCTTACTAAGACGAGTTGGGAAACATATAGTGACAACTGATATTTACATGCATTTTATGTAGACTGTTATACTGTCATAAAGATCTTATTGATTTACATTACAGGCTATCTGAATTTCACTTTTTGGACAAATAAATATGAAGCAACTGCACAAACTAGCATATTTTTGAATAAAATTGAGGTGATTTTTTTTCTCTCCTTGAAAATGAGCTCCATATTCTCCTTCATCATACTACACGAGCCATAAAAGCCTACTGTATCAAATATGAGATCAATAAACTGATCCATCTCAAAAAACTTATTTCAAATGTCATGAATTTACAGAGTTAAGATTAAGGAGAAAGTGGGGTTTTTTTTAATGGCACACATCGTTCACAGGAAGTAGATGTGTCTAATAGCTTGTGGTACTTCTGTAGCAGTTCCATGATGGAGTTGGCAGTGTTGGCGTCCAGGCCTGTGGTGGGCTCATCCAGGAACAGGAGGGAGGGGGACGTGATGAGCTCCATCCCGATGCTGCACCTCTTCTTCTCTCCACCAGAAACACCACGCAAAAACATGGTCCCAATCTGAGAGACAATAAGTCCAGTCAGCGTGAAATAACACATTCTTACTGTCACACGGTACATACTGACATGGCTCCCAAACCTACTGCTGTTGTTTTGGAAATAGTTTTTGTGTGACTGAAGCACACGTGACCTTTCACTCAAGTGAGGATGTTTTGTTCATACCAATAAACAAATCATTTTCAACATTCCTCTTAACGAGGCTAAAGTGCATTACCTTAGTGTCTGCACAATCTTTCAGGCCGAGCTCCTGGATGACGGAGTCGACCCTCATCTGTTTGTCAGCTGAGGAATACTCTTTGCGTGACAAGCGAAGATTGGCAGAGAACGCCAAGTTCTCTCTTACGGTCAGAGTACCCATCAGAATATCATTCTGGAAGGTGAAAGAAAGGAAATAATGCATGATTTCATCATATTAATGTTCAATTCTTATTCAATCACTACTATGTAAGATTAAAGAATACAATGTCTTTGTTTAAATAAATTATTTGTACTAATTTTATTCAGCAAGGATGTATTAAACTGATCAAAAGAGACAGTAAAGACATTCATAATGTTACAAAAGATCATTTCAAATACATGCCGTTGATCTTCAAATAAATGATGAACTTTCCATTCATAACTGTTTTAATAATCAGAAATGTTTCTTGAGCAGCGAATCAGAATATTATCATCATGTGACACTGAACACTGGAGTAATGATGCTGAAAATTCACAGGAATAAATTACATTTTAAAATATATTCAATTAGAAAAAAGTTGTAATAATATTTCACAATGTTATTGTTTTTGCTGTATTTTTGATTGAATAAAATCAGCCTTGGTTAGCACGATACAGTTCTTTTAAAAACGTTAGAAAATCTTACCAAACTTTTTTACAGTAGTCTATCAGTTTTTTTGTAACATGTCTTTTGTAAGGCCATAGAGAGTGTTGTCTCCCCACCTGAACTACATAGGCAGAGCAGAGTCTGAGGTCAGAGGTCACAATGGTGTTGTCAACTAGAACTTGGCCTGATTTTAAGCCCTTAGGATCTTTCCTTCCTGCAATGACATCCAGAAGCCTGAAGACAAGACACACTGTAATTAATGCCATATATTGTAAATGCAAATAACTACTTAATTAAAAGAAAAAGAAAAAATTATGTCATGATTTATTCAGTCTTATGTCATGCAAAACCAGAATGACTTTCTTCTGCAGAATACAAAAGGAGATATTTTGAAGAACTATCATTTAAATGAACCATTTGAAACACTGCACTTATTGGGTTCATACATGTTTTCACATTGTATTTATTTTTGTAAATACCTTCCTGTATTTATATCTGTAGTTACCCATTTCACTGCTGACCCTACCTCTGCCCCTTAAACCTAACCTAATCTTACCCGTATCCCCCCTCAATAGCAGCAAAAGTGTTCAAAATGAACACGACAGGTACATTGCACCTAACAATTCATTATTAATTATTATTAAGTACATAGTATGTAAAGACTAATATAAATTGGAACCTGACATTCTTTAAAACGAACTTTATAATTGCTGATATTTTATCTAAGGCAATGAGATTTAGATATTTTTAGTACCCAAATACTATTAAAATGAATAAACAGAAATAAATGAAAATGCGCTTACGATGTCTTCCCACTTCCAGTAGGACCCATAATCGCATTCATTCCAGGGTTCATGATGCCACTGCAACAGACGGAGAACATCACTTTTTGGACTGCTTTCAACTAGACAACGAGTTCTTTGGATTGCGAGCAGCTTCAAAAATCACAGATTTTTCTTCATACGCTGCTGATATTAACAGTGCAAGAAAATAATGATTAACATTGAATTAAAACGGTGGTTTGCCAATACGTGCTTTCACTATTTAGAGAGCGGAGCAGCTGATATAATGCAGATACAATCAAATGTATCTTGCAATGCATTTGAGATAAGTCTTTCAGACCCCCGTGTTGGGGGTAACGCATTACAAGTAACTTTTTTAGTAAAGTAACGCATTACTTTTTCATTTAGAAGGAAATATCGGAGTTACTTTTTCAAATAAGTAACGCCAGTTACTTTGTTTCCCATGTCTTGACTGACAGCTCTCGTGTTGCCATGTTGAGAGAAATCAGGAGTGAGTGCAGAGCGTTGTGTGTGAACATGATCTTACTGTAGTTCTGGACTAAATGTTAACATGCATTTACTCATCTCACCTGCACAAAAACACATTCAGTATTCCTCAAAATGAATAAAAACAGTCAAATGCAAACTCAGAACATTATACAAACCTGCAATAAATAAGACAAATACCATTTATGCATGCAATTTGTTTGAGCTCTGCAATATCGTAATGCATTACTTTTAAAAGTAACTTTCCCCAACACTGGTGACTACTGGCCTCATTACTGCACCCCTCCAAATACAGATGCGCAGATCTAAACTAACTAATTACATTAATCAGTCAGTTTAGATTACGTTAAAACATTCTGAGACTACACTACCAGTCAAATGTTTGACTGAATTTATGTGTCTCGTGACCATTACCTGACATCTTTGAGGATGTCCTTTTCAACCCACTGCCTGCTAAACATCCCTAATCGTTCCTTGATGCGGTAGCGGAGATTATGGAAGGTGACAGTGGGGCCTGGAGTCTGGAAACATGGCTCTGTCTCCTCTGTGTCTATGGACGGCGGCTCGTTCACAACCACCTCGTCCAGCATGATGCCCTCCTCTGTCTGCAGGAGATGCACACGGATATAAACCAACAACCCAACACTATTGCGTTTCATCTGCACCACTCATAACATGTTAAGTGCTTTCAAACCAGTAACATGTAACTTGTATTTTATAAACAAATGTCAAATAATTATCTGGAGCAAATGAGTACTGAAGGAGAAAAGTGTTCAATGCGGTAAATGATTTACTACACTTACTACAACGCAGTAAATGATAATGCTAATGATACCTTTCTGTTATATGTGTGTGTATGTGTGTGTGTGTGTGTGTGTGTGTGTGTCAGGTGCACAGCAAACGTGTACATTATTTACATTTTTTTTTTTTTTTTTTAGTTTTGACATTTTGGTTGGTTTGTAAAATGAGCATGCTTATTTAAGGAAGTATTTAAGCCTATAAAAATAGAAATATCAGAATAGGTTCGTCACGTCTTCTTCATTAATAAGATAATTTTACTATCTACTACATATGACAAGAAAACGGCCGGGAAATAGAGAGCCAGTATTATAATAAGGGTTTAAGAATTCTGTAATTTTATCAAAGTTATTTAAAGTTTAAAATTTAGACAAACCAGCTAATATTAAATCCACTGCTAGTACTTACTGATGCTTCCGCTGTTGTTATCCTACAAAGATGATGTCACTTCCTGTAGTAGGAACCCGGCCTTTGTTAAGATATAGCGCCGCAGTAAAGACTGTAAGGTTGGAAACCGAGAAGCTGCTCTTATTTACAATACGTTTATTTATTTATTTTAGTATGTTTACTACAGTATTATTATCAGCGCAGCATCGCCGCTACTATACAACGACGCGAAACCGACAAGACGCTCGGTTCAACTGTAGTCCGAGTCCCGAATCAATGAATCGTATGAGTCGGTTCTTTAATCAAAACCGAGCAAAATGATTCTTAATCAAACGACTCTCAAGAGCCGGTTATTTATAGTGAAGCAAAAACACAACATTCGTTATTCGTAAAACCCCACATTTAACAGTCGTTGTTTACAGTCTTCCTGAATTGCGCGGAGCTATAAACTAACGTTACAGAGCACAAAGGAACTAGTTTGACCCTGGTACTGGTTTTAGGTTGGTTTCACTTTCCTGGCAGGTCAACCTTGCCGTTATATTCTTTATAAAAAGTAAACGACCTGGTTTAGTTTAGGGTCGGCCTACGTGACTTTAAACATGAAAAACAAAACTGATGAGGTTTTAGAAAAGAGCATGTGTTCCGGTGTCTTGTAAATCGCAGATAAAATCGCCATCAAACAACTTTTTACTAGAAGAAAGTGTCACATGATTTGTAATTTATCATTAACGTTATGTTATTTGTAGTAAACTAACTAACAGTCATAAACAGGGCACCTCGGTGAACTCGCAAATCGTGTGTAGGGCAAAGTACACTACAGATAGAGCTTAAGATAAAACTCAATGAAATTCCTTTAAAGTGTTCAATTTTGTCATTTCACATTATTGCCACACTATTTTGATATTGGAAAGTTGCTTTGACACAATCTGTATTGTTAAAAGCGTTATATAAATAAAGGTGACTTGACTCGATCCACGGCATTTCCCATTTGTTTACTTGAGTCGCTAAGCATAGATGGACGTTTTAATATTAAAACAATAAAAAGTATTAAAGCATATGTGTTTACGTACCATGTTGTTGAGGAGATGTGCTGCGGTGGGATGTGTTGCTCTAGCAGTGGTGGTCCTGAATCCTTTGTTTAGTTTGTATGGGCGGGTGGACTTTAACTCAGGCTTCCATGAGCATCACAAACACGACAGTAACTGATGATAAACTGTGTATCACATCTGCATTCTGTACATCACAGCTTCACAGTGTCACAGGACCACTGCAGGATATATGCATAGAGAAGAATGGACAGGTGTGTCTGCATCTGAAGTTTGTTTCCTCATGCAAGGCTAATAAATGAGGGTGAGGTCTGTCTGAGGTGACAATAACAGTCTGTTACATTAATAAGTCAGGAGTGTGAAATTTGAGGTTACTGTATGATTTTAATTGACTTCATATTTAATTAACCCTTAAATCACAAAGGAATAAAAATGGTCATGTTTCTTTTAACCGAAAATAATAATGTAGTAATCACCAATCTTTCTCAAGTGTAGCAAATTTCTAAAAAAAAAAAAGACATATTTTGAAATGTTTACTTCTGGACATTGCAGAAGTACATGGTGCATCACTACTTGTTTCAGCTATTTTGAATTTAAAATGAATTATTTAAACATAAACTTTCATTTTAAAAAAGTGACAGTTGTATAGATGACAGGTTTCTGAGTAACATTTTTAATTATTTATTTGATGTTGGATATGCTATATTTTTTGCATTTAATTTTAAAATGGCTTTTCACGATAAATAACACATTGTAAACATGACTAAAACCCTTAAAGCACTGAAAAACCAGTTTGTGCCTGTGTATCATTGCAGGAAAATAACATACAATGCTTCTTTTTATAAAAACGTTTTATTATAAAGGTCAAAATTGACAGACATGATTGCATATTTTCTGAAAAATAAAAGTAATAAAATTCAACTTAAAATTGACTGTAAAAGAAATTAGAAAAAGCATAAAAAACACATTTAGTTTTAAAAAAAAACAAATTAAGACCATTAAAATGCATAAAGACTGTAACAAAAAATAAGAAAGAGTTGTTTTTCAGGGGCATGCTCCACACAGAATTTCTTTAAAAAAATATTTTCTTTACATGCTCATTTGTAGTTACTTTAAGGTATTTGTTATGTCCTTATATGTCCAAAACTTAAAATTTTCACACAAAAAAAGGAAAAAAATCAAGACTGAATACATTTGGTCAAAATCCCGTGTTATAAAAGATGCAGGCTATTTAAGACAATATTGGCTGATTAGACAGCAATGCTGACCTAAAGTGCAAAATGTTTGTCCTCTCTCTCTCTTCACCGTTCCTGCATCTCAGACCTCAAATACATAAAATATTACCCTTTTTAGACATAGATTTTGAATTAAAGAGTAAAGAAAATAAGTAAAACTTATTGAAACAACCAGTTCTATATTTACCCTTGTAAGATCACAAGTACCCTTGTAAGACCCCCCCTCATAAAAACACATTCTCATTGGATCTAAGCAAATCTCATAGGTGACATATTTTGATCTCAAAAAGGTGAGTTGTCACCTAAAGGTGAGTAATTTGCATCTGTGGTTTTTAAAAAAAATTGGCAAAAGTCATCTTGAGTGTTGTAGTGTAAACAATCAGTCTTGTGGCAATACTGCAGAGCTCTGAAAGGCAGACAGTCATTTACACTCAGATAGAGTGAACGAGCGCCACGGAGAAGGCTGAACCCACAGCAAGCCCCAGCGTGAGGAAGAAGGACATGACGACCCCCGCAGGCTCAGCCAGCTCCCGCGGCACCACTTTGGGCCCGTAGATCATGGGCAGTGTGCCCAGGTACCCGTTAGAAATCCCCAGCAGACAGACGAAGACCACGGGGAAGAGGTCATGTGCAAAGAACACATTGTGCAGGTGGTACCGGGGCTGAAAGTTGCAGAACATGAAGAGAGGAACCAAGGCGGTTCTGCAGACGACCAGCAATGGCAGCATGCGGCTGGTGGGACCCGGCACCTGCAGCCAGGCCGTGACCTGGCGTCCGCAGAAGTCTGCAACGTTGTACAGAAGAAAACTAGTCAGAGGCACGAAGTATGTGGTAGCCCAAGGGTTTCCAGAGTCTTTATTCATGGACTGGATTCCCGAGGAAAGAGCAGGAAAAATCATGATGGAGATGAAGAAAACGTAGAAGACGCAGCTGCCCAGAACCCAGGTCTTCTTCAGGATGGGTTTGAGGGGCGGCACGGATCCAGATGACGAGTCCGCGCGGCTGCTGTGGCTGTTAGACTCACTACAGGGTACAGCTGCTACTTCCATGTAGTATCTGAAAGAGAGTTAGACAGACAGACAGCCTGGTGTTATGATGAGGAATGTCACAAAATACAATTCATAGAGACATTCACTGTGACGAATATATTTACCGTTCCTGAATTAAAATTTTGTTGTGGGGCTTAAAGTCAACAAATGTTCAGGTTGTGTAACTGTCTGGAAGCTGAAATAAATAGTCTCACTGATTATTTGTTTGTTTGTTTACCAACTATAGTTTATTAAGTCTTTTGTTATTATTTCTAAAAAAATAATATGAATATTGTAAAAACTAGTTTTCTGCTTCTGAAATGTTAAAATTATGTTATGGAGCTTAAAACCTAAAATGTTTGGGAGGTGTAACTATCTTGAAACTGATTATTATCATTTATTTATTAATAATTATTTACCATTTAGGCTGAAATTATTTTTCCAAATCTTTTATTATTATTTCTATAAAACACTATTCATTTCTATTAAATAATAAGAACTTTGTAAAAACTTGTTTTCCATTTCTGAATTATAATGTGGGGCTCAAAGACAAATATGTGATCCTGGAGCACAAAAGCAGTCTTAAGTCGCTGGGTGTATTTGTAGCAATAGCCAAAAATACATTGTATGGGTCAAAATTATCAATTTTTCTCTTATGCCAAAAATCATTAGAATATTAAGTAAAGATCATGTTCCATGAAGATATTTTGTAAATTTCTTACCGTAAATGTATCAAAACTTCATTTTTGATTAGTAATATGCATTGCTAAGAACTTCATTTGGACAACTTTAAAAGCGATTTTCTCAATATTTAGATTTTTTTGCACCCTCAGATTCCAGATTTTCAAATAGTTGTGTCTCGGTCAAATATTCTGATCCTAACAAACCATACATCAATGGAAAGCTTATTTATTCAGCTTTCAGATGATTTATAATTCTAAATTTTGAAAAATTGACACTTTAGACTGGTTTTGTGGTCCAGGGTCACATATGTTTAGGTTGTGTCCAGAAACTAAAATCAGTGGTTTCACTGATAATGATGATGATTTAATTTTTTTTTTAAATTTAATTTAATTTATTTATCATTTAGGACGAAATTTGTTAACAAAAGACCCCTGTAGACTCTCATGGTCTCGTGCATCAGGATCAGAAATCATTTAAGAATTATACTGATTAAATATCTGATATAATACTGATATTGGGAATTTGGTATATACCTGACCTTTTATGGAATGGAAATTGTATTAATTCAGATTGTCAAATGGTGTAAAAAAAAAGTCACTAAATTCAATATTTAGAGAGAGAAGAGGTGCATTAATGAAACAAAAGCTAACATTCACATCCCTCAGCAGGGAACCCTCTACAAAGACAGGACAGGTCTTTGCATCACAGTTGTATCAAAACACATCAAGCCATAAACAGCTAAGTATCCTATAGGTATGCAAACATGTCCGTGAATAGGAACAAAGACGGTTATGCAATACCTGTTAACACTGTCAAGGCTTGTTTTTCAAGTGTGTGGAAAAAAGTTTTTTGCTTTATTCTTTTCCAACTTCCAGTAAAGGGAATGGACCACAAACATTCATGTGTTTGTTTATATGTGTGTGTGTGTGTGTGTGTGTGTGTGTGTGTGTGTGTGTGTGTGTGTGTGCATGTATGTATGTATGCTACTGTTTAAAAGTCTGGAGTTCTTATGGTTTTTTTGTTTGTTTGTTTTTGTTGTTATTGAAGCCTCTTGCTCACCAAGGCTGAATTTATTTAATCAAAAATACAGTAAGCTGTAAGTAATAAGTAAGCTGAGTTTTCAGCATCATTACGCCAGTCTTCAGTGTCACATGATCCTTTAGAAATCATTCTAATATGCTGATGTGCTGCTCATAAACCATCTCGGTCTGCACGTTCGTCTGTCACCAAATTTTTAATGGTAGTGTAAACAAACCACAAACCAAAACAATATATTCAGAATGTCACGGTATTCTTTTCATTCCTGAATAGAATAAAAATCAATGATAGGTATTTGAAAGTTAGGATTTACAAGCAATCATTTACACAAAATATACAGTAAGTGCTTGCATTATTGTTTAAATTATTTCTTGTGATTTGATCAAGTAATAATTTCAAGATTCAGTAATAATTTCTTTGTAATAAAAAGTTTTGTGCCAGATATAATCACATCATGTAAATGCAGCTCTCTAGCGCCACTTAATGGTAACTCTGAGTACTGCATTTACATCATCATATATTCACCCCAATGTTATCCTAAGAGCTTAAAGCTTTCTACTGTGGAATAATTTCACAGAATGTCCAAGATGCTCTTTTCTGTACACTGACAGTAAATATTTGAATCTGAATGAAATTTGACAGCTGTTCTACACACAATTATATCATGTGACCTTGGACCACAAAACCAGTCTTAAGTGTCGATTTTTCGAAATTGAGATTTATAAATCATCTGAGAGCTGATTAAATAAGCTTTCCATTGATGTATGGTTTGTTAGGATCGGACAATATTTGGCCAACTATTTGAATATCTGGAATCTGAGGGTGCAAAAAAATCTAAATATTGAGATAAATGTCTTTAAAGTTGTCCAAATGAAGTTCTTAGCAATGCATATTACTAATCAAAAATGAAGTTTTGATATATTTACGGTAAGAAACTTACAAAATATCTTCATGGAACATGATCTTTACTTAATATCCTAATGATTTTTGGCATAAAAGAAAAATTAATAATTTTGACCCATACAATGTATTTTTGGCTATTGCTACAAATATACCCCAGCGACTTAAGACTGGTTTTGTGCTCCAGGGTCACATATGGTTTTAGACAATTAGGAATACAATACCAAAGTCATATGAACTGTAATTATATACCCATGTCTCTTTTATTACATTTTGGCTGCTTAAAAGAGTCTCCTTTCAACGTCATTGTATTGGAAATGAGATTCTGCTACACTTCTCCTTTTGTGACTGAGAGCAGACATCGAGCTGAATTTGGTGGATGTAGGATTTTGCATCCTAACTCAAGTCTATAATAATAGTATGTTGGCACATCAGCAACTGCTGATCTCTACATCACAACTGTGTCACGAAACTGCGGTTTGACCCCAGACCGCCGATGAAACTCATGGATTCACTACCAGCACCACACTTCCTCTTTCAGCTCGTCTTTCAACAAAGAGCTCTGTGAATATAATGTGGTGAGGTTTTTATATGGTATATATTCATGAGATGAATGAAAGAAAACAAGGCTCTTTTTGTATTTGTGGGGTCAAATATTTAGTGTAGTGAAATAGTCATAATGGCTATCAAGGGTTGAGTAGTTATACTATGCTACATAATACTATTATTGTTAGAAATTGCAACAAAATAAAAAATAGAAATATAAACTTTTGAACTGCTGGTTTCGTCTGGTCAAAGGAGAACTGGCCCCCCGACTGAGCCTGGTTTCTCCCAAGGTTTTTTTCTCCATTCTGTCACAGAGGGAGTTTTGGTTCCTTGCCGCTGTCGCCTCTGGCTTGCTCAGTTGAGGACACTTAATTAATTTCTAACGATTATCGTCGATTTGATTGCACAGATACTATTTAAACTAAACTGAGCTAGACAATGACATCTCTGAATTCAATAATGAAATTCCTTTGACTGAAAATTGAGTGTTTAATCTTATCATTATACATTACTGACACTCTATCCTCCAATTTGATACTGTTAAGTGCTTTGACACAATCTGTATTGGTAAAAGCGATATATAAATAAAGGTGACTTGACTATGCAATGATAGAAATGTCATACCTTTAACAGGTTTGTGCTACATGTTAAGGAAACTCGCTCACCTTGAGTAAGACAGTCTGGGCAGCAGCAGGTACATGATGATACAGATGAGAGTGAAGACGTCCGCTGTAATGAAATACACCAGCGCACTGTCGGTCACGTCACTCGAGGCAGCCAGATCTACTATTGATGCCAATGCACTCAAAGTGCCGCCCATGGCCTGACCTGAAGACAAAAGACACAAGCTTAGTCTCGAGGCTCCACTGTATATTGTGCTGTTGGCATGTGGAATATTTTATATATATATTTAGAGATGAATAGCACTGATTTCCTTTGAGTCAACTCAAGAGGATGAGTTGTAGTGGTACCTGATATGATTGCTTGAGATATCCTCATTGGAAAGTGGCCACTGATACCGAACACACTGCCAGAGAAGATGTTGGATGCCCCGCTGACTAGCGCCACACTGGTCAGCGTTCCTCCGAAAAACTGCATCCTACAGCCAGACATGTCCACTTTCACCAGTGATGTGGTCACCACAAACACAACCAAGATCACCAGGAGAGAGAACATGATCCGCACCTGAGAGGAAAACCTGAAAGAAATACAAAGGCCAGTGTGAAAGACGTTTGAGTCGGGACAGCTGATGGAATTGCCATCAGTTGCATGCTTTTAAAGGGGTCACAAACTGAGAAATCAAAATTCCGTTGATCTTTTGAAATATATTAAAACGTCATTGTGCTATAAAAAAACAATTCTGTAAGTTTCAGAACTCAAAACCTTCTTGTTAGTCTAAAAACAGCTTATACCAATTTGCCAAAAGGACAGCTTGTGGAATGTGCCGCTTTATGGCGGAATAGTGTCGGTAAACACCGCCTCCGCAGAAGATGATCAACACCTGCTTCTACATCACTGCCTGTTTAGCCCCACCCACCGATTCACACACATAATAGGTAAATGACAAGAGCAGTAAACACAGTTCTACGCAGAAACCAAACGATAAACTTTATTTTTAATGAAGTGCTAGACTGCGTCAGTAAAACTTTTTTTGTTTGTTTTTTTTTACTTCATTTTACTGCTGATTTGTTTACAAACAAGGCACAATTCGATGCAGGACTTTCAGAAAGATTGAAACTAAAAGACGATGCTGTGCCGAATATATTGGATCTGATTTTGCACCACACAAGTGTGAGTGACTGTTTTTATTACGTGTTCACTTTTGCTTTGTCTGTTATTACAGATTGTTAGATATATATACTGAGTATTTATGCGTTTTTAACCTAAATCACAGCAGCTTCCATCTATGAGGAATGTAGGCTGTCAAACACACAAGTCGACAATCGGTCACAGCTATTCAAACAGAGCCTTCTGATTGGGGCAGGGGGGGTCAAAAACAGGATAGAAAATAGCCTATTTCAGTTTGTAAGGGGAGTGTGGGAACTAGCATGCTTTGAGGTCAAATATGGATGCAAAAATGTTAGTTTCTAAGAATGCTCTTAATAATTGGCCACTCATGTTTTCTTAAATGCAAATGCGGGGCTTTAAAGATGTAAAAAACTAATTTCTCCTTTGGTTCATGCTAGTGACAGACAGATATATTGGCCGGCATAATCATTCAACTATACGTTATTTGCATCAACTAATTTATAATCATTCCATATATTGGCATCATATTACCTTCAGTCCTGCTGTCTAGATATATCAATATTGCCAATTGTTGTGCACTGATCAAGAAATTTGAGGCCGATACTAATCACTAATCATTGGCTGCACCTCCACTTGCCAATTTTTTAATTCTCTTTTCTTTTCTTTTTTTTACTCAGAATAGGCTTGCTGACATGCTGTTAAAGCTCCTGTAGTGGTCTGCAGAGAGTAAGGGAATGTTCTAAAGCTAATTTAGCCCTTGTTTACAGGTTAACGTCAATGCAGAGGGTGAACATTGAAATATTTCAGTCATTCAGTTTGTACGATCCAATCACTCATCCCAATTCAGTTAGTCTTCACACAAAACAAGCAGTGTGTCCATCAAGCAGCATGTTTTTCCCATACCTGCTGGCCACAGACATCTTATCTTGACTCATCTTATCTCTTATCTCAACGTTCACAACAAAACCACAAAAAAGGGAAGTCTGGAGACAAACATGTAATGTTTGAAAATGGACACAGTGAGTCTTTATTCTCTGAGAGCACAGGAATTGGCAACAATTACAAAGGTACCACAGTACACTTGAACAGGACTCTGTGTGTGTGAACTGATTCAATTTAGACTCAGCCAGAGATGCTTTGTTTGTGCTGCACAAGGAGTTGCAAGCTCTTTCGCCTGTTAGAAAACATTTTTTGGTTTTTATTGGAAGACAAACTAATACTACTTTTCAACCAGTGTAGAATCTCAAACACAAAATGATATCCTGCACTCTTAAAAATAAAGGTTCAGAAGCACTTTAGTATAGGGACCAATTCTCACTATTAACTAGTTATGCCTATTATTAACATACGTGACCCTGGACCACAAAACCAGTCATAAGGGTCAATTTTTTAAAATCGAGATTTACACATCATATGAAAACTGACTAAATAAGCTTTCCATTGATGTATGGTTTGTTAGGATATGACAATATTTGGAAATCTGGAATCTGAGGGTGAAAAAAAATCTAAATATTGAGAAAATCACCTTTAAAAGATGTTCAAAGGAGTTCATAGCATTAAGCAAAAATTAAGTTTTGATAAATTTAAGGTAAAACATCTAAGGTAAGGTATCTTCATGGAACATGATCTTTACTTAATATCCTAAAGATTTTTGGCATAAAAGAAAAATCGATAATTTTGACCCATACAATGTATTTTTGGCTATTGCTACAAACATATCCATGTGACTTATGACTGGTTTTGTGGTCCAGGATCACATATAGGCTGTTTATTAGTACTTATAAAGCACATATTCTGCATGACCACATTCTACATCCCTAATACCTAAACTTAACAACTGCCCTACTAACTATTAATAAGCAGCAAATTATGAGTTTGAGGCAAAAGTCATAGATAATGGTTTGTTAATGGCAATAATTGGACCTTAATATAAAGTGTGACCAATGGTTCTTTGTTAGGATCAATGGTTCCATAAAGAACCTTTAACATCCATGGAACCTTCCATTCCACTACGGTTCTTCAAATTATTGAAATTATTTGTTCACTGAAAGTTTCTTTGGGGAACCCAACATGGTTCTTCTATGGCTTTGCTGCGAAAACCCCCTTTTGAAACCTTTATTTTTAAGAGTGTGTATTTAACAGCATTTGAAATCATAACTCACACGTTCTGAGTGAATAATATGGAAAGTGAAGTGTGTTTGTATGCGTGCTTTGTTTTACCTGTTGACCAGGAGGTAGTTGAGGATGAGACACAACACAGAGGGAATTGTGGAAGCGATGGCGATGTAACTCTCAAAGTAGTCCTGCACACCACACCAAAAATAAAAAGCATGTCACTCATTATACATACAGCACAATCTGTGATGTAAGTGACAATGCCAGTCATTGCTAAATAATGCTTATTTTATACATAAATGGCCATTAAATACTGGATGGAGTTCTTTTTATTGTGTAAGAATAATGAGTGCAGACTGATAAAACATGAACAGCCACACAGAGTAATGTTTGAATTATACAGTTAGTTTGAGGTCAGTATAGACACAGTCAGAATCAAGTATTCCAGACAGCATTCATTTATATCACATTGTGATAGAACAACAGGTTAAATAGGCTGCTCTTTGACTTCATTTGACAGTATTTGATGAGATTATTGTCTGTTAATAGTGATTCTCTTCTTCTATCCACTTACACCCAGTGTCAGCTTTGTCAATGTGTAATATACATTTTCTGTTTCAAAATATTTTTGGGGAAATCCTACGTACAATAAACGTTATTTCAGCAATTGTACGTGTGTTTCGTTTACTGTTATTAATTGTGTTATATCATAAATGTGTATTGGTCACCTCGAGATATCAGACAGAAAATACAGTAAGTAAAATCAATGCTTCACAGCTAAGAAGTCATAAACAGTGCCTGATTTATTTATTTATTTTTTTCACCTAAATATGAAAGTTCTGTCATCATTTACAAAATATTTTGAAGAACTGCGGTAACCAAACAGCTTTGGTTGCCATTGACTTCCAAAAAACTACTGAGACTTTCTTCAAAATATCTTCTTTTAAAGTCGAGAGTATACAGAGTCATACAGGTTTGGAACAATAGGAGGGAATGGGAGTAAATGATGACAGAATATTAATTTTAACTCAATAATAGTTCAATAGTTCATTCTGTCATCATTTACTCCCAACCTATAAGAATTTCTTCTGTTGAACACAAACAGCATTTTGAAAAATGTTTGGTAACCACACAGTTGCAGGTCCTACTATGAAAGTCGAAGGGGATCAGAAACTGCTTGGTTACCAACATTCTTCAGAATATCGTCTTATGTGTTCAACAGCAGAAAGAAACTCATACAGGTTTGGAGTAAATGATGACAGACTTTTTATTTTTGGGTGAACTATCCCTTTAATTATCATGAATGTAATGATAAAAGGACATGCTTTCATAAAATTCAAAATTTTATCAATTTTAACCTTAAAGCAAAGCAATAAACTTTTCCTAATAGTGAGTGATGGATCTCCTTCTAAAATATGCCAAACGCTCAAAAGTGATCAGAGCTCTTGACGATCTCTAAAAAAAAAAAAGTCTTATAAAATGATTCACTTTCACTTTCCCTGTTTCCTGCCCTGTCAGATAAAACCAGAGCTTGAGCAGAAGTGAGAGTGACAAACAGAAAATGATTATTAAATTAATACTCATGAACTCACAACTTATAATGAGTTAATCTTATTATTAAAAAAAAAAAAAAAGATTTCTGTTTACGACAACTTAACTAAAAACAATTAACTTAAACGTGAATGATTCCAATAATAGAACCCATTCAATGAAACCTGATGGTTTTCCTTCCTGTTTATTATAGTGTGTGTGGTCTGCCTTTGCCACCCTGGCAACTAAGAGGGAAATACAAACATAAAAGCAGTATCCCAGGATGCACCTCAGCCTTCTGCTTCAATCTATTTAGAAACAAACATGAAAGCGCAGCCAGTGGGCATAATCAGATCAATTCCAAAGGTCAAGATTCAAGAAGGAAATAAACAGCAGCCTAAAACTATAAACCAGACGCTAATGTCACTATCAGAAGAGGACAGATTCTACCCAATAACTAACTTTTACCTTTAATGACCCTAGAACTCACTAAAGGAGCCTGTGCTTCTGCATATGAAAGGAACGTCAGTTCTGTCAAATATCACAAGACTTTGAGAATGCTGGGGTGAGCAGAAAGTGCAGAAACATGTTGTGACTGCTTTAAATAACTCTTCAGCATGGTAACAAGTAGGTGACACTCGTGCCTGAGAGTGAGACAAACACGCACTGTGTCATCTGACACACTTAAGCAACAGCTGGCACATGACTGCGCAGTGTATATACTGGGTACGACTTACTATTCTTCAAAGTCGCACCGTACCTTACTACAGTAAAATCCTTTCAACTTGTTTACTGTATGTTACCTTACTATATACAGTGAAAATCTGTAAATGGATTAACATCACATTAAATTCAATTATATTGTAAAATATTGTCAAATGTAGAGTGTGTGGAAGTAAAAACGATCTATTACCACATGATTTAACGCACTCACATCACATACGATTGTTTTTCATTTGAGCTTGGTTTCTTCTAAGTTTTCTTATCCGAAATGTACAGTAGGCGTGTTTTGTGCTGCATTTTCTGTTATTTAGTTTATTGCATTACTTTAGTTTCGTGTGTGTTACCCTGATGGTGCTTTGTCTTGGGTCCCCGGGACAGGCCAAAGATGAACTCTGATTTGTGTTTTACCACCTGTATTATTACTGTGGTTATCAGTACATTTTTACAGTAAAAAGCAGATGCAGATTCGTGCAGATTGGTAAATTAATATTCTATACAAATATAAGTTGTAAAATATACAGGCACCAATATGCCATGCCTTAATAACTAAAATAGTGTTACCGTATTTTTATTTTTTTTCGTAAATTGAACTAATATATATATATATATATATATATATATATATATATATATATATATATATATATGACCCTGGAGCACAAAACCAGTCTCTGGGGTATATTTGTAGCAATAGCCAAAAATACACTGTATGGGTCAAAATTATCAATCAGTTATTTTTCTTTTATGCCAAAAATCATCAGGATATGAAGTAAAGATCATGTTCCATGAAGATATTTTGTAAATTTCTTACCGTAAATGTATCAAAACTTAATTTTTGATTAGTAATATGCATTGCTAATAACTTCATTTGGACAACTTTAAAGGAAATTTACTCAATATTTTGATTTTTTTTTGCACCCCCAGATTCCAGATTTTCAAATAGTTGTATCTCAGCCTAATATTGATCCATACATCAATGGAAAGCTTATTTATTTATTTATTTCAGCTTTCGGATGATGTATAAATCTCAATTTTGAAATATTGACACTTAAGACTGGTTTTGTCATCCAGGGTCACATATATTGTTTAGAGTGCTAATAAATAAATAAAATCATGTGAATGTGTGAATATATGTGGTCAAAAGATATTGATTAATTGATTTAATTAAAAAATAAGTATTGATTTATTAGATTTATTTTATTAGATATTCATATATGTTTATTAGATAAAGACTTGCTTAAATGATAGCCTATATATGTGTACTTGCTGAATCCTGAGAATAGATGAGAAAGTATTGTAGCATTTCCCTTTCTATTATTAACTGCATTAAATGCTATAATATTTTTTTGTATACTGTTTACTTTTCTTTAACAGTTCTGTCTAATAATTTACTCAATGTAACTTTTAAAGAGAGACAGCAAACTAACGAAGATACAGAATGCGATCTTTGATTCTGAGGCACTGATGTTCTTATTGCTGTCAAAATAAAAGCCTCCGCTTTGGCGATATATATCGGTCAACCACTGGTAAATTACAAATAAAAGCATTCTAATTTGTTAAAACACTTACACTGAGTTCACTGTGAGGTTCCTCTTGGCCAGCGGGGCTGGAGTTGTTACTGAGCTTGTAGAGCCAGTACTGTTTGGCTGTGATGAACACATTCCAGGGCAGCAGAGAGCCGATGCCCATCATAAAGAAGATGATGTACACCAGATTGTAGGAGTCCTCCGGGCAGTGACGAGCCGCCAGGGGCCCTGCCGGCTGCTGTCGGGAAAGCAACGGTGAAGCATCGTCCCCAGACGCCTCACCCTCTGAATGCTCTTCGTCACACATGGAGGAGATGCTGGTGGGAATGTAAGAGGAGTTCATGCTGGCCTGTAGAGACTGCGGACCATCCATTCTCAAAGAGACGGGACGGAGGGAGGGAAAAGGAGGAATCCAGGGGACTGTGTATGTGAGGCTGACCAGGAGAAACTAATGCTGGAGGAGAGAGAAAAAGAGGTCAAAATCATCAAAGGAAATTATCAATAATAGAAGATGAAAAATACAATAACAAATGCTGTCCTGTCATCTTGCATTCATACCTAATGCTTTGGGAGGTAATTACACCAAATCATTTTAACAACAAACTTTTCCTCAGGCATTTCAGAATGACTAGATGTTTTGATGTCGGTCTGCCGTTTAGTCCAGTAAGTTATGCACACGGTGTTTTAAAAAGTAACAGCACGTCTCACCTTCACGTCACATGATTTAACCTATCATACATGTCCGTGCTTCCCTTGGCAAGCACCACTAATAAAGAGGAAGGAATTTTAAAGATCAAGAAACCACTACAGTAAAACACAGAACTCATGAAAAAAACAGTATTCAAACTCACTAGAATGCCAGCCCCTCTGCTGATGTGAGATTATCGCCTGTCTGCTCTTAAAATCTGTCTGCCATCCTGGAGATGCCGTCCGCTTTCAGAGAAGAAAGAAGTAAACACTCAGGACTCACAGCGCTGCAAGAGACAGAGAGAGAGACCATATGTGAGAAAACACCTCCACCGTGTTACTCACAGTACGTCAGATTTCACACCGGTAGAAAAGAGCACGTGACAATCTGTTTCTATCCTATTCCTGACTGCAGCATCATTCAAAGAATGCTGGAATAACTGCTGATGCCTTACATGCATCGCTCACACTAATTACAACACACTCACATGCTCCTGTACTCTACACAGTCACATGACAAATGTTGTCCAATAAAGAGCAATACTAAATATACAAGAAACAATAAGACAAGTACTTTTTTTCCTTTTTAGAAAAATTTACATTTTTATTGCTGAAATTGCTTATATTAATAACTGTGAAAACTAAACCCATTTAGTGCATTTAATTGCCATATTACATTCAAAATGCATATACAAATATATAAAAATTAGTGGTGGGCATAGATTAATTTTTTTTAATCTAGATTAATCTCACTGTAATCTTGGAATTAATCTAGATTAAAATGGCTCATTTGAATTCTGCCAAGTATCAGAATAAGTTCATTACTAGTAGTAAACAACTAGCAGTCATCAAGAAGCAAACATAATATGGTGGTAATTCGTGGTGTAGTGGTAATTAATAGGCTAATTAATTAAATTAAATTATGTAATTTAACACATAAATTGTATTATTTGCGGTGTATGAAGATTAAAGGACTAATTACCGCTTTTGGGGGGGACATAAAAATAAAGGGGATTTAATATTGATAATAACATTGAAGACATTGTATGATTATTCCTTAAAGATAAAGTTTTAATAGTTTTAGTAGTAGTAGCTGCCCAATGTCTTCAAGTGAAACCGAACTTTTATTTTGACGGGTTGCCGTGTGAGGATAGTTTTTCTCAAATGAAACGCTCGAATGCTCATGAAGTGACTCTCAGAGCAGTTCTGGAGATGTTGTTCATGTATTTATGTCCTCATTTAGTGAGACGACAGACGTTAATATCGCCGCAAGCGTCACGCGGGCTTCTGTATGAGTAGTGAACAAACACACAGAAGTCATATTTAAATAGACGTTTTGCGGCTTAATATTTACAAATAGGAGTGGGAGTGTGCTCACTTGTGTGTGCGCTTACGTTCGTGTGTGTGTGTGTGTGTGTGTGTGTGTGTGTGCGAACCGGGGCGGAACTCCGCTGTGCGCGCGATACAGAGAGCGCGACCATGTAACGTAGAGGCAGAAATGATTTGCCGTCCTGTAAATAAGATAAATAACATAAGGCTTGATGTGGTAATTTCACAGTAGGCATACACACAGGTTCGAAGACTCGTTCTCGCCCCCTACAGTGCAATTCGGCTAGGTATACATCCGCGCTAAAATATCAAGGTGAAAGTCATCAGCTCCCAACCCAACTTTGAGAATAGATTAACGGCGATATTTTTTTTATAGCCCGATAAGAGTCTCACGTTAACGCAGCACGTTAACGCCGATAACGGCCCACCACTAATAAAAATAAATTTCAAATAACTATAAAAAATGTAAACACAGTACAACCTAAAACTAAGACATAAATCGAAAATAATATTAGTAAAAAAATAAAAATAAAACCTAAACATTGTGTAACTTAACTTTCAAGTTTCAGTCTAACTACAGCTCAGGCGTGACATGAGCCTTTACTGTCGTCTTAGAAGGATTTGTGGCTTTTGTAAGAGGCAAAAATTAGTGGACAGGAAGCTAACGTGGAACAAAAACACGTAACATTTATTAACACATTTTTCAGCAACATTAATTTAAAGTTATTTGGAGAATAAACCCTCTCTGCATACTGGTGTGTGTGTGTGTGTGTGTGTGTGTGTGTGTAATCCTTTAAAAAAGCATGTGGTTGCAAACACAGTGCTCTGTGTGTAGTTACAGTAAATGGTAGGGACGCACCGAAATGAAAATTCTGAGCCGAAACCGAGAATTCTGGATGTGCTTGGTCGAAAACCGAGCCGAAATGCTTTGTAATAATTATTTATTTGATTAAATAATATAAAGTAATTTTGTAAGACTTTTTAATTTAACTCAATTTTAATAACACAGAATTTGAAAAACAGAAGACAATAAAATAACCACACTTTTGCTGAAAGAAAAATGGACAGAAAATATATTAATATTAAATATCAATGTATTTTTATTTAGTTCTATGCAACAGAATCACACATAACTGTTGTTGTTTTTGACTAATTATCCAAATGTGACCCTGGACCACAAAACCGGTCTTAAGTCGCTGGGGGATATTTGTAGCAATAGCCAAAAATACATTGTACGGGTCAAAATTATTGATTTTTCTTTTATGACAAAAATCATTATAATATTAAGTAAAGATCATGTTCCATAGAGATGTTTTGTAAATTTATTACTGTAAATATATCAAAACTTCATTTTTTATTAGTAATATGCATTGCTATTTGGACAACTTTAAAGGCGATTTTCTCAATATTTTGATTTTTTTCCACCCTCAGATTCCAGATTTTCAAATAGTTGTGTCTCAGCCAAATATTGTCCGATCCTAACAAACCATACATCAATGGAAAGATTATCTATTCAGACTGATTTTGTGGTCCAGGGTCACAAATAATGTATAGTCCTGCAAACATGCGGCGGAGATGCCATCCTGATCATGTGCACACAATCTACCCACCAAGTGGCTGAAACAAACACTTTTACACGCAACATATTTTAGGTGTTATAATAATTATAGCTATGATTAAAGAAATCAGAAAAAAGAAAACAAATAAACTCTCTTTAATACCTCGTTTGTTTTGCTCAGACGAGGCTGGAGAGCGAACAAACTATGACATTTTGCTCGCTCTCCAGCCTCGTTGTCTGAGCAAAACAAACGAGGTATTAAAGAGAGTTTATTTGTTTTCTTTTTTCTTTCTTTTCTATTGGTGTTCTGAGGCAGCAGCACTTTTGGTTATAGTAAAGCCCCAAAATAAATGTTGTCTAGGAATGCAGCTCACTGGGTTTTGAAACACAGACTGTGAAGGGAAGTGTTTCTCAATATGTGCGAGTAAAGACAGAAAAGAGTGTTCAGCACGTTTTAATTGTGTGACAAAATAACAATTCAAACAGAAATCCTGCATAGCAATGGAAAACAACTGGGTTCAGACGAATGATATACAAAATTCAGCTAAAGTCATTGTACAGCACAGCTGTTACAAGACCCAAAACAGTCATTTTTACACTTACAACAGATAAAAGTCTCGTGTTTATCCGGATCCTGTAATCAGGTGACTGTATATGACATATTCCTTCACTTATAAATCAATTCAAACCTGCTGAACTGGATGAAACTCTGAACTGTAACAAAAAGAAACTCACCAATAGCTTGATTTTAGCTAAATTCATCCTTCTCGTACCTGCTTTCCATTGACAGTCGACATGGTGACTTATGTATGCATCGGTGTACACAACACAAACTGTAAATGTATGTATTCGGAACGTAACAACACGACTTCAAATTAAAAGCCCCCAAAGGCAAGTTAAAAGTCATGCAAGCAAAACAGAGGGAAATACAAGTCAAGATAGTTTTAATATAAGGTGTCAAATCATTTTAAGCAAAATTAAATGCAAAACCCATTTTTTATACATGCTTTAACACGACAAACGACCACTAATTTAAAGTAAATTATTAAAATACTAGTTTTTCCCCCTCACAGTTTTAAGCAAGGATGAGTGGCTGAAAAGAAGGATGGGTAATAATTACTTTTAGAGTAATAAATACTGTTTAGGTGCTCTATGTTATTTATTAGTGTAATATTTACTTAGTGTATTAATGTAAAAAAAAAACACACCTGTGAGTTCAAATGTTTGATATTTAAAACCTTTATTTTGAAACACCGCCATTTGAGCGTCGCGTGTTTTTCCTGTGTTTGGTGGAGGCGCAGTGTCGTGTGTTTACAGGTAAAGGCTTTTAAAATAACATCAAGTTGTTTTATGTATAACTGTGATTTTAATACGTGTTTAATGAGCTGTTTTCGGTGGCGTCTTATTGATATTTTCGGTCAGTGACACTAAATGTGCTGTTATTACACGCAGTCACCAACACACGTGGTTAAAGCTAGCTGGACATACACTGAGTCTATACTTCTTATAATCTTGAATGTTTTATACTTATTATTATTATTAGTTTGATATGCTTTGAATGATAATGTTTCAGCGTTAACATAATCTGGGTTAGGGTGTCTTTAATAATCTGTTAGGCTATGTATGCCCCCATATAGTCAAATATAGAATTTAAAATCCCAGGCCTAATAATGAAATCGTAAAATATGATGGAGTCAAGTTTTTTTTTTTTTTTTAAAGCTATGATCAGGTATGAAATATGTAAATCGGTTGAAGTTGGTCTTTGAGTGCGTGTTTTTATATAAAATAATTTTGAATATATCATTTTGTTTTCAGTTTGTTTATGCAATGGCTGATGATGGTCCAGCAGAGGATTATCCCACTGAAATTGAGGAAAACTTGAATGATTTTGAGTCCTCTTTGAGCTCAGTCCAGAATATGGTCCAAACACTTGTGTCTGTATCCAGAAGTGACAATCTACTTAAAGTATGTGAAAGCAAATGCACAAAATCAACAGTTATATGAACATCATCACATATGAATGACTTATTTTTTTATCGTTTTGTACCTCATTCAAGCTGAATCCTCTAGATCGAGCTAAATTGGATCTGATGTCTGCATATGCCCTCAACTCGATGTTCTGGAGTAAGATTTTACACCTTCATGTTTTACTTTCACGTCATGTGTAATGAAAGTTAACAGGTTATGACAAGACTTAACTTTCCTTCTTAGTGTATCTGGTGACGCAAGGAGTCAATCCGAAAGACCATGCCATTAAACAAGAACTGGTAAGATAAGTTTGTCATTTTACTTATGTTTTAGGTTTAAATGACAAGTTAAAATTCATCAGCAGCATTTGTGACAATGTGTATTACCTCAGCAAATAATTCTGAATTGCCCTGTACTTATACACACACACACACACACAATATATAAACATAACATATTTTTCTTAAATGTATACAATGCATGTGTTTGTATTTATATATACATAATAAATATATACAGTATAGACACATTATGTAAACAAACTTTTTATATATATATTATATATACTTGTGTGTGTGTATAGTGCTGCTTGAAAGTTTGTGAACCCCTTGCAGAAAATGTGACTAATTTTAACAAAATTCATGTTATTTTTATGTTGTACTGTCCTGAGTAATATATTTTACATAAAAGATGTTTACATTTAGTCCACAAGACAAAAAAACGACGATCCACGACTTGTTTTTTTTTTTTGTGATGGTTGTTCATGAGTCCCTTGTTTGTTCTGAACAGTTAAACTGAGCACCGTTCTTCAGAAAAATCCTCCATGTCCTGCAGATTCGTCAGTTTTCCAGCATCTTTTGAACCCTTTCCAGCAGTGACTGTATGATTTTGAGTTCCATCTTTTCACACAGAGGACAATTGAGGGACTCAAACACAACTATTAAGAAAGGTTCAATCATTCACTGATGCTCCAGAAGGAAACATGATGCATTAAGAGCTGGGGGTGAAAACTTTTGAACAGAATGAAGATGTCCAAATTTTTCTTATTTAGTACTGCCCTTCAGAAGCAATAGAAGATACTTGCGTGTTTCCCAGAAGACGAATTAAGTACAATTTACCATGATCTTCAAATTCAAAAAGTTTTCACCCCCGGTTCTTAAAGGAACACTCCACTTTTTTTGGAAATAGGCTCATTCTCCAACTCCCCCAGAGTTAATAAGTTGAGTTTTACCGTTTTTGAATCCATTCAGCCGATCTCCGGGTCTGGCGATAGCACTTTTAGCATAGCTTAGCATAGATCATTGAATCCGATTAGACCAGTAGCATCGCGTTCAAAAATGACCAAAGAGTTTTGATATTTGTCCTATTTAAAACTCGACTCTTCTGTAGTTATATCGTGTACTAAGACCGGCGGAAAATGAAAAGTTGCGATTTTCTAGTCCTATTTGGCTAGGAACTATACTCTCATTCCAGCGTAATAATCAAGGAACTTTGCTGCCGTAACATGGCCGCAGCAGGCGCAGTGATATTACGTAGCGCCTGAAAGTAGCCCCCCAGCTAGGTAACTAGTTATAATATAGCTGGGGACTACTTTCAGGCGCTACGTAATAGAGTATAGTTCCTAGCCAAATCGGCCTAGAAAATCGCAACTTTTCATTTTCTGCCGGTCTTAGTACACGATATAACTACAGAAGAGTCAAGTTTTAAATAGGAAAACTTTCGAAACTCTTTGGTCATTTTTGCACGCGATGCTACTGGTCTAATCGGATTCAATGATCTATGCTAAGCTATGCTAAAAGTGCTATCGCCAGACCCGGAGATCGGCTGAATGGATTCAAAAACGGTAAAACTCAACTTATTAACTCTGGGGGAGTTGGAGAATGAGCCTATTTCCAAAAAAAGTGGAGTGTTCCTTTAATGCGTCGTGTTTCCTTCTGGAGAAGGGGTAGGCAACGTTGGTCTTGGAGTGCCGCTGTCCTGTAGAGTTTAGCTCCAACCCTAATCAAAAACACCTGAACAAGCTAATCAAGGTCTTCAAAATTACTAGCCCTGCGTCCCAATGTTCATACTACTATCCATCCTAAATAGTATGTGAGGCTACAATAAGTGTGTCCCAAAGGATAGTATGTTGAAAAGAGTATGCCAAAAGTCCCCGGATGGTCTACTATTTCAGGTCGATTTTTGAAGTGTGGATCCGAGCACACTCTAATGGCTAAAATTGCCCACAATCCATTGCGCTTTGGCAAAGGATTCGGTCCAGAACTACAAACACGAATAAAAAGCGTTAGGAAAACTACAAATGTGGCGGATGCGCGTGATCGACCTTTATGTAGAGAGGTTTACAAAAAGGGGTCTGAGTTACTAATAATCAACATTTAAACTGGTAAAAACTATTTATTTATTGTTATCCGTGTTATATTTCATCTGCAACAGCAATGTGAACTTTTATAAACATCTATTTGGTCGTTAACTTTTAAATGCATCATTATGCAGAAAATCTGAGCAGAGTTCTCTGCATGAAAGACCCGCGACTGGAAGATCAACAAGCCACTTATTTTCTCTCCAATATGGCAGGAAGTTAAATGAAATGTGGAGGATGTTAACTGTGACAGGATGATTGACAGACCAGTTTACAGTGACAGGGTGCGTGTAAAGGCCAATTCACACCGCACAAACGCCAACAAACTAGTCTGTTGGAGTTTGTTGGATCAGTGTGTTACCCCTGTTGGCGTTGGTTGGAGTTTGTTTTGACCCGACTGAACATGCTTAGATCGTCCATTTTCTACCCAGTCAGTGCGAGTTGGTCGGTGTCTGTTGGTGCAGTGTGAACATGACCGTTATTTTTCATAAGATTCTAAATCCAACAGCCAACTTGAGCCAACTTGTTTGTTGGCGTTTGTCTGTGTGGTGTGAATTGGCCTTAACTGGTGCGACAGATGGGTCCTTTAAAGACGCAGTTGTGTGACGTGACGGTATGTCCCAAAGCTTGCCTACTCTTCTACTACACACTCAAAAGTGTGTACTTTTTCTTCACCAAAAGAGTACATACTTTAAGAGCGTAGTATAAGTAGGCACATTGGGACGCCGCATAGGGCTACAGGCAGGTGAGGCTTTTTTCAGGGTTGGAGCTAAACTCTGCAGGACATCGGCACTCCAGGACCAACGTTGTCTACCCCTGTTCTGGAGCATCAGTGAATGTTTGAACCTTTTTTAATAGTTGTGTTTGAGTCCCTCAATTGTCCTCAGTGTGAAAAGATGGATCTCAAAATCATACAGTCACTGCTGGAAAGGGTTCAAAAGATGCTGGAAAACTGACGAATCTGCAGGACATGGAGGATTTTTCTGAAGAACGGTGCTCAGTTTAACTGCTCAGAACAAACAAGGGACTCATGAACAACCATCACAAAAAAACAAAAAACAGTTGTAGATCGTCTAGGTTAACACACAGTATTAAGAACCAACAGTTCCCAAACTTTTGAATGGGGTTATTTTAAATAATTTTCTCTTGTGGACTAAATGTAAATATCTTTTAGGTAAAATATCTTACTCAGGACAATACTAAATAAAAAATAACATGCATTTTGTATGATATCTGTTAATTTGTTAAAATTACGCCCGTTTTCACAATTCTGCAAGAGGTTCACTAACTTTCAAGCAGCACAGATATATATATAAAATTATTAAATTTTTGCACAATATTGTTCACAAATGGTGGTCATGAAAACATGATATAATTTTGCACAGTCCAGGTGCAAAATGATTTTAATCACTAGTTTCATGGTGACCTTTTTTTCTGTGATAATCCACATTATGCCACAAATTCAGTCTATAGAGCTCAACTTGAATTTAAACTAGAACATTTCTTTAAAAAAATACTGGGGCGTGTATTAAATCTGTGAACAGTATGTGAAGGTAAATCACATTTTTTGTGAAGGATGGTTTACTGTTTATACTGACTTATTGAGAAGGGAGCTAACATCCTCCTTCACCTCGCAGGATAGGATCAGGACATACATGAACAAAGTCAAAGAGATCACGGACAAAAGAAAAGCTGCACGCCTGGACAAAAATGCAGCATCGCGGTTTGTTCGGAGTGCATTGTGGGATGCAGAGGACAAGAAAAGAAAAGACACAACTGAGCATCCCCACAGAGAAAAACACATACGCTTTTCTTGATTGAATTGACTGATGAAACATCAAAGTTTTTCTGCAAATATTTAGCACAACAAATATCTCCGTGCATTGAGAAGTCTGTCGTTTATCCGGTGACGTGTTATGATGATGTGTTGAGTAGCATCATTCTTTTCAAGATCGTGACTAGTTTCAAACTAAAGAAGAAACCCAATATAAGTTACAGGTATTTGTTTTTTAATTTTTTTTTTATTGTTTTATTCAGTTGCATTTGAAGAGAATGTTTTTTTTGAGTCTTGAGTATGTTTTATATCTGGGGTTACATAATCTGAAATGTGGACCATCCATAATACCAGTCCCATTAAAATTACTAAATTCTCTCTGTCTTGTCAGTTCATTTGCAATTATTGCTGTCTTATGATTCATCATTTTTAGAATGAGAAAATGAGGCTTTCTGAATCCAGACTGAATCCAGTTGCAGGGATTATTTTTTCTTCTAAAAAAAAAATCACAGTGAAATGTATAATTACATGTTTGTAAACAAGTGAAGGACTACTTTCTTAAAGGGTTACTCCACCCCAAAATGAATATTTTGTCATTACTCACTTACCCCCATGACGTTCGTCTTCGGAACACAATTTAAGATATTTTGAATGAAAACCGGGAGGCTTGTGACTGTCCCACTGACTGCCGAGTAAATAACACTGTCAAGGTCCAGAAAAGTATGAAAGACATCGTCAGAATAATCTGCCATTAGTGGTTCAATCTGACTGTTATGAAGCGAAGAGTATACTTTTTATACGCCTTTGCTCATATTTATCAAGGGTGCCAATATTAGTGGAGGGCACTGTATATGTATGTATATTATATGAACAAGAAACTTCCCTTTTTCAGGATACTGTATTTTAAAGATAATACGGACAATTAATTGACAAAATTAGATTTAGACAGTTCTTTATGGGATGTATTGAGTATTTCAGATTAATTATAGCTTTTTGTTAAAACAATTTTAATGATTCTTATTATCACTAAAGCCCTTGGGCTGTAAACGTATTTTGAACGGTACAATTATTCATCTGATAGTATACCATAATTTCTGACTTTCTGCTTTTGTGCAACAAATGCAGCATGAAATTGAAAAACTTGGAAATCCAATTTGGAATGGAATATAAGATCGATGTTTTTCTTACAACTATACCGTCATTAGAAACTTCTTTTTAACAGTGTATGCTGAAAAATGTCTCTGGTATGTTAAATAACGTGCTTCTTTTGGTAACATCTAATTATTATTATTAATAAGTAGAATAATTAAATGTAAAATCAAAAATATAATTTATTGTGACTATCAAAATAGGTAACGTGAAAAGAAGACATTTTTATGGGTTGGATTAAGTAGAAATGGATGGAAATCATCAGCAGCAGATGTGAGAAAACAGTATGTTTTAAAGGTTTTGCGTGTGCTATTTTTAGAGTAAGGCTTTTTGGAGAATATACAGATAACCCTATAACATTAAACGGTTTTAAAACGTATGAAACATATTATAGCATATATTTCTATTTGGTGTCCTTAGTGGCGCTGAAATCACAGACTTGACCTTTGCATGAATATTTCTGTTTCACTCTTTTATTTTTGTAATTTTCAGTGTAGACGCAGTCTATATTGAAGCAAACTGCCCCAGTCCTACAGAGGGCAGTAAAATACGCTGTCCAAAATCCATTATACTCGGAGCTGGCACTCATCTGTTTGTTCAGTGGAACCTTTGGGGCTTTGGTTTCAAGAACATACGGAGTGAAGTTTGGAAAGTCTTTGAAAGGCAGTTCATAAGTGGAAGGAGTCTGGAAAACTAGAGGGTCTAAGGGACTAATTAAAATCTTGGTGGAGGAGAGACTCGTAATGGCTATTGTTGGCATTGCTTGAGGGTTTAATTAAACAGCCTCATGTCTAATGATGCGATGTGGGATATCGCATTTGTCTTACAATCCTTCAGAGAGAGAGAGACTGTACAAAAAATGACGCTCAAGAACGCTTAGTCGATACAGTTTGTGGTATACTGGGAAATGGCTGTTGGCTAGTAGATGATGGAAAAATGTTTGCTAAAATTATTTACAAAAAAAAAAAAGACATCTGTCAATGCATACTCTGTTGGGACGCAAGAAGCTCTCAAACATTTAGACTTCCAATAATTATGCCTTTAAGTCATGTCTGAATGATCATATTTATGAGATACAGTTTAGTATATGTGAACACCAGCATAAAGCCTTTTAGGTGTTTACAGTGAGACCCAAACAAATTAATATTCATAATCATGCAGGCCCTATATTGAATATACAGTTTGTTTATGTATATCCTGTTGAGAATTGGAACACTTTCATGTTTGTAAGTCTGAGAAATAAATATGATTTTGAATTGAACACAGCATGAAATGCACACATCAGTTTCACAAATAATGCCCGTTTAGCTCTTCGTTTATTGCACTAGTGCTTGAATGTCTTTTGTATTTGTTAAGAAGTGAAAGAGAGAGAATGAGTCAGTGTAATTTTTCTATCCCGTCAATCTATGGGGGGGAGGGTTGGGGGATGTAAAAAATGATAAAGTCCTGTCAGAAAATGACCAGTTCTGTTAATCTTATGGACATTTCCTTCATCCCAGGGGTGTCAAACTCAGTTCCTGGAGGGCTGAAGCCCTGCACAGTTTAGATGCAACCCTAATTAAACACACCTGATCCAGCTAATCTAATCATTTAGGCTTATTTGAAAGCTATATGGTATGTGTGTTGGAACTAAACTCTGCAGGGCTGCGGCTCTCCAGGAACTGAGTTTGACACTCCTGCTCAACCCTAAAACACAACACAACACAAGGCACAATTCAAAATACAGGTAAAACACCTGTAAAAAATCAATATAGAAAATTTCTTCATATTAACACCATACACTGGGCTGTATTTTTTATAGACTTTTCTTAGTATATTATAGTTTCTATTAGCATTCTGAATTCGATTTTATTTTTTGTATTTGTATTAATTTTAGTTAAAATTGCAGTATTTTTTTTTTTCATTTTATTATTCTTTTTAATTATTACTATTATTATTCATATTTTTAATAAAATAGTATATAGTTTTTTTTAGAATTATGTTTTAGTCTTTAGTTTTAATGTATTTAGTTTTAGTTATATAAGTGCTTAAACTTAAAGTAAATGAAAATCAAAAGAGTTTTCTTGATATCTAACTATGGTAGCAAAAATTATATATTTTTTTCCCAGTTAATTTTTATTTCAAGGATTTTTTTAAATTATTATTATTAATTTATTTGTTTTGTGTTGTTTTAGTTTTAGTTCAGTTCAGTTTAGTAATTATGCAATGCACTCTCATGTTCTTTTTTTTTTAAGTTATATTTGTGGGGTTTCTGTCTATTTTGATAAGGATTAGGTAGGAGTGATGGGAATGGGATTGAGAAAGAACCACAAGCCAGGACTCATACTTGGGTCTTGTAAACCCATTTTATTCTGATCAAAATCCTTTGAATGCAAATCACATCACATCACACCACAGTTCTAGGACCTTCAGAGGAGAACGTGTGACAGCATTAGCCATTTGTATATGTTTATTGTTTGGTTGTAGAAGCTGTGATACATGCTGTGCCAGTTGGGTGACAAATGTTATCCTTTATGATTTTCTTTTTCCCATTTGTTTTTACTATGTATTTGTGCATACTGTCAAAAGCTGCATGTTTCCTGCATGGGACTAATGACAAACTAATGGCATTCTGGGAAGTTCAGGGTCAGCGAGTGTGCTTCATCTGTAGATCTGCATTAATGACGCTGTCAGTAACATTGGGCATGTGTGGGGTTAAACTGGGGCATAGAGATCTGCACTGAAAGAGGCTGAGGTGGTCTGTCAAAGAACTTTTTACAGCCTGTGATCCAATAAAACTACAACCATCGCAGCCAAGAGTGCGCTCTCTCAGCATTCATGAATTCCCTGCTTGCAATACAGCCCAGTGAAATATTAGTCTCATAACCTGACACGGTGATAAATGAATGACAGTAACTGCTGATGGTATTGTAACTGGCAAGTGATTTAACTTTTAAGTTAAAGGAATAGTTCACTCAAAATTGAAAATTTGTTTTACCCACCCTCATGTTGTTGCATAACCATATGCTTTGAAATTTATGGCATTTTCATTATGTTTTTTGGTGCTTGACAAGTGAAGTGAGGTTAAGTCACATTTATTTATTTAATGCTTTATAAAACAGAAAACTGGAAAATATAGTAACAGTAACATAAGTTTTGGCAAACTCCAGTCTTGCTTTTTTATGCCTTTGTGTCAGCAGTGGTGTCCTCCTGGGTCTCCTACCATAGTGTCCCTTTTCATTCAGATGGTGATGGATAGTGCGAGCTGACACTGTTGTACCCTGTGTCTGCAGATCAGCTTGAATTTTTTTGGAAGTTAATCGGGGTTCTTTATCCATCATTCAAACAATCCTTGGTTGTAATTTTTCATTAATTTTGCTCTTCTGTCCACGTCCAGGGAGGTTAGCTACAGTGCCATGGGCTGTAAACCTCTTGATGATATTGCGCACAGTGGACACAGGAACATTAACATCTCTGGAGATGGACTTGTAGCCTTGTCCATGTTTTTCCACAATTTTTTTTCAAATCCACAGACAACCCTTTACACTTCTTTCTTTTCTCCATGCTCAGTGTGACACACAACACAAAGGTTGAGTCAACTTTTCTCCATTTTAACTGGCCGCAAGTGTGATTACTATATTGCCCACACCTGTTACTTGCCTCAGGTGTCTAAATACAAATTACAGGAGCATCAAATGCTTGAAAAGCAATTATTTCTTACTATTTTGACAAGGTGCTGTTTACATTAAATTTTCACCAGATGTCGGTAACAACCTAAGTAGTCCATACTTCAAGGTATCTTGGAAAGGTGAGGTGTCCAAGTCACAACATCTAGCTACTGGGGTGCCTCAGGGCTCAGTTCTTGCACCACTTCTCCTCTCTGTCTACATGGCATCACTAGGTTCTGTCAATCAGAAACATGGCTTTTCATATCACTGCTATATTGATGACACTCAACTCTACCTCTCATTCCATCCTGATGATCCGACGATAGCTGCTCGCATCTCAGCTTGTCTAACAGACATTTCTTGCTGGATGAAGGACCATCACCTTCAACTCAACCTTGCCAAGACAGACCTGCTTGTGGTTCCATCAAACCCATCGTTTTATCACAATTTCACCATCCAGTTAGGTACATCAACCATAACATGTCATGATAAAATGTTTTTTTAAAAAAAATTACTTAGCCAAGTGGTGCTGTTTGGACATTTTTGACTGAAAGAATTACATTTTTTTTTTTTTTTTTTTGCTTCATTGGAATGGTGGCACTTGTTAGACATGATGTGAAATGGTTAAATGGTCCTGAAAAAAAGTCACACTTGTACTGTTCGTGCTTAAAAATGATTGCATTGGAAACAAATGGGGAGCGATTTTATCTAGTAGAAACGTTTGGTACTACAGCCAAACTAAATCTTATTGAAAGCTCTTTTTTTTTTTTTTTTTTGAGATATCAACCTCAAATTTGAAAAGTTAAGATTTATGGCTTTGATTTTCTCACAGATTTAGACTAAAACACATTAGAAAAAAATATATATTGTGAAAATGAAAATAGTTTGGAAATTCTGAAAATAGCAACCCCCCCCAGCAATAATCCACCAAATGTCTTTGAAAAGACACCAAAGCACTGAAGATTTATTGGAAAATTGATTTTCAGGCCTATGCTCCACAAGTGGTTAAAATAAATGGATAATAAATAGATTATAACTATGGCATAAATACAATTTAGTGTCATAAACACCCTCAAAAATACAAAATATTGAATAACAAAACATTGAACTAATATAGTATATCCATTTCATTGAAAAAAGGTCATTTTTGACCACTGTGAGAACAGCAGCAAAGGGTTAATTAAAACAAATAAATGAATTGGAGAAAACACCACTATGAAGACTGTATCCTGTGTGACGTCAAACACAAACCTTGGTTATCAGTGCAACTACAAACCACAAAACACACACGTCTGTGCCACCTCAATCTCAATCACATCAGTGTAGTTACATGTGTGCTGCTGTGTGTTTGTTTGGTGATGAGTGTGAGCCATCGGTCGCTCATGTGGAAGCAGACACACATTCATGAGTTCACATGCTGACAAGCTCCTGCATTATACAGCATGTCCAACATCAATCTGAAGACCTTACTGTAAACTGACTGAAATATCAGAGCGACTCATTTCAAACATGCCAAATTAGATCTGAGAGAAATATGAGTAGTACAGCAATGTTGCAGCAACAGAGTTCAGTCTGAATCCACTCCACACCTGCCGGTCATTTACAGAACCGCTCCAGCAGCGTTTGATTGGATCTGGTCTGACTGAACACAACATTGTGCAACGGTGAGCGGTGCAAACAGGAGAAAAATATATAATACAGGTGCTGGTCATATAATTAGAATATCATCAAAAAGTTTTCACTTATTCCATTCAAAAAGTGAAACTTGTATATTATATTCATTCATTACACATAGACTGGTATATTTCAAATGTTTATTTCTTTTAATTTTGATGATTAGAGCTTACAGTTCATGAAAGTCAAAAATCAGTATCTCAAAATATTAGAATATTTACATTTGAGTTTGAATAAATGACCATCCCTACAGTATAAATTCTGGCTATCTCTTGTTCTTTGAAACCACAATGATGGAGAATACTGCTGACTTGGCAATGATCCAGAAGACAAACATTGACACCCTCCACAAAGAGGGTAAGTCACAGAGGGTCATTACTGAAAGGTGTGGCTGTTTACAGAGTGCTGTATTACAGAGTACTAATATCAGTTAGTTCTCAGAGACCTTGCTTGGGTAAAAAAAATCTTTAAAATGGCCCTCACTTAATAAGAATAACATGCTGAAGTGTTGTGAAATACATGAAGACTGATTTTTTTTTTTAAATAGGCTTTATGGACAGACACGTTGTGAGTGACTCTTGAAGGACCAGCATCACATCCTCTTGTACCACTGTTTGAAGAATTTATCTTCCAGAATCTGGCAGTAAGTTTTAGAAACACATTTTAGTCAATCTCTGCAAGACAGACTTTTCAGGATAGGAGATGGAATAAAAATGAGCTCCTAAAACGTACTGCCAGATTTTAATAACCGACTGTGTTTACTAGGATATTCGCAAAACACGCATTTTGATGTAATTTTGTCTGTATTTATTCCTCCATGCACAAAAAAGAGGAAGAGAGCTCAATTTAGTATTCGCGCGGTGAAGACGCAGCTGTCTGTGTGCGTGTGCACAATTCAGATGTGTGCACAGAAAACTTCTCACGCAGCGCTCACAATCCCGAGCATATGTGTAGCACTTTTTACAGGGTAGAGAGACACCATTAATCTGTTGTTTTCACGCATCTGGTCATAATTATTCGCATCCTAATGTTATTTTATTTTAAGACATTTTCACAAGCATCAATGAATGCAAGCTCTGCTCAGTTTAAGCCAAGAAAGAAGTTGGATCAGAAGTGTAAAACAAACAAAACATTTTATTATTTAATATATGCAGGGGGAGGGTAGATAAGTATTTTCTTGAATGGACAGTCTTCACAGAAATGCTTTCGACCTCCGACAAGAGAGAGAGAGAGAGAGAGAGAGAGAGAGAGAGAGACAGAGAGAGAGAGAGAGAGAGAGAGAGAGAGATGTCCATTATTATCCATACAATCAAAACATTAAAGTGTGTTGCTGCTAAATGCAAATACATTCCAAGCCACAATGTAAAAGAAGCGAAGTGAAATTCAGAAACGCGTTCTGTGTGAACAGCTCTGTAGACCGTTGTCAGCATCATCACATTCAGTCCACTTTGGGGTGCTGCTGGCAATTTTTCGCGTAATTAACTGTTAGTTAAGGTTGTTAAAACGTTTCATAGCTGTAATATTACTAGGAGTTTTTGCATCCAGACAGACTTTTAAGGCAGGGTAGGTGATTTGGTTCAAAAACATTTTTGCAAGAAACTGAAGCACAGAGCGATCGTTTCGTGTCTTTAGACCTCAATGTATCGTCACGAGCCGCAGGGTTTAATTTGGTTTTGTTTGTGTATGTTTTTTTTCTCTCAAAGCCGTGAGTCCTATTGACTGACATTATATGACTGACAGACTGCAACGGTTTGAGTTAAAAATCTTTGTTTGTGTTCTACTGAAGAAACAAAGTCACCTACATCTTGGATGCCCTGAGGGTAAGCAGATAAACATCACATTTTCATTTTTGGGTGAACTATCCCTTTAACACAAGCTCCAGATATTTTCACGTTTTATTCTACGACATTAAAAACACACCAGTTACACCACACTTGTGATTTTTTTTTAAGCTGTTATGTTTCTTAAAAAAAGACGGTTGCTTTAAATTAAATTTCATCACACCGAACAGTTTATCAAGTATTTTTATAGTATTTTCCAGTTGTAGTATAATTTATAGTACAATTAATTGTAGAATAACCAATTAATATTTTCCCGCATTTTATATTGTTGTTCAACAATGTTTTTTTTGCTTTGCCCCAAAATGCAACCAAGTCTTTGGATGGAAGATGCTACCGTTGTATCCCAGATTCCAGCGGAGACTCTGGGTTCGGCTCATAAGGTAAACTCATATTACGATTATTCCATGTAAACACCACATTTACCGGCTTAGTAACGGTGAAAGTCAAACTTTAATGATTCATAGAGCTTGGGAATATTTGTAGAAATAGCCAAAAATACATTGTATGGGTCAAAATTATAAACCTTTATTTTATGCCAAAAGTAAAGATCATGTTCCATGAAGATATTTTGTAAATTTCTTATGGTAAATGTATAAAAACTTCATTTTAGATTAGTAATATGCATTGCTAAGAACTTAATTTGGACAAATTTAAAGGCAATTTTCTCAATATTTAGATTTTTTTGCACCCTCAGATTCCAGATTTTCAAATAGCTGTATCTGTCACGTCCTCTGTCGTGTGTGTCTTGTGTTCCCGCCCCTTGTGTCCTTATTTGGTCTTGTTCCTGTCCTTGTTAAGTGTGATTATTAGTTAAGTGTTGTGTTTTGTCTAATTATCATTAATTGTCATGTGTATATTAGTTCCTGCCTGTTCAGTTAGTGTTTGTCTGGTCTACTCGTTATTCCCAGGTGTTGCTGTCGAGGTCAACCTTGCCTTGTCTTGCCTTGCCTTGCCTTGCCTTGTCCCGATGTCCCCATTAAAGATTATTATTTGGAAGTTTATCCCCGTTTTGAGTGCTCGTCGTTCCTCCCTGCTGTGTGTACCGTGACAGTATCTCGGCCAAATATTGTCTCATACTAAAAACCATACATCACTGGAAAGCTTATTTATTCAGATTTTAGCTGATGTATAAATCTCAATTTTCAAAAAATGTACACTTAAGACTGGTTTTGTGGTCCAGGGTCACAAATGATTACAGCCACATGAAACTGTTAGAAAGCAGAAAGATTGAGGATTTTCTAGAAGCAAGGGTAAAATAAAAAATTTTTGTGACCACCCTAACAAACTGATAGCTGAAATGTGGTATTTTGTTCACTAAAATAAATTTGATATTAAATTATATCCAAAAACTTGCTCACTCTGCAGTTATTTAATAGATTAAATGCACTAGAATTTTATTGAATACTACCTGGAGACAAGTTTTTAATTAAAATATACATATCAATCAAGGATTTATTGACTTTTAACGGACCTTATTTTGAAATGTCCAGAAATACATGCTTTAGTTGTGATTATTTCATTTATTCACTTAGGGCTGTGCAATTAATCGATTTTGACCTCCAACGATTATGAAAATGCAATAATCAAATTAAATGAGATAAAACGATTATTTTGCCCCATTCCGCCCCCTTTCCAGCGCTTTTGTGCCTGTGTTCACAGATGGAACAGAACACGGACATATAAAGTAAACTTTAGGTCAAGCTGCATGCCTAAATGGTCAAATACATGCAAAAATGTGTCAAAATGCAGTGCTTCGTGATTATTCACCAAACCCTCATCGGTCATGTAATAAATGAACATAAACAGTTGGGAATAAAAATACATATGTAACAGTAAATTGGATCCGTGCGGCTCTTAAAGTGACAGCAGTTTAATATTCCTGCTGCAACTGATTGCTTAATATTAATCAAACAACAAAAGACATTCAAAATCACACACTGCCCTTGAGTGAAGGACTTTTGTAGCTTTAATAAGAAACAAAGAACATTTAATTCTTACTGAAGATTATGCTGTTTTATTTTACATTTGATTATTCATTTCTGTTAACTGAATACTTGAGACTTGCATAGAAAACCTTAAAGTATGGTTTGTTTCATTTGAAACTTTTCATTCTATTGCATTTGTCCTTTGCTTATTTATTACTGACAGTTTAACTATTTTCAATAATTTTAAGGACTTTTTTGTTTGTTACTAATATCAGTTACCCTAATACTCTGCTGTGGTATTGAGAACTGTGAAATTTCACTGGTCTCTAAAATGTAGATGTTATAGCAAACTTATTTACAGAAAATATTTATGATATATATCACTATCTTTAAATAAATCTTTCATATAAAATTTTGGTCATATGGCCTACTCATAATTGTGTAAAATAATCGTGATTACAATACTGACCAAAATAATCGTGTTTATGATTTTTGCTATAATTGAGCAGCCCTATATTCACTGCTTACTATTTATTATTAATAGGGCTGGGCTTTGACACAAATTTCAAAAGTAAAGTACAAAGTACAATACATGTCAACTAATACTGTAAAATATACATGAGTCAGTTGGTACTACATTACTACAATATTGGAGGTTAAAATTAACTGACTTGTATACAACCACTTAAATTATACTCAATGAAGTTTTTATAACAATAAAGTTACAATTACATTATATTTCTACTCCAATTTTTTTTTTACAAAATTTTTAATATAAACATTTGAATGGTGACGGTCATAAAAACTTGATGGATTTATTCAAAAATTAAACATTGGAGAAGAGTAAAAATGATAAGGAATCTGTTATATGGTGCATATATTTACCAAAATGCCCCTCTCTAGAGTTAGTTTTTCTAGCTAATATTCTGAGGTAAATGTGACATTACGTGACATTGTTTACAAGCTGTTATACTGACGTCTTTGCGTGGCTGAAACACAGATTAAAAGTGATTACATGAGACAAAATACAGATTTTGATGAGCAAAGCTTATTGCAATATATTGGACGGGAGGTGTGCTAGAGTGTTTCCCTTTCATTAACTGAAAACAGGCTAGACTAAGGAAAGGAAGAATTGTATAAACTCGTTAAATCATCTAAACCAACAACATGTATGTTAGACCCTATTCCATCTAAACTACTAAAAGTCAACATAGATCCTCTTTTGGCTATTATTAACTCGTCATTGTCATTAGGATATGTTCCCAGAACCTTCAAATTGGCTGTTATTAAGCCTCTCATTAAAAAAACTTGACCCCAAAGATCTAGTTAAATACAGACCGATCCCAAATCTTCCTTTTCTGTCAAAGATACTAGAAAAGGTAGTATCCTCACAATTATATTCCATCTTAGAGAAAAATGGTATCTTTGAGGATTTCCAGTCAGGATTTAGACCATATCATAGTACTGAGACTTCTCTCATTAGAGTTACAAATGACCTGCTCTTATCATTTGATCGTGGCTGTATCTCTCTATTAGCACTACTGGATCTTAGCGCTGCATTCGACACTATCGACCACAACATTCTTTTGAATGGACTACAAAATTTTGTTGGCATTAGTGGAAGTGCATTAGCATGGTTCAAATCGTACTTATCTGACCGCCATCAATTTGTAGCAGTAATTGAAGAGATATCATATCAATCACAAGTGCAGTATGGAGTACCTCAAGGCTCAGTACTAGGGCTGTTACTTTTCAGGCTTTACATGTTACCCTTAGGAAATATCATCAGGAAACATGGTGTTAGCTTTCTCTGTTATGCTGATGATACTCAGATCTATATTTCTTCGCGGTCCGGTGAAACGCACCAAATTGAGAAACTAACGGAATGCATAGTCGATATAAAAAACTGGATGACAAGTAATTTCTTACCGCTAAATTCTGAAAAAACAGAGGTGTTAATTATCGGACCTAAAACCCACACATGTAATAACTTAGAACACTGTCTAACACTTGATGGCTGTTCTGTCAATTCTTTGTCGTCAGTTAGGAAGCTAGGTGTGCTATTTGATAGCAATCTTTCCTTTGACAGCTACATTTCTAGCATTTGTAAAACTGCATTTTTTCATCTTAAAAACATACCTAAATTGAGACCTATGCTCTCAAAGTCAAATGCAGAAATTCATGCATTTATGACCTTAAGGTTAGATTATTGTAATGGTTTATTGGGTGGTTGTTCTGCACGCTTAATAAACAATCTACAGTTGGTCCAAAATGCAGCAGCTAGAGTTCTTACTAGAACCAGGAAGTATGACCACATTAGCCCGGTTCTGTCAACATTGCACTGGCTCCCTGTTAAACATCGTATAGATTTCAAAATCTTGTTAATTACTTATAAAGCCCTGAATGGTTTAGCTCCTCAGTACTTGAGAGCTCTTATCGCATTATACGTCCACTGCGTTCTCAAAACTCTGGCCATTTGATAATACCTAGAATATCAAAAGCAGATCCTTTTCCTATTTAACGCCAAAACTCTGGAACAATCTACCTAACACTGTTCGGGAGGCAGACACACTCTCAGTTTAAATCTAGATTAAAAACCCATCTCTTTAACCTGGCTTACACATAACACACTAATACGCTTCTAATATTCAAATCCGTTAAAGGATTGTTAGGCTGCATTAATTAGGTCAACCGGAACTGGGAACACTTCCCATAAAACCCGATGTACTCGTTACATCGTAAGTAGAATGGCATCTACGCTAATATTAGTCTATTTCTTTCTTATTCCGAAATCACCGTAGCCACCCGATCCAGTCCGTATCCAGATGAGATGGTCACTGCAGTCTCCCGGATCCAGATCAGATGGTGGATCAGCACCTAGAGACGACCTCTACAGCCCTGAATGTCAGCAGAGATCAGGACACCTAGATGAGCCCCAGAGAAAGATCCCCAGTGAAGACCTCGTCACCTAGACAGCCATCGGGACAAGGCCACAGGAACCAAATGAGTCCTTTACACAGTCTGACTTTGCTGCAGTTGGAATTGAACTGCTGGTTTGTCTGGTCAGAGGAGAACTGGCCCCCGACTAAGCCTGGTTTCTCCCAAGGTTTTTTTCTCCATTCTGTCACCGATGGAGTTTTGGTTCCTTGCCGCTGTCGCCTCTGGCTTGCTTAGTTGGGGACACTTAATTTCCAGCGATATCGTCGACTTGATTGTACAGATACTAATTAAACTGAACTGATCTGGACGGTGACATCATTTAATTCAATAATGAAATGCCTTTATCTGAAAATTGAGTGTTTAATCTTGTCATTTTACATTATTGACACTATTTTCCTATTTTGATATTGGAAAGTTGCTTTGACACAATCTGTATTGTTAAAAGCGCTATATAAATAAAGGTGACTTGACTTGACTAATCGATTCTTGGGATTTAAGAATCAATATTGTTTCGTAAAATGAGAATTGATTAAAATCTATATTTTTAAGTTGTTGGAAGTATGGTGGTGGTGACGTTGAAGGAAAATGACTGTGGTATAGTTCGTTTATAGCCTAAGTTTAGTTTAAGTTCTGGCGCTTGTATTTAGGCTTCAAAATGTAAAAAAGTTGTATTATTTTGTGAAGATTATCTTGATGGACAAAACTTTCAAGTTTCATGAACTATGGTTGAACACAGAGCTTATTTTTTGCGGTAATCCAAAAGCTTATGGAAAAATCCTGTTGGTTTTTTGTCGAGGGAACCAGTGTGATGCTAACAGCCGGATGGCCTACAAAGTAACGTCATAGTTCCACCACTCTATATCCAGACAGTTTTTCTATCGCGATACCATGATATTGATAATACCATTACAGTACATCCCTACTGCTGAAAACAAAAGTCTTTGCTTTGCCATCGTAGACATTTTAAAATAGAATAAATAAAATAGATTTTAAAATATTAAAATAGAAAACAGTTTAAATTGTAATTTGGAAGAAGTCTCTTCTGCTCACCAAGGCTTTTGAATGGTAATGTAATTTTTTATTACTATTATTACTTTCTTATTATATATATAAGAAACAAACTTATTATATATAAACGAACATAATCCAATAAATATTTTTTAAAATGTAGATTTTAAAAATACCTCCTTGGATGTCTATATTTATAATTATTAAAGCACTATACACATCTGAACCAAAAACGTATGGATTTTCATATGATGATGTGGAAATGGGCTAAAGTCATACCTTATCTTTGAAGTACTGCCTAGCATAACTCTTGACCTGTAGAACTGTCCTAGTGCCGATTAGTTCTTAGATTAGAACTTAGCCCACCTGTGGCTAGAAAACATAAAAAACAAAATACAATTTATTTCCTTTTATAAGAGAGAAAGCACCTTTGTGTTCAGAAAGCATACCAGTCCTTTCTCAAAGAAATCCTTCTTCTCTTCAACCCAACGAGTTTGTGCTCTAGAACTCTTCACCAATGTCCTACAAAGACATTCTGAATGAATTACTGTACTATATCAAAGTCTCTTTAAGACATGTCATGTCACTTGACGGCCATCTTTGAAACGCCTCTTTGGCATGCAAGTGCAGCTCCTATCTCTTTGAATGGAGAAACATCAAATTCTTCAAAAACTGTTCACTAAGCTTGCGATTAAATTTCATATTTGAAATCACCAAAGAAATCTGACAACAACTGTATCATTAATGTTGTTTCTTTTGCTCAAATAGCGTTATAAAAAGCGTATTTTTCAGGCTAGATCAGCTAGTGTGCATGCGCAGTCCTTAGCACACGTCTCAGAGCGCTGACTGTTTCTATAGCAACCGGGACTTCTAACGGCAGCTGCAGTGATGCACTGACTTTACCGATTAGCGATTGGCTCTTTCATTCAGAAGGTGGGGCTTCCTGCGATTTAGCGGCCATTTTGAGCGTTGCATTTTTCCCCATTCAAAACTATACGAGTGACACGTCTTGGGTATTCTATAGTCTTTGACTATACACACACACACACACACACACACACACACACACACACACACACACACACACACACACACACACACACACACACACACACACACACACACACACACACACACACACACACACACACACACACACACACACACACACACACACAACCATTCAAAAGTTTGGGGTCGGTAAGATTTGTAATGGGTTTTTTTTCTCTGATGTTCACCAAGGCTATTTGATCAAAAATACAGCAAAACAGGCATACTGCGAAATATTATTAGAATTCAAATTAACAGTTTTATATATTAAAATGTAATTTATTCCTGTGACAGCAGAGCTGAATTTTCAGCATTTATCTGTAACAAATGTATGTCTTTACTCTCATTTTTGATCAATTTTGTGTGTTCTTGCTGGATTATTAGTGTTAAAAAATCTTACATACACCAAACATTTGAACAGTTGTGTAGGTGTTTACATATTCATGAACATAAACAGATAAAAGAAGGGAGCTCACTTTTTGACTTTACTCTTCTCATTGGCCAAACATGAACAAAATGAGAATTAATTAGTGTGACATGAAAAGAGTGAAGGATACTGTGCTGTTCTACAAGAACATTTAATACTTAGTTTAATTTAAAAGTTATAGTTAGGCGCCCTCTTCTGTTCAAAGTTGGGTACTGCATGTAATGTTGTAGAGTCCTTTTATGATGACGTCATAATGACGAGTCAGATCTTCAGTAGCAGCAGAGAAGACCATGCGGTCATGGCTACTATCATTTCCCGATTTAAGTTGATCCGAAGGCACATTTGGTATGAAACCATTTATATATTGGATTCTATGTGGTGTATGTTAGTCATTTTCTGTATAAAGAGCTTGTTATGGCTTATGTGATCACATCATTGTGGACTTTTTGTATGTTTACAGTTTTACGTTATTCCAAGATCGACAGTAAAGTTGAAGGAAAGATTCCTTGCCTCTGTTGTTATTGGAAGGCGTTATCTGTCTGCCAAATCAAGCAGGGCATTTGATAAGAGGGCAGAACAGTAAAACGAATCTCTTCAGTGACCAACTTCAAGTTTTCGACTCCACGGCGGGGAGCAAGACAGCCATAATGTGATCTTTCTTCTACCATGTCCAAGTCAAGCTCCAAGTCAGAATCTCGGAGACGGGCATCGAATGCATCATGTTCATCGTGTCACTCACGTGGCTCATCAGCTGTAAACACAGCTGCCGCAATGGCTAGAGCAGAAGCGGAAGCAGCTAAGGCAGAAATAGCATTTGCTAAGAAAGAGAGTGAACTGAAAATAAGACAAGCACAGCTTGAGGCATCACTAGAGACTTTAAGGCTGGAAAAGAGAGCTGCTGCCACTCAAGCAAAGGCGGAGGCCTTAGAAACGGCTGCAGAATTAGAAAGTAGAGGGAAATCAAGTGTGAGAGAGTTACTTGTAGAGGACACAATCGAACGCACACAGGCATACGTGTCAGAACAGACAAATAGTGTTGTGGATCCACAAATGCCAGTACTGCATGGGCCATTTTACGATAACGGAGGCATAAGCACTTCAGGAGTGCAACAAACACAGTCAACTGGATCCCCTTTGCAGATGGAAGGTCAGTGTCCAGCTCGAGCAGATGGAATTGCTAGTTAAATGGCTGGGGCGAGAGTCAGCAGAGCATGCGAGACGAATTAGAGCTGTTCATATTAATCATCCACTACAAGGGCTCTGTCTGATCTGGGACAGACTTTATGAGACATATGGCTCACCGGAAATGGTAGAGAGTTCTCTCTTCAAGAGATTGGAGAGTTTTCCCAAAATATCGAACAGAGACAGTCACAGACTGCGTGAACTGGGAGATTTGCTCATGGAGATTCAAGCAGCTAAACAGGATGGTGATCTGATGGGTCTTTCTTATCTAGATACATCACGCGGAGTAAACCCAATAATACAGAAGCTGCCATTCAGCTTACAAGAAAGGTGGCTCACAGTGGGATCTAAATATAAAGAGGACTACAGGGGAACCCATGTAGTTCCATTTCCACCCTTCAAGTTCCTAGTAGACTTCGTAAGTCAGCAAGCTAAAATACGCAACGATCCAAGTTTCTCCCTTATGACTGTACAGGAAGAGTCTCGCAGACCAAACAAACCTGTTTTTCCTAGAGCTGTCACGACACACAAGACTCAGGTCTCTGCTGAGAATCCATCCGCTGCTAGTGAACTCAAAAACAAGGTAAACCCAGCGAAACAGTGTTTTCTGCACAATAAGCCTCACCCTCTGTCCAGGTGTAGGGGATTCAGGATGAAACCTATGGAAGAGAGGAAATTATTGCTCAAACAACAAGGCATATGCTTTAAATGTTGCAGTTCCTTGCACATGGCGAAGAACTGCGATCAGATCGCTAAGTGTTCAGAATGTGGCAGCACTACCCACATAGCAGCGCTCCATCCAGGCCCAGCACCATAGATGATTGATCCAAAACCCTCTACATCGCAGGTCCACAGAGTGAGTGAGGACATGCCTGTGGAATCAGAGGTTTCTTCAGCTTGTACAGAGGTATGTGGAGGCAGTCAACTTCCACGCTCATGCTCCAATGTGTGTCTTGCGAAAGTATTTCCTGAAGACCACCCAGAGAAAGCAGTCAAAACATACGTGATACTAGACGATCAAAGCAACAGATCGCTCGCAAGATCAGAATTCTTTGATCTGTTCGGCATTACAGAGTACAATGTTGCCTATACTCTCAGAACATGTGCAGGCACAGTTGAAACAGAAGGCAGGCTAGCGCGAGGCTATCAAGTGGAATCCCTTGATGGAAGCTTAGTCTTACCCTTACCAGTGCTTCTTGAGTGCAACGAGATTCCCGACAATCGCTCAGAAATTCCTACTCCAGAATTGATCAGTAAGCACAGGCACTTAAAACATCTTGCTAGGCACATTCCAGAGCCTGATCATCATGCTCCCATTCTCCTACTGTTAGGCAGAGACATTATTAGAGTCCACAAAGCCCATAAGCAAGTGAATGGGTTACCAAATGCCCCCTTTGCGCAAAAGTTGGATTTAGGATAGGTAATTATTGGGGACATGTGCCTTGGGAAAGTTCATAAACCTACCCTTGTTCAAACTTATCATACCAGCATTCTGGAAAATGGTCAGTCTACGTACTTTCACCCATGTCCTAACAATTATAATATCAAGGACAGCACTCAAAGTCTAGCAGGACGAGACATATTTCAGAGAACAAAAGATGATGAGAAAACAGCCCCATCTATTGAGGACAAACTGTTTTTGCAGATCATGGACAGAGAAGTCTATAAAGATGAGGAAAATTCATGGGTTGCTCCACTTCCATTCAAGCAGCCAAGGCAACCGCTTCCAAACAATCGTCCACAAGCTGTGGAACGCCTTAATTCACTTTTACGATCTTTCAGAAGGAAGCCAGAGATGAAAAAGGACTTTGTAGCCTTTATGGAGAGGTTATTCAAGAATGATCATGCCGAAATAGCTCCTTCGGTCAGTCCCAATGAACAGTGTTGGTATTTACCTTCTTTCAGCGTATATCATCCTAAAAAGCCATCCCAAATCCGTGTAGTCTTCGATTCGAGCGCTCCATGCAAAAGTGTATCACTCAACCAGGTTCTCCTGTCAGGTCCTGACCTCAATAACAGTCTCCTCGGAGTCCTCATGCGTTTTCGCAAAGAGACTGTCGCCTTCATGGTAGACATTCAACAAATGTTCCACTGCTTTAAAGTTCGACCTGCAGACAGGAACTACCTAAGGTTCCTCTGGTTTCATGAAAATAATCCGGAGAACGAGGTCACAGAATACCGTATGAAGGTACATGTATTTGGGAACAGTCCCTCTCCGGCAGTGGCCATTTACTGTCTTCGTCGCGCAGCTCTAGAAGGAGAAGAGGAATTCGGTCAAGACGCCCGACAGTTTGTGGAGCAAGACTTTTATATGGATGATGGATTGAAATCCTTACCCTCCCCAGAGATGGCAATCAACTTGCTAAAAAGGACACAGGACATGCTGGCAGGATCCAATTTGAAGTTACATAAGTTGGCTTCAAACAGCAAGGAAGTCATGAGAGCGTTCCCATCTGAGGATTATGCCAACTCGTTGAAAGAACTGGATTTAGGCATCAATTCACTTCCTATGCAGCGCAGTCTCTGTCTACTTTGGAATTTGGACACAGACTGCTTCAACTTCCATGTTCAAAATGATCGAAGGCCTTACACTAGGCGTGGACTGCTATCAGTGATAAACAGTTTGTACGACCCACTAGGAATTGTGGCTCCAATCACAGTTCAAGGCAAAATACTGCTAAGGGAACTGACTGAGGATGCTGCTGACTGGGATTCACCCTTACCTGAGAACAATCGAAGGCTGTGGGAGGCATGGAGAGATTCTTTGCAAGATGTACAACATGTACAAGTCCCAAGAAGCTATGGGCCCACATCATTGTCAGGTGCTAAGTTCAAGGAGCTCTCGGTATTTTCTGATGCTTCTGAGAAAGTAATTGCAGCGGTTGCTTACCTCAAAACAGTTGACTCGGATGGTAATTGTCATACGGGGTTCATCGCAGGCAAAGCAAGGGTAGCACCACAACCAGAGCTCACTATACCTCGTCTGGAACTCTGTGCAGCAGTGTTGGCTGTGAACATAATGGAAACCATCACAACAGAAATTGCGATCAAATTCGATGAGATAACCTTCTATACAGATAGCCGTGTGGTTCTTGGTTACATTTACAATGAGAAACGCAGATTTCAAGTCTATGTAAGCAACCGCGTACAGAGAATTCGGAAGAGCACTAATCCAGGACAGTGGCATTATGTAAGCTCGGAGCATAACCCTGCAGATGTTGCAACACGACCCATAGCTCCAACCAAATTGCAAGACTCCATCTGGTTCAGTGGACCCGCATTTTTGCATCACCCAAGAACAGAGACTCTCGCTAAAGCACCCTATGCATTTGTTGATCCTGATCAAGATGCTAAAGTTCGCCCATTAGTTACAGTGTTGTATACTGCCGTTTCAAAACGTTTCGAACACTTTTCCGACTGGAATCGTTTGATCAGAGCTATTGGCAAATTGATTCACATTATGCGCTCTTACAAGCGAGATCAAAACGATAACCCACCCACATGTAAGGGATGGCACTGTTGTAAATTGCCCCTGAATGCTGACACAATACTTCAGAGCACAGAAGTTGTCATACGAGCAATACAACAGGAAACATACGCAGACGAGTTGCAGTGCCTCAAACAGAACAAATCACTCCCTAAAACTAGCTCACTTCAGAAGCTAGACCCCTTCATTGACCAAAGCGGACTGTTGAGGGTCGGAGGTCGTCTGGTTAAAGCAGATTTAAGCTCTGAAGAAAATAGACCCCTCATCATACCTGGTAGGAGCCATGTAGCACTACTTCTAATACGACACTTTCACGAGCAAACGCACCAACAGGGACGCCACTTCACAGAGGGAGCGATAAGATCTGCCGGCTATTGGATAATAGGAGGCAAAAGACGGGTGAGCAGTCTCATCCATTCCTGTGTTGTATGCCGCAGACTCAGGAGGGACTGCGAAACCCAGAAGATGGCGGATCTGCCCACTGACAGACTCAGCGCAGAGGCCCCTTTCACAAATGTGGGATTGGATATGTTCGGCCCCTGGTCAGTATCTGCTCGTAAGACAAGAGGCGGCTATGCAGAAAGCAAAAGATGGGCAGTGCTATTCACATGTCTGAGTATCCAAGCCATTCATATAGAGGTGATTGAGTCCCTGAGTAGCTCTAGCTTCATTAATGCCTTAAGGAGGTTTTTGGCAATCCGGGGACCCGTAAAACAGATTCGCTCTGATAGAGGCACCAATTTCATTGGAGCTTGTAAAGAGTTGCATATTCCTTCCAATGTGGATGAGAAGGCGTTGAAGCAATTCCTGTCCAGCCACAGCTGCATATGGACATTCAACCCTCCGCATTCGTCGCATATGGGCGGCGCATGGGAAAGGATGATTGGGCTCGCCCGCAGGATCTAGGATTCTATGCTTCTTCAGATGACATCCTCTAAACTCACGCACGAAGTACTCACCACCTTTATGGCTGAAGTCGCTGCCATTATAAACAACAGACCATTGATTCCTGTGTCGACCGATCCAGCAGATCCTTTCATCCTAACACCTGCCACACTACTTACCCAAAAGACCAGTGCTAGTTCAGTTCCACCTGGGGATTTTGGGAAGCCTGACCTGTACAAACAACAGTGGCGTATGGTGCAAAATCTTGTGAGTACTTTCTGGGATAGATGGCGTAAACAGTATCTTGCAAGCCTACAGCACCGCCGAAAATGGCAACATCAACAACCCAACATTTCCAAAGGATGCATAGTTCTGCTCAAAGACTCTCAGTCCAAACGGAATGACTGGCCCTTGGGCATCATAACAGAAACTTATCCCAGTCAAGATGGGAAAGTTCGAAAGGTTCAAGTAAAAATCATTCGGAAGGATGGACCTAAATTGTTCCTGAGACCGATCAACGAGATAGTACTCCTTCTTCAGGAAGACTCTGAATAGAATATTCGGACAAACTGGAGTATAGGTTTGGCATTCTTTGAATACCAGACGGGGAGTGTGCTGTTCTACAAGAACATTTAATACTTAGTTTAATTTAAAAGTTATAGTTAGGCGCCCTCTTCTGTTCAAAGTTGGGTACTGCATGTAATGTTGTAGAGTCCTTTTATGATGATGTCATAATGACGAGTCAGATCTTCAGTAGCAGCAGAGAAGACCATGCGGTCATGGCTACTATCATTTCCCCGATTTAAGTTGATCCGAAGGCACATTCGGTATGAAACCATTTCTATATTGGATTCTATGTGCTGTATGTTAGTCATTTTCTGTATAAAGAGCTTGTTATGGCTTATGTGATCACATCATTGTGGACTTTTTGTATGTTTACAGTTTTACGTTATTCCAAGATCGACAGTAAAGTTGAAGGAAAGATTCCTTGCGTCTGTTGTTATTGGAAGGCGTTATCTGTCTGCCAAATCAAGCAGGGCATTTGATAAGAGGGCAGAACAGATAATGTTCCTCCAGCAGCATGCTTTCAATGGCCTGTCTGTTCTCATCACTAATGGAGCACACACAATAACAACAACAAATCATATCCATTTTCAGAGTATCTTTCAGGGCTCGAAATTAACTTTTTTACTTGGTAGCGCTGGTGCTCCCAACTTTAAAAAGTTAGGAGCACCAGCAAAAATTTAGGAGCACCCACCAAAAATTAATGAGCACCATAACTACAAATGATATATTAACAGATTTCATCTTTACATTCTTAACTTTAATGCAGATTGGTTAATATATTAGCTGTCAATCACCCAGTCACTGCTTTCTGCTGTCAGGTGACAGGGAGCTATAACTACTGTGGGAAATGCAAAGGGCTGAAGAAGAGAGAAAATGAAAAGAAGCACTGACAGATTTCTTTCATAAACCACGTAAATTAATCTGAGTTTGGTTAAACACAGAGAGAGAGCACCTCTTTGGCGAGGGTTAGGATGGTGTATGCCTGTTAAATTTCACATTCAGGTCAGCGCCACTAGCCTTGCGGGCAGCGTGCTGACATACAGCTTCATTGCGCTTTGGGTGTCCTGTGTTCGAATCCCGACTCGAAGACCTTTCCCGATCCCGCCCCCCTCTCTCTCTCCCACTTCGCGTCGATGTTTGATCACAATAAAGGCAAAAATGCCAAAATAAATCTTCAAAAAAAAAAAGAACATTTTACATTCAGCTCTGCCAATTGCGCAGAACGGCTGGAAGCTAGGGGTGTGCAATATTGACACAAAAAATTATATCTCAATATTTTCTAGAATTTTATCGATAACAAGAATTAGACAATATTTTGCTTGTGTTATTGTGCTGGTAGTCTTAAGGACTACCGTGGACAGCTGATTTTGATATTCTTCATATTCTGTGTGGTGGTCAGTTCACAACAGTGATAGAAATTACTCTTTTCCAATAAGTTTAAATTGATTTTTACCTTTTATGGTCATTTTCACAATTAATAAATTTTTTCTAAAAGTTTGCATCATCATTTGAGTCAAATTCTTACATTTAATCAGACATTTTGGGCTGTTATCAAGCAAAAGAAATCACTATCAACAAAATTCATCTTTGAATTTGAATTTCTGAAGAGGTAATTTAGATGCACTTACACCCTGCTTAATGCAGGACATGAATGCATTTAACCTGCAGTTACACATGCATATATAATGTTTTAATACTGTAAACATAAAACGTTGAATACTGATATTTGAAATTATTTTTAAAAAATGAAAAGATACTTTAAATGTGAAATTACAATGTCCAGTAGGTGGCATCAAGTCACTGTTAATAAGTGAGTCACTGCGATTGAACCGAATCATTTAAATGGTTGATTCATTCAGGAACAAAACATCGTCATGTTGCTCAGAGACGCGTTTTGTTGTCAAAATGGAGCAAAAACAGGAATTATGGTGTCTACAACATACAGTCAGGTCCATAAATATTGGGACATCGACACAATTCTAACATTTTTGGCTCTATACACCACCACAATGGATTTCAAATGAAACGAACAAGATGTGCTTTAACTGCAGACTGTCAGCTTTAATTTGAGGGTATTTACATCCAAATCAGGTGAACGGTGTAGGAATTACAACAGTTTGCATATGTGCCTCCCACTTGTTAAGGGAACAAATGTAATGGGACAGAATAATAATCCTAAATCAAACTTTCACTTTTTAATACTTGGTTGCAAATCCTTTGCAGTCAATTACAGCCTGAAGTCTGGAACGCATAGACATCACCAGACGCTGGGTTTCATCGCTGGTGATGCTCTGCCAGGCCTCTACTGCAACCGTCTTTAGTTCCTGCTTGTTCTTGGGGCATTTTCCCTTCAGTTTTGTCTTCAGCAAGTGAAATGCATGCTCAATTGGATTCAGGTCAGGTGATTGACTTGGCCATTGCATAACAGTCCACTTCTTTCCCTTCAAAAACTCTTTGGTTGCTTTTGCAGTATGCTTTGGGTCATTGTCCATCTGCACTGTGAAGTGTCGTCCAATGAGTTTGGAAGCATTTGGCTGAATAGGAGCAGATAATATTGCCTGAAACACTTCAGAATTCATCCTGCTGCTTTTGTCAGCAGTCACATCATCAATAAATACAAGAGAACCAGTTCCACTGGCAGCCATACATGCCCACGCCATGACACTACCACCACTATCTTCACTGATGAGATCATGAGCAGTTCCTTTCCTTCTTCATACTCTTCTCTTCCCATCACTCTGGTACAAGTGGATCTTGGTCTCATCTGTCCATAGGATGTTGTTCCAGAATTGTGAAGGCTTTTTTAGATGTCGTTTGGCAAACTTTAATCTGGCCTTCCTGTTTTTGAGGCTCACCAATAGTTTACATCTTGTGGTGAACCCTCTGTATTCACTCTGGTGAAGTCTTCTCTTGATTGTTGACTTTGACACACATACAGTACACCTACCTCCTGGAGAGTGTTCTTGATCTGGCCAACTGTTGTGAAGGGTGTTTTCTTCACCAGGGAAAGAATTCTTCGGTCATCCACCACAGTTGTTTTCCGTGGTCTTCCGGGTCTTTTGGTGTTGCTGAGCTCACCGGTGCATTCCTTCTTTTTAAGAATGTTCCAAACAGTTGTTTTGGCCACGCCTAATGTTTTTGCTATCTCTCTGATGGGTTTGTTTTCTTTTTCAGCAACAGATTCCAAATGCAAATAACACACTTGAAATGAACTCTGGGCCTTTTATCTGCCCATTGTAATTGGGATAATGAGGGAATAACACACACCTGGCCATGGAACAGCTGAGAAGCCAATTGTCCCATTACTCTCCTATACTCTCCTTCAAATCTCCAGAGATCTCTGATACTCTCATTCGAGTCTCCAGTGATCTCCGATACTCTCCTTCAAGTCTCCAGTGATCTCTCTCCTATAAGCCTCCAACGATCTCCTACACTCACCTTCTAGTCTCCAGTGATCTCCTATACTCTCCTTCAAATCTCCAGTGATCTCCGATACTCTCCTTCAAGTCTCCAGTGATCTCTCTCCTACAAGCCTCCAACAATCTCCTACACTCACCTTCTAGTTTCCAGCGATTTTCTATACTCACCTCTGAATCTCCAGTGATCTCCTATACTCTCCTTCAAATCTCCAGCGATCTCCGATACTCTCCTTCGAGTCTCATGTGATCTCCTATACTCACCTCTGAGTCTCCAGTGATCTCCGATACTCTCCTTCGAGTCTCCAGCGATCTCCGATACTCTACTTCAAGTCTCCAGTGATCTCTCTCCTTCAAGTCTCCAACAATCTACTACACTCACCTTTTAGTCTCCAGCGATCTCCAATACTCTCCTTTGAGTCTCCAGCGATCTCCAATACTTTCATTCGAGTCTCCAGCGATCTTCTATACTCATATGAGTCTCCAGTGATCTCCTATACTCTCCTTCAAGTCTCCTGTGATCTCCGATACTCTCCTTCAAGTCTCCTGTGATCTCCGATACTCTCCTTCGAGTCTCCAGCAATCTCCAATATTCTCCTTCGAGTCTCCAGCGATCTCCAATACTCTCCTTCTAGTCTCCAGCGATCTTCTATACTCATCTGAGTCTCCAGTGATCTCCTATACTCTCCTTCGAGTCTCCAGCGATCTCCAATACTCTCCTTCGAGTTTCCAGCAATCTCCAATACTCTCCTTCGAGTCTCCAGCGATCTCCAATACTTTCCTTCGAGTCTCCAGCGATCTCCAATACTCTCCTTCGAGTCTCCATCGATCTCCAATACTCTCCTTCTAGTCTCCAGCAATCTTCTATACTCATCTGAGTCTCCAGCGATCTCCAATACTCTCCTTCTAGTCACCAGCAATCTTCCATACTCATCTGAGTCTCCAGCGATCTCCAATACTCTCCTTTGAGTCTCCAGTGATCTCCAATACTCTCATTTGAGTCTCCAGCGATCTCCAATACTCTCCTTCGAGTCTCCAGCGATCTTCTATACTCATCTGAGTCTCCAGTGATCTCCTATACTCTCCTTCAAGTCTCCAGCGACCTCTGATACTCTCCTTGGAGTCTCCAGCGATCTCCAATACTCTCCTTTGAGTCTCCAGCGATCTCCAATACTCTACTTCAAGTCTCCAGTGATCTCTCTCCTTCAAGTCTCCAACAATCTCCTACACTCACCTTTTAGTCTCCAGCGATCTCCAATACTCTCCTTTGAGTCTCCAGCGATCTCCAATACTCTCCTTGGAGTCTCCAGCGATCTCCAATACTCTCCTTTGAGTCTCCAGCGATCTCCAATACTCTCCTTCTAGTCTTCAGCAATCTTCTATACTCATCTGAGTCTCCATCGATCTCCAATACTCTCCTTGGAGTCTCCATCGATCTCCAATACTCTCCTTCGAGTCTCCATCGATCTCCAATACTCTCCTTCGAGTCTCCAGCGATCTCCAATACTCGCCTTCTAGTCTCCAGCAATCTTCTATACTCATCTGAGTCTCCAGCGATCTCCAATACTCTCCTTTGAGTCTCCAGCGATCTCCAATACTCTCCTTCGAGTCTCCAGCAATCTTCTATACTCTCCTTTGAGTCTCCAGCGATCTCCAATACTCTCCTTTGAGTCTTTATTTTGAAAAAGTCTATTATTTTTTTTACTTTATTATATACATAATTACATAACTTATTTTATTATGCAGCTTATTATTATTAATATTATTTACATGATATCAGGGGCAGCAGGAAGGTACCCTGAATTAAAGTGACAGTGCATTGTTCGCGGTAGAAATGAACATGGATTGAAACAGAAATGTAGTAATTTCACAATAGATATAATTGAAGTAAAGTAAAGTCTACTGTGTTTTGCATTCAACAAGGAAAAGTGCACTTTTAGAAAAACAAGGTAACATTATAGATGATAGCACTTATGGAGGTAGAATAACCAAGTTCTTTAAGACCCGCAGGATTGCTTGAAATAAAGATTTAAATGCAAAGGAAAGGCATGAGAGCCAACTGTTTCTGTCAGTTTTAATATAAAATATTTGTGATAACCTACTTTTAACTAAAGAAAAGCAGACTATATGCTACGTTTAAATGTGTTACCACTTGCTTTGAATCAAATGCATTGAATAATACATTGTTTATATTTATTAAGTTTAAACGTAAAGATATCTATGAAATATTGTCTTACTATACTGTGATAGAAAAATCATTTTCAGTAACAATGTTTGGATTTGAAATCAAAAAAATGGATACATGTTGTTTGTGATAAACAGCCGCGAATCAGGAGCGGACTGCAAATGCGTCCTGTTGTGAAAGCTAAATGAATCCGTGCCACTTCTGCTCAAAACGTAATGCACATAGATTGCATACGCACTGCAAGCGGCACAAGGACTGGAGGGAAAACACAGTACAAACACACAACAAGACACCACTCAAGACCACAAAATAACACAACTCAGCACAACACAACACAAGAACAAACAACATGATGTAATAAAAGGGAAAAAATAACAAGAAAAAGAAATGAAAAATGAAACAATTAAAACAAATAAGTAAAGGAAATATGTAAGATTGGACGAACAGTATCAAATCGAAGCAATAACGAGAATACAAGACTAGAAACGAGACTAATGAACAACAAAAGAAAACATTACAAGTAAATATAAGCAAGATAATTGAAGATCAAGAGCAAAAACTATGTGATGTAAATAATATACTGAGTGTACAGTATGTAGAGATTCATTGATTGTAACAAAACTTTATGAGATCGCGATGAACAATTAAAGGGAGTGACAGTTGTCACCTCCGATAATGTTTTGGGAAGCGTGGCACATAGCGCAGTTGCGCTTTATTTGTCCCGAGTTCGAGTCCCGGCTCGTGGACCTTTCCCGATCACACCCTGGTGTTTTCAATGTAATGTTAAAATTGAAGAATATTATAACTGAACTTTATTTTTTATTTAATTATTAGATTAATTTAATATAAAGATACATTTGTTGGTCTCCATCTTTTTTTTTTAGTAGATCTCATTGAGTTTGTCATTTGAAAAGTAGAACCACAAACAACAAAGTGTGGGCTCACCTGGATTAAAGCGTTCACAATTTATCTTTAAAGAACTTTGTTTTTTTTACCTCCACAAGTGCATCTATTATGTTTGACCGACTGCATACATACTGCAAACGGAGTATTTGTGATACAGGCGTCAGGCTGGTAGAGCAGGACTGGAGAGAAAACACAACACAAACACACAACAAGACACCACTCAAGACCACAAAACAACACAACTCAGCACAACACAAGGAAAAACAACGATGCAATAAAAGGGAAAAAATAACACACGAAAAAGAAGAAATGGAAAAACTAAACAATTAAAACAAATAAGTAAAGGAAATATGTAAGACTGGACGAACAGTATCAAATCGAAGGAATAACGAGAATACAAGACTAGAAACGAGACTAATGAACAACTAAAGAAAACATTACAAGTAAATATAAGCAAGATAACTGAAGATCAAGAGCAAAAACTACAGCAAGGACACACAATCACAGCCAATAGCAGGGCAAGACTGGAAAACAGAGCAGCAAGTTAGTAACTGTCTCTATGGCACAAGACAAACCAGCCAACACAAGAGGAAGAAACAGCACAATATAAAGAGAGGAAAGCACACGAGGGCCAGGTGAGCACAATTAATGAAACGAGAACAAGACAAGAGTTAAACAAGAGAGCGTTACCAAGAGAAGAAAGGAGGTGGAACACATGGCAGACACAAAGAAAGACAAAGCATTGTGTTAAGACACAAGTCAAAGAAAGAAACATTAAACAAAGACAACACAGAGAAAGTCTGCCTCCCACGAGAAGCTGAACTGGACCCCAACCGTCACCCACCGAGCGAAGCGTCACTATTGATCTTCACTGTCAGTGAGAGATATAAAGCAGGTATTCGCTATGGTAAGAGTGACTCAGCTGAGCAAGGGTGAGTGAGAGCGTCCCACCACCGGACGCCCTGATCCTTCCCATAGATATGGTGTGGAGGGACACCACTCAACATCACCATCCAAGACAGCGATCCCGCAGGAAACTGAACACAGAGTTAAACTGTGACTTCTGATAGGACAACCTGCTTTTGTATTATTATACATCTTATTATTAAAGCCTTTATTGTGCGGGAAACTGAACACAGATACCCATCGGTCACCCACTGAGGTGCTTCATCAAGCTCTGTGATGAGTGACGCTGTAATGCAAAGACTACCAATTCTCTGAGATGTTGGCTTCTGACAGGACGTCCTGTCAGACGCACGCAGTGTGTATACGGTGTATATTTTTTTCTGCACCTTTGTTGACGGATTAGAGCAGGTGTGCCCAATAGGTCGATCGCAAAAGCAATGCTGGTAGATCACACATATTTTAAGTATTAGTGTATACGTGATGTAAATAATATACTGATTGTACAGTATCTAGAGATTCATTGATTGTAACAAAACTTTATGAGATCGCGATGAACAATTAAAAGGAGTAACAGTTGTCACCTCCGATAATGTTTTGGGAAGCGTGGCACATAGCGCAGTTGCGCTTTGTTTGTCCTGAGTTCGAGTCCCAGCTCGTGGACCTTTCCCGATCACACCCTGGTGTTTTCAATGTAATGTTAAAATTGAAGAATATTATAAATGAACTTTTTTATTTTTTATTTAATTATTAGATTAATTTAATATAAAGATACATGTGTTGGTCCCCACAAGCATCTTTTTTTAGTTGATCTCATTGAGTTTGTCATTTGAAAAGTAGAACCCCAAACAACAAAGTGTGGGCTCACCTGGATTAAAGCGTTCACAATTTATCTTTAAAGAACTTTGTTTTTTACCTCCACAAGTGCATCTATTATGTTTGACCGACTGCATACATACTGCAAACGGAGTATTTGTGATACAGGCGTCAGGCTGGTAGAGCAGGACTGGAGAGAAAACACAACACAAACACACAACAAGACACCACTCAAGACCACAAAACAACACAACTCAGCACAACACAACACAAGGACAAACAACATGATGCAATAAAAGGGAAATAATAACACACGAAAAAGAAGAAATGAAAAACTAAACAATTAAAACAAATAAGTAAAGGAAATATGTAAGATTGGACGAACAGTATCAAATCGAAGCAATAACGAGAATACAAGACTAGAAACGAGACTAATGAACAACTAAAGAAAACATTACAAGTAAATATAAGCAAGATAATTGAAGATCAAGAGCAAAAACTACAACAAGGACACACAATCACAGCCAATAACAGGGCAAGACTGGAAAACAGAGCAGCAAGTTAGTAACTGTCTCTATGGCACAAGACAAACCAGCCAACACAAGAGGAAGAAACAGCACAATATAAAGAGAGGAAAGCACACGAGGGCCAGGTGAGCACAATTAATGAAACGAGAACAATGGTGCATTCAAGTCATATCGGATAGATCATATTTACGAGTTGAACGTACATGAACGCCACCACAAAGTTGTTATTATAAGTGGGAAACTCAATTTTCTTTAAGCCCTGACTTTCCGAGTTGTGGGCGTGTCAGTGAGAAAACGTGTCGGATGCAATGGACACAGTCAAAGACTATAGATATGCAGCATCTGCACTGACGAGAAATTTGTTGAAATGAATAAATTTTTTTTTTTTTTTTGTAATGTAGAATAAAATAATATAAGTTACATATACAAAATATTATATTATCGTACAATTACCATGGAATATGATTCAATTTACATCAGTTTCATAAATTGAATAAAAACAGAAAAAGCAAAAACAAAATGATGCACATTCTTTACTCATCATTTTGTAGAGGTAATTAAAAAAATATTTGTCAATATTATGTAGAAAAGTTAAATCGGCAGTTCCGACCAACGTGGCTTGAACGCACCTGACATCGTAACTATGACTTGTCAACTCGTAAGTACGAACGCAGCATAAGACAAAGATTAAACAACAGAGCGTTACCAAGAGAAGAAAGGAGGTGGAACACATGGCAGACACAAAGAAAGACAAAGCAATTTGTTACGACACAAGTCAAAGAAAGAAACATTAAACAAAGACAACACAGAGAAAGTCTGCCTCCCGCGAGAAGCTGAACTGGACCCCAGCCGTCACCCACCGAGCGAAGCGTCACTATTGATCTTCACTGTCAGTGAGAGATATAAAGCAGGTATTCGCTATGGTAAGAGTGACTCAGCTGAGGAAGGGTGAGTGAGAGCGTCCCACCACCGGACGCCCTGATCCTTCCCATAGATATGGTGTGGAGGGACACCACTCAACATCACCATCCAAGACAGCGATCCCGCGGGAAACTGAACACAGAGTTAAACTGTGACTTCTGATAGGACAACCTGCTTTTGTATTATTATACATCTTATTATTAAAGCCTTTATTGTGCGGGAAACTGAACACAGATGCCCATCGGTCACCCACTGAGGTGCTTCATCAAGCTCTGTGATGAGTGACGCTGTAATGCAAAAACTACCAATTCTCTGAGATGTTGGCTTCTGATACGACGTCCTGTCAGACGCACGCAGTGTGTATACGGTGTATATTTTTTTCTGCACCTTTGTTGACGGATTAGAGCAGGTGTGTCCAATAGGTCGATCGCAAAAGCAATGCTGGTAGATCACACATATTTTAAATATGTATTAGTGTATACGTGATGTAAATAATATACTGATTGTACAGTATCTAGAGATTCACTGATTGTAACAAAACTTTATGAGATCGCGATGAACAATTAAAAGGAGTGACAGTTGTCACCTCCGATAATGTTTTGGGAAGCGTGGCACAAAGCGCAGTTGCGCTTTATTTGTCCCGAGTTCGAGTCCCGGCTCGTGATCCTTTCCCGATCACACCCTGGTGTTTTCAATGTAATGTTAAAGTGGAAGAATATTATAATATAACTTTTTATTAAATTTAATTATTAGATTAATTTAATATAGATACATGTGTTGGTCCCCATCTTTTTTTTTTAGTAGATCTCATTGAGTTTATCATTTGAAAAGTAGAACCCCAAACAACAAAGTGTGGGCTCACCTGGATTAAAGCGTTCACAATTTATCTTTAAAGAACTTTGTTTTTTACCTCCACAAGTGCATCTATTATGTTTGACCGACTGCATACATACTGCAAACGGAGTATCTGTGATACAGGCGTCAGGCTGGTAGAGCAGGACTGGAGAGAAAACACAACACAAACACACAACAAGACACCACTCAAGACCACAAAACAACACAACTCAGCACAACACAACACAAGGAAAAACAACATGATGCAATAAAAGGGAAATAATAACACACGAAAAAGAAGAAATGAAAAACTAAACAATTAAAACAAATAAGTAAAGGAAATATGTAAGACTGGACGAACAGTATCAAATTGAAGCAATAATGAGAATACAAGACTAGAAACGAGACTAATGAACAACTAAAGAAAACATTACAAGTAAATACAAGCAAGATAATTGAAGATCAAGAGCAAAAACTACAGCAAGGACACACAATCAGCCAATAACAGGGCAAGACTGGAAAACAGAGCAGCAAGTTAGTAACTGTCTCTATGGCACAAGACAAACCAGCCAACACAAGAGGAAGAAACAGCACAATATAAAGAGAGGAAAGCACACGAGGGCCAGGTGAGCACAATTAATGAAACGAGAACAAGACAAGGGTTACACAACAGAGCGTTACCAAGAGAAGAAAGGAGATGGACCACATGGCAGACACAAAGAAAGACAAAGCAATTTGTTACGACACAAGTCAAAGAAAGAGACATTAAACAAAGACAACACAGAGAAAGTCTGCCTCCCGCGAGAAGCTGAACTGGACCCCAGCCGTCACCCACCGAGCGAAGCGTCACTATTGATCTTCACTGTCAGTGAGAGATATAAAGCAGGTATTCGCTATGGTAAGAGTGACTCAGCTGAGCAAGGGTGAGTGAGAGCGTCCCACCACCGGACGCCCTGATCCTTCCCATAGATATGGTGTGGAGGGACACCACTCAACATCACCATCCAAGACAGCGATCCCGCAGGAAACTGAACACAGAGTTAAACTGTGACTTCTGATAGGACAACCTGCTTTTGTATTATTATACATCTTATTATTAAAGCCTTTATTGTGTAAAATTAGAAAAGCACGAAATCGATATTACAAAAATTAGAATTATTTATTTTTACATTTTTGGATGGACTATCCTTTTAATTAATTTATATATATATATATATATAGAGAGAGAGAGAGAGAGAGAGAGAGAGAGAGAGATTTTTTCATATTTATTATTTTTTTATTGAAATGATACTCTAAAAAAATAAACTGAAACTGCCAGTAGGCGGTAGTAAAATGTCTTAATGAATAAATCATTGAGACATTTATTTATTCATTTGATTAGTTCAAACGCTGATTCATTCAGGAATGAAGTAAATCTTTATGAATGGGTAATTGAATCATTGGTTCACCCCATTGGTTCAAAACGCGGATTCATTCAGAAATTGTGTGTTTTTGTGTGCTCGGAGAGGCACAACACTTGTGATGTGGTTTTAATAGGTAATATTTGCATCGGCTAACTGAGCAAAAACAGACAGTATTGTGTTTAAAATATAACACGATATTACCTTATTTACTTTATTTTATTTATTTGTATGAAATCACTTTTGCACTTGTGCTATTGGGGACAAAACAGCACTGGTGAAATATGAGACAAAAATTCATACAACAGCATTTTTTTTTCCTTTGGCCTAATATCTTAAATTTTTGTGGCACATAAATGCATGTGTGGCGAAACGCTAAGGAATTAGAATATAGCACGACTACGCCACCCTGGGTCTAGCCAGGGAACTATAATAAATAGAATTGAGTTTTAGGCAACACAGGACAGCTCACGATAAACTGGCAAGAGGCGTGGATAAAATAATTTTTATTACAATTTAAGAAAGAGTTTGTTACAAGACAGGGAAGAAGTAGTCGCTGGGCACAACAGTTCACACATAACAGACTGAATTCAACACTACACAATTACAACTATAGATGACCTGATTCGTCAAGGACCTCCAATGACCAAGGTACAGGAGCCGAGGTTTGGCAGCAGGGCATAAGGGCACAATCGGCCTACACAGCAAAACACCCTCCACTATACCTGTGACACACACACACACACACACACTCCAGCCAACACTCGTGAAAGAAACACCAACACCAGGACTCCACCCCTGCCTTAGGCACTCAGCCCCTGTAACAAGCAAACATCAGGTTATACACTTAAACAAACGAACAAATCACATTAATCACGAATAGCTTACAATAAGAAAAAGTTGCCCATCCACACAGCAAACCCACAGGTAGAGGATTATAAAGACGTAAACCAGAATAGCTAATCCAATCAAATAATAATAATTTTGTTAAACACCAAACGCAGCCAAAAGCACAAACATCAGGAAACTCACAACATTAACATGGCCATACAGCCATGAAGAGCACTTACAAAAGAAACTAAAGTAAAAGAACAAAAGATAATGGAGCGAAATAAGACCAAAGTCAAATTAAACGCTCACAACAAGCAAACACGGTTCATAAAGCGTCCAATCAGTTGCGTACAAATCAGGAAAAAAAAAAGGAAAGAAGAGAAAGAATGTATAAATTAAGAAAACACATACACACTCTCTCTGAGGCTTCAATAACCACAAAAGAAATACAAAACGACTTTATCAAAACAAAGCAACAGCGTCTCCAGATGATCGTTCCCACGTAGCGCCCACAACAGGAGAGCTAGGTCACCCGTAGCGACGCCACTAATCTGTCTGCAATGAATTTACAATTTAGACAGACCCTCAGTGAATACCAAATCATAATATCAACTATAATAATTTTAAAATACACATACCGTGCGTGTTAATTCTGAAGTCCAATCAGTCAAGCAGACAACCAATACGCTGGGAAGCTGAAAGCTCATTCAGTCTATCTGGGAGACAATGGGTTTGACGGAGGGACAAAACGAGTCCGTAATGTTATGTGAACGCCAGTACCCGTCGCTGAAACGGTCTTGCTCAGACTCTGACAGTAAACGAATAACAAAAACACTGCTAAAACACACGCGCATGGTTAACTAAAAAGCACATCACAACCGACTCCTTTACCTGCAGCGGGACAACCTCAGCCAGACACCAGTCACGAATTCTCTTCCAGCATGCCACTCTATAAGAGAGCCCACCAATAAGAGCGTTAGTGTACCACTAACACCACAGCCAACATACCTGAATGGCGACTAGATATGACGCAGAAAGCAAGGGGCGTGACTCATAACCCCATACTACCCCACCCACGAATTTATAGATCCGCTCACTGTCCGATGATAGGGCAATGAATGAGCAACCAGCCAATCAAATTTAAACAGGAAGAGCTTCACTAATCCTGCCACAATCTACCCCCCGCTTCTGCATCGTCGCCCCGACGATGAACACACTCACTACTCAAGTCCAGGGCCTAAACCATACCGAAATTGGCATAGATGTACCCTCCAGTAATACCCCATCATTACCCGCCGCTCCTGCAGACCATGGGAGATGGTGCATATTGGAATGCTGACCAGCTGTAGCTCGCCTAGACCGTCGCGGTACCACCTCACCCTCAGGCAAATTTTCTGGAAATTGGACTAAAGCATCCTCGAGAGGCTGACCTAAATTAGCTGGGGCTCCCAGTCCACTGCAAATCAAGGACCCCGAGCACCCTGGGTCAACTGATACCGCGACATCCGCGGCCGAAGGCGTCTCTAGCGCCAACACCCACAAATCTCCCTGCTCTGACCCTTCGGAGACCTGCTCCCCCACAGGTGGCACCGATTCAACTACTGGGCTAGAAGTAGATACCTGCACAGGAAAATCCTTCTGAGTTCGACCCTTCAACAACGAACGATGCACCTGTCTCACCTTATCCAACTCGTCTACCGGGGCAATGGAATAAACTGAACCTCCTTCTTTAGGGGCCCGCACCACCTGATACACCACTGGGCTCCACAGGTCCCGGATCTTTGAGCGACCTCTCACGCCAACATTGCGGAGAAAAACCAGTTGACCCTCCCCCAGTGGTGTATCTCGCACCTGTGAGTCATGTTGCACCTTACGCCGTTCCGCAGCGACCCTCAGATGCTCCCGTGCCCCTTCAAAAGCCACCTGTAATCGAGTTTGATGTTCTATAACCCACTCGTGTACATTTCCTGCCACCGTCTCCTCCACCCTACCTAACAGAAAATCAACTGGTAACCGGGGTTCTTGACCAAACATCAAATAATATGGCGACTCGCCAGTTGATTGATGGGGGGTGGCATTATAACTAAACAGTACCTGCGGCAGACATGAGGCCCAATCCCGTTTTCTTGAAGGAGGCAGAGTGCGCAAAAGATTGTGCAAGGTCCTGTTGAACCGCTCACATTGGCCATTCCCTGCAGGATGGTAAGGTGTGGTTCGGGACTTCTCCACCTTATACAGATTACAAAGCTGTTGTATAAGTGAAGACTCAAAGTTGCGGCCCTGGTCCGAATGTATCCGACCCGGGACCCCAAACTTGCAGAACCATTCCGCCACAAGCACTTGCGCTACTGTTTCCGCCCTCTGATCCCATGTAGGAACCGCCAGGGTGTACTTTGTGAAGACGTCTGTCATCACTAACACGTTCTCCAACCCCGAACTGGACGGCTCCAACACAGTAAAATCAATGGCCAAGATCTCATTTGGCCTAGCGGCCAGCAAGTGCCCCATAAAGCTGGAGGCGATCGGCTGTACATCCTTAGCGGACTGGCAACGTTCACACTCCCTACACCAATGAGCCACCTCCCCAGACATACCCGGCCAATAACAACGCCGACGAACCAACTCCGTCGTACGTTCAATGCCCTGGTGTCCGTGCTCCTGATGCAGCCAAGTCAAAACCTCTTCTCTTAACGCAGAGGGCAGAAGTACTTGAAAAACCTCCTCTCTCCCATCAGGGCGGAAGATTCGACGGTATAGGACCCCCTCACGTTCTACTAAGCGGTCCCACTGACGGAGTAACGTCAAGCTCTTCTTAGATAATACTCGACGTTCCTCTAAGCTGGGGAAGCTCTTACGTCGCCAAAACCCCAAGACCCTACCAATATCTGGGTCAGACTCTTGTAGCACCCTCAAATCAGCTGCAGAATGGCTTGGGAAAACCCTCTGTGCAGCTTGAGTAACCTGATATACTGGCTCCATTCCTGCCGCCTGTTGTACGGATGCAGGAACCTCACTGGCTGGTAAAAGCTGTCCCACCCCATCGCTGTCCGCCGGAGGCTGCCTAGAAAGAGCGTCAGCATTACTGTTACTCTTACCTGGCCTATACCGAATCACAAAATCAAAAACAGCAAGCTGGGATGCCCAACGCTGTTCGGTGGCACCCAGTTTAGCTGAAGACAAATGGCTCAGGGGATTATTGTCGGTAAAAACAATACATTTATGCCCCAACAAATACTCCCTGTATTTTTCCGTCATTGCCCACTTGAGCGCCAAAAATTCCAATTTCATGGAGCTATAATTTACAGGGTTGCGCTCAGTGGGCCGCAAACTGCGACTGGCGAAAGCGATAGGTCGAACCTTTCCTTCTTGTTCTTGGGAGAGAACTGCCCCCAGGCCCCGGTGACTGGCATCAACCTCAAGGATGAAGGGCAATGAAAAATCAGCGTATGCGAGAATGGGCGATGTTGTGAGCTTCTCCTTTAAGGTATCAAAGCTCTTTTGACAATGCTCTGTCCACGCACTGGCAAAGCTCAGTCCTACTGGTTTTTTATGCCTGCCCCCAACAAATTCAGCAACCAGCTTATGTAGAGGGCCTGCCAACTTGGCAAACCCCTCCACAAAGCGGCGATAGTAACTGGCAAACCCTAAAAACGAACGGAGCTCTGACACATTACCCGGACGGCCCCAATTCGCCACCACCTCCACTTTACTTGGGTCAGTGGCAACCCCCTGGGAGGACACCACATGACCCAAATACTTTACCTGTTGTTTGAAGAACGCACACTTTTCCAGCTTGGCCTTGAGACCTTCCCGCTTCAATCGACCCAAGACCACCTCCAACCGTTCCAGATGCTGAGTCACTGAGGAGGAAAATACCACAATGTCGTCCAAATACAAAAGCAACGACTGATGCCTCTGATCACCAAACAATCTTTCCATCAACCGCTGGAAAGTGCTGGGAGCATTACAAAGCCCAAAAGGCATCCTATTCCATTCGAATAACCCGAATGGGGTACAAAAGGCAGTTTTGGGCCTATCCCCCTCAGTGACTGGAACTTGGTTGTACCCGCTGGCCAAATCCAAAGTGGAAAACCAGCAGGCCCCTGTCAGTGCATCCAACGTCTCCTCTATTCGAGGCAGCGGGAACGCGTCTTTCCTGGTCTTTGAATTCAGCTGACGGTAGTCTACGCACATACGTAGGCCACCGTCTTTCTTCTTCACTAGAACAATAGGAGACGCGTACGGACTACAGCTCTCTCGAATTATCTGACCTTCTAGCAGCTGGTTAATGTGCGTCTTCACCACATCATATTCCGAAGGGGGTAAGCGCCTATATCGCTGCCGGACTGGGACATCGTCTGTAAGGGGAATATCATGCGAGATCAGGTTAGTACACCCTAAATCACTATCATGAGCCGAAAACACGGACTGATAACTCCTTAACAGGGTCCTAACCTTATCCTGCTCCTCCATCTCCAAAGCAGATAGGTCCACAGATTCAATCCTCTCTCGCAACGAGAGTTCCAACCCACAGCCTTGGGAGCCCACTGTAGCAACTACCGTCTTTACCTCAGTCACCCCTGGAGGTAAGCTCACAACATACACCCCATGCAAGCTACCTAACAAGGTATTTGGGTAAAGTACCGCATCTAACACTCCTACGTTCACAAGTGGGATATAGACGGTGCCTCGGATCACTGGCACTAGGGCAGGAGAGGCCAAAAGGCCAGCCGGAAGTCCAGACTCAAGTGGCTCAAACAACACTGTACCCCCTGAATATTGTTCAGAACAGGTGGCAGTGATTATCTTCATCGTACCACCCGGAACACGGCACTGATGACGCCCTCGCACCCTTGCCCTCCCTACCTGTCCAAAAATTGGCTGGGATTTAATTTCGTGACAATACTGTAATGCTTGCATCACAAAACCAGGAACCTCTACTACTGGTGGGGAGTCAAACAAGGCCTGGCCGTGTTGGCCAAAGAGTTCCCGGTAGCACCGGCTCAGCACGTTCATCCCCAGTACCCCAGGGACCTGAACACACATGCCACCAGGAGGGTCCTTGACCACCAAGATCCCACATTCTGGCACTATTTTGCCACACAATTCCACATTCAACTCCATATAGCCAATATTTGGAATTGCAAGCCCATTAGCGGCACGTAATTGGAGCCACTGGCACAATTTTAAACGCTCTTGACCCCATGGTTTAAAATTTGCCAAAAAGCAGCTCTCTGTTATGGTGGATACCATAGAACCAGTATCAACTAAACAAGCAATGGAAACTCCACCAATACTGGCCACCAATTGCGGGCAGCCAGACATTAACCGAGACATTGAGCTACCACTAACCAACAAATCCGAGCCCTTAATTCCCCCATCCGAGCTGTGGCTCAACAGCCCGGCGGGTACTAGTTTCCCGACGGCTGGCTTGACCGAAGCTGCCCCTCTACCGGCAATGGCGCAGTAGAACCAGAAGATGACGTACCCGGCCGTGGAGCATTACACTCCCGGGCAAAATGGCCCGGTTGGTGGCAACGCCTACAGATCACGGGCCCATAACGTGGAGAATGACTCCGCGAACGTACACCCTGAAACTGAGCAAAACTTTGGGTAAGCTGGTTCAACTGATTTTGTTGTACCTTCAACATCTCCCTTAATTCACTTAGCTCCGAACGTGAGGACCCACCTGTATCCGAACGCTGTCCCCCCTGAACCCCATACTGAATCCCATACGATAACGGGACTGACTGACTACGAGCCCGCACGCCCCCAGGCATACCCTCCTGCTCCCACCTGATTGCTTCACTGCGCACTTCTAACAGCGTGGCATTTGGTTGACGGCGGACTAATTGTTTAAGCTCACGCCGTAGTGTATTGTCAGCCACATGTTCGACGAACTGGTCACGCAATAATACAGGAGCATTTGAAACAGCCCCAGGAAACCGCTGTTTAACTCTCTCCATAAGGCCCATCAAAGCAAGGGAGAACTCTAACAAACCCTCCCCTTCCAACTGCCGCCTGGAGAAAAAGGCTTCCTGTAATGCTACGTGGGACTGAGAACAGCCAAACACCTCGCGCAACGCAAAAAAATCTTATCTGGATCCCCTCGTTCAATATCAGAACGATACCTGATCTCCTCCCGTGCCTCCCCCTCCAAGTGGTCAAATAAAAAGAATGCCTGGTCCGAGATCGACAAATGACGAGTCCGAATACAGGCCTGTGCCTCCTCAATCCATTCGTTGATGCCAATACCTGACTTGCCATTAAACTTGGGACATTTACGGTCCCTGGGTACAAATACAAACCTTTCAGACTGGCTAGCACCCACACCGACTGGATGAGGTGTAACAGGTTCTGCACCGGACGCATTAAAAGATGCCGCACTTGGACCAGGCAATGCAAGGGAACGCTCTTGGCGCAGCCTCTCATTGTCTGCCTTCAACTGGGCTATAAGTTCTTTGAGTTCCTCCTCCATATTTAAATTGCTACTTACCACCCCGAAAAGGGGAAACCACAGACAGGAGAACCAAAGGAATAGGGGAAAACCGTTCACCACAATCTGGACAGACGCTGCTGCTTTGACCCAAATCTAGAAAACACAAAACACTAAAAAAAAAGAAAACAGTCACAACTGAAAACACAAAAGGAACACCAATAAAGAAAACCTAAATAACCACGCCTCTGCCTAAATACCGTGAAAAAAAACCCTGCCGACTACGCCAAAATGTGGCGAAACGCTAAGGAATTAGAATATAGCACGACTACGCCACCCTGGGTCTAGCCAGGGAACTATAATAAATAGAATTGAGTTTTAGGCAACACAGGACAGCTCACGATAAACTGGCAAGAGGCGTGGATAAAATAATTTTTATTACAATTTAAGAAAGAGTTTGTTACAAGACAGGGAAGAAGTAGTCGCTGGGCACAACAGTTCACACATAACAGACTGAATTCAACACTACACAATTACAACTATAGATGACCTGATTCGTCAAGGACCTCCAATGACCAAGGTACAGGAGCCGAGGTTTGGCAGCAGGGCATAAGGGCACAATCGGCCTACACAGCAAAACACCCTCCACTATACCTGTGACACACACACGCACACACACACACACACACACACACACACACACACACACACTCCAGCCAACACTCGTGAAAGAAACACCAACACCAGGACTCCACCCCTGCCTTAGGCACTCAGCCCCTGTAACAAGCAAACATCAGGTTATACACTTAAACAAACGAACAAAATCACATTAATCACGAATAGCTTACAATAAGAAAAAGTTGCCCATCCACACAGCAAACCCACAGGTAGAGGATTATAAAGACGTAAACCAGAATAGCTAATCCAATCAAATAATAATAATTTTGTTAAACACCAAACGCAGCCAAAAGCACAAGCATCAGGAAACTCACAACATTAACATGGCCATACAGCCATGAAGAGCACTTACAAAAGAAACTAAAGTAAAAGAACAAAAGATAATGGAGCGAAATAAGACCAAAGTCAAATTAAACGCTCACAACAAGCAAACACGGTTCATAAAGCGTCCAATCAGTTGCGTACAAATCAGGAAAAAAAAAAAGGAAAGAAGAGAAAGAATGTATAAATTAAGAAAACACATACACACTCTCTCTGAGGCTTCAATAACCACAAAAGAAATACAAAACGACTTTATCAAAACAAAGCAACAGCGTCTCCAGATGATCGTTCCCACGTAGCGCCCACAACAGGAGAGCTAGGTCACCCGTAGCGACGCCACTAATCTGTCTGCAATGAATTTACAATTTAGACAGACCCTCAGTGAATACCAAATCATAATATCAACTATAATAATTTTAAAATACACATACCGTGCGTGTTAATTCTGAAGTCCAATCAGTCAAGCAGACAACCAATACGCTGGGAAGCTGAAAGCTCATTCAGTCTATCTGGGAGACAATGGGTTTGACGGAGGGACAAAACGAGTCCATAATGTTATGTGAACGCCAGTACCCGTCGCTGAAACGGTCTTGCTCAGACTCTGACAGTAAACGAATAACAAAAACACTGCTAAAACACACGCGCATGGTTAACTAAAAAGCACATCACAACCGACTCCTTTACCTGCAGCGGGACAACCTCAGCCAGACACCAGTCACGAATTCTCTTCCAGCATGCCACTCTATAAGAGAGCCCACCAATAAGAGCGTTAGTGTACCACTAACACCACAGCCAACATACCTGAATGGCGACTAGATATGACGCAGAAAGCAAGGGGCGTGACTCATAACCCCATACTACCCCACCCACGAATTTATAGATCCGCTCACTGTCCGATGATAGGGCAATGAATGAGCAACCAGCCAATCAAATTTAAACAGGAAGAGCTTCACTAATCCTGCCACACATGGACTACAGAGTTGTCTCGCATCACGTTACAGTCAACTGTATGAAAAAGTTTAGGTCTAGGGGAGAGGCGGAGAGTTATTTTAATCCCTTATTTTTCAGTAATAGTTAATTAAGGTTGTTACAGTTCTTGCTTTGATCAGTCCTGACGCCAGGAACGCAAAAGCTTCTCATTTAATATTCAAGTCAAGTCAAGTCACCTTTATTTATATAGTGCTTTTACCAATACAGATTGTGTCAAAGCACTTAACAGTGTCAAATTGGAGGACAGAGTGTCAGTAATGTATAATGATAAGATTAAACACTCAATTTTCAGTTAAAGACATTTAATTATTGAATTCAGAGATGTCATTGTCTAGCTCAGTTTAGTTTAAATAGTATCTGTGCAATCAAATCGACGATAATCGCTAGAGATTAAGTGATATTCAAAAAAGGCGCCTGCCTCTCTCTCGATGTTGATTGGTTGATGAGAATCGCATCTTTTAAATTGTCATGACCCGATTTTTTTTTTTTTTTTTTTTAATTATTGCAAAATTCCTTGAGGTTCACACTGATGTTGACAAAACAAACCCTCGATATTATTTTCAACCCCATTCTGACCCTCTGTCCGAAATTATCCGTTTAATGGGTAACGTTAACTCTAAAGGCCACTCTTATGAGTGTCTATGTCATTTGATAGGAAGAAATATCATCCACTATAAACGTAATTTACCAACACCCCATTGTGTTTTTATTTTCAAACATTATGCATACAAAACATAATGTCATTTACAAGCATTATCAAATCGTTTACTTACGGTGTGCGATGCAGCTGTCAGATTCAATACAGTTGGCTGCTTCATCTTTCAACGAATGTTTCTTCATGTGAACTTTCCATTACACTGTACCTCGTGTTCAAAACAATCTGCAGTCAAATACCTCGAACAAATGGCCTGGGCAATTAAAAATAATCCACTCCTTCCCGATACCCGAAGTCTGTCCTGGCAGAGACCCAATTGAACTATGAAGCAGGCGTAAAGCGAATAAACACAAGTGGGCGTGGCCTATGGTGGGACAATGTGATAAAATGATTGGTCGATGCCTTGTCATATCCAAATATGGTCAAGTAGTGGCTAATAATCTCGGGTTAGTAAATGCAAATTTTGTTATTAATCACTACCCCCATGTCCTTCCAAACCCATAAAAGCTTTGTTTGTGGAACACAATTTAATTTAGTTTTAGTTTTAAGTTAATAGTTAATTGTTCTAATTGACCTATCGGTAAGCCACGCCCCCCTTAGTTACCGTTGCTCCCTCAGACAAACAAACTGAGTTGCTCACAATGACACTATGACAGCTGCAGTGTGAAAACATTGTCCCACGATGTTTTTGCACAATTTTGGACACAGAAGGCCACCAAATGGGAATTAAATATTCCATGGAGGGATTTATAAAATATTTAAAAATAAATACGGTGGGTTACTCGAAGAGAAGAGAGGGTTTACAGATCACAATGTAATGTTAAGCGAGATAAGTCTAATATTACGGTCTTCATTACGATCTCGGATGACAACATGCAGGATCAACACTGTTCATGTATTGCAGGGTATGATTCAATTAATGTACATTTAACTAGTTTAATATGGAGAGGCACTGAAATGTAGACCTTCGTTTATGTGTTTTTGACCTACACTGTACAAGACAGGAGAACAGTCTGCTATTTTAGTTTACATTAGCATGGACTCACTAACTTTAACGTTAGCTAGTTTTAGCCAGAGACACCTTGCTAAAGCACAAGATAACATTAAAGTTCTGCTTGAACAGATGAAAATTGTAACTTCATGAGTGTATGACAACTAGAAAATGAACGTTTTTGTCTTCATTTGTATTGGGGTGAATACTTAGGGACATTTTGCTCTGTTTTGTTTGGATTCAGGAAATGTAATAAAATAAATTATATTGCCCATCCTCTCAGGATACCAGGAATCCATGTTACAAGTACCCCAGGCACATCGTTTTTCCATTTTTGAAGCATAAACCCCATAAAACCGACGCAAGCTTCGGATCTGCCAACGTTTCTCTATGGCGCTGAAAAGATGTCCGAGTTCCGCTCCCCGTGCAACTGATACTCGACTGGTTAGTCCGCGTTCGAGGGGAGGGGCTTACTGATAGGTGAATTGGCCTATTTACTAAACCCTGTGTTCCTAAGGTAAACTACAATCCATGTAAACACCACATTTATGGCTTAACGGTGAAAGTGAAACTTTATTGCACATTTAAATTAAATGTTTACAGCCACACAAAACTGTAGAATGCAGATTAAGGATTTTCTAGAAGCAAGTGTAAAATAACATTTTGTGTGACAACCCTAACAAATAGCTGAAATGTGGTATTTTATTCACTAAAATAAATTGAATCTTATAATATCCAAAAACTCGCTCACTCTGCTGCATTTAATAGATTAAATGCAATAGAATTTTATTGAATACTATGTGGAGACACGTTTGTAATGAAAATATTCATATTAATGAAAGATATATTGACTTTTAATAGACTTTATTTCGAAATGTACAGAAATACATGCTTTCATATGTCCGTTAGTTATGAATATTTCATTTATTCACTACTTACTATTTATTATAATGTCTCATTTCAGTGTTAGTTTGGCTGTAGTTTTGTATTTATTCCAGTTTAAATGACAATGTTCATGTCGCGTGGATTAAAATTCATGTAGCCTACAGAAATCCTTTTCACATGTTTTTAAAAATAAGTTAGAAAGGTTGTCGGAAACGTGTGGTTTGTTTGTAGCCTAAGTTTAACTTTTAAGTTTTTCTGCCGCTTGTTTTTAGGCTTCAAAATTCAAAAAAGTTATATTATTTTGTGAAGATCATCTTGATGGACAAAACGTGTAAGTTTCATGAGCTACGGTTGAACACAAAGCTTATTGTTTTTGCAATAATCCAGAGCCAGTGTGAAACTAACAGCCGTTTGGCCTACAAAGTGGCGTCATAGTGGAACTACGGACCCGCGGTCGCGTAGACGTCAAACGTCATCAGTGCGTTCCCACTGTTCAGAGAATGGAAGACAAACAACAAAGAAGAAGAAGAAGAAGAGCAGTGTCCTAACCTTAGGTTGACCATACATCCTCTTTTCCCCGGACATGTCCTCTTTTTGGGTGTTTTCTTAAACCCGCTCCCACTGAATTTCTGACCATTGCCATCTGCTCCCGCAGCATGTGTTTCACTCCCACGATTTTCGTGTCCACTCCTTTAAACATTCTAATATTGTATATAATTTTGCCGCATCAGGGAGCCACTATATTATGCTGTGTATTTAAATATTTTTGAACTAGCATTTGTGCTGTTTACTTTCACTTTCGATTTCGCAATCACACGCGCTCTGTGTAAAGGGAGTACATCTTACAAGATCACATATTTGTCAATGGGTTCAGGATCTGTTGAGCAGTAAATACTTAAGCATGGTCTTGACAGTCATATCTCCTTATTCTTGACCTGTGATCAGAAATCAGACTCCTGCAGCACTTGTTGGATGCAGGGTTGCCAAATCCGAGTTTTTTTTCCACAGAATTGGGCTACATTTAAACGGTTGCCATGGGCTGATTCACTCAGTGCAGTGTGTAAGCGAATGCACAATTTACTTGCCCTTCATTCATTCCTCTCAATGGACTTGACATCTGCATCTGTCTTGTAACCTGACGTCTGCATCTGTCTTTTTTTTGTGTTTGCAATTTTCAGTGCGTCTGTCTTTTCCCCTGCTAACTTGTAGGCTACAATATACACTAATTGTGTGCATATTAAATATAAATATAGTAATATATAATAATAATTTAGACATATTTTAGACATTTATTTTTTATTACACTATTTGTAAAAGTATAAAGGTAACATAAAAAATATAAAAAGTCTATAACATATAAATAACAAATGTCTCCGAAAGGAATCCTTTTGAAGTTTGTGTTGCTTATACGTATACTCATGTGGTTTAGTTTTATGAAATCCTTTTTGAAATTTTTTACATTTGGGGGTTATTGTGTTTTTATCTTTTACATTTTTAATGTAGCCAACAGCACATCAGTGATGGCCAACCCGTTGATCGCAATCATTTGTTAGATCTGAGACTGTTGCTTTGAAATAATATTAAAATAATAGACAAATGCATAGAAAAATACATTATGCCTGATTAATGTTCAGTTTTTCAAGCGTCTCTCTTCTTTGCTTTATTTTACGTTTAAAACATACTATTAGGATGCTTTGAAGAATAAAAGGACAGAACTTATTATTCATTTTCCTTTCATTTTGAAAAAAAAATAGCCTACTTTTATTCAGCAATAATGTTAAATTGATACAATTTCTATATTTTGAACAATAATCTTCCAGGATTCAATCAATAAATCCTGTAAAAAATATCACAGAAAAACTTTAAGCAGCACAATTGTTTCCGACGTTGACAGTATATTGAAGGATCATGTGAAAATTCAGCTTTGCATCACAAAAATAAATACAAAGTATATTAAATCAGAAAATCATTATTTTAAATTGTAATGATATTTCACAATATTAACCCCGCCCCTTCAATAAATAAATAAATTTTATATAAACGATTCACCTATTTTTGTCTCGTCGTTGAGAGAACCTATTTCTAAGATAAAAGCTTATTTTACGATGATCAGTGAATTATGTGCACCAAACAAGCATAGAAATTAACGTTTTCCAAGAAAAGTTATTTTTACCCTTTATTTTTACTTTTATAAAGCTGGCATTTTTACTTTTATAAAGCTGTTTTATAGAAGTATGCATTATCTTTTGCGTCAAATTCTTATATTTAATCAATAAATTGAATTAGCTACAGGAGATTATCAGTGCTATTTTCTGAGAGATGTTGAACCCTCAGTAAGAGATGAATCTTTTGCCTTTTATCTTACAGTTTCTCCAAAGGTTAAGGAGACACATTACAGGATCATGTTTAGGATTTACCCTGTTAGTGATTTTATTCAGAAAAGATTTACATTTTAAGTGGACCCATGTGATTTTTCTTATTCTTTTCCTGAAACACTTGATCATCCATTCTTTTACTGAGATGTTACTTCTAAATTCTGGTTTGATATTCATAGTTATCAGTAAAAATGTAAACAATTCCTCAATTTGTTTTGCAGGATATATTTTCTTTAAATGTGATTTAAATTCTCTCTCTCTTTTTTTTTAAATTTTTTTTAATGTTGTCAACTTTGTTTTATTTTGGGGTAAATATCATATTCATACATGCAAATGGTAAAAAAAGAAAAGAAAAGTAAGCCATCCTTTGTTTCAGAGCTTTAAGTAGGCTACTTAAACAACAACAACAACAAAAAAAGCTAAACAGAAAGTCTGAAACTCTTTGCCACTCCAAAATATTTATTATTTTAATGTATTTTTATACAGTGGCGTACAAAAATTGTAATATCATTTGTAAAAATTAGTATTTGCAATTTGGAATATACTGTAGCATACATAAGAAAGGTAAATAGCACTTAATAGCTAATTAAACAAAATTGAGGATGAGTAAAACAATAATAAAGAATGAATAGGAATAATAAAGCATGAATGGAAAGTGATGGAAAGCCTTGCAGCAGACGTAGACGTCACATTCAGGCAGAACTGTGGTGTGGCAGACGCAGATGACACGTTCAATGAGAGGACTGCATGTAACAGCGTGATATTAATGACCCCGGCTGAACGCCATACTACAGGAGCGGTGCGTCTGCAGCTGTCATGCAGCGATCGTTTCCGAGTTTTTGCTGTGCTGCATGCGCTGAATTAAAGTGACAGCGCATTGTTCGCGGTAAAAATGAACATGGATTGACATGGGAATGTAGTATTTACACCATAAATGCATATAATAAAAGTGTATTGTTTTACAGTCAACACATGGCTTTTTGGCTAGATTTAAAACGAGGAGAAGTGCACTTTTAGATAAACAAGGCAATAATAGATGGCACTGGAGGTAGCAAAACAAAGTTATATTTATTGAGTTTAAAGCTGCAGTACATAACTTTTGGCGCTCTAGCGGCTAATAAACAGAACTGCGTGCGTCTTGTACCCGGAGCTACTTCTCTCTGTTTATGTCTATGGCAAATCACGATGGTACTGGGCTACTCCGCAGTCTAAAAATAGTCCGAATATAAACACTTATTAAAGGTGTACAGTATGATTCAGGACAAGCCAAAAACACGGTTTGGAAAATGGATTCATGGTGTACTGGCTTATTATATAAATTTTGTACATTTTAAACACAAATAAGTTAAGGACTGCAGCTTTAAACGTGAATGTGTATATGAAAGATTGTGTTACGCGTACTGTGATAAAAGAGAATCATGCTGAAAAAGATTTTTCAGTAACATCGATTGGATTTGAAATCAAAATAATGGATAAATGTTGTGCTTGTGGTAAACAGCCTTGGATCAGGAGCGGACTGCAAATGCGTCCTGTGCGAAAGCAAAATGAGTCTGTGCTGCTTCTGCATCGCTTACACATAGTGTATACGCACCGCAGATGGAGTACGCGTGAACCTGGCGCAACAAATTTCAACACCTGAGGCAGTGTCACAAAGTGCTGTATATGACCAATGTATGGCAAAAAAATGTTTTTACCATTGCTTTACCGCGCTCTCCACGGGTCACCATCGGCAGCGGTATGATTTATTGCAAAGCATACTTTTTATAAACTTATCCTGCTTACAAAGTAATACACACATGGGGACATTTGTAAATGATAAAGCTTTTTGATAAAGCTCAAATTGTTTTTTTGTTTTGGAAATATGTTTCAAATACACACTGAATACATTTATGACTAAAGCATGTCTGTGTGTGTCAAAATCGTGATAGTTTTTTTTTGTCCATATTGCACAGTCCTACATGCATATGTGTGTATTTATATATACATAATAAATATACACAGTACACACACATATTACCTAAACAAAAACTTTTATTTTGGATGCGATTAATCGCGATTAATCGTTTGACAGCACTAGTTTTGAGCCAAAACATTTGTCGGTCACATCAAATAATGAGACATGAATGAGATCTTGTTACTTCAGTCCAGGTGCGTTGCATTGTGGGATACAGTACTCCATGCAGTGTGCTCTGAATATTCAAAGTAATTATAGAAATTTTAGGAGCTGTGTGTTTTAAACATTCCCTGTGTGTGATGAACGCGTAACGGAAAGAATGGGAAAAGAGCAGAGGAAGTTGTGAGAATAACCCAGACTCGATGGGATCGCCTCCCCTCTCTCCCCATCTAATCACTGCTGTGACCTCACCGTGGCTGTTGTTGGCTCTAAATAAATGGTTGGGGCCTGGACCCATGGGGGGCGGCCCCTGCCATGAGTGATGGAGCGGAGCCTGACCCAGGGGCTGTTTACACTAGCACACCAAACATTCTTCACCCTCATTTGTGCCACCTTCCATTCACCTTGTTCGGTGTAGACGGATAGATTAATCAGGATAAGAGACTTTTATTTACCCTCACTGGACTGAGTGGGACAAATTACTTTTGAAAGTCAGACTCGGCCGTGAGCCCAGTCCCCGCCGCAGAACCTAAGGGTCCTCGAGCATCAACCCCTCCTCTCGCTTTCTTCCGTTTTCTTGCTCCCACTCACAGGGCTTTTGCATTAGGAGGAAATTACGGCATGCTGAAGGCACGTGTGCAGGGTTTTGATCTGAGACGTAAGCTAGTGTTCACATACGCAGCTTTGACCTTTTATTAGACCGTTTCATTGCCAAACAATAATGCATGGATGTCTTAAATGGATAGTCCTGTCATTTTCATGTCATCGTTTACTCACCCTTTGAAACACAAAAGGTACTTAAAAAAAGTCCATACAATGAGAGTCAGTGGAGACAACTGTTGTTGTGACCCCTTTTACTTTTATACACTGAAAAAATTTGGTGTAGAATTTGTTGAAACAATTCTCACTTATAATTGCTAGAAAATTTAACAAATAGTTAAATAGAAACCACAAGTAACACACTAATTAAAATTTTGAAGTAGAAAGACTGAAATAGTGTTTTCTTGTAAAACATACTCCAGCAACACAGCCCTGCATCTAAAAACAAATCAAAACAAAACTGCTGATTGGCCTAATATCGCCTAATTTGATGATGCTGTCGTTTCATATGATGCATTTGTAAAATGTCATTAAACACTTTCCATCGCATACAGTTTTTACATAAAATTTTTCCAATTATGTATCAGGTTTAATGCATTTATCAAAATAACAAAAGCAGTCAAATGTTGAACATTTCTGTTTTTATGACAAAGAAAAGTATTCAAAATATATAATTTAACTTACAACATGCAAAAGAGTGGAAAAACATGTTCAAATACTCCATTTAATGTAAAAAAAAAAAAAAAACCCTGTAATTTTCTGTCACCATTTCTGTGTACTAAAACATTCACTGATGTAACAGAAAACGTCTGGGTCATTTTATTTTTATAAGGGATAGAAAAAGAGTTCTTCACCTTACAAATGGTTGTTGAAATGCTTCAAAATACTACTTAAACATCATACTTTGTGAGAAAGTGTGATGCAGTACAGCAAAACACACACTATTTTTGGAATCAGCAACCAAATTTAGGAAGAAACAAGTATTGGATTTCATTCAGCAAATATGATGCAGGGTGCTGTAATCTTTGTTTTATGTTTGAAAAATAATTTTTCCAGTGTATGAACAAACGGTTGATTTGTTACATTGCATTCTGCAGAAGAAAGAAAGTCATGCATTTTTTTAACAACATGAGGGTGAGTAAAATGAGATAAAATGGTGAACTATTCCTTTAGGACTGCATGATGCATTGGACAGATTGCACTTGAATGTATATTCATGGCAATTTAATAGGATTTTTATGGTTAATCGCAAGAGGCTCTTCCATTTTTAATCATTTAAAAGTGTGTAGGCCAATTTGTTATATTTAAAACCAAACCTGTGCGAATGCTGACTAAATGCTTGTTTGGGTTTTGAAATTCTGCCAAGCTTTCAAAGCGCACAGCCCTTCCTAAAGGTCCTTCTTCATAATGGATCTTGCATGCTGAGGTGGTGTGTAATGGATTTGATCCAAGACAGTGGTTTATTCAGCAGTCTTAGTGGGAGCGAACCGCAGCTGTCGCTACACATATTTCCTGAGGAACGTTTCTGCCTTGTAGCTGAAGGCTGTGAATTCAGATTTCTCCCAAATGACAGATTATAGGTTTTAAGGAACATCTGTATACACACACTGTAGAGGGAAGTGTGTGTTGTGCGTTTGTAAGGGAGATGAGCGGGATCAAGTCGGTCCTGTGACTTCCACTTGGTTAAACGACAGCTGGCTTTAGCAAAACAGCTGACAAACATTTCTCTTATGGCCATTATGCTTTAAACAGTGGCTTTGCACATTTACATGTCTGCCACATGTTCACCATACACTTCTCTACATATGCGCTGTCCAAGTGACTGTCTAATGAGCTTTTTAATGACATTGGCATCATTGAACGGTTTGTGTGCAAAGAGTATTTGTTGAAGGCAGTTTTCATAATACATATCATTTCAAATCAGTTTTACAGAAAGTCATACTGTTATGTCCAGTCCTTTACCAAGAACAAGTTGGCTGAGCGATATGACAAAATAAAGTGATAATACAAAAATCTAGCTATATTGTATTTATGGTACTGTTTGGTACGCATATCAGCGGAGCACTGATTTGGGCACAAGTTTTCTAGAAATGAAAATATTGTTCCAAGTGAGAATAAGTGATTCTCAAAAAAATATGATAATGAAAATATGATCAGTTGTCGCAGGTGAAGATTTTGAAAGGACTCAAATGTCTGGTGCACACAGATTATGCTGTAAAATAAATAAATAAACTTGTAAGTTCACTCGTAAGTAAATATATAATTAACAAAATATTATAATAGTAGAAAAATGAACAAAAAATTATTAACAAAATAATAAAAATAAAAGTTCATATAAAAAAGTTGAATGTGTGTAAAATAACTTACCAGTGTGTTTCAATAAAAATCAATTTTATATTTAACAAGCAATGCAAGTAATTTTACTTTAAAATATTGTTGTTGTTAAGTATATGGTTTAACTTATATTTTCTGTAAATTTAAGACAATATGTGACCCTGGACCACAAAATCAGTATATTTGTAGCAATAGCCAACAATACATCGTATGGGTCAAAATGATCGATTTTTTTTTTCTCTTATGCCAAAAATCATTAGGCTATTAAGTAAAGATCATGTTCCATGAAGATATTTTGTAAATTCCCTACCGTAAATATATCAAAACTATGTACAAAATCAGTAATATACATTGCTAAGAACTTCATTTGCATAACTTTAAAGGCAATTTTCTCAATATTTAGATTTTTTTGCACCCTCAGATTCCAGTTTTTCAAATAGTTGTATCTCAGCCAAATATTGTCCGATCCTAACAAACCATACATCAATGGAAAGCTTATTTATTCCGATAATGTATAATTCTCAAGAAAATAAATTTCAGAAAAATTAACCCTTATGACCCTTATATGGGTCACATACAGTATATGCAATTGTATTGTAAAGTATTATTAAAATGGTTTTTGTGAAAGGAAATGCATAAATTATCTAATTACTTATGGTTAAAATCTTTCTTTAAAATACATGATTTTTTTTTATCATAAAATATTGTTCAAATTTTTAAGTAAAATTTACCATCACAAAATGACATTCCTTCATGTGACATTTAATTATATTTGTATTTAAATGTTTATCTTTGGTATTATTATTATTATTATTGTTAACAGTTATGAACAATAGGGTTAGGGTCTGTGTTTATTGCATTATATTCATGGCATCTGTGTCGTATGTGTTGTTTTTTTCCTTTGGGGTCACACCGTGTCTATTCATTATAGCTATATCTAAAGGCCAATTTTGATGAATTCATTATATGGACTTCCACCTACTTACAGTAAAGAATGATTAAGGGGGTTAACAGATTTGAGAAGTTCAGAAAGTTTATAAACAGTTTATCAAGTAATCACATAATTCCAATCAAGGGCCCGATTTGAGGAACCTATACTGCACACGGTCATGAACACATTACTAATTTGAAAGGTATCAGAGAGCTGAATTATGTGTGGGTTAAGAATGCCACTCAACATCTGTTTGAAGTGATTTATTTGAGTGAAGTGATTTTGCTGTTCAGAGGTGTTAGCAGAGTTTGAAGGTTATTGAAAGGTGCTCCGTCTGCACTCGTCCTCCCCCTCCACTGAAATAAACGCTTTACTGAATGTCAGGAGAGGCTCTCTTCCCCGTGTGATGTTTGTGTTTTATGGCTGTATGTGGGAAGCTCATATGGAGCGGGCTCAACGTTGATGTGAGTCCACTGTAACTGTGGTTAAGGGTGTAGTAAACCCAGGGCCCTTCACTTTTATGATCTGAATGAAGTAGCTGGAAAACACTGTTGGGAAGAACAGCAAGCATAGCCTCAAATAGACTGCCAACAAAACTGGCTGGATGGATATGGATAAAACCTTCTAATGCAGAATTTTAAATGTTTTCTTCAAATTCAGTGATTCTTGTGCTAACATATTGCCCGCCATTAGTTTTTAAAATATATCAACATTTCTACTTTAAAACGAATCAGAGAGAAACACAACAAGCAAATGTATTATATTTATTATACAGAAGGATGTTTATATATAGGCTATGTGACAGAGGAATGTTTAGATAGATATATTCATAGTTACACCTTTAGAAAGTATAATGCATTGAAACACGTGACAAACAGACTTTCAAATATGCATTTCAACTTCGGTTACTGTTATTTATTAAAAGATATGATGCATTACAACATACATTAAAAATACCTTAATAATGCATTACACATTAAGGCTTATATATATATAAAAAGTGCTGTCAAATGATTAATCGTGATTAATCACATCCAAAATAAAAGTTTTTGTTTCTATACTGTGTATATTTATTATGTATAAATACAAACACATGCATTGTATATATATTTAAGAAAAATATGTTGTTTATATATTAAATATATTTATATAAGAATATAAATATATAAATGTATATACATGTAAATATATATTATACACGCACGCACGCACACACACACACACACACACACACACACACACACACACACACACACACACACACACACACACACACACACACACACACACACACACACACACACACACACACACACACACACATTCACACATTATTATAACCGGTGGAGACATTAGTCAGTCCGATATGATACACACAAATCTCTATCAACAGTGCTGGGACACTACGGCACAGAACGACCACTAGGTGGCGCTGTAAGACAGCTTATTTCTGAACAGCTGGCCCTGTTGGCACACTACATGAGGCTGGTATGCTTCTCAACCTCTAAAACTGTAAACAAATTAACACAGAGTCTGGTGACAATTATGCGAATTACAATAAATAACTGCATGAATGCCAGTAACAGTTGAAGCAATCAGATTCATTTCACTGTTTAGTGGAGTTACAACATAACATTTTTTTCACTCTTAAGTCCTCTTTTTCAAGGAGAAACATTGACTACCCACATTGCTGGAATGTAAATTTCCAGTTTAAGCCCTATAAAATTTATTACATTTTTTTCAGAAAATGACAGGGATGTTTGCTTGTGCAAAAAGGGTATTCTGTGGTTGCTATATGGTGGCCTACTGGCCTGAGACAAAAGTGTATATGATAATCTTATCTGTAGATATGCCTCGGATCCATCATTCAGTATAAATCTGTATGATTTTATGATTTTTATACACTAGGTAAATAAATGTAAATATGATTGCTTATTTAATAAGACACCTCAATAAGCCACATAATTCAAAATATTTCTCACTAATGTTCATGTAGGTACGTTCCAAAATACTTAAGGTTAGGTCAGTAGTAACACCACTGTAAAATAAAATTGATGATAAAATTTGTGATAAAAAAGAAAACAGCAGCTGTGGTTGCCTGAACTTTACCATAAAATATGGTACAGCAACATTCTATTTTTACAGATTAAACTGAAATTTACAGTAAATTTACAGTAAAAACTATTCAATTAACTGAAACAATGGTAATATACCAAATTACTTAAATCAATATTTTACCTTTATAATATACTGACAACCACCTTAAAAACACACAGTCATAAGTAGCACGGGTATAGCCAATAGCCAACAATACATTGTATGGGTCAAAATTATAGATTTTTCTTGTGGTAAAAATCACTAGGTAAAAAAATATTTTGTAAATTTCCTACCATAAATATATAAAAACTTCATTTTTGCTCAATATTTCTCAATATTTAGATTTTTTTTTTTGCACCCTCAGATTCCAGATTTTCAAATAGTTGTATCTCAGCCATACTGTCTTATCCTAACAAACCATACATCAGTGGAAGCTTATTTATTTAGATATAGTTTTATATACTAATTTCAGCTTTCAGATGATGTATAAATCTCAATTTCAAAAAACTGACCCTTGACTGGTTTTGTGGTCCAGGGTCACTTATATAGTATATAGAAAGTGTCACACAGGGAATTCCGAGAATGTCAATTTACAGTTTTTCAGTGCAAGTTATAAGATGACTTCACTTCCAAAAACTAAAATGACATGAAATGTCCCATTAGATTTATTACAGTTTTTCACTTTTTGGTATAGTAAGGGAGTTTACCATTAACCAACTAACCATGTTTTTACAGTAGCATTTTTATAGTCTCTTACTGTTAAAATGATGATCTTTTAGTAATCAGATTACTTTTCAAAGTAACTAGTAAAGTAACATTTCATTAAAAGTAACTTTCCCCCAACATTGCTAGCAATGAATGACCATCTATTAAATTTCACTCTTGTAATATTGCTCTTAGGGTTGTTTAGCCTCTATATGGGTTCTAACAGGTGCTCTTTAACACTTTTATGCCTGAAAGCGTCGATGCCCGTGTTTACTTTGAAGACAGTTTTGATGGAACGTTTCTGTGGGGCACACGGTCCAATGAAACCCTTATCTTCAAGCAAACTATGCAGCGAAAGCCGTGCTTCCCCTCTGACTGGGCTTGAATAGAGACAAATGATTCCTGCATGTAGGAGGGACTGATGTCTCATGTGGAGGTTTGGAAAAGTTCTCAGTGAGACAGCTGCTGTCTAGACTGTTCCCTGACATCTCACGGTTGTGCCGTAGGGCCAGATCTGAAGAGCAGCACTTGACAAGAAGCTTAACTGATCCTCGCGGCCTGTAAGATTATCTGCTGTCCTTTAAACATCCTATGTCTGTGTCTTACCTGCTTCTGGAGCAAAAGAAAATGCAAGCAAAGGAGCTCATGTGACGCCTGAACCCACTACTATACACCTGAATGCAGACTCTTTCTCTATGACACTGTAGAAGTGTGATACAGGTTGACCTAATATCAAAGTGCCACAGTCATTTCTTGATAATAAAAAGTACATACTGTATTTTGTTGCTACTTCTGTTGAAAGATTTTGCACATTGCGAGACAAATCATTTTAGAAGTCTTGGATATGGAGGAGTAGGAGTGACACTTAAAAATAACATTAAGGTATAAATGATCAGTTTACTAATTCAAAACAAATATTAATAAACAAATAAACCGCTTTTTTAAATTGACAAATTAATTGACATATTTCAATGCAATTTTCTTAAAAAGTGTAGTTGAATAAAACAGTAAAATAATAAATGTATTTAAAAAAAAAAAAAACTTAAATTTTAAAAACCATTTGCTTGCTGTCCTTTGTCAGTTTGGTAAATGCATTGCTTTATTTATTTGTGAATCGAGTTAAAAATGCCATTGGCCAGTTCGCACAACCTGACAAACAACAATAATATACAGGACAGAAAAATGTCACACAAAAAGCTATTTATGGTTTTAGCTGGTTTAAGGTAGTTTAGGTGGTGTTTTCCATTGTGCAAAGGAAGCAGGCTACACTTTAGGATACATTTATACTTAATGAACACTTACACTTAATTGCATGTTATTTACAAATAAATTAAAATGCAATATAGTTAAACTGATATTAAATGCAATTAGTTCAACTTAAAGGGATAGTTCAACCAAAAATGAAAATTCTGTCACCATTTACTCAACCTCAAGTTGTTCCAAACCTGTGTGAGGTTTTTTCTTCTGCTAAACAAAGACAAAGATATTTTGAAGAATGTGGGAAACCAAACAGTTGATGTAGCCATTGACATCCATAGTCTGTTAAAAATAATGATATTAAAAATATGTTTAGGTACTAACATTCTTCAAAATATCTTAATTTGTGTTCAACAGAAGACAGAACTTCATACAGGTTTGGAACAACTCGAGGGTAAGTAAATGATGACAGCATTTTCATTTTTGGGTGAACTATCCCTTTAAGAGTGCTTTTTGACCCACGTATCCAGGACGTAAGTAATTCTTTATATATAATTTCATAATTATAAGTCACATGAAAACAAACACTCTTATTTAAAGCAGGATAAAAGAATACTATAATGATATAATGATTTAAAATGCACTTGCAAATGCACAAAAGTCATTTTTTTTTAGTGTGCTCTCTTTAAGTAAACTTACGTGACCTTTTATGTAATTTACAGTAAATTGTCTGCAAGTACAAGTGCATATTCAGTGCAATTAAGCACAGTTCTTTTTCACAAAGGTTTGCTGGCTGACGACAGGTGACAACAACCTGGCAAGAAGACTAGCTAGTCAAGTCTAGGGCAGCTGTTGTTCCAGCAAAGACAGTCTCAACACCAATCAGAACAGCTAACAATAAAAGCACACAATGCTGATTCAGGCCCAGACCAGTAATATAATGCAGTCTAAATGAGGACTGGCAATGCAACTGTCACATTCTCAACCCCTTTCCTGTTTTTCCTGCACAATGAGCAAAGCTATTAAAAGCAGCCCTGCCAATAGTAGGAAATACCACATCTGATGTGAGCTGCCTGAGTGGCTAATGGTGATTATGCTTGATTTAAGCCGAATGTGTCATTAACTAATCGAGCGGTATTCTCCCAAGTTCTGCCCCTTCAAAGGAGCCCATTATACTTCAAGAGAGAGTAAACAGCCGGTCCCTAAGAACCATGCTCTCTGGAGTTTAAAGAAACATCATCTATCACCCTGCCAGGCACCTGCAGGTGTGACCTTGCTCTCTCAACACAGCTGACACCCAGGAGAACGATCTCCCAGGCTGCCCTCTTCAGGCTGATGGTGAGGTCAAATGGAAAGCATCATGGGGTATCCATGAAGTGGCTTCAGCTGGATACACGATTTGTGACATTCAAAGTTTAGGTCAGAAACATACCCTTCAACTGTTGCTCTGCCATGATTGACCTTTCAGGAGAAAATTGACTGTAGAAGAAGCCTATGCTATGCTAATGGATACTAGAGCATATAGCACAAAACATAACTGTGTTGCATTACACAGCCAAAAAAAATAAAAATAAATAAACAAATTTTAGTTACATTTTTTTTAAATTACTTTTTTTTTTTTTATTTAAGGTCTGGCATGAAATGGAAATGTTCAAATGCATGCTATGAGCTGGATGAACTGCCTTTAACTGAAAATTGAGTGTTTACTATTGTGCTTTTGCTTTACCGACACACTGTTCCTATTTGATACTGTAAAGCTGCTTTGACACAATCTGTATTGTTAAAAGAGCTATATAAATAAAAGTGACTTAAATTGACTTTACTTCCCTGTTCTAAAGTGTCACCACCATTTCATTCAGTTGTGTGTCCAACACTAACTCGCAACCAATTTGTACGTATTTTACAAGGTGGCTAATTCGTACGAATTCATATGGCCTTACTCGTACGATTTTGTTTATTTTCTGTGAGGGATAGGTTTAGGGACGTGGTTAGGGGTGGTCATTCGTACAAATTCCTATGAATTTGCCACCTTTTAAAATACATACGATTTTTCACAAAACATACGAATTCGAATGACCTTTTTCGAATTAACCACCTCATAAAATATGTGTGAATTGCCATGAGATCGGGTTGTATGTCACAGAATAAAAGATTTGTCACTGCTTCTGTGATATTGTGACTTTAAAGTCAATGTAACTACAAAATGTACTGGTAACTGAATTCAAAACTAATATGTTTAACATGTTAAAAAACTAAGAATATTATTAAGAACTTATTATTTCTTTGCAATAATAATGTCCAATAGTGAATTGTGTACAACAAGACCAAGAGCAAATATCAGTGAGGTAAATATGTTAAATCTTGATTTCATTTTCACAGCGAATTACGTACATGTTGGCATTGAGGATGGAAAGGTGGTCTCTTACATTCTTGGCTGTTTATTCGTCATTTTGGCCACATGTCCTTGCGTTCCAGTCATGAGAATGTGTGCGTTTATGTGCAGGTATGAAACAGAGTTCAATTTTTGAGAATTTTGTGAGGTCCAGGGGTGCAGTTGGGTAAACAGTGCCGAACAGCCTGCGCTGTGTCCCTGGGACGGAAGCCAAGGTGACACCAACAAGGTAGCTCACACTCACACACACACACACACACACACACACACACACACACACACACACACACACACACACACACACACACACACACAGACAGACAGTGTGAGAGCAAACACCGCGTGTGAACTCCATGTGCCAGAATCTACACTCAGGGTTGAGGCACCTGCCCACCCCAGCGGAGGTGTTTCAATAATACCAAGGCCAAATACCTCCCTGCTAATATTGACTCAGAGAATGGAAAGGATATTGATGGGTCTTGTGTGTGTACACAGGAAGAACTGTGGCATTGTATCGGGAGCCCTATTTTCTGCTGAGAGGAGACCTCTTTATCAGTGTCTGTGTGCGGAGAGCTTATGTAAAGTTGAGTTTCTGATAACGTGCTGTGAACAACACAGCAGATGCACTGTTATGCTATTTGCTCAAACGATAAGCCAGTAAACTGAAATAGACTCAGACCTACATGTTTTTGCAGACATCAAGCTTCACTGTGACTTCATTTCCTATTTTTACAAATAAATCATTACTGGAATACATTAACTAAATTAACTACTTTTTCTACTTTTACTACTTTTTTAACTACTAAGTCATATAAAGAAATATAGAATTTAGCCTGAAAGAAAGAAAGAAAGAAAGAAAGAAAGAAAGAAAGAAAGAAAGAAAGAAAGAAAGAAAGAAAAGACACCATTTCCAGTACCACTTTAGATTAGGAAACACAAAGATCTTTCCCTCAGTAAATTCCTAATTTGCTGCTTATTAATAGTTAGTAAGATAGTAGTTATGGTTAGGCATTGGATAAGGTTAAGGGATCTAAAATATGGTCATGCAGAATAAGGAATTAATATGTGCCTAACTACTAATAAACAGCCAATTATACTAGTAATATGCATGGTAATAAGCAACTAGTTAATAGTGAGAATTGGTCCTCAAAACAAAGTGTTACCCAATTTCCATTTAAAATCAATCAATCAATCAATCAATCAATCAATCAATCAATCAATCAATCAATCAATCAATCAATCAATCAATCAATCAATCAATTAAATTGAATTTTTAAAAAACTTTCATGATAAATTACCATAAATAAATAAATACATGAATGAATGAATAAATACATAAATACATAAATAAATACTTTCTTATTGTAAAAATGCCAAAAATTATAAAGGTATATTGTGTAAATTGTAATGCTTATATTTGTTGCATTTGTTGATACAGTAATCTTTTTTTGCATGATTAAGCAAATACAAAAAATCTCATATTTGCACTTTGAAAAAAAGTCATAGGTAAACTGTTAAATATTTATACATAATATTATTTGTTATAATGTGTTTTTGTATTGACTTAAATAGCAACAATAATTGTATTTTTTATTTATTTTTTGGTATGGTAATGAGAATCTACTGGTACAGTAATGAGAATCTAATCAGAAACAAATTCAAAACTTTTTGTTTCCACTCCACAGTCATTACATAGACCACCGTTTATGTAATGACACCATTTATTTGTTTGTTTGTTTAATAGTGACAGTGTATGTTCATGAATATCACTTTTTGAATATAAAATGTAGTCATTCCTGTTTATAGCAGAATTGGCAAGTTATTGACAACACTGATTCAAGATTAAACTCTGAATGCACTCTTCTCATACTGTATGTCCCAGCTAATAATGATGTAGGCATCTGTAAAACAGCAAGAAAAAACCACCATTTGAACAAAATCTGTCAAACACAGTCATTCTAACTCTAGCACAGGAAGTTAGTTTCTCTCACTGGCTGCAAAATTACCAGGGGAGCATATTTAGTGGTCATGAGGCCGGTGCGGAACTGCTCTCCACATACACACGCTGAGAAAACAGCTGCTAATAACAAACCAAACAATAGTGCAGATGAAACGACGTGCCAATGCATACAAACCTTGGCAGAATAATTGTGTGAGAGTTGTTTGAGTTGAAAACAGTGCAATTTGAACTCTTTGTCAAACACACTTGTGTAATTAACAACATCTGCTAAGAGTGAAGGGTTTGAAAACAAGTGAGCCGGTCTTTTTTCCCTCGTCTTCTCCTTCTGCTCCTCCATCTTTGAGCGAGTGCATTATTTAACTGTCCCATCAGCACATATGAGAAACGCGAAGCATGGTTGTCATGTTGGTAGCCTCTTTCAGAAGATGGTTTCAGTGAAGTTTATTCTGTAAGCTCATGTTTACTGCACTCAGGGTCACTGATTGAGCGCCTGGATCGCTCATAAAGGGATTATGCTGTGGATATTTTTGTCCATAATGTAAAACTTGTAAATGTTACTATACGTTCGTTCATATGAGGCTGTGAAATGTGGTTTGCCTACACTATTGTGTAATATGGTGCTATTGCGGTGCTACTTTACTGTGACTCTGTGACATTTAATGTTATGTTCTTGTGTCTTGACTCTGCTTTGATGGATCTGGTTTATACATACACTTAGGGTTGTGCACTCAAGTCTCATGACTCGACATTTTTGGCTTTTATGGCTCTTCCAGCTAATTTTTGACATTTGGTTTTTAAATCTGTAAAATAAAATAGTTAACAAAAATAGCCTATACCTCATTTCACATGAAAATGATCTGGGAAGTCACTTACTTGTACTTGCCCTCACCTCTGCATACAATACATACAGACAGAGTATTATTATTATCTCTCAACAAGTTTGCATTTATTTTATCAATCAACAATGCAACAAGAACAACAACAACAATAATAATAAAAATAGTAAAAATATTAAAATCTACATTTTTAGCAGTCATTACTCCAGTCTTTAGTGATCCTTCAGAAATTATTTTAATATGCTGATTTGCTGCTCAAGAAACATTTCTTATTATCACAGTAGAAAACAGTTGTGCTGATTAAAATTTTTGTTCGTACTGTGATACATTTTTAAAGATTATTTGATGAAATTTTTTTTACTGTCACTTTTAATCAATTTAATGCATGACTGATGCATAGAAGTATTAATTTCTTTAAAAACCAAACAAAAAACAGAGAGAGATAAATCATATAATTGTCCACGTGTGCTCAGTGTGAAACTAGTTTCTGTCTCCCGTTCATTATGTCATTTGGTTCAGGTGTGTCTAGTTAATTATCTTCATTTCCCCATATATTTAAGTTGTGTTCAGTTCACTGTTCTCGGTCCGGTCTACTATGTCCCTATCCCTGTCCATCCTGTATCCGACCCTCTTGTGGATTATTAAAGACTCATCACCTTCTTCATGCGTTTCATTCACCATAGCGTTAATATAATATAATATAATAATTTATGGATGTATTTTATATGTATTTGTATTTGATGTATTACATGTTTTGTTTTTATTCTGCTATGTACAATGCTTTGGCAATACGTTTTCCGTGCTGAAATTGACCAAGCATCAAAACACATTAGCGTACTATATCAAAGATGGATAAATATTTAGTGCATATCCAGTGCCATGAGCTGTGTTAAGCAGAACGGCCTCATTGTTCCCCTGGGTAATCTCTTCACAGGATGCATTCTTCTTGTTGTGGTGAGGAGGGTCTGTCTTTGTTCTAATTATAAGGTCAACTTATGGTCCCAAGGCTGGATTCACAACTTGGTTCAAGCACAAGTTCAACCCCATCCTGACCCCGTATACCTTTCCCAAACTCCTGAATTCAGTGTGGACAAATCTTCTTCGGCATAAACAATCCTGATACACAACTATTTTTTTTTTTCTTTCTAATATTTCATACGTCCACCCTGGTTGACTCTTTGTAATTGAATTTCTCTTGTCCCTGTGAAGAACAGGTGTCCTCTCAGTGCCATTTCCCGTCTCTGTTGTGTTTGGGTCGTGTGGTGAGCTTCCGGCCCGTATAAACAGCTGTTACTCATACTGTAAGAATACTTTGAAGGTCACTCTGCTCACTATCAATTTGTGCCCACTCAGAAACTGAAACCATTTTTGTGGAAAATGATAACAGCTAGATTCTTGTATTGATAATTGTATTGAATGTGTACTTGCGGTGTATCTTAAATCCTAGTATATTGCATTTAATTTAATATTAATGTCAAGCCTCGCACAACCATGCAGAACATAAACCGTTTGGAGAATGGATGGATAGATAATATTAATTGAATAAAGACCACTTAGTGTACCAAGACAGTAGACTTGGTACACTAGTGACTGTGTTTCTTAACACACTTCAGTACACTTTAATTAAAAAGTGACGTGACGTGACATGTGGCCAAGTATGGTTACCCATACTCGGAATTTGTGCTCTGTATTTAACCCATCCAAAGTGCACACACACAGCAGTGAACACACACGCGCACACACACACACACACACACACACACACACACACACACACACACACACACACACACACACACACACACACACACACACACACACACTGTGAACACACACCCGGAGCAGTGGGCAGCCATTTATGCTGCGGCACCCAGGGAGCAGTTGGGGGTTTAGTGCCTTGCTCAATTACACATACACTTTAACAGCACATAATGTAATAATGCCAATTTAAAAGTTTCATTTTAAATTGTTATGTTTAATAATCTTATTTTGATGTGTTGACTAAAGTACATGAAAAAAAGGTGTTGATTATAATTTTAACTGTAGTGTGTTACTCATTATTAAAGTTGATACATTTTACATTTTCTTCATTATTACAAATGTGTGATTACAAATAAATTTAAATACATGACATGCAAGTTTGAATGCAAATGACATTAAAGTATATATATTTTTTATTTCAATAGACAATAGAAGTAATTTTCAAAGATAAAGTCCTAATCTTATTTAAGTGGTCAGAAAGCATTCAAAATTTCAGATGATTCCACGGAATACAAATTTAAAATATAATATATTTTCATTTAATTGCAATTAACATGCAATTAATATATAGGTGTCCAGAAACATTATATTTTTCTATACATTAAATATAATATATATTCTTTTAAAATATATTATTTCTGTAATTTGCATTCCTCACAGTGCTCTGGTATAGGATTAGTTTCGCAGTGTATTTTGAGACTGGGTCTTGTGTGATTAAGCGAAGCATAGCTGACCTTATAGGCACCCGCTGCATGGATCTGTGGCTGATTTAATGTACATCAATCTTAACGCTGTGGAGTGGTGGTGGTAGTGATGTATGTATGGACGTCTGGGACCACCCACACATTATAGGACTAACAGCTGGACTCCCAAAGGCCTCCCAAACACCCCCCCCCCCCCAGCTGTAAACCAATTTCTATCTGTAGCATATTTACACCAAACATTTTTTTGTCTTGTTTTACAGTACAGATATCTAAACATCCTTAAAACAAACATTTATTTGAAGCAAAACTGATACTGAGACTTTCAGAGAGTTCATCTTTAACTTAAGTGTATTTTTTTTAATTACATTAGACAATTTAATATCATTATAATTAGGTTTATGCTAATCAAAAAATTGCATTGTTACATTACATTACATTAATAATTGTTATTAAATAATGTATAAATATTATTTTTTTCAATTTTGTATTTCTGTGTTGATTCTGATTACTGTGTAACATTAAACTATTGTAATACAAATATTTTTTTTGTTTAAAACAATAAATAAATGCAACAAATACTATCATGAGGTATGCAACTTTCATAATATAAATTGTTTTTGCATTTTAACAGTAAGAATGAACTTTTTGTCCCTTTTTAATTGTCATAAAAATGATATCACATTGGAGTTGTTCATAAAATAGTTTTCTTTAAATAAAAGAGAATTTGGAAACAAATTCTAGGTTAGTTAATGCATGTCAGTAATGCATTAACTAACCTTAACTAACATTGCGTATTAAATTTGTATTGATCTTTGTTAAAATTTTTAAAAAATACAACTATTCACTGTTAGTTCATTTTATTTCAAGTTCATGAAATAATATTAAAATATACAACTTTTGAATTTAATAACATTAGTAAATGCTATTAACATTAGCTAATAATAATAATAATAATAAAAACAATAATATTAATAATTATAATAATAATTATTATCATTATTATTGTATGATGTATTGTTTAAGGATTCATAAATATATGATTTTTTTTTGCAGCATAGGCATGACGTTTACTCATGAGGCACAAATCTGCTTAGTAATTACCCATAACAGATACATAACCAAAAAAAAAAATTAAGTAGACGTAACTTAATCATCACATTCGAGTCATAATGAGTTTCTTAGACGTTTCACCTGCTCCTTTCAAACCCTGATCAGACGGGATATATATGGTGCTAAGCAGACTACAGCGCTCCGATGGAATAATAGACAGGGGATTGCCAGCTTAGATGACACTTTTTGAAAACATGATCATGTCTCAAGGCGCAGCTCTCTCCTTTTTCCAGCCCAAGTCCCAAAGGTCTGTATTGAGCAACACATAAAAACAGGTAATTGAACCGATCTGGCTGGCATTACGTGACTAGGATTTCGTTTTTCATCCTTTTGGAACCTCGAGATATTAGTTTTAATATCTGTCTCGGCTTTATTCGGCAAAGGTCAGCTGTCAGCCTCCGTCATGGCCTGCTTATGTGTGTTGATCCACTACGCTGCATTGGCTACTTCTCTAATCCTCACAGCACTTGTGCCTCAGGTATGGAGGGTGGAAATGTGTCACCTATGGAAGTAGGTTATAAGCTCAGGGATAAGTCTAATAGCTTCATTCCTCTCTCTCTCTCTCTGCTTTAGCGACTGTATTGTTGCCGACCTGGCTTCGCTCCAGCACTTCAATTCAAAGAAGTTTGTCTATTGAATTTCATCCAGAAGAGATATTATAACCTCAAAAGGTAATGTTACCCCTAGGCCCTCCCTTGAGTCTATGATAGTCTCTCTGTCCCTTATTTTGTCTGAGAGAGTCAACAATAGTTATTTGACCGAGACCTGTGGAGACACCTTCTTCAGACATTTGTTTACATAATCCAGTCCCAAGGTAGAGCCTCTCAAGGCCACCTGTGGCTCTCAGGTGAGCAGCAGGTGCAGGTGTCAGGACTGAGTGTGTGTCGCAGGGGAAATTCAATCCGTGGAGAATATATTAGTAGTGCACTCCTGCTGATTTGGGATGAGGACTGACAGGATTCTCATAGCTCTCTATTAAAATAGGGAGCTACCATGATGGCACTTGGTTTTCTTTTGATGATTACATTATCATGTTAATGAATATGGTAATTAAACAGTACTATGGTACATAACAAAATAAGGTAACACTATATTTTAAAGTCTCCGGCACACCTGTTACATGTACTTACTATTAGTAACACTTAATTATGCATAATTACATGCAAGTAACCCTAAGCCAAACCCTATAGTAAGTGCATGTAGTTAAATGTAATATTACTCAGTACTTAACTACACTGTAACATAAATTGCACCTTAAAATAAAGTGTAACCCAAGGTTTTATCATCTGATGTTATCAACGAATCATCTTTTCCCAAAAACAAAACATTCATAAAGTAAAACGAGTATTTATTACAAAGACCATACCAGACTTAATCAGTATATTTTCTTTGGACACAAGGAAAAATGTTATTTAATAAATTATAACATAATAATTATATAATAATTAATAATGTAATGTAATTTATTATAATAATTCCTAATTATATTTAATATAATATAATTATATTCGATATAATATTTGGGGGGCTTTTTACAACTTAAATGCATTATAAACAAAAGCTATCTTTTATTTAAGATAAAACTACATTTTGTTTGTCAGTGTCAAATTTAGTTTAACTTACTATAAATAAAGACAATTTCGAAAGGCCTTAATGTCTTTTTAAAATATGCATCGTATTTTCTATTGTTTAGTTAAACCATTCTGGTGTCAAGCAAAAATAGTATTTAAACAAAATTAAACCACAACTAATAGACTAATATAAAAATGCACTTTAAATAAATGACAAGGTCGTTTCAGTGTATGTTATGACCTCAAAACACTTCTACCACAGTGTATAATTTGTAAACTAATACATTTTGATATTTTCATCACATAATCAGTTCCATATGTATGTCTTTTCTGATAGTAAACTTGCTTGGTAGCTCACCTGGTAAAGTGATGCACTTGGGTTTGAGTCCCTTGAAATGCCACGAGTCACAATAAAACAGCTCAAATTTCATTACTGAACTGCCATGATACGTACAACAACCAATGGAACAAAATATTTCCAGATTCCCGCTCATCTGTTTTGGAAACTGAACACACTTTTAATGCAACTCAATGGAAATTTCATTTTGAAAGTGTCTCGAAATGCACAAGAAGCAGTGTAATATCATTTTGCAGAAATATTACAGAAATGCACATATTTTTACAATAAGCCTGGGTTGGTTAGAGTAATTTTACTGAACCACAGGTAAGGGGGTACACAAATCAGATAGTAATATTGTTAATAAGACAGTTAATTAAAACAAAAACAGATGGTTTACAGTTGACAATGTAGCAAGCTGTGGCAGATTTAGATTTTTGCAGTCTTTTTGGTAACACTTTACAATTATGTCCATTAGTTAACATTATTTAACACATTAATTAACATTAACTAACAATAAGCAATACATTTATTATAGTATTTATTAATCTATGTTAACTTAAAAGTACAACTGTTCATTGTTCATGTTAAATCAAGTTAATTAATATTAACATCCACAACGTTTTTGGGATTTTAGTAAATGTTGAAATTACTATTAACTAAATGAATGCTTTACAAGTATTTTTCATTATTAGTTCATGTTAACTAATGTTAACAAATAAAGTGTTGCTGTGTCTTTTTTAAGTTTCTTTCTATGCTATCCTTAGCATGCTTAGCTAAACTTATTAATTTCAATAATTTTATAGCAAAATAAAATGTTTAAGTTTTAAAAGAAAAATTAAAATGTTTCCCATGTAAAATTCAATTCGTACAAATAGTTACAAAATAGCAAAAGTGAACTGCTCTTTCATGTTCTTTTCCAATAAATGGTCAGTGAAAAGAGGTGCTTAACCTTCAGAACCTAAATATTATATGAGCTGTTTTATTTTTTATGAGGTTTCCAATTTTTACAACTTTGTTTTCAAAAATGATGTCTAAATAAAGATCAAAACTGCATGATACATGGGATTTGTACCAAAATATTTATCAGCAAGAACCAGTGCCATAAAGGGCGCTGTATTAGTCACAATGCTAACGGCAGAGGATGTCTCTCTTCATTAGTATGCAGCGGATCTGTGGTGTAGCTCAGCAGATGGAGGTGTTACCCCATCACTGGTACCTCGCAGAGGCCCGATCGCTCTCACATTTCACTCCCCACAGTGGCAGTCTGCTCTCATGTCTGAGTGTGCCAATGTAAATTGGTGTAAACATTAGCTCTTAGGCTAACACCGCAGAGTGTTTTCAGCTCTTAACAGTTCCAGTAAGCAGCTACTGCCACCACTGCTATTAATAATGCATGCAAGAAGCAAGTCTTTCAATTTGTCAGCTTGTGTCAACCAACAGATGGATCACAGTTAACGTGTCTAAAAGCAAACCCTCATATCAAATTAAATACACTGACAAAGGTTAATAGGAGAAGGAAAGGGCATTTATTAATATGTTGTCACCTGCAATCACTTTTGATGGCTATGCTAAAAAAAGAGAGCAGCAAACATAGGCAGCATTTTAAGGCATCACAGCCAGGTGTAAAGGATGTTCCAAAAACTATAGGGTCAATGATTATGTAATGAGCTCAGTAAAAAAATCCATTCAGCATGGCAGATGAAGTGAGAGAAATGGTGCACTTAAAATAATAACAAGAATTGGCATTAAAAAAAGTTATTATTTAAAAAAACCCTCTTTATTGGCCTATATAATTTTAAATATTTTAACCAATTTATTATGTATTTTTGTATTAGCCAATGTGAAAAATGTGCACTTAATTGTATTAAATGTGCACTTGTAGTGTGCTTCAAATCTTAAAAAAAAAACAAAACTCTACTGGCAAATAAAGTAATATTACTGAAATAAATGTTCACTTTAACAGAATACACTTTCATGACTATGTTTCTTAACACACTTTAAAAGTACCTTGAAGTGCTATGTAAATAAATAATATGTAGAGTAGCCTACTATGGTAAATTTCAAAGTACCATGGTAGTACATCTGATATTATCACTGTACCATGTTCAAATTACTTGCCGTCTTTCATTCTCTCTCTCAGCAAATGGCTAGCATGCAAGCACAGTGAATGAAACAGTAGACAGTAGAAGCAGGTGCCATAACAAATCTTAGCTGAGAGTCGGAGCGGTGGAACACTTGTGCGTGTCTGTGCGCCATTACAAACAACAAAGAGGAGTCAAAACATTCAAGCACTGCTGTTCAGCCCATGTTTTGGCCACTGCACAGGATCCTGTGGTGGAAATGTCAGAGGTTGAGTCAGCGCAGAGACGCGCCGCTGGTCTGCTAAGAGAGAGAGGAAATGTACTGATTGAAGGAGACAAGGAAAGTGTATGTGTGCATTTGCCCAGTTCCAAGTTAAGGTTTTTCTCCAAAACAATTCTGACATGCTTGCTTTGTTGGTTGTTTCTTAGGCTCACATGATCAGCCCTTTGACTAGCGGCATGAAGTCTGGTCCACTCTGCAGCTTGGACCAGAACCACCACTGCTTCGGGAAGAGACTGTCTGATTGATATTTAAAGAGACCAATCACGGTTTGTTTTGTTTCTAAGTGCTGTTTAATGGTGAGTTTATCTAAAATTGATTGTACCAGAAAAATAGACCTGCATGAAAAATAGCAATAACTATAATCTTGTGACAGTTTCTGACAGAAAAGACATCGTGTTCAAAGTGTCTGTTGTAGAGGTAAAGTTCTGAGTTCTGCTTATGGAAAATCTAGTTTATGAACTGTGTCTCAAACAAAACAAAAAAGAATATTTTGAAAAGATCTGATGCCACTAAACTGCCAAACCTTATAAACTTGTAAAAGTCAGGCAATGTGATTGCAGCTTTCAGTTTCACAAATGTTTGGCTGTTCTGTGTTCAATTGAGCCTGAACCACTAAACCGCACCACCCACATTGAACTCCAAAATACTTTTGCAACTTTTGTCCTATTTCTGCATTTTTTCCAAATAAAACATAAACTTGAATTGAAATGATCAAAAATGATTTAAAAAACCTGTTTGTCCAATTTTACTTATGTATTTTACATTAGAACTGTTTGAAAACTTTTTTTCTTAACATGCTTTCATATCATGCATTTAATATCATGCAAGATATTTAAAGTGTACCTGAAGTATATACTTGCAATAGTTCCACTTCAGCATAATCAAATATACTTCAGCATATCTTTAGTTGGACCTCAGCGCACAAATTAAAGTGTGTTAACCACAAAGTTAGTTTTTACATTTTACAGTAGCAGACTAAATATATAAATGTATTTCTGTCACGACAACTCTTGGAGGGATTGGCATGGTGATGTACATGACAATGTTAATGTGTTTGGTCTTGGCGGAATAGACCTGCTTCGCTGCTGCTGCAGCAGAGCAAGTACCGAGACTTGCTACTGTCAATACATCCACAACATGCTGCTGTGAGCATGTAAGAAACACTGCTGCTGCAAATATCACTTACATGAAACAACCCTCTGTAACATACATGAATCACCCCATAGCAGATCTATACAGGTGGAGCTGGGGAAGGTGGAGGGTTTCTGAAGCACGCTCAAAACTGCTACAGCCAGCACGTCATATATTTGAATGTTGAGCACCGATACAGGAGAGAACCAATCAGCTGTGCCATGTGATAATGATGTGTTTAGGTCAGATTGAGTTGGACCTATCGGACTGCGCCATCTAGAGTTTCATGCCAGAACTCTGTATTTGTAGTATACTTAGCAAAAAAGAAATGTATTTCAAATACATTTTAGTATATATATATTTTTCTAGGGGGACAAAGAATGAAATAACAATGTCAGTGAAGAACTTAATAAAGAGAGATAAAGAATGTAAATGTAATTAGTGAAAATACTTTATAGAATATTTGTATTATGTGTAACTTCAAACTAAGCTGGAATTTGGCCAAATTATGCAAAAAGTAAATAAATGCAGGCTATGAAATTAGCTTAAGCAAGAAAGAAGATTTTAATACAAACATGCTTGTAATATTGGAAACTAAATTAAGATAGTGACAAAAAGTCAAAAACAGTGTTTTGAATGTTTATTTTATCTGCAGGGTGAAAAGTGACCATGCCCAATTGCTGATTATTAGTGACTGTTAAAAAATAAAAAATAAAAATCCACAAAGTCTGGTTGGACTTGTAAAGGACATGTTTTGTCATTATTAAAAGGATTTGGTCAATCTGTTCTTAGATCAGCAAGAATTTTACAGCATCCTCTTGTTGCTGCTAATGGCTAATGTTAAAGTGAATGAGTTTAGCTTTAGCTTCTCTGCTCCTCAAGCCTGGCTGGGCTCCTTTAAAGGTGCTGCTTATGCTAATCGTGGCTGTAATCAATCTCTGCTCTTTCTCCGCACCTCACAGGAGGCCGTCATCTGCCTCTTTGATGTTAACTAATGACCCTACCAGCAGGCCAGCTCAAATGCATCTCAACAGAGCGACAGGCATGAGCAAAGAGAGGAAGAAGAGAGAGGCATATACTGCAAAATCCCTCTCTTAATCAGTATTTCAGTCTAGAACCTTAAAATAAGATACTTGAGTTGTTTTCATAGAATGTGTCTTTTAAAAATGACTTTTTTACTCCATAAATAGGCCTATATATATATATATATATAAAAAAAAAAAAGAAAAAAAAATCAAATTATAAAAAAATCTGTCAACAATAGATTTTGCTGTTTATCAAGCAAAAAATAAAAAATAAAAAATAAAAAAAAACAAACAAACAAAAAAAACTATATATATATATATATATATATATATATATATATATATATAAAAAGCAACCGCCATATTAATGTTGCAATTTCTCCCATTCATATTTCTATGGCTTCTCCTACGGTTCCGCACAATGGCGGGTTTCCTGTTCCTTACATCATATTATTTATAGCTCCACTTTTCAGCTAAAAGGCTGTGTTATTTCCTCAATATTACTCTGTTTAAAAAACACTGTTATTCCATTGGCTGGGAAATTTGGATTCGGAATCCCAATCCAAACACGAACAAGCTAAAGCTCGAACTTCGTTGAGTGATTCTCGCGGATTCTGTATTAAACTGGAACCTCAATCACTCGTCACTCGTAATGTATACATTAAATCATATTGTTTATATCAGCCCAGCAGAAGGGTGGCCTTTGTTCCACCCTATGTAATGTTTACATGAAAGCCTACCGATTCATGAAACATAGTAAATTAAGATAAGATATTATACCGCAGAACCAATGATGCATTGTTTATGACGCACATATATGGCCCTGGATATAATGAACACACGGGCGCAGACAGTGTATCCATCTTTCAGTTGGCTGGAAGGGTGTTTAATATTCATCTGAGCCTGTCGTTGTTTTGGGAGGGCTACATATGGTGTAATTATGTGGGTAATTTATACCTTCATAAAGCAGTGCCTTCTGGTCCTATGTGAGTAAACTTTAATGTGAAACAGACAGTGGGAGCGCTTCAGCGGTGCTGTGAGAGAGCGTGACTGCTCTAACTGCTCCCCTGAGTGCACTGGAATCCACCTCGCACTGCCACTGTCCACTCACACACACACACACACACACACACACACACACACACACACACACACACACACACACACACACACACACACACACACACACACACACACACACACACACACACACACACACACACACACAGACACACACACACACAGACACACACACACACACACACACGCAAACACTCTCACACACACACACACACACACACACACACACACACACACACACACACACACACACACACACACACACGCAGAGAGAAACTGTGGCAGAGAGGCAGGACTGTATCTGCACTGTGTTCACCACACTTTACATGGATTATTGTGTGCGATTAGGTTTAGAAACACTGTAAAAATCAAACACGTTGCAGTTGTTACGTTAAAGGAGAAGTGTGTAATTTCTGCGGCACCAAGCCGATTGTAAAATTAATGGACCTCATTTATGAAACACGAGCAGAACGAATTTCTGTGTAAATTTATAATATTCACATTTAAAAAAACCCCAAGCCAGGCTCAATGGAAAAACGTGACTCTGCCTGCATTCCTGCAAAACCTCAAATAGTTTTGATACATTTTGCTGCACTTTTCAAGTGATACATCTACAAAAAGCACCATGAGCAATATAATTGTTTTTTCTCCATTGTAGTTGTTTGTGTTGTGTCTCCATTGTTTTGTGGCTTTACTATACAGCCCTGTGTCAGGACAAAAACATGCCTGTGTACATTTTCGCAAAATTATATTGCCTTGCTAGTAGCACATTTCAAACTAAAATGTCCAGAAAATGTCTGGTGAGTGTTGCTAAAATTTTAAAGCTCTATTTCATTTGAGAGCAAAAGCAAACATGAGATAAAAACATATTTGCTGCTGCAACACATGCCGTTATAGCTTCCTTTTATGAGGCTTTGAGCTCTTTTGTGAAGTGTTGTGACTCTTAGCGCTTTGCATTGCATAATAAGTCTTTATTAATCAATAATCCTGTAATCATAATTTGTGAGAAAAGGAATGGAAGTTTTGGTGTTTTACTGCCTCTAGAGTTGAGTGAAATGTATAGGTATGTTGAAGTTTTGCTGAAATGTAGCTGCAGTCACACATTTCCAATGAGCCTGGGTTGTTTAAAAAAATTACTAATGGATTTATCAATGATTTACACAGAAACTTATTCAACTTGTGTTTCATGAATGAGGCCTAACGATTGTGCCCCTCAGTTTTCATGGTTCAGACAACAAACAGATAGTCCCACTCTAAACTCACGCCATTGGTTGAGGCAGATGCTCAAACTATTTTAAAAAGCACAAAAGAGCCACAGTTTTTACATTCTTCAGGAAGTTAACTTATAATTGGTCTGGTTATATTGTAGTTGTCTCTGCACACACTTTAGCTTTATTCCTGTCTTTTATTTCTGTGACCTTTAGAAATGACGCTCATTACCATGTCTTTTCAGCAATACCATATTTATTCAGCCATATTAAATTACATTTTCAAAATTAATTTAGTTTTTGTCATGTGCTGTACAGATTACCTGACAAACATTATTCATAGAGAACATTAGGTATAATCTTCTGAAAGTTAATTAGATCATCTCAACGCAATAATAACTGCAGGTAAGGCTAAACTGGATTTCAGTGGACAAATAAAATGTAAAAAGAGATAGTTCATGCAAAAATTAAAATTTTGTCACAATTAATGCACAAAAAAAAAGAATATATTTGATATGAGGATGAATAAACATAAAAACATGGTCAAGAACATGACCTCAAAACGTGAAGTCTATTTAAATATAAATAGTTTTTTTTTTTTTTTTTTTTACAGGTTTTTTGTTTGTTTGTTTGTCTTTTCGTTGTGACATTATTTTCATGATAATTAAGCAATTTCCCCCAGCAATTCTCATTACCATAATGCAAAAAAAAAAGAAAAAGAAGAAATTCTCATTAACGTAATTTGAAAAAAAAGTAATTATGTCTCAACTACATTGCATTCATACTTCATGGTCCTCAAGCTTAATTTTCTTAACGCCATACAGTATATAATTTCTTGCTTTTCATTTTATTGGGAAATGTGACCAGGACACGTTTCATAAGATTCACCTGATTATGTAATTGATGATATGTTGTGTCTAATGCATCATAATGAGGTACAATGAGATAAAGCTTTAATATGTATTTTAATTTATTTATTGATGTAACTGCACAGACACTCTGGTGCAATATCAACACTGTAATTGAAATGAAGTTGAACAACATTGAACTAGAGCTGAATAATGACACATTTCCTTCTGTAGAGCTGAAATTGAAGATAGAAATACATTGAAAATAGAAATTATTGTCACTGAAATTTTGTCAGCCGCCCACAGTAAAATCTCAAATTACAAAATAAAATATGTTGTGATTAGCTGTGATTTTGTCGATTTGTTTTTTAATTTTTTTTAAATGCAATTGCGTTTCAGTGAGGAAGGGAACACGTTGACTCTGAATACACAGTATTAGATCTGTAGGGCTCTGTTCTATGGGCATCATTTTTCATGGTATACTTACTCCATGTAACAGTGTCAAGATAAATGACTTGTGATGATTTGGAATCAAGCGCACAGTGTGTCCATACACAGGTGGTGTCTGTGTGCTTGTGTGCACTGCGAGATCATGAATGCACTGACATTTCTTCCACCGTCACGCCTCCAGAGCACAGCCACAGTTCATACAGAAGCCACTTCTGCTGGAAAACACACAAAACTGTACAACCCAACACACATGGGCTCCATCATTTACTGACTCCCAGCACCAGGTCAGGAAAGAAATGCTCTTTCATGGTGAATTCTCCTTCTGTAATAAATCTAAAGGAAACAGTGGGTTTTGTTGTGGCCTGACACGTAGGAACAGCCAGACGCCACTAATGAGATTACATTTGAGAGCAAGAGAGAGAGAGCATTATTATTATTATGACTGTAAATCAGAATGGATGAATGGAGCGTCTTCATGTCCTCACATAACACTTCCTGTTCTCTGCCTCGCATGAGTTTGAGTAGCTACTGTACTGTACATTCAATGAGATATGTTTCACCAAACAGTGGCTAGATATGTTCAGAACTGCATAGTGCTATTCGGATTATGTTTATTGTAAATAGTATGGATATTAATCACATTATGCAATTTTATTACCATTTTTTTGAAACTACTTACACACAAAATCTTTACTTGTCACACAATTTCTGAAACCTGACGCTCAAACACCAGAACCACACACCAAATCTGCAAAACCATACACTAATTCCCGGCATTTGACTCAGTTTTCAATTTCATAAAACACTTTTTGCAAAACACAACACACAATTCTCTGTGTAACACACATGTTTGCTTTTGAGATGTGTTTGTGATGATTTGAATGCAGTGTTTCATTTTGCAAGAGATGTGAGGCATTTTGCATGTTGTGTGTGCAATTATTGAATCTGTGTGTAAAGTTTTGAAAAAAAGAGGCAAAGTTTTGAAAATGTGTGTAAGCAGTTGAAAAAAAAACTGTAATGCATGTAATACCCATATGGCCTACTACTGTATGTTTGTCAAAATGTTCAGCATATAACAAAGCACACTACATGCAATGCTGTATCCCACAATGCAATGAGCTTGACTTAGTTGATTTCTTGAGTGCGAATGAACTGGAAGGAACTCTTAACTATTTAATCAAAAAACTGTAAAATATTTTAAAATGTAAACATTTCAACTGTCATGGTTGTAAACAGTTGGGCTGCTTAATAGTTTTTTTGTGTAAAATCTTTATTTTTAAAAGTTATTTTATATATTTTTTTAAATATTGTGTAACACTTTAGTTAAGGTGTCCTTGTTACACATTACATGTACATACATTTATAATAACAATAAATTATGCATAATTACATGCAAATAACCCTATGCCAAACCCTTATCCTAACCCTAACCATATAGTAAGTACATGTAGTTAATTAATATTGCTCAGTAATTAAATGCATAATTACACTGTAACAAGGACACTTTAAAATAAAGTGTAACCAAATTCTTTTTTTTTCAGGATTCTTTGATAAATAGACATTTTAAAATTACAGAATTTATTTAAAATTGATTTTTTTTTGTAACAATGTGAAAATTTTAACTCTAACTATTCATTAATTTAATTCATCCTTGCTGAATAAAATTCTATAAAAAAACTTGGTTTCACTTTATTTTGATGGTCCCTTTAACACATTCTGTTGACTGTAAGTAATGTCGCACCTATTTCTACTGACTCTCATTAGAGTGTTAGTAGTGTATTAGTTGACTGGTAGGGTTAGGGTTAGATTAAGTTGACACGTTCTTGCAAAGTTACTTATAGTCAGTAGAATATCTGTTGGGAGACCAACACAATAAGGAGTTAGTAGATATGAAGCAGACAGTCTACTAATACTCTTATGAGAGTTTGTTGACATGTAGTTGCAACATTACTTAGTGTCAACAGAATGTTCAAAAGGGACCTTCAAAATAAAGTGTTACCAAAAACTTACCCCAAACTGTAATTTATGTGATATGAAATGTAATCCCATATAGCAGCAACATGTAGAAATTCTGCTGGTGTCATGAAAGTCAGTTAAGGTGAAAGCCCTGCGTGTTCATTTTATTTTGTGTGTTCAAACATCTGCATGGTCTTCCTGCAGCTGCTGTAGAACAAATGTCTTCTTCTGTGGAAAACCAGAGGTCTGACCTTCCCTTCACCTGCTGTGGCCTCTCAAGGTGAAGGAGCCACAGAAAGAAAGTGCATCACAGAATTACAATGTTTATTAATCTTTACTGGGACACTCCTAATTATGGGATTGGAAGTCTTATTACAATAATGACGAGCACTGAAGTGATTGTGGTCAAATAAAATGTTTGGTAGTTTCTTTCTCTTTTTTACTTACTGTTTTTAGGGTTGGTGCAACAATACTGAGATCAAAGGATGCTCATTAGGTGAGTGAAATACTATATTATTTGCATATTTGGTGATAGGTAGCACGAAAAGAATGAGTTAAACATCTAATGTGCACCATTTGCTCTTTATTTTGTTGAATTAGCACTAAAAAGCGACCTGTGTTTGGCAGGAAGTGAAAGAGAGAGAAAGAAAAATGAAATTGCACAGCAAGTCCATTGTATTCTGACCAAAATCACTTGAACTTACATCACATCATAATTACAACTTCCGAACTCCTAAGTAGGAACTTCCCAGGAGGACTTGAAAGCAGCGTAATTACGACATTGTGGTGGGGTTCATGTGCACTCATCACATAAATACGATAATTCTGATATGACTTCAGGCTGCATGCATGAAGCTATGGGGCCATGCATTGCCAAAACTGGGCTCTCTCTCTTTTGCTTTAGTCCAGATCAAAACCAGATCAGGCCGGCCTCTCTTCTGCTCTTCACAGTGTCCCACACTCCCCAGAAGGAGCCCTTGAAGTGCGGCATGGGAGTCAGCTAACAGATGGATAGAATTTGGAGGCTAAGGTCTGGCCAAGCCAGCTGGTGAGAGCTCACATTTCCACTGGCATGAAAATGTTCTGCTTATATCATCTGCAATCTGAGGAATTGCATTCAGGTGTTGCAGACCCATGTTTTTTTTCTTCTCACAAGGACCAGGAATGCTTTGGCAGCAAAACAAATGCATCTTTAACTGTCCCACACACACACACACACACACACACACACACACACACACACACACACACACACACACACACACACACATGCGCGCGCGCGCACACACACACACACACACACACACACACACACACACACACACACACACACACACACACACACACACACACACACACACACACACACACTTTGTCAAGTCAAATTTATTTGTATAGCGCTTTTCACAATACACGTTTTTTTCAAAGCAGCTTTACAGAAAATCATAATGCAAATATTTATGATAGGCCTATCTTAATATCTTTATGCCTTATAGTTGCATTTAGCAGATTAGAGCTGGGCCATAATATACTTTACATTTTGCAATGATAAAAGCAATCAAGCTTTTGAGATTTGCTATGTAGTATATACATTATATCACCCTACATAAGTTTACCACATGCATGCAGATGCAAAGTTGTAGTAGTAGTTATGTTTAGGGTAAGAGATCTAGAATATGGTCATGCATTACAGTTTTTTTTTAAGTGCTTACACACTTTTTCACAACTTTCCCTCTTTTTTTTTTTTTAAACTTTACACACAAATCCAAGAATTGCACACACAAAATGCAAAATCTCTTGCAAAATGAATCACTGCATTCAAAATATCACAAACACATCTCAAAAGCAAACATTTGCAAACACCTTTGCCATAATATCAGTTCATGTTGGATTTTTGTGTTACATAGATAATTGTGTTGTGTTTTGCAAAAAGTGTTTTATGAGTCAAATGTTGAGAATTAGTGTATGGTTTTGCAGATTTGGTGTGTGGTTCTGATGTTTGAGTGTCAGGTTTCAGAAATTGTGTGACAAGTAAAGATTTTGTGCATAAGCAGCTGAAAAAACCTCTAATATTTTCTTTATAAGTACTAATAATAGCCAATATGTTAGTAATATGCATGCTAATGATTAACTAATGTTCCCTATCTAAATCTAAAGAATTACCAGACATATATCCAACTTGAGATTTGCTAAGGCAAGTATCACTTGAGGTGCATTCCAGTTCGTATACTTATACACTAATGTGTACCGTTTTGTAAATATTGTGTGTTCACACTGAAAAGTACACTTTAAATACATGGATGATACACTTAATTAACTGAAAAAAAGCTGTCAGACTCTGATGTTGAATGACAAAATATGCTTATAAAATTCATACACTATCAGAACTGAGTAAATGAATAAATATAGTGTTCTTAAACTTAAAGGGATAGTTCACCCAAATATTAAAATTCTGTCATTTACATTTGCCCCAAAAACTGTGTGGTTAACAATATTCAATAATTATTTTTGTTTACCAAAAATATCTTCTTTTGTGTTCAGTAGACAGGGTGACAGAATTTTCTTTTTTGGGTGAACTGTTGAACAAGCCCTTTTATTTTATTTTATTTCATTTCATTTTATTATTGTTGTGGGTTATTGAGGAAAGGTGTGCTATATTACTCGTGTAAGTGATCAGGTTGGAATACACTACACGATTTTTGCCTTGATTTACAATCTGAAGTAGTCAACATTATAGTAGATGAAAATCAAAGCCAGTCTGTACTGTCTTTACTGTACTGGGCAGTTGGAGTTTACAGATTTTGTAGTGTATGAAGGGCACAGATGATTCAAATCCAGTTGGACGAGTTCAGACATGTTTGATATTTTGAGCTGATTTTAGAATACGTGTTGTTTTGTTTTATCGCATTCAGAACGAATTGAAAGTCTGGTAGCATGTGATCCTCAGTCGTTTTGATGCCCATTTTTTCTCTGTTAACATTTAAACAAGTGGGCAAATTTATGATGCCTAGTGTTTTAGCATCTGTTCAGTTTTTAAAAGTCATGCAAGTGCATTGCAGCCTTTACTTTTAACCTGCTGGACAATAAAATGTTGAAAAGGACTGATTGTTAAAGTGTTTTAATGTAAAATTCTCTTTATTAAGGTCCCCATGTTGATAACCACTGATGTAAATTACACAATACTCTGTTATGCATAGTATTACATATTCTGTGTTGAAAGTTAGACCGTATTTTTTATATGAAATGTTTGCATTATTGCAAGTTTATTCAAATTTGCAGCCACACGTGCAATATAAGAGTTTTGGGAAAATGTCGCAGTTGTCAAATTGTCTGTTTTCATCCAAGCAAAGCTGTCAGTCCATTTAGAAACAGGCTATGGGGGGAATTAGGCAATTATGCTGTTAGACCGTATATTGTACCTCAGTGCGACGGTAACACAATGAAATTTTAAAATGGCAGAAGCGGTCGCATCTACCGCCGACTCTTAGTGCTGGATTATGAGCCTTTGCCCTCAGAGCTGCTAAGCCTCGGCTTACCTCAACAATCGCACCAAGCAGGCCGTTGAATTGGTTGTTGGTGAGGTAATGAGGAGCCTGCAGTTTGGGGACATGGACTCCAGGGCAGCACAGCTATGACCCATGGGATCTCATTATTTACCATGCAGCCAGGCCTAGAGTTCAGCCTCACGACTAAAGACACACTCTCGCTCATTTACACGTCATCCCTGACCTGTAAATAACCATGAAAGTGAATTAATGTGGTGCCATGGGGAACACGGCTCGAGCTCTGTTTTACACGGGCTGTGGGAACGTACAGTGAGTGTTGTTGGTGAGCCTGTTAGTATGCAGCCGTTCGCTCTCATGGGTCCTGACAGTGCAGGGCTTGATTGAGTTATGCTTAAGGGAGGATTGGAGAGACGTCGATAGTATGAACTGTCTCCATCTGGAGTGGTATTAAAACATGCAGAATGCGGTGACTCGCTTTGAATGTAATGTCGAGCTCAATACTCAAACTGAGTGAGTCATTACCATTTATTCTTTAATATTGCTCTTAAAAGCTGAGCTCATCTTCACTTTTTTGGACAGTTGTGCACCTATATATGGTTCTAAAGTTTCACAGAAAATAAAGAAATAAATACAGTTAATTAAAATATTATTTATATACGTTATACTAAACTTTTTTGAAACTAAGTAATTCATTTGTGAGCAGAAAGATGTAGAAGACTTGCTTAAAGCACAATTTAAGGAGCATTTCAGCATGTGTTTTCTCTGTATGAATGACCCCTGTCTTGGAATGAATATCAGATCTCATGTGGCCAAAGAAATAGCATGTTATTGGTTTCTTCAAAGACAGCGCTTTTCATTCCCAAAGATGCGGAATGAAGTAAAGTTGATAATTACATGTTGCCGTATGGAAACACTGTACCACAGATGGTTAAAACTGGTGTGATTTATCTTCTTGGAGTAAATTAATAATAATATAAATAATTAATTTGCTTAAATAGGTTGTCATTTGTTTAAATAATTATTATTTTATAGGTCTTATCAGTCATGGGATAAACAATTATGAATGTAAATAAGCATTTTGAAAACTTTTTTTCTTCATTATTTAAAGTTACACTTGATAAATTATTCGGTTTCATATTTATATACATTTAATTTATTTGATTTATTAATAGAATTTCTATGATTGACTATACAGACAAAACACTTTGTGTTTAGTGCACTTTCATGGAATGACTTCAGTGCTCATTTGCTCAGAAATCTGTATGGTTGCCGTCCTTTAAGTCCTTCTGATTTACTGTAAGTGTGGACATTCAGTGTCACAAATATGCCAATGCTCCGTGAAACCGAAGACTTGATCCCGGAGAGCTCTGATTATGCTGGACCTGCAGAAAAAAAAAAAAAGCATTTGAACTTTTCCAAAGTGAGGGATTTGATTTCAATCTCTGGACTGATTGTTTGTAGCAGTGGGGGACTTAGATGAACAAAAAAAAAAAAAAAAAAATTCCAACAACAGCCAAGAAACAGAAATCTACAATCAGATAAACAAAATGACGTTTTGTTGCTCCAGCACTAAACACTTATACTGCGCCTACCAAGCAGTCAAACTCTTTTCTTTCCACAATTCCTCACTGTTTCCTGAACAGCCTTAATTGAGATCACCTAGAGAGGAAACCACGAGTCCCAGTCACTAGCAATTAAAAATCACATTCATATTGTGCTGGCCAGCACATGGGCGTTTTAAAGAGTGTGATTTTCACTGGAGCGGCCCATCTGTTTGTGATTTCTATATTCGGGCCCTTTTTTCATATTTATTTAAATGTGGCCCATCATGAAAGGCTGGTGAATGAAACAATGTGGTAAAATGGCATACAAATAATCAAGCACTTGGCAGGATTAATCAAGCACTTGGCAGGATTTGCCTTTTTAAATAAATACCCGATTTGCAAAATATTAGCTTTTTTAAAAGTCTGTTTATTGTCCGAATGCCTTGTGCCTAAACCGAGTAAGAAAACACAGAATCAATTATCACCGAATCAAACAGCCGCCTGATTAAATAATGCATCTGACAGAGGCACTGACCACATTTCACAAATAAACCCCACGTTTCTGCTAGGAATGCGTGGGAACGTGGGGCTGAATGGACCGGGCCCTGCTGCATTTGGGGCCCAGCGCTGTCAGGTAATTACCTTTGATCCGCCAGCCGCTTAATAGCAAACTGTATTTGTATAAATGATCCCATTACTACATCCAAAGAAAGAGGGAAGACTAGAAAGCAAGCAAGCAGGGGAAAAAAAACCCCTCCATGTAATACAACACTCTCCTGGAGTCATGAAAATAGATTTTATCGCAGTCTCCGAGACATTTGGTTTTTATTTAGTGCCATAATGACGAATGCAATCTAAAAGTGGATGCATATGTCATCAGAGAGACATGTCATCAATGAAAAATTAAAAAAGACACTCGCGGGATTACATTTGGGCTGGATGTCAAAGGAGAAGGACCTTCTGGGAGCAATATGTTACGGAGCGTGTCCCGCCGACCTGAATTGTGCTGTAAAATAAGATTGATTCCGAGATTTGTGTCCTAATGAACACCGCATGACAAACTCAAGCAAACACAAACCTGGCCAGTGAGTTTGGCAGCTGTCACTCCCAACCAGAGTTTGAGTTTTTTGACCGGTGAGGCACAGACTGGGCAGCTGATTTAGGTGAACTCGACTGGGCCAGTCTGGTTCCCTTTACAGGAAACTGTTTTAGCACAGAGACCAGGAACATGGAACATTCCACTGTGGAACAAGAAGGTTCCTATGGTAACAGCTTCATCCTGCAGCTCATACAGCCATCTGGGACATTTCGATAGTTCCTGAGTGTTCAGTTGATTGTCTTTTTAACTCGGTCAGTCCAGATAGATGCTGGAATCTCCAACAGGGCAGAAACGGTGAATATTTCAAATTAGAAAACATATAAGAAAATAAAAATGTAAATGAGTTATGACTAGAAAATTGACTGTAAAATAGTTAGTTATAGCTGAATAGAGCTGTGTTCAAAATTAAATAGCCAATACACCTTTGATTGCACCATATATTACTATGTTACAAACTTGCTTGGCAAATGTTGCTAATGAACTATTTAACCTGGTGTTTATATTAATTCAAACAATTAATCCTAACTAACTAACTAACTAACTAACTAACTAACTAACTAACTAACTATATATATATATATATATATATATATATATATATATATATATATATATATATATATATATATATATATATATATATATATAAAAATATATAAACAATATTTTTTAGATTTTATTTTATTTTAAGGTCCAATTCTCACTATTAACAAACCATTAACTATGACTTTTGCCTCAATAAACTCCTAAGTTGCTTCTTATTAATAGTTGGTAAGGTAGTTGTTAAGTTTAGGTATTGGGTAGGATTAGAGATGTAGAATATGGTCATAGAGAATATGTGCTTTATAAGTACTAATAAACAGCCAATATGCTAGAAATATGCTTGCTAATATGCAAATAGTCAATAGTGTGAATTGGTCCCTAAACTAAAGTGTTACCAATAAATCTATCAAAGTAATATAGGTTATTAGTCTAATTGTAAGCCATGTGTTAACAATAACTTCAACAGTGAATGAATGAATGAATGAATGAATCAATCAATCAATCAGTCAATCAATCAATAAAAAAAAAGCTACACATGTATCCTGCAAATATCATGTTACTATACTTATTTTTGGGAGATACAGACTGATATTTATATGCATTTTATTTAAGTAGCCTGCTATACTGTTACAAACATCTCTTTTGATACAAACATACGTTTTGGCCATATAAATATCACCAACTGCACCAAATTGCATCTTTTTCTCAGTTTGGCCTGAATATCCTGACTATTATTTCATATAATAAAACTAATAATAATAAAACTACTTCAGTCACACTTTATTTTCACTGTTAACTAAAAATGATGACTTTTGCCGCTATACTGCCGCTTAACTCCTAATTTGCTGCTCCTAATTATTAAGTACTAAAAAGCAGCCAATATGCTATTAATATGCATACTAAGAAGCAACTAGTTAATAGTGAGAATTGGTCCCTAATCTAAAGTGTTACCAGTATTTCAATAAAAATGCAGTAACTGCTGGACCGAAGCATGCAGGAGAGACGTGAGAGCGAGTAGGTGTTGGAATGTGGTTCAGGCTACCAGTTTGTGCCCGTCTGTAAGGGGACGCCGGCCTCCCCTCATTAATTACCCCGAGAGTTATTCACAGCGCCGCATGCTTGCTGTGCCTTCAGCACCTCGATCGCTGCACGATCCGCCACTTACCCCAATAACTGGCTTCCATTAGCACCTGCTCTTTGACGTCATGTTTGATCACGGTGATCGCGCAATGACGGCTGCGCTTCATGGAGGGCACATGTGGCTCGGTGTTCACGGTGCAGCTGTTTCTTAGTATGCAGAGGATGTCTTCTGCCCTGTCAGCTTCACCTCCTGTAGTATGCGGTGACATAAATAAAAATCCAGAAGAAATAAACAACAGTGGAGGGTCCTTCTGAGGGTGGAACAGAAGGTTGGGTGGGAGACACGGTCAAGGCTGCAGAGGCCTTGTTTTAATTTACAAGTGCTCTGTGATACTAGGACAACTGAAATTCATCCAGAAATGTTAGGCGTTTTGGAGGGTTTCAGCGGGAGGTTGTTTTTTGATACTGGCCCCAGCAGCTTCGGGAGACTCTGTCAAAACAAGAGTTGATCCCGTCATGTGTAAGAAATAAATCAAGCCTTAAACAGACAGGTGGGAGTAGTCAGCGGTGCTATACATTAACCTGCAGGTCGTTCATAAAAGCCTGTATTTATTCACATCTAAGATTACTGTCTTATGAGATTAGTGTCTGATTTATGTGAAATAGACAGTAGTGAACAGGATTAGCATGTCCCCAATGTTTCAATCACCAACTGAACTAAAATATTCACTTTTCATTCAATGATACTTTCACGGTTTTCTCCATTTCTGTCATCTGATGGAGTTTGGGTTCGATGCCACTGTTGCCTTTTATCTTGCTAAGTGTGGGCCTGAAGGACAAAAGTGGTTTATAAATGAATCTTTTATTGCCCTGAAGGGGTTTACTTTGTAATAACAATTGGTTGACTGTATCACACTACACAGCTACTTCTTAAATAAACACTATACAAACCAACAGTCAAATTTATTAAATGAAACAAGTCTATTTTACTCAAATACTACTAAAAGTTCATTGTACTTTATAAAACAGCAACAACAACAACAACAAAACGTTATGTGAACTCTATAACTGTTTACATTAAGCAGAACTCAAATTAAATGAGTTACGGCAAATTTCATTTTCCCAGCATGCTTTGCTTTGGACTGTTAACGGAGAGTACTCTGTAATAATGAGGTTACTTTGTACTTTGATAATGTCAAATTAAAAGTTTTACTTTGAAGTGCATTCTTAAATCATTGTTTAAATAATCTTTTTTTGCGCTTTAAAGTACAGTTATTTTGATGTGTTTGATAGGAATCTTGTATTGACTAATGTACTAAAGCACGTTTTAAGTACACATCATTGAATACTTACATTGAATCATTGAATTCAATAATGAAATGCCTTTAACTGAAAACTGAGTGTTTAATCTTGTCATTTTACATTATTGACACAATTTTCCTATTTTGATATTGGAAAGTTGCTTTGACACAATCTGTATTGTTAAAAGCACTATATAAATAAAGGTGACTTGACTTGACGTAAATATCGATATTAAATTTAAAGTTAATACATTTTAAATGTATGAAATTGCAAGTTCATCGTTACAAATGTGTTATTACAAATATATTTAAATAAATTGCATACAAGTTTCAATATACATGTCATTAAAGTATATTTTACTTGCTATAAATGCTCGTCTGTAAATGCTCGGCAGATCACTACAAGGCAAAAATAAGTAATTATGAAATTACATATAAAGTGTTTAAAGTTCAGCTAATTGGATTTGATGTAAATTTAAACTAGGATACATTTTCACAATATTTCAGAATAAACACTCATTATTTCATCATATCATGACTTTACTGTACATTGCATATTGTAAACACAACCTTGTTAAGCAAACTAATAATAATAATATCGATAACAATACAATAACAATAAAAAGCTGCACCCTTACATCTGAAATTAGGGTAAAGCCAGTCAATCAGATTGAACTGCAGAGTTCTGAGCCATGTTTTGTGTGAAATGTACAACAGACGGAGAGTGAAAGGACTGTAGACAGGCTGAAGCTGGATGTAGATCTGATTCCTCATCCTTCACTTTGACCTTTTGCAATGTAACCCACATTGAAGAATCACTCGATAGCATAATAAGAATGATATTTATTAACATTTAGCTACATCAGCAAGTCAGCTATGACGTGAAGTATGACCCAACTGATCTAATATACACACTCAGCATGCAGGAGACCACGTGCTGCCTGGCGAGCATGCGGAGCCCGCTGGGTCACTCTGTGGGGGTATTGGGTGTCGTGTTGAATATGTAGCCTCCCTAACGACTTCAGAATCACAACTGTTCCATAGCTATGGTGTCAGATGGCCACGGGGGCTTGTGGGAACTTGTTGATGCATAGAAAGTCCGGGCCAAGTCCAAGTCTGTCTCTCTCTCTGGGTACCGTCAGCCTCGTCTTTCTCAGCGTAACTGATGAGCAATCCACACTCTCTGGGACATCGGTTTTACAGCAGGAGTGAAGATTTAGGGAAAGCAGGAAAACCTCCGCGATCAGGTTTCCCACTCTGAACGTGATGGAGTGAGTGTGTGGAGGAGCTCATGGGTGAACTGGGACACTCCATCCTTTCTCAGAATTAGGGAAGCGATGAACTCATAATGAGGTGAATTTACATGTGATGAAGCCGTCACTGACAGGGAGGACATCAGAGATCCTAGAGAATTTTTTTCTGAAACTGGAAAAAAAAAAAAAAAAATTCAATTTTTGAGGCCTTTTTCTTAAAAGGCAAATCATAGAAATAGAGATTCAAGCAGAAGTTTCAATGTGCTCTTTTTTAAAATTGTCACTGATGTCTAAGAGAAAAGATCAAGGTATGAAAGAGATTTGTTTTTGCATTCCCTGTACACATTGATATCAAATTAGAAAATTTGAGGACATTTTGAGAAACTTTTGAGATCTCAGACTTTAAACTAGACAAATGTGAGATTTTGTTCCAAAAAGAAAACAAAAAAACAAACAATCTTGTGAGGTTTTGTAAGCAAAAGTCTTGATAACACTTTAATGAAAGCCTTTGTATATAATGCATTATAATTATTCATAATTTCATAATGATTTCATAATGTGCTAATACATTATATCTTGTTGTAAATAAAATAATGATTGAAATAAAATAAATAAAAATAACCAAATTTAAAATGCATAGTGTAACAATTAATTGATAAGTGTTATAATGTATTAATTGTGGTTACAATTATTTATGAGATTGTATAATGCATTACATAATTAATGAATTAAAACTGCTTTTATAATGCATTACCAAAGTGTTACCAAAGTCTTCTTTTGGTCTCATTGCTATCTAGGTAAAACAATTCATATATTTAAGAAATCTCATAGGCTGGTATCTTTGAAATTTTTAGCTTAAGACATTGTTGAGATTTCCCCCCCTGAAACTCTAGATGAGATATACTGTATATGTGAGATTACCAGGGACTTTTCTCACAAAAGCACAAAAGTCTCCGTTTATTCTCGTTGCTGTCTAAGCAAAACATCTCAAAGAGATTTTAGTTGTGATTTTTTCCCCATGTGGATTCAGAATGAGACCATGACATCATTTAATGAAGAGCATTTGGTGGTGCTGTGATATCGAAATCCTTTAAGGATATTTTCATTGTACATGTGGCTTTTCTCTTCAGTCAAGCGCTCACTGTAACTCCACACCTGAGTAGCACCAAAATCAAATCCATCTGTGTGTGAAAACCCTCCAGGGGAGGATTGGGAGTCACTCTGGATTAAGAGGAAGCCAGACTAATGCATAAGTTCGAGGTGTATGAGGAATACATCACCCTCCGCCACTGGGCTGATATTGGAGATTAATCCTAAGGCTCTGGCCAGAGCTGAAAATGAGTAATAGTGGAAGAAACTTTCAAGATCAGGTTCCGAGCCAACCAGTGCTGGGTGGAGGACGGTTCCCGAGCTGCAGAGTTGCACTGACCCAAGAGCTGAAACAGCACTGCAGGAGGAAAAATAGTCTGGAAAAATCAACAGCTTGTATGAAACGTCCAAAAGTATCCGATCCAGTTTCATAAGGACTATTATTGTAATCCTTTCAGGAACTCAGGGCTCCAACTCCATTTGTTGAAAAAATAAAGTGATGAAAGCCGACATGAAGCAGGATGATTCTCAGTCTTTCAGTAGCCATGTATGCCATTATAAAAGCATTATGTTAAGGGTGTGGGCACATTTCTTTGGGCTGAAAGCAGCTTCAGTTGACTGCTGCTCTGATGAGGAGATGAACCGATAATGTTTCACTCACAGTATTTCATATACAAAACATGAGCTATGTAATGAGTCACGTCCAGAAAAAAAGAGAGATGTGGGACAAAGGTGTCATTGTATTGGTATTGAACTTTGCCATTGCATTGATTGAATTCCTAATTTCCCACATCTGTAAAAGATGTCAAAAGTGATAAAAGCAGTTTCAATGTGCAAGATATATGGATGTGATGACTTTCTGTTTGCCTGTGTGACAGACTCACTTGTACGTGTGTATGAGTGGAAGGTTCAGTTCAACAAAGGACATGCTGAATAATCTTGCCATCTGCCATAGCTCTCAAACCTCATTCACACTTTCAATAGGGTACAGGTACAGTATTGTCAGGGAGTCTCTGTCACCAGTCACCAGCTCTGGACTCCATGTCCCAGAATCCTCCCCGGCTCACACCTGTTCTCAGTCACGATCACCATCACCATCACTTAGAGTTCTGATTCCCTGCACCTGTCATCAGCAGTCAAGTCACCATTGATAAGCACGCTCCTTCCAGTCACTCACTGTCTGGTCTGCCGTTCACAACACAGAACTTTACCAGTTTCTCTGTGTGCTACTTACTTGTCTTTACTTGCTTCCAGATTCCTGATGATCTTCATACGTTGCTCTCTTCTGCTCCTGGATCAACCCAAAAAATAATAATAAGAGGGAGTCATCTATTTTTGTTGAATTTGCTTCTAAATATTTATTTGTAAATGGTCTTTAACTGTCCAAAGATGATGAAACAACAACAACAAACAACAACAACAACAAAAAAACAGTTTCTAACACTGATAATAATCAGCATATTAGAATGATTTCTGAAGGGTCATAACACCGAAGACTGGAGTAATGATGCAGCAAATTCAGCTTTGCATCACAGGATTACATTATATTTGAAAGAATATTAAAATAGAAAACTTTTTTTTTTGCAATAATATTTCATTATATTACTGATTTTTCTATATTTTTGATCAAATAAATGCAGCCTTTATAAGCATAACAACTTCTTTAAAAACATACATCTTACTGATTCCAAACTTGTGAATTTTCACATGCGTTTTTGAATAGATTTCAAAATGTATTTTAGTAACACTTTACTTAAATGTATGTGCTTTTATGTATAATGCATTGTAAAGGTATTCATAATGTATGCTGTAATGCATTATATTTTTTCATAAATAATAGTAACCAATGTTAAAACGCATTATAAAATTTGAAGGTTTCTTTTAATGCATTTATACTTTCTAAATGTGTGACAATGAATAGATAAGTATTGTAAGGTATTATAAGATCAATGCATTATAAGGTGCATTACAATGCAAAATTAATACATTAAAACTACTTTTGTATTGAATTATAAATAAAGGCTTTAAGTTAAGTGTTATCTATCCTTTTGATCAACGTCCTTATTTTTCCTTGATCCATGTTTATTGATACATTTGGTATCATTTATGTTACACTTGATATAACACATCTTCTCAAGATTTATTTATCTTCTTTTTTAATGATATTTCTTCAGACATAACTCTCTCTCTAGCTCATTTGAACTGATGCTCTTGTTTCTACTCAGCCAGTCTGTCCACGTCCTTCACTTCAAATGGGGTCTGAGAGCACTAAGGCCTCCTACTCTGTAGAGATGAGTGTCTTTAATGAGGGCTTCAGAGTGTCTTAGGCCAAACGTGGCTTGTTGAGTGCAGGGTTTGATCTTTAGTCAGAATGCTGATGTTATATGCTCTGCTGTAGCTCTTCAACTAATGAGAGCCCTAGTATGTGTTCTCATGTTACAATGGTACAGCCTTGGAATGAACAAACTAAGTCGAGTCAGCAGGTTAATTAAAACAGATTAGGCAGACCAGACAAAAGTTTTTTTTTTTTTTTTTTTTACAAACTTATCAGTTGTTGTTTTTAGATCCACACATTCTCTGCAGGAATGAATTTCGAAGCCAGGTGACCCTGACACCCACCCATGACCAGCATGCCACGGCAGGACGCCCATGAGTGGCTCTGCTGAAAGCGATGCCTGCCGGAAGCCCCTCCACTACTCCACACTCTCCCCCAGTGTCAGGTGTCAGGGGTGAGTGCTGTCCCACAGCAAATGAAGCGTCCAGATAAGGTGAAACTACACAGTTCACATCACAATGTTGAGTCATCGACCAATCAGAGCTGAATGTTTAACAATGCCATAAAATACAATACAAGAGGAACAATGTGCAGGTCAGTGAGTGATCAGTAGTGAGTTGTGAAAGACACATGACTCTCAGTTTACTGGTAATGGGAAAGTACATACAGTACTGTTGAAAATGTGTGTTCCAGTCAACATTTTTTACTTTCCTATTTGGAAAAGTGCAATAGAATGGCACTTGAAGCCAGATTTCGAACTTGGAAAGTTGGAAATAAACAACTCACAATGATTTTGCAAAGATGCAAGTTTATGTAGCAAAAGGGGCTGAGGGAAATATTAGTCTGAAAAGCACAGACGCATACTTCAAACATCCACTGGAAATAGTCCACCACTCGAGCATACAGTATATATTACATTATAACATTTTGGTCACACTTTCAGATCCAATTAACAAATATATTGAATGAATGAACTCCTAATTACTGCTTATATTTATATTTAATAATTAGTAAGGTAGTTGTTAAGTTTAGATATGGGGTAGGATTAAGGGATCTAAAATATGGTCATGCAGAATAAGGCGTTAGTATGTGCTTTATAAGTATTTAACAGCTATTTAATATGGTAGTAAAATGCATGCTAATAAGCAACTAGTTAATAGTGAGAACTGGTCGCTAAACGAATGTGTTACCAACATTTTTTAATATTTTAGTGTGACTTTAGTCATTATTTGATTGGATTGCCAAATGTTAAAGGTGCACTAAACAATTTCTGAAAACGCTTTTGACCGCAGTATCGGACCGTGTCCCAAAACCCACTTGTAGCCAGTCAGCAGTAAGGAGGCGTATCTTGTTATGATAGAGAGAAGAGAGTGCTCAATTTGAGTGCACAGGACGGATATTAGCAGATCGACTATATATAGAGAGAATTGGAAGATAAAAAAAAGAGGAAATTATCGGAGGAACAAAACTCAATCACTTACCCCCATGTCGTTCCAAACCCGTAAAAGCTTTGTTCGCCTTCGTAACACAATTTAAGATATTTTGGATGAAAACCGGGAGGCTTGTGACTGTCCCATTGACTGCCAAACAATTAACACTGTAAAGGCCCAGAAAAGTATGAAAGACATCATCAAAATAGTCCATCTGCCGTCAGTGGTTCAATCTGAACTTTATGAAATGGTGAGAATACTTTTTGTATGCAAAAAAATAAATAAAAATAACGATTGTTTATTCAACAAGAGAGTATCCACTGGACGCAAACAGCGTACGCTGTTCTGTGTCAGCCGCTCCAATTGGTTTTCTACATTTGTTTACGCTTTGATTTGAACAAAAACAGCGTATCTGTGTGGTGCGGCTGACACAGAAGAGCGTACGCTGTTTGCATTCAGTGGATACTCTCCAAAATGGCGCTACGCTGACGCAATACAAAAAGTATTCTCGTAGCTTCGTAGAATTACTGTTGAACCACTGACGGCAGATGGACTATTCTGTCGATGTCTTTCATACTGTTCTGGACATTGACAGTGGTGTTTACTTGGCAGTCAATGGGACAGTCACAAGCCTCCTGGTTTTCATCCAAAATATCTTAAATTGTGTTCCGAAGACAATCAAAGCTTTTACGGGTTTGGAACGACATGGGGGTAAGTGATCAATGACAAAATTTTCATTTTGGGGTGGAGTAACCCTTTAAAAAGAAGGGTTTCGATCAGGCAAGAGGTAGGACCCACGTAAATACCGCAGATGCTTTCCAGCGGTGGAGAGAACTCAAGGAGCGGGAAGGCCTGGAATAGGATGCCGAGGTTGCGTTGTTTTTTTCTTCTTGATAGGTGAGTAATGTTGATTTTGCTTTGTTTCACACACATTATCTGTGTTGGCTTTTGTTTGAATGTGCTTGTGTGTCATCTTCACTTGTTTCCGTGATTGTCGTTATGCGTATGTGTGGGGCGGAGATATCAAAATAGGGGCGGGTCCTGTTGGGGTATGGACGTGTTTGTTTTGGTGCTTTCAAATATCAACTTCGTTTGGCAGAAAGAGCTTAGTGCACCTTTAAGATATTTTATACAAATGTTAACTTGAAGATGCAATATAACCAATAATTACATGCTGTGCTGGAAACAAACAAACAAACAAACAAACAAACAAACAAACAAACAAACAAACAAACAAACAAACAAACAAACAAACAAACAAACAAACAAATAAATGAATAAATAAATACATAAATAAATAAATTTGGCTATTTAGGCTTATTTAATTCCAGCAATGTAGAGTATATTTTATATATATTTCTATATATTTTTCTATAATTTGCAAATGTTAATAAAAATAATTACTATAACATTTTTCGGTTTCACTTTATTTTGATGGTCCCTTTAACACATTCTATTGACTATAAGTAATGTCGCACCTATTTCTACTGACTCTCATTAGAGTGTTAGTAGTGTATTAGTTGACTGGTAGGGTTAGGGTTTGATTAAGTTGACACGTTCTTGCAAAGTTACTTCAATAGTCAGTAGAATATCTGTTGGGAGACCAACACAATAAGGAGTTAGTAGATATGAAGCAGACAGTCTACTAATACTCTTATGAGAGTCTGTTGACATGTAGTTGCAACATTACTTAGTGTCAACAGAATGTTCAAAAGGGACCATCAAAATAAAGTGTTACCCATTTTTCAATTATAAATGTGATGTGGATAACACAACATCAACACTGTTTGCAATAACACTATAATTAAAATTCAGAAGTTGAACCACAGTTCAACCAAGAATCAGTTGAACCAAGTAATCCAGCCCCCTTGCCTTATTGTTTTCAAGGCCACTTTTATTAATCAACAAAATAGAGGGTATGTCCTCTCGTAAAATTTTGCTACTGGGCAGAAATACACCCGTGAAGGAACCCACGCACCCTGCGCTTACACTATAAAACCACAGACTGAAACGGTCACGATAGGGTCACTTCAGCTGCTTCACATTAGGTACAGCACTAACAATAACTGCATGTTTATGTTACCCTTCAAAGGCATCATCAGATATTATGTTTCATGTTGGTTGCTTCATGTTTGAATAAATTATATAATTCAGAGTCTGGTTACAAGAGTTTAACCATCACAATAAGCTTTGCTTTGATGGAAAGAGCTTTGTATGAGTTTCATTCGGCTACAATACCTGTGAATTTGCTGTATGTTTACAGTCCATAGAAGGTTTCACAATGTGCTTTAAGGGCCTTTAAGCAGTCACATTGTCATTTGACATCCACAGAGAAAGAGGAGTCTGCTGAGAGGAAAACAGGGGAATTCGCTTTGGGATCAGTATACCTCGCACACAGAAGTGTTTTACGGCTGGTGGTGGATTTGCTCTCAGCCTCTTGATCTCAGCAGCATTGAGAAATGAGCCAAAGGCCTTTAAAATGAAGCTTCTTCCTCTTATTCAGTCTTTAGCACAACACAATTATTCATATACATGGTTGCATATCAAAACAGAATGCAATCTTAATCTAAACCTGATTATTTAGCTACAGGTGACACTTTGATTGTTTGGCTTCAACAAAATAGTGCTTTAGCATTCCAATTCATATGAAAATGGGTCTTAACATGCAAGAAATGTGGAGAGTTTTGACAAAGGTCATCATGGTCAAGCAACTGCCCTTGTATCTCCAATCCCACCGTAGCTTATTGTTTTCATGGCTACTTTTATAATCAACCAAGTGGAGGGTATAAGCATAAACTGCACCGCTGGGCAGAAATACATTTGTAAAGGCATGCATGTAAAAAGTCATTTCTGCATGAAGGTGGAACTTTGAAATTGTTCACAAATTCCATTGTAGTTTTGATAATCTTGAGCTACAGAATCTGGTTGAGATATACGCCTCTTGACGCATGTAATGACATTTTACACATAATAAACGTGGTCCTGGCAACATTTAACACTGAGGTATGTCTGTCCTCTGTGGCTTGACAATTCTCTTTATGAGCCTCAAAACCCAGACACTTTAAAGACATTTATGAATAGGCCTTTTCTCCATTCCACCACCAGGTTTTTGTGAAAATGCTATGTTGATGAACTTCCAAGCCTAGTTTGCAATTGTAATGGATTCATCAGTTCCTGTTCTGAAATGATTCTATTACAATTCTTTATGATTAATTATTAGCAATTCTTTATTTTAGTACATTGAGGTAGCCTTCTATCAATAGTATGTACCAAATAAAATAGCAATAAAAAACAATACCATTTTCGCTAATATGTTTTGTTATTAAAGTACCTTTTATTCACGTGTTATTCTGTGAACAACCAGTCAGTTATTACAAATTTTTTACCAGTTTAAATCAGATAAAATGATGTTCAGTTAATCATGAACAGCTCCAACTGATTCAGTGAGGGAACAAGTGAGTCATTCGATGATTCATATTGAACATGCATGAGATTTGAAGGCTGATTCATGATTCTCTCTCTCTTTTTTACACAACCAGTAAAAATAGTGCTGCAAATTTCCCATTTTAAATATATGTGCTGTGTTTCTCCTCATTTATATTGGCCTTCATGGAACTAATTAAATTTATTGGCTAATTGTCTGGTGTGCCTTATGGTTTTGATGTCACGGTTAGGTATTTTTTCAATACACCACAGGGGAAAACTAAACATAAAATTGCTTATTTTTTTTCTTTTTTATTAAACAGCGGTTTACCAAACATATTGTTGCTCTATCTTTAAATAAATTGAATTATAATTAATTTTCTTAAGCATTAAAAATCTGCCTCAGCTAATACTGAAACTACAGGAAGCCCTATTACTTGCACATTACTATAACAATAAAAGTTACAATTAATAGACATAACTAATACAACAATTAATACAAACAACATGCATTAATAAAACAATACTGTATTAGTGCTGTAAACATGTGTAGTGAAGCAAAGGCCAATATGTACTGTTACACTCCAATAACTTAATGATTAAAATATTTCTGCAAAGAATGAATCCCATTCATTATAATGTTCATTAGGTTTCTTAAGGCACGCATCCAGAGGACTCGACCTTCTATAAAGATGCTTTCAGACAACAGACCATGTAGTACCATAACAGCTGCAACAGCATTTCTTTTGTTGTGGCACTGTTAATTCAGTCGTGGCACAGCTTAACCACTGAAAAACTGTCCAATGTCAGAGTACTTTAGTACAGTGTTCTGAAAGAATACAGTTGTTATCATAAAAATCATTCATTCAACATTTTTTCTTCTTAAAATTTTAATATGTAAATTGTTGATGCAAGTTGAAGTGTATCATGCGTATTTGGGTCACAAACTGTTGCCTGTTATCTGCATCAATCCATGTCATTAGTGAGGAAATTGAAAGCAAGCAAGAGAGAACAAATTGAATGTCAGAAAAAAGCAAAAAAAAAAAAAAAAGCCTGGTGTTGTTGATGATGGATTCTCCCCTAATCGAAACAATTTGCTTAGTTTCCCAGCTGGGTTTCATGTGCTTTTGATTACTCTCTGCTATTTAGTTCCACAAAATTACATGCTGCTTAATGGGCTTTTAATGGTTATAGGTTTCTCTACTTTTTAATGAGGTTCACCAGTTGGTTGCTAATGCCCTATGGATATTTGGCGCGTGTCCAGACCAAGAACTGTTTTAGTCTTTATTCTAGTTTACAACTCTCTTTTCTTTGTGGTGTAAAACCCCAACAAGAACTCCAATATTTCTTGGGGCGTTAGATGCACTTCACCAATCCGTTTTTAATTTATCACCTAATCCTTCTCCCAGAAGCTAAATAATTCCATCATTAAATGCTTGATCACTAAGCTTCTGGATCGTTTTCTCATTTCATTCACTGTGTATTTCAGAGTGCCACAACAGCAAAATAATGCCGTTTTTTTTCTTAGTGATTTACTGCAAATCTTCTGCCCCCCTGCAAACACAGTGATGCCATGCACGGGTGTTCTTGCTGGGTTTGTTATCAAGACGTGATTATATTCCAGACTGAAGAGTATTTATAACTATTCTTTTAGAAAAAGTGGGAATATATCTTGTGTAAATATCTCTGTGCCTCAATAGAAAAATCACTGCAAACACTGTAACGCTGCTGCTATGTTTTGTGTTGTAGAAATCACAGATTTAACCATAATATAATATATAAAAAATCCTGACAGCGTTATTTTAGTATCATTGATATTCTATTATAGTTTTTGCTAATATTTTGAATTAGATTTAGTTTTTTAAAATGTTTATTATTTTATTTTTTAGTTAATTTCACTTTAAATTTATAGTTTGTGTTTCTGTCATTTTTTTCAGATTATTTATTCATTTAGTTTTCCTTAATTTTTTATTAGTTTAAAAGTTTATTTAGTTTTAGTTGTGTTTTACTGCAAAGTCAATTAAAAAAAAAAAAAAAAAGAGAAATTGTCACGGTCACCAGCTCTGTCACCTAATCCGGACTACATTGCCCATCACCCCTCTTGCTGCTCACCTGCTCATTGTCACCGATCATCCAGTCACAAGCACCAGCTGTCTCTCATTTCACCTGCACTGGTTAAAAGCACTCACCACACACACACACAGATTGTCTAATCTCGTCTAAGGCTGGTCGCACACTAGAGGATTTTAAAGCCGATTTTAAGGCTGATTTTCGATCGGGGGGTGTGGCCCGATTCGTGGCTTGTCGCAAGCGATATTTTGTAATTTTATTTTATTTTTTTGGTCCAAAAATCCTCTATTGTGTGGTGTCATTATGATTATTTATCTGCTCCTGATCGACACGGAGCGTCGCTGTACTCAGTTAGTAAAACGTGATACCCACGATTGAGCGAACGAGCAAGTTAGGGCTGTAAGATTCCGAAATTTTTGGAATCGAGTCCGATTCCGATTCCTGGTTCTGGAATCGATGGGAGTCGATTCCGAGAATCGATTCCTCTGTTTTCGATTCTTTTTCGATTCTTGTTTTTTTTAGATCGAATGAACCTAATCTCGCCATGACTGCAGGATATAAAGGTCGTAGAAAGTATCCTTCCCATAATATGAAGCTTTATTTGTAAAAAATGACAATAAATTTCTATAGCTATGATTGATTCTTAAATTGTAATTTTGTCTGCTTTGCCCGTGAAATTAGTCATAGCTCACTGCTCAGCAGGGACATGCATTTATCGCATGAACTGAACAAGACATGAAGTGTCTAAAATAAATGTGCACAGTTCAGCTGAATTATGAAGTTTTCTTTGACTGTATGCTTTGGATAAAATTAACAAACTGTACATTGAAACAAAATAACCAGAACAATAACACTGATAGCGCTCGTGGTTTATCTGTCAATCATATGCGCTCTCGGCCACTGATCTATGCTCGTGACGTTTTCTTTTAGCATTGGCTGATAAAAATAAAAATAGAATTTTAGATGGAAATAAGATCCTCAATCACGTCATGATCTATTCTGCCAGTGCAGCGCTCAAAATTGTGGACAACATAAGCCAGTTCCACCGTAAAATAACCCTGAATATATATATATTTTTAACTGGTTCATTAAAACTATCCGAAATAAACTTCTAATCACTTTTAGCGAGCATGAGGCGAAGGGTAAATATAAAAATGAAATAGATCTTTTATATATATAAAATAATATTTTATCTCACAACTCTCGTAATTACCGCTTTTATCGAGTATGAGGCGAATGGTGCTTCTCAAACGGAAGGCTGCATCCTCAAATTATGATGGTGCAGTACCGACTCTTTCAGTTTATTTTCGTGAATTTAAATGTGTGCAGCCTTCGTAGGATGCAGCCTTTGAGAGGCTCCCATAGATAAGCTTTGTTGAACTGAAAAAAAGCTCTGAATGAGGAGTAGATTCATCTTGATGGAATCGATTCCAACCTTTGGAATCGACTCTCGATTCCCAACGCCTCGGAATCGAGGAATCGATTCTTTTTGGAATCGATTCCCAGCTCTAGAGCAAGTGTCACTCACCGGATGTTGTGTGCTTCTACAGCTGAAACTTGGCAGCCACAAACATGTCGTGAAAGCAGAGAACATCATCCATATTATTTTGTATACTTTGTTTTTTACTGTGAAACAGAACGCGTGCCAGGAGAGCCAGCTGACAACGTCGATTGTCCTCTATTTGTTTTTCTTCTCTAGTCACGTTTGATCTCTCGAGTCTCCGTGAGATCACGTGTCACTGTGAAATCGTTCCTACAGTCTTCAAGTGTGTGGTCTCGCGGTTTGCTCGAGTCATCTAGTGTGCTCGTTCAGAGGATAAGGCTAAAAATCGGTCTGTGGACTCCCATGAAAATCGTCTAGTGTGCAGCCAGCTTAAGATCTTCCAAAGATTCTCCTTGGATTGTTACTCACCTGGAGTTTATTTACCTGTTGTTTGTTTGCACTCCCTCGTCTCCGATCTTCAGCGTCCAGTTCCTTGTCTTCAGTCATCAGCTCTGTGTCTCCGTCTCCAAGTGTCGTGCAATCTTCTTACAAGAAAGGAAAGGGAAGTGCTTACCTCTTCATCAAGTCCTGTAAAAGTGTGTGTGGCTCCTCACCTGTCTAATCTTCTTCCTGCTCCATCTGCTATGTTTATCTGATTACCCATCGCCATATCCATGCTGTTGTGTTCAATAAAGCCTGCTTGAAATTTACTTACCATATCTCTGGTCTGTGTACCCCTGACAGAAATGTTGCTTTGTAATAAGTTTTATTTTATTTAACTTATTATTATTTTTTTAATGGTTTTAGTTTTAGTTAACAATAACCTCAAATAACCCAATAATAACTCAAAGAACCCAAATAAAAAATGTAGACTATATGGGAACACTGTTTTGAATTTCTAAAATGTTGAAATGTCCAGTTTTCTTTTCGTGATTGCTACATTATTTAAAGGTTACGAAAATGTTTCTTACAACATTCTGCAAGGTTTATTTTAATCCGAGTTATTTGAATGTTCATTTTTAGTATTCTAAGAAGCTTAAAATGTCCAGTTTTCCCTTTGTGATTAATACGTTATTTAAAGGTTACAAAACCGTTCCCCGTTATCTGGGACTAACCCAGGTCCAGGAGACAGAAGAAGAACAGAAACAGAAGTGGAGGTGCTGAGCTGAGCTGACCCAAACCGGACGAGGGGTCTGGCCGCTGAAGCGCTGCTGGAGAAGTCTTTTAACAGGAGCATAAACGACTGCTTTCTGATGCGTACCTGTTTATGGGAACCAATGAAATGGAAAACAGCCACACATCTTCAAGTAAGGACCATGCAGATACCTCGCATTGCAGAACTGCTCCAGTTTGCAGCTTATTCTGGCGAAGAGCCGCCCACTCAGACAAGAGGTGACTAACCACAGCTCTTTAATGTTTTGTTTTATGGACAGGTAGGGCGGAGAAATCCCTTAACAAATCATCAGAATATGTGTGCAGAATTTATGACGAATATCTGTCCATCCAAATGTGATTATTTAGTGGAATATACAATTTTTCCTTTCAAACATCATTTTGTATCCAGGCACCTCAACTCCTGGAATTTGCATTGCAGTCGGAAAGCCTGATTGGAGCTGGAAATTTTTTCAAGCGTTTTCCAGTTTTTTTTTTTTTTTTTTGGGCAATATGCATCAGATGGTTAGTGAACAGACTGAGGTGGCATGTTGATGTTCCATCTGAGGTTAAGACTACATTATGTGATACCTTTCAGCATGTCACCCTTAGGAAGTGGTTGCCACTTTGAGGTGCAGGTTAATGGCACAGTGCAATACTTCAAAATTACCGCAAATATTGATGTCTTGTTACTGACACTCAGCTGTCTCGGATCTGTGTTCTATGACCTAGCTTTAGCAACAATCATGTCTGGTATTTATTCATTTGAATTTATTTTGAAGTCACTGGCATGCTTTTCCATGTTTTCAAGGAGGCTATTGATTCTATGAAGAATAATTCACAGCAATCATAAATATGAATGTTTAAAACTATAAAAGCGTTTGCGATCCAAGAAATTCACGTTCCAATAGGCAAATTCAATCTAGGATTCAAAGGCATTTGCATAATATAAAAAGTCTTTATGTTTGTGTCTGCTTTTCAGTTATACTGCGGTTTTCATTTTCCACTCATATTTTATGTGGCTCTCCAGAGCTGTGTAGCTGCTTTGAGATTTTGAACAAAGCTCTGCAGGCTTTGTTCAACTATAAAATTGGATGAAAGCTCGCCTGAAAGCTCTCAAAGGAGACAACAAAGCCATTGCCTCTATAAGGAAAACTAGAAAAGCCTGAGTTTGTGGCTCTTGGATAGACTACAGCTCTGTTTTCAAGCCTGCACCCTATACTTCAATAACAACACTCCTCGTCATCATAACATGACAATAATTTGTTTATACAGTTTTAGACCACAAATATTTGATCATATTTCCTGCAAATGAATCTTTATTTTTAGTTATCTTTATTTGCAAATTAAGGAGTCATTCTGTTTAATATCAGTCAAAGCAACCATGTTATCCAAGAAGAACCTCTAAGCACTGTCCGATAAATCTTGACAGCTACCAGTTCTGGGGAAAGTTACTTTTAAAAGTAATGCATTACAGTATTGCATTACTCCAGCTGGGCTTGCTTATTAATTTGTAATAAACAAAAAAACACAAAAGTTATATTTTGGGCAACTTTAAAGGCCTTTACTCACCAAAAGTGAAATTAATAAGCAGCTCACTCCCGATTTGGGACAGGGGAGATGTCAGTGAATAAATGGGAAAACAAAGTAACTTGCGTTACTTATTTGAAAAAGTAACTCATATGTAAATTTAAAAGGAATTCATTACTTTACTAGTTACTTGAAAAAGTAATCTGATTACATAACTGGTTACCCCCAACACTGTTCAATGCAAGGTCATTTGCATCAGAAAACACACTAACTGCTAAGAATATTAAAATAATCTCTGTACATTTAATAACTTTGCTGGTGAAAGAAGCGATAACATTAGGCAGCACTGAATATTTCAATTTTAATTCAGCTATTAAGTTTTCTAAAGGATGCATTGTTAGGCTAGTTTAGACTAGGCTAGTTTCTTGGCTCAACTATATGCAAAACTTCAAGTCAATGAAGCTTGCAACCTGTAATGTTACTTCCACATTTTTTTCCCCCATGTTTTCAAATGCAACAAGATATTCAATGAAAAAAGAAAGTATGGCAAAGTACTGAGATGAGCTGAAAAATAAATTTGTTCTGTCAGACAAAAAGAAGTCTATATATATATATATATATATATATATATATATATAGAATACTCAATATATGGAATTACATATAATATATGAATATTTCTCAAGTGCTTTCCAGTTTTGTGTGCAGTATACATCAGCTGGTCAATAAATGAACTTTTAAAAAACATTTTAGGTAGAAAAGTTACGGGTTAAGTATAAGTAAATAAATTAACAAACAAATAATTTTCACTGATGAAATGACCCCCCACCCCCCCTATAAAAACATATTTTAAAGCAAGTATTTATCACTCCATAAATATAGAAAAGGTTGGAGAACATTGTCCTAATAATTACATGCCTGAGTAATGACCATTACTGTGTAATGAAGACAACATTTTTTTTCTAAAAGGTCGGAGAACAGGCCTTTGTGTTATAGAGGGCAGAAAAAGAGTTCAGTACAGTGGTATTTTGAGGCCCTGCAAAATAGTTCCACAAAAAGAGCCACATCTGCATGTTTGTGTCAGAGTCCAGATGACCTGGTGGTCAGCCTGTGGGTGCTGGAAGAGCGGTTCGAGCACCAGACTGAGCTTCAGAGGAGAGTGCATGGCTGCGGTTTAGCATAAGGGAGACGAGAGGCCCGAGGGTTCGGACGAGCCTGCTGCAGTCTCTCTCTCTTTCTACGGCTCCTCTGATGTGTTTCTCACATGGGACACTCTTCACTGCTGAAGGAAAAGAGGCTGGTATCATATTACCGCCCCGTGCAGCTGGAAAAGTCCCTCTCTGCAGGTTTCCGCTGGTGGAGTTTATATCCACCTCGTGAGGTAGTTCGTTATTAATACGTGAGAGATCCATTCTGTAGGAAAATTGCGGTTAAGTTATTAATGTTGTGAGACGTGGGGGTTGAGAGCAGCCAGTGTGTATTTGTTGTTTTCGTTGCCTTGGAGGAGCGTAACGCAAACACACATTTCACCCTCGGTGTTTGTCTTCGTCCGTTTCTATCCGTCGATTTGGCCGTGGCTTGTCTTAGTCTTTAATAAGTCTTTCATCCTCAGTGGAAAAAACCTTGAGTTACTGCTCAGATTTATGGCCCTTGTTAAAGTTTTTTTTTTTGTTTTCCTGCGTGCTGAGCCGGGCTAAAATTAGCTCAGTGATACCTGAGCTTTATTTGGCCTTAGTGTGCTTCAACTTTTGACATATTTGGAATGTGCTTGTGTAGTCGGCCGAATATGAGCGAGTATTGTTGCTGCTGCAGAGGGCAGTGTAAGACTTCGGGTCTGCGTGGTAAGAAGGCCAGACACACACACACACACACACACACACACACACACAGAAGCCATGCCAACAGAGCGGTAATAAGACACTGGTGACTGAGGCTGTGGAGACGAGTAGGGATTAAGATTGGAATGATAATGCTTTAGGCTATTGTGAACCCACACAAATGAGCAAGGCTTCTATCCGTTCCATTGCTATGTTATCTTTTTACATTATGTTCCTCCTCTGCACAATAAATCAGCCGATCAACAAGCTAATGTTGGACATGAAATGTGATCTGTGGCATTCCCAGCCCACGCAGGTGCCCTGACAGTAAAGCGTGTGAGCGGAAATATGATAATGATAAACTGATATATTGACTAGGCCGATAAATATTGGCCGATATTTTGGCCATTTTGATACATTTGACATTTTCCATCAAGCACAGCCATTTGGACATTTTTAATATTTAAATAAATACATAAATAAATAAATATTTAAGTAAATAAAGCTACATACCCAAATACAGTGTAATGGTTGGAATATATTTATTTAAAAACATGAATTAAAAAATAATTATTTTACTTTGGAATCTGTGTCTATGTTATAATAATGGTATAATTCAATATTAAATGTACTCAAAATATGTACACAATATATACAGTATGCATTTACTATTTAAATAAATAACTTATTAGTATTTAACATTGCAAAATTCATGATTGGTAGGAAATATTCACGTAATCACTCAATTAATAAATAAATAAATAATTTTACATATACAGTATATATATATATATATATATATATATATATATATAGCTATGAGTGCTACTGAGAAACTGGTTGCACACTAACCAAAAGAATTACCTGAACTTTAAGATTTTACTTGACTTTTACATTTAGACCCATGTACATTAGTCTCTTTCTTCTGGGATTGTGAATCATAATTTAAGTAGGTTATGACAAGCAAAGAGACAGTCATGTAAACAATAAGACTCCACATGATCCTTTAAGCACAGTAAGCTTAGAAATTCTTCTGTGCGAGTTAAGCTTGCAGGGATCTTTTGAGAAACAAATGCTATATTTGGTATTGAAATTAATAGCCAGTATGTGGGCAGACAGCAGTCTGGCTTTGGTCAAGCATAAAGATGTAAACAGCAGAGTGGATGTATAAATGTTAGAGAGATTTGGAGCTGTACGTGTTTTTTTATGCCTAATTATTTATTATTTTTATTACCCATCAGGAACACAAGATGTCCTATGATCGGCTGCCAAAAAGCTCATCGCACCAAAACAGACTGTGACATTTCGTCTGCGATTTAATGGCATTCACATTCTGACCCTAGTGTAAGTAGGGTGACCCAATAACTAAGTGAGTCATAAACTTCAGCGTTGTCAGCCAGTGGGATATGACCCTGTTAAACATCTCAATTTAAAATTCTGGGCCATTGACTGGCCCCAAAATAAAATGGTTGCATGTTAACCCGAGCAGAGTGCCCAAATTTTGCCCTGACTTGGCAGATGGCGCTGCCAAATGCTCTCTCTCTCTGTCTCTCTAACATTGCCTTGATACATACCCATAGGAAAGACAAAAATCACAAATTAGATTTCTTTAATATCTCAATTGTTTCACCTATGAGCAGTAAGAAAAAAACTGGTGAGGAAACGAGGCTCTTGCCTCTCTCTCCTTAATTTTCTCTAGAAAAAAGACTCTGGTTAATGCCAAAGTAAAACAAGTTAGACATTAGCTAATCTAACAACACAAAATTCGTTTTTTACTTAAATTGAACCATTTTTACTTATATTTCAGTTTGTTGAATGGATTATATACTGTATATATCCCTACCAAAGCCTACAATGCAGGCTTTGTCCCAGGACAAGCTTATAAAAATAAAAATTAAAAAAGTAAAATCAGAGCTCAGAACTCCACCTGAGATTTGAAACCACAGCAAAATCCCACCGTGAGTTCAGTTCAGTCCATGTGGTGAACTCATGCCACACCACTACATCTCCTGCCAGACTGTCCTGATGCGGTGTTGTGTAGCCAGACTCTTGACTATCTGCATAAAGTCTGGTTCACTTTGTAGCTTTTTAAAAAAAAAAAAATTATGCAAGAACCACCAATTTAGATAGGAAAGTGTCTGTCTCGGTTAGACAATATTTAAAGTTATGAATTTTTTTTCGGGGCTTATACTATTTTTACCAATGAATTTACGTGAGTGCGTAGTTACATAATTACATTTTTTTCTCTCCACAATTTCTACCTGATAACATATTTTAGAGCTTGACTTAACAAGAAAAAATAATATTCATTATAAAAATGTCCATTAATTTCTACTCAGGTCTAGAAATTACAATTTAAAAAAATCCAGGTTATCCAAGATCACGAGAACCCTAGTTCTTAAATGAAAAATGGCATTTTTTAAAGGATGAAATTATGTCACCTTATCTCTTGATTTTACCCCTTTTATAGTCAAGTCAAGTCAAGTCACCTTTATTTATATAATGCTTTTAACAATACAGATTGTGTCAAAGCAACTTTCCAATTTAAAAGTAGGAAAATAGTGTGTCAATAATGTAAAATGACAAGATTAAACACTCAGTTTTCAGTTGAAGGCATTTCATTATTGAATGAGCTCAGTTCAGTTTAAATAGTATCTGTGCAATCAAGTCGACGATATCACTGGAAATTAAGTGTCCCCAACTAAGCAAGCCAGAGTCCTTAGTCCAACTAAAAGGCACCCAGTGGGTCCCAGCCCCCTGGTTGAGAAACACTTGTGAAACTTGTATAGTGCCAGCCAATCAGATTTGAAGTACAGATTTCACCCCACTCATATACACTATACGGACAGGATTATTGGCACACACCTAATTATTGAACTGAGGTGTTTCAATCGGACCCATTACCACAGCTGTATAAAATCAAGCACCTAGCCATGCAGTCTGCAACTCAGCCATGAAACGGACAACTACATAAAGTCACAGAGTGAGGGCATCGATTGCTAAGGCGCATGGTGCATATCAGTCACCAACTCTCAACTGATTCCATAGATGAACAGCTCCAAACTTTCACAGCCATTAATATCAAAATAAAAAACCGTGTCCATGGCACACTGAACTCTGGAGCAATGGAAACCTGTTCTGTGGAGTAACGAATCATGCTTCTCTGTGTGGCAGTTTACACAGCAGGTCTTGATGCCCAGTTCTGATTTGTTGCCTATATCTGTATTTATTTATCTGTGTTTTTTTGACCGTACGTTTACACGTTCTTTCAATAGTAACCCATATCTGATTCATGTGTTTACACTTGCCATACCTCCTCCATGTTTCCTGCATTGTTGTCATTTTCTGCCTCAGAGGGTTGCCAGGTTTTCGGGACAAAACCTGCCCAATTTCTACTCAAAATTAGCCCAATCACGTTTCAAGGGGTTGTCCCCCGATAAAAATCATAAAAACAAATTGGTAACACTTTATAATAACTGCACACTAGGAATCATTAGGTAAGCATTAGTAAATAGTCAATTCATCCTTTATAAAGCATTGTTCCAACATTAATAGTCATTAGTAAGCAGTTTGTAAATACAGCTATAAATATTTTGTTCTTGAGCATATCTATGATGTTTAATAATTGTATTTTCATACTTTATTAATGATCAATTAATCATTTCAAAATTATGTTATTTACAAACCAGTTATTTAGGAGCCGTCAGTGGTTCATAAGATCATTTAGAAGGTGTGAGTAAATGATTAATAAACTATTTAAATGTACATTTATAAATCTTATTATTTAGACATGATAATAGTTACTCAGTGTGTTAATACATTCTTTATTAACACATATTCCTGGTGTTTTTCATGATTAAGTCAGGTAGTTATAAAACATTTAGTAGTTGCCAGCCATCTATTTTTGTGAGCTCATCTAAAGTGAGGAATATTTATACCCTGTAAAGCATTTACAAATGAGATTTAAAGGCTCATTTATCTTCCAAACAGACAAGTTAAACAAACACAACACCGAGGGATACAGAACACAGAAATAGTTTTTCAAGATGCAAAAAATGCATTTGTAAAACTGTACACTTGATAAAAAAAATGAAAAATAAACCTCTGGAATTTCATAGAAAAAAATAAAAATAAAATTCAAGTGTACAGTTTCATTTTTATGCATCTTGAAATAAATAGTTCTGTATCCCTCTGTGTTGTGTTTGTTTATTTTTTTCTGTTAGGAAGATAACTGAGCCTTTAAATCTCCTTTGTAATAGATATGCAACAAGGCATTTATAGCTGTATTTATAAACTGCTTACTAATGACTATTAATGTTGGGACAATGCTTTATAAAGGATGAACTGACTATTTACCAATGCTTACCTAATGATTCATAGCGTGCAGTTATTATAAAGTGTTACCAACAATTTTTTGGTGGGGTTCTCCAGTACAATTCGCATTCCAGGGGCTACATATCACGTTATTGGGATCACTTCAACCCAGGAACATGAAAAACAACCCGCGGCAGTTTTAAAGTAGCCCAATTCCGCGGGAAAACTGCAGACTCGGCAACACTGCCGCCTCCACACATGCTTGCTCCTGAGAATAATATCATGTCATTAAACTGCGAAGTACCAAATTGTCACCGTTTTAGTGATGTACAGAATGCAATGCCTCAGAAAATCCGATCTGCCTATTTACATGACAGTCGCATTGGCATATATCTGATTTATTTCCACATATGAATGAGGCCTGAAACCGATCTTAAAATATCTGTGCATGCATTTTTTTCCCATACAGTCAAAGAATACATCCGATCGTGTCACATATGAGCAAGTATCAGAATTGGGTCACATTTAACTGACAGTGTAAACGAGGCCCATGAGAACATTACCTGACTGACTGCATTGTGCCAGCTGTAAAGTTTGGTGGAGAAGAAATAATGATATGAAGCTGTTTTTCTGGGGTTGTACTTCCAGTGAAGGGAAATCTTAATGCCTCAGCATGCCAAGACATTTTGGACAATGCTATGCTTCCAACTTTGTGGGAACAATTTAGTGAAGGCCCTTTTGGTTCTATCCCAGCATGTCTGTGCTCCAGTGCACAAAGCAAGGTCCATAAAGACATGGTTGGATGAAACTGACTGACCCACACAGAGCCCTGACCTCAACCCCATCGAACACCGTTGGCATGACCTGGAACAGAGATTGTGCACCAGGCCTTCTCGTCCAGCATCAGTGCCTGACCTCACAAATTCTCTACTGGATGAATGGGCAAAAATTCCAACAGAAACACTCTGAAATCTCGTGGAAAGGCTTCCCAGAAAAGTGGAAGGTGTTGTAGCTGCAAAGTGGGGACCATCTCCATAATAATGCCTATGTATTTACAATGTGATGTCATTAAAGTCCCAGTTAGTGTAACGGTCAGGTGTGCAAATACTTTTGTCTATATATATATATATATATATATATATATATATATATATATATATATATATTAGATTTTAAGTAAACTCTCTCTGGAAGTGTCGTCTGAGGCTTCGAACGGCTCTGATGTCACACAAAGGTCAAGTTTTCTGACTCTTTGCAGATAAGAGACTCATCATTCATGTAAAAGTAGATTTAGGAAACGAGAGGGCGGTTATGTCCTGTTAGTTTTGGTATTTATGACTTTAATAGAGGAGCTCACCGTGGTTTTTTAAGGTGCAGCTGAACTTTTTCAGTGGGTTTCAGGTTACTCAGGCTCTGGGGACTGCAATGCTCTCTTTCTTAACATTGTTCTCGTTTGCCTGAATTGGAGAAACCCAGCCGAATGCAGCACACGTCTCTTTATCTCTAGCACGTACAATCTCCTGTCAGCATTTTCACCCGGTGGTCTCCTCCCAATTTATCACCCTGCAAAAAATGAAGCTGAATCAAGTTCAATAAACAACACGAAATGAAATTATGTCATTTTTATTCATGATCAGGTATTACACATAAAACAAAGCATATAAATAAAAGAAAGTGAATTAGAGGAAATGCAGCACATTAGCCTATAGAGGGGATCTCACTGCACTGGCACAGATGCCTTCTGATTAGATAAAGGAGCCGGGCCCCTCCCCTCTCTGATTATATATCCTGTTGTTTGATTTGATAACATACATGGCTAATTTCAAACTGCGCTCTAATCAGATTTCTCTAACCTTGTTATGTACATTTGTAGATGTGGTGGATTGGAAACCTGGACTGAAACCTCTACAGTAAAATCACTGTAATGAATATTTCCTAATACGGAACCATGCTAATTATACCACTGCATATTATTTAACAAGGCCCATGTAGGTGATTGATTGACTAGATTTTATTTTTAATATATTTGTATGTTATATAGTGTCTTACTGACTCCAAATTGATGAACAGTTGAACATACAAGACTCGATTTTATCTGAAGAGAACTGATTGGATTGCAAAACTTGTGTTACATACATATTGGAGTCAGTGCAAGTATTTTAATTTTAAAAAAGATTATGCCAAACACGTATTCATTTATTTAGAAGTACACATACTGATAAACTGTGCACAATAAGACCGGGATAATGCTTATTAAGAATGTATATTGATTTGATGGCATCTACAGGATTTGATAGCTGACCTCGACCAGTTCTGATTTTTGAGGAAGGTCTGATGAATTGCGTCTCTGTGTGTTTCTCGCTCCTGTCAGACCCAGGACTCACCTTTGGCGACCTCACCGCTCTTCAAAGCCCCGCGCCACCAGGTCCCCTGCCCTGCCCTTGCCCGTAATTACATGCTCAGAGGCCTGCTTGTCTGCCAGGGGCCTCTGTCTGTGCTCTTAAAGATCTCCACTTCAAAAAGGGCTCATATTCAGAGCTATTAAATCACAACAATGCCGTGCTGCTCGGTCCTGCCCTTTAATCTTACATCCTCCAGACCTGACCACAGCCGCTGTGTGCTCCACTGTCATATCAGTGCCATGCGTCTAAAGCCACTTTCACACTTTGCATGATGGGTTGTAAAAAGTCTATCAAAAAAAAATTAGCAACGTTTAAGGTTTTACAGGATTAAACTTAAATTTACAGTCAAAACTGTATATTACGTTAACTTACATAATGCTAATATATGTTTTATACTCATTTTAAATCCTGTTGACAACTGTAATAATAAAGATGTAAAAGAGGCACATGATGAACTAATTATTTAAGTGAAATACCATCACATTAATTGTCACGTGGCAAATTGTAGGAATGTAGTATATGGGTTTTCACTGTAAATTCTAAGATGACAGTTCATTTTTACTTCCAAAATTGCTACATTTAAAGCAACTGTATGTCATTTTGTGATTTTTTTTTCTTTTTTTTTGCGATTTTGGAGCCTCCTACTGTGAAGTGAGTGGAATTCAATGTGGTAAATAGAATACTGTTGTACAGTGGATAGCTGTACACGTGCATTTGTTGCTGCCGTAAAGTAATCCTCCCTTTTCACGGAATTTTGGGTAACACTTTATTTTGATAGTCCACTTTAGACATTCTACTAACAGTAAGTAACTTTGCAACTACATGTCAACTAGCAGTCATTAGACTATTAGTAGACTGTCTGCTTAATATATACTAACACTTTATTTTTATGGATCCACAACATACAACATACTGACTATGAGAAACTTTGCAAGTATATGTCAACTTATTCTACTAACCCTAAACCTACCCTACGGAGAGTTAGTAGACATGTAGTTGCAAATTAATGAGAATTAGTTGACATGTAGTTGACATGTAGTTATAAAGTTATTTACAGTTAGTAGAATGTCTAAAGTGGACTATCGAAATGAAGTGTAACCGAATTTTGTACCTGCTCAGCAAACTTACATACTCCCAAAACAAACATTTGTGGGGGAACGTGGAAAAGAAACAGAGACTATTTGCCTTATTAGAAATCAGTGTACCACAAGAATGATTTAAAAACTGATATTTCAAGAAAACAAAAAAAACAAAAACAAACAAACTTATACAGTTAAAGAGTGACGAGCACTTAAGCGCCGATTGTCAACAAAACACAGACATTTGATGCCGTTTCACTTACCATCTACAGTTCAGAATCATAACCGGGATCTTTTATAGCTGGGACCAATGTTCCCTCTAATTTATTTTCTTGCTGAGCAAAACTTTTCCCTATTGGGCGGACATTTCGGTTACCTGAGCAAAAACATTCTTCATACCATATCTGTACAGCACGCACACAAAAAAGTGTGTAACTTTTAACTTTAATGTGTTATTTATATTTGATTTGACCCTTGATGTAACTAGATGTACATTTTAGGTTACCTGAGAAAACATTTTTTACAGTATAATACACTACCGTTAAAAGTTTGGGATAAGTAAAGTTTTTTAAAGAAGTGTCTTATGCTTATCAAGTCTGTAGCCCATCTATTTGATAAAAATACTGAATATTATTTCACAAAATAATATTGTGAAATATTATTGCAATTTAAAATAAACACACACACACACGCACGCACGCACGCACGGCTTAACATAATATAATATCAAAACAAACTATGTAAACTGATAGAATAGAAAACAAACTGAAGTTAAATATAAAAAAGTGAACATGAATTCTTCAATAGCTGTCTAAACATCCCTATGTGTGACTGTAAATAAATGTGTCGGAGATTTGTTACCGTTCTGTGCTCATCCTCTATTTCCAGCACTTAATCAAGACGCTCTTCTTCAATACATGATGAAGTTTATTTCACATGTCATTGCATTTGCTTTTGTGTTTGTTCTCATGTTGAGCGCACCGCAACCATTGAAATGTTCGGTTTCTACAGCGACTCATTTGACGCACATCAGTCTCTTTCGATGAAACCTGTAAACCGCTTTCACCGCTTTGCGATTCTTTCGCTTTTACTGGCGTTCAATCAAATGCCTTTCCCAAGCCATTTTTGCGTGTGCGCGGGACATTATTTCTTCTGCGCAGCTGCGTGCGCGCGCAGCTTGGAGGGAACATTGGCTGGGACCTCTCCATATTTCAGTATCAAACGATGTGCAAATCCATCGTCGAACTGGGCCTTGTTTATAAAACACTCGTCAACAATCACACTTGAGAAACTCCGTTGATGCCCCGAAAAAACAAACTGCATCCACTGTTTACGTAACGCTAGGTTCTTTGGGAAGCTGAACAAGGTTATTTTTCCCTTAGAACCAAAAACACACTTCTTTAGAGCACGTCCCGCGCAGTGCAGCCGAATGAAGCGCGTTGATGGGCGCACTCTTGCTCTCATGCTGGTCGATGTGTGCACGGGCGCTCTTCCGGGAGAAATGCCCATACAAGGAGTTACACCCTTCATTACGTCATGAAGAGCCATGATGGGGGGAAAAAAAACAAAAAAACAAAAAAAAACTTTCAGAAACTTGTAAGAAACCCAAAAATTATAGGTCCAAATCGTTTTTTTGAAACTTAGGCCATGTTTAGCATGAGAATCCAACTCTTTAACAGTGTAAATAACTCAACACGCATGAAACAGCATTGGACCCCCCCTTTAACCATTTTTTTATTGTCACATTTTTCCCCCCCCAGTCTTTTACCATTAAAATTACTAACATTTTTTTACAGTGTGGTATGGAACTGGAGGCAATCGGTAGCCTATCTTGCTGGAAGCCGCCCAAGGGAGGAATGGAGCTTCCTTGTGCTCTTTGAAATACCCTGCTTTAAAGATCTGCAATAATACATAACATCACAGAGAAAGAGGAAAGCTGCTTGTGTGTCAATGCTGAGAGAGAGAGAGAGAGAGAGAGAGAGAGAGAGAGCGCTCTTTGTTCATTGTGAAGTCATCCGCGGCGCTTAACACAGACTTGAAGGCCAAGGCAGTGGTGCTGTCCATGAGCACTTTCATTCACAGCGTTCGTTGCTTTGGTGATGATGAATGAGGTTTATGCTTGGACTAATATCTTGACTTTACAGCGTCAGAAGTGTTTTAGGCAGGGGCAGGTGGCCTGGCGTGCCGCTCTGGTCAGTCTCTGGCCAGGCCTTTCTGCAGCTCTGATGGATGAGGTGGTGGATCAGCGGCTCTGCTGAAGTGCTCTGGCACCAGTTTCTCTCCAAACACGCAGATGCGATTTGCCTGACACTGTGTTTTCTTAGAAGGTGCGGCACGATGGGGTGTATTGAAGAGGAGGCAGCCACAACTGCTGGCTTGTGTTTCCTGAAGTAAATATGGAGTTGGCAGACACTTTTATCCAAAATATAGGGATTAGTTTATTATTAGTGTTGCAGGCCACTCAGAACGTGATATAAATATGTATATTCTGCTACAGTATAAAAATGACATCATGATTTCTGTGTACTTTAGAAGCTTGTGTGTATAAGCTTCCAGATCACTGATAATCTTTGGTTTCCATGTTGCTGCTACTCTTTTCAAATTGCATCAAAGGTTTTTAATGAGACAGGCCACTTCAGAGGACTAGGACTGATCCCTACATCAGGTTTTGATAAATTTGAATGCATACTTGGGATCATTGCTTTGCTGGAAAGTCTAATGATCATCAAGCACAAAATAAATCGCATTCTCTGCCAAAATGGCCTGGTTTCAAAAGAATTCATGATGTCCTTCATGCAGTCAAGATGTCCACTTCCTGCAGCAGTTAAGCACTCCATAACAAGACTGGTTCACCTCCATGTTTGACCGTGGCGATTGTGTTCTTCTGCTCATAAGCCCTGTTTTTTTTTTTTTTTTGCACCAGACAAATCACTGATCAAAGAGTCCAAAAAGTTCAAGTTTGGTGTCAATACTCTTTAAAAACATTTTCCAGAACTCCACAGGTCTATCCAAATTAATTCTAGCATATTTAAGTCAGCCTTTTATGTTCTTCTAGGTCAAAAGTGGTGTTCAGGACATGAAGGCCATGCTTGTTTATTGTTCTTCTTACAGTCTGCATTGAAATGTTTTTTTTTTTGTTTTTTTTCCTTTCATCAGTTCGTTGCTCTGATGGAAACATCTTATTCCACTTGATGAACCTGGGCTTTTTCTTCCTAGCTTCGGAAGGCTTTTTTTTTTTTTTTTTTTTTTTTTTTGTGGTGCAATACATTGTAAACTTATAAATGATGTTGCCAGCTGTGTCTCTAGGAAGTGTTAATGTCTCTTTTTAATATAATGAAACAACTTGTCTAGCTTTTGTGATTGCTCTTTTGCCTTAGCCATTTTGTTGACTTTGGAATGGGCTAAATTTATGCATGTGTAACAACTCAAGTTAATTAGGTGTAGTTATAGAGTTTCCAAAGGCTAAATTGTGTTTTAACACCAGTAAACATTTCCTTAAACATTTAAATACTGAGTAATATTAATAAACTACACACTATATGGTTAGAGTTAGGATTAGGGTTTGGCTTAGGGTTACTTGCATGTAATTATGCATAATTTATTGTTATCATAATAGTAAGTACATGTAACTTGTGTAACAAGGACACCCTAAAATAAAGTGTTACCCAAATTGGTACCCTACCACGCTAGTGATGAATTTAAAAACAACAGTGTTGAATAGGGGTTGAATAATTACGACACTTATATTACGAAAAAAAGTATATATTATATATTTACATTATCACTTTTAATATGACACTTCTATGAATATGAATAACTTTCATTAATAATAACATTAATATAAACTGACTTTTTTTTTCTTTCTTCAGAAATATATATATTCATATATATATATATATATATATATATATATATATATATATATGAAGAGTTCAAATGCAAAAACCTCTAAGTGCCGTCTGAAATTTTCTTCTAAAATGAGCATTTTTGTCAGGCCCCTATATTTACATTCAGTTATTTCACTTTAATTGAGTAGAAAAGGACCTATACATTGCCATTAGAGTAAAATTACTGAATCTAAACATAGGAGCCTGATAAAAAATGCTCATTTTAGATGAAAATTTCAGATGGCACTTGAGGCTTTTGCACCTGAACTCTTCATATATATATATATATATATAATTTCATAGTTAGGGTGAAATAGTGGAAGAAGCTACTGGAAATATTTTAAATATTTTTGAGTTTAGCATGTACAGGATGATGATGTGCCATCCAATATATTTTAAAGTTGAATAAATGGAAGCATTTTCTGAATTTAGTTGTTTATAGCAAACATTTTTAAAATCATTTGGGTTCAAAGGGCCATTTGGGACAAGACGGCCTCCAGGGTAAACGTATCCTAGCTGCTATATACTGTATGTATGTCTGGATTGCTTCAAAGTAACCTATCCAACACTTCGGGACAGGTGCTAATCAGCCAGACAAAGAGCTAAAAGAGTGGAAAAGCAGGTTATTAGGACACGAGTCTTGTCTGTAGACTCACATGCACACAGGACACAGGTTAGTTGATGCTGTGGACTAAACGTCAGGGAAGCCAAATCATATTTATCAAGTTGTGGTGCTGAGCTTTGGACTCATTTTATGAAAACACCAGGATCCAGGGACAATGACAGCCTACCAGATTCACTGATTTTGATTAATTAGCAGTGAAAATTAGTATTCAGTTAATATTTAATATAGCACTACAAGTGTGCGTGGTGTGGGTGTGATGGTTGGTGAGGAGAGGCGTTTTATAGGTATATACTTTGGCAGCGGTGTGCTGGGAGACAGGTGGCGGTAGGCTATTTCAATAATAAGTAATAATATCATCAGCTCCCTCTCAGCCCGGGGAAACACGTGCTGATGCAGAGTGTCAAGATATCCCAGCATGCTTTGAGGTTATAAAAATAGCCCCTTCACAGCTGTGCGCTTCGGAAGAGCTATAGCCACTCAGTGTCAACAGACAAAATACAAAGTCCTGATGAGCTTCACAGTATTATATACGTCTCTTCACAAAACATCGCTTTTTCCCATCATAAATGTCTTAATATTCTGGATTATATAAAATCACTTTAAAGACAATAATCATATTCCTTAGGTTGTATTATTTAATTTTTTGGTCACACTTTATTTTAAGGTACAATTCTCTCTATTAACCAACCATTAACTATGACTTTTGCCTCAATAAACTTCTAATTTTCTGATTATTAATAGTAAGGTAGTTGTTAAGTAAACTAATAAAGTATGTAGATTATGGTCAAGCAGAAAATGTGCTTTATAAGTACTAATAAACAGCCAATATGTTAATCATAGGCATGCTAATAAGCAACTAGTTAATAGTGGGAATTGTTCTCTATACTAAAGTGTTACCTTTTTTTTTTTTTTTTTATAATTAGGTTTAGTTTGTATCTGTTTTACTAGATGTTGACGTTTTATTAAGAATTTTACAGATCTGTAATATTTGTTTTTTATGTTTCTTCACATTCTACACAGGTTTAAACATGGATCTAATTCTGTTATGTTTATTTTTTCTCATTTAAAAACTTCACAACCTACTTGATAAAATTACAAAAATATGTAGGCTATAACATAAACATTTAAAAAGATGTTTTAAAAATATCAAAATAATCGGAAATGTAACCATGTGTAAACTAACTTCCAATCCCTCAATGAGAAATCCCTAATATTTTCTTTATTCTGTATTTCTAACCTGGTGAGGTACATTTTCTTGTCATTTTGCAAATCAAGTTGTATTTAATTTAATTAAAATAATATAATTCATATATGTCATTAATAAAGTTGAAATGCCTGAAAGTCTGGTATAAAATTGATGGAAATATTTGTATTGATTATAACACAAGACGAGATAAAGAGGTACCGAATAACTTGATTTAGCCTTGTGCAGTGGCCACAGTAAAATGACTGATGGCATGCAAGTTTCATCTATCTTCTGTATTTCAGAACCTTTGCGATATTTTTCCACTGGGAGGCACCATTATCTGTGTCTTGAGCAAAGCTGCTGCATGGTTTTATTATCTGCATTCATCTGAAGGGCGTCACACACACAGCCAACTGGAGACCTGCCCCTCGAGCTGCTCCTGAAGGCAACACACATGCTGAACACAACAAGGGCACACACACACTCTCATTCCCTTTCTAGAAACCTCCTGAGGTCCTAATAAATCCTTGTATGTGAAATTGACTGAAATGATGCTCTAGGGTTAGGACTTTGACTAGTGCTGATATGTGCTTTCTCCAACGTGTTCCCATGTACCTACAGAATACCACTGTTTTAAAACTGTGAAAACATATGAAAACATATTACTTTATGTATTGTATTACATTATTATATATTATTATGTTTTAATACACTGGCTCTAAACAGTATTTGTACACTTAAATCATTCAAGTAGTCATTTTACAGCTAACTAACAATGCTAGTGAATGGGCTCTTTTTTGCAGCAATAAAATAAAGCAAAAGTTCTAAGTAACCATTTAAAAAAAAAACTTTTTGTCTTGTTTTCCATTTAAATATTTAAACATCCTTAATGTGATTTTCCATGCTTTCTCAGAAAAAAAAAAAGATACAAAAGCTGTCACTAGGACGGTACCCTATTAAGAGGTACTTATATGTACCATTTAGGTACTAATTTGTACACATTCAGTACTAATTGTCCCTTTAAGGTGCAATTATGCCCCCTTTAGGGGTAAATAAGGTAAGGTAAGGTGTACTTTTTGAAAGGGCATACCAGTGGCAGCCTTTCTACCTTTTTTTCTGAGAGTGTGAGAAGTATATATATATATTCTTTGGACCCTCTTGATCCAAAATTATCAACAAAAAAAAAAAAGAAAAAAGAACTTTACACTTTGGTATAAGCTACAACAGGGTCACTTTTAACGGGATGTGGCCAATCATACCCAAAAGCCTATAAATCCTAAACAAAAACTCAAAACTTCATGAAACTAGGTGAGCGTATGCAACAGATGATTCTAAACAAGCATGCAACATTTTGTGGAAATTCGACCATAGGTGGCGCTATAATGATTAAAAATCATCATATTTCCTGAATTACCTGAATTAGCCAAAATTGCTTTTTTAAATTATTGATTTAGGTGCTAAAATCTAATACCTAAAAAATTGTGACCTTCTTCCCCTCCCTCCAGAATCCATCCTGTTGGCTCAGACTTGTCTCTTTAATCATCTGCGTATCTCTGCTTCATTCCGTCCATGCAATGGGCTAAAAAGTTAGGTGACACCTTACAGTTTCCATACATATGTGGAATAATGTAGTGTTTCACTTTAACAAGGAGGACATTTTGTTTAAATTCCCCCCCCCCCCCCCCCCTCCCAAAATTACAATGGAGCAATTAAAATAAATCTTCACTTGCACTTCCATTAACCCTGGCTGGTTTTGTGTTTCACTGCCAGAGACCCAGCGGATTTGGCCTTTCCTTGATTTATGTTGTCTTGCTCCAGAAATCAGAGGGAAAAACACGCCCAAAGTTTTTTTGTTGGGGGGGGGGGGGGGGGGGGGATAGATAAAGTCCTCATATGTTTTTTGCTCTAAGGAAAAATAATACATTTTCCACATCTATTAGAGTATGCCATAAATCTCACACACCTAGCAAAAGCCTTCAAGGGAATACGAAAGAGACAAAGGCGGAATGTTATATTTCATGTTCAGAGTCTCTGCTGTATATGGAAATATATTTATGTAATGTCAACATATAGAGTAGTGTTTTCTGGAGGAATGTTGAGATGTGATAAAGGAGTTATAGCTGTAGGTCATTGTACAGCCTGTAGGAGACATGTTAGGAAGTCACCATAAAACATAACCTAAGACTTTCAATTATAAAAGTTTCCTTTCCTTTCCAACATAAACACTGAACATGAAGTGCAGGTCAATTTGAGAACCATGAGCCCAACTTAAAACTGTGAGACTAACACGTTTCCAGTGACTTTCTTTGTAATATTATCAGCATCGTACAAGATGAAGATTATTCGATGATTAAGTGTAAAAGTGTAATGGCATATATATATTTTTGAGCACTCCAGGGTGATTATGAACATGAAATTATCCAGCCATGGCTTCCTGTTTCACAGAAATATACATAGGAGGGAAAACAAAGCCCAAATTCCCTTAATCAGCCATCACAATGAGAAAAACCAAAGAATATATTTCTGATGTGCAGCAAAAGATAATTGAGCTTCACAAATTAGTGAAGTGGCTTTAAGAAAAAAGCTAGAGCAGTGAAAATTCCCATTTCCACAATCAGGGCAATAATTAAGAATTTCCAATCAACATAAAATGTTACTAAACTGCCTGGAAGAGGATGTGTGTCTATATCGTCCTAATGCACGGTGAGAAGGAGAGTTTGAGTGGCTAAAGACTCTCCAAGGACCACAGCTGGAGAATTGAAGAAAATAGTTGAGTCTCGGGGTCAGAAAACCTTAAAACAAAATTGTCAAACAGCACCTACATCACCACATGTTGTTTTGGGAGGATTTCAAGAAAAATTCTCCTCGCTCATCCAAAAACAAACTCCAGCATATTCAGTTATCAGACAAGACTGGAACTTCAAATGAGACGAAACTAAAAAATGATCTTTTTAGCAGCAAACACTCAAGATGGGTTTGGTGAACACAGGGATAAAAAGTACCCCATGTGTACAATGAAATATATTGCTGTATTTTTGATGTTGTGGGCCTATATTTCTGATGGAGGTCCTGGACATCTTGTTTAGACACATGGCATCATGGATTCTATCAAATAGCAACAGATAAAAAATCAGTAAGTGACTGACATTATAATAAATCTTATAATGGACCATATTTGGATCTTCCAATCGTTCAATAATCCAAACGGCACAACTCGGCACAAAACCAAGCTTCTGCTGGCCATTCCAGTCCTCTGACCTGAACCCTATAGAAGATGAGTGGGGTGAACTGAAGAGAAGAAGCACCAACATGGAGCTGTGAATCTAAAGGGTCTGGAGTGATTCTGGATGAAGGAATGGTCTCTGATCTCTTGTCGGGTGTTCTCTAACTTCATCAGGCATTATAGGAGAAAAATGAAGGTTTCAAAAGTATTGAATAAAAGTGTGCCGTTAATTGTGGCCAATGTGTATTAGAGAAGAACATTTATTTCATAATGATATTTCCCCCCATTTTAAATTCTTATTATCCAATGAAAGATTAGATTTTTGTGAATTTTTAAAATAAAAGATCAAAAGGATTAACAATGCAGATTGATTTTCACAGCCTTCTTTGTGTCAGGCTTGTGTTTGTTGTGTCTTGTGTTTTGTTCCCCACATGCCCATATTTAGTCCTTCCTGTTTTCTGTCCTTGTTTAGTTTGATTATCAGTTGATTTGGTTCCAGGTGTGTCTAGTCATCCCGTCGTTATGTTCAGTATTTATAGTGTGTTCTGCCCTGTGTTTCCTGTCCGGTATTGAATTGTCTTCACCCTGCTCTGCATGTGTGTTACTGGCTATCTTGTCAAATAAAGACTGTGACTGTGAATGTGAATCTCCCACGTCTCAGTGTTCCTTCGTCTCCTCGTTCATGCACTGTAGTAGCCGCACCATGACAGAATACCAGACCCTAACCGAAAGTGAGCGGCGCCTCTTTTACACCGGTTTTATTTCAGTTTTGTGAAAGTTTTTTTGTTTCCTGTTTTCTCTGCCGCGGCTATGGAAGTCGCCACTCGTTTCCTCGCCCTATCCCGCAGAGATCTTCCTTCTACAAGTACGCTGGGGAATTCTGAAGGCTTGCCGTGGGATGGCGCTGGACGACGCGGCCATCAATAATCTGTTCTGGCTCAGGGCCAATTACCATCGCCTCGTGGACCTCCCAAGTCACCACAGGACTGAGTTGGAGAGAAGGGATCTTCCAGTGTCTGGGAAGTGTCCAGTCCCGAGCCAGAACCAGCCTGCCGTTCAGTCCGCCAGCCGTTTCGCCGTCCAGTCTGCCTGCCAAACCCCAGTCAAGCCTGCTGGCCGCTCCAAAGTCTAGTTTGCAGGTCGCAGCTCACTCAAGCCCGCCGTCCACCTCGCATGTGCACCTAGGAATGCTGGTGGAGTATGAGGGGATGTCGTGGGCTCCAGTTCCAGAGTGCCCTCTAGTGACAGCTCCTCGAAAGCTCGCTCCAGTGTTAGCTCCAGCCCCAGAGTTTGCTCCAGTGTCGCCTCCAGCCCCAGAGCCTGCTCCTCGAAAGTGCCTGCCAGAGCGCACTCCAGTGACTGCTCAAGCCCCTGACCAGAGTCCAGTGATGGCTCAAGCCCCTAACCAGAGTCAAGTCATGTCCCTGAAGCCATGTTTGAAAGTCTTTTTATTGTCCAAAGGAACAATTCTAGTCAGTCTTGTCTTGTCTATGGGGGTCTCTCAGAAGCAGGCTGCTTCTCTTGTCATGGCCATAAAGGCCATTTCCAAGCCGCTTGCTTCTCCGGATGCCTCCACGGAAGCGGTTCCTGAGTTCACCCCTGAGAGGGCCCCTGACTCCACGTCCAGCCCAAGGAGTGCTGTTGTGCTCACGTCATGCCCTAAATGGACCTAAGATTCTGAGCCTAGCCCAGTGAGGGCTCCTGTTCCTGTGGATAGCCCTGAGAGGGCTCATGTTCCTGTGGATAGCCCTGAGAAGGCTCCAGTTCCTGAGTTAAGCCCACGGAGGGCTCCTGTTCCTGTGGATAGCCCTGAGAAGGCTCCTGTTCCTGAGGACAGCCTACGGAGGGCTCCAGTTCCCGAGTATAGCCCACGGAGTTCCTCAGAGCCTTTAATTTCCCCCAAGGAATTTTTTCTGGGAGGGTTATAGGGCACCGGCTGGAAAGGCTGGGCCGAAGGATGAGTCCAAGGCCACGGAGGCCACCCAGCCATGCCCTCCTGAGCTTCCCGCACTGCCATGGCCTCTTGAACTCCCTGCACCACCGCCCGAGGTCCCTGCTCCATCGTGGGTCCCGGAACGGGTGCCGCCCTGGAAGCCTCTAGAGCGCCCCCCCCCCACCCCTTTTTGGTACTTATTGGTTATATGAATATTTTAATAGTCGTTGAATCAAAACTTGTGTTGAAAATGTATAAATGTTTTCCAAAACATGAAACCAATATGAATACAGATACAAAGAAATGTTTTGGTTGACATTAAGGCTAGTCACTCAGATAGAGCTTGGCGCAAGTTAAAAATGTGTTGGTGTTTACTGTCTTTTACTGTGGTGGCAAGCACACATTTCCCAGGACTGAAATCATAGCCCTGCAGGAAAGAAAAAGAGAAAGAGAAAACAAAGCAATAATTACCAGATATCTGGCTTCTAGTGCTAATGTGGACAAAAAATTAACTGAATGTTTATAAGATTCATAACAATTCTAACTAAATTAGTTTCCTTTAAGCCCTTCACACTGATCTCTAAATAAATATGTTCTTAGTACTTTCGGCTCAGATAACAAGAGGAAATGAGATCATTTGTGCTAGCGGCTATCGAATGAGCTACATTTTAAGAAAGTGAGCAAGTGTGTGTGTTTGTGTGTCTCTGTCTGCTGCTGAACACATTCTTCATGAGAAATTAGAAACCTACAGTGCTTACTTTAACAGGTCAGTACTTGGTCTATAGATAAGTGCATGGGCCTGCCTTGCTCTGGGCCAAAGCTCAGCAGATCTACTGAATTAAACCCCATGACAATATGAACAGCGTTTCTGTTGTTAAAGAGATAGTTCACTCCAAAATGAAAATGTTGTCATTATTTAACATCACAGGTTATTCCAAAAAAACAAAAAACAAACAAAAAAACAAAAAAAACACCCAAAAGTAGTCCAACTTCTGAAGCCAAGGTGTAATTTTTCTGATCACTTTCCCTTTGCCAAAGCCAACAATTCAATTGGACTACAAAAATGTCAGTTTGATGAGTTATAGAGCCCATTATTGTGGCCTTTGTATGGAGTTGGAATACCACAATTCTGCGTTTCGAGCAAGAAATGTGGTAATTCTAGATGAGACTCAAGCTGCGACATTGAAAGTGTCATATCAAGTGACATTTGGAGAGTGAAATCTGTAGTGAATTGGAATGAATGATTTTGTGAGTTATTTTAATTTTACATGCTGAATTTCATTTTATAGGTGTGATGTACAGAAAGGCTTAGTCAAAAAAGTATAAAGTTCATCAATCACGGTTGAACCTGACACCAAGAATAAATATTCATTTTGAATTCATATTGTTATTCAGCTTTATTGTTCATAGCTTTATTGTTATGTTTACCACTGAATGTGTGGCATAGTAGTAATTAAATGAAAAGTAATTGCAACATTAATACTGTTATTTTCTTCTTTATTACTATGAAGCTGCTTTGAACAGTCTGCATTGTATAAAGCGCTATATAAATCAATGTGACTTGACTTGGCTTGATGAACTTAGAGGTTAAGAGATTCCCAGGCACTTGAAGGCAGAACATGACTAAAATGTCATTATGTGCCCTGTTGGTTTTTATAATCAGCTTTGCCAAATGCCTTCAATGAAAAGTAGCTAAAGCCTGCCTGGAAAGTTGCTAGATGACGTAATAGACCAATTAGTATTTTCATGAAGTCATCACATCATATCAGCCTTTTACATTTGTTGCCTTTTTATACAGCTTATTTTAATACAGCCAAATTCCCAATAAAACTGTTCCAATTTACATATTTTTCTGTTACTGTTGTCAAATAATGCAACCCATTAAGAATATTTGCAGTCACTTCAAATCTGCTGCTCTGCCATGCTAAAATCCAGACTTCGTCTTACAAAATTGGCATAAACATAAGTTTAGGACAACAGCAGTGCTGTGATTTCAGCTATATTTACATGTGAAATGATAATGAGAGAATAGAGAAAAGGGTTCCACTTTATATTAAGTGGCCTTAACTACTATGTACTTACATCAAAAATAAGTACAATGGGTTTCACTTTATTTTGATGGTCCCTTTAACACATTCTATTGACTGTAAGTAATGTCGCACCTATTTCTACTGACTCTCTTTAGAGTGTTAGTAGTGTATTAGTTGACTGGTAGGGTTAGGGTTAGTATAAGTTGACACGTTCTTGCAAAGTTACTTATAGTCAGTAGAATATCTGTTGGGAGACCAACACAATAAGGAGTTAGTAGATATGAAGCAAACAGTCTACTAATACTCTTATGAGAGTTTGTTGACATGTAGTTGCAACATTACTTAGTGTCAACAGAATGTTCAAAAGGGACCATCAAAATAAAGTGTTACTGTACAATGTATTTATTATGTTCATATTGTATTGTAAAACACTTCTTTTGAGGTGGGATACGGGTAAGGTTAGGGACAGGTTTGGTGGTTTGGGTAGGTTTAAGGGTGGGTTAAGGTGTAAGGGATGGGTCAACAGTGTAATTATAAATGTAATTACAGAAATGAATTACAGACGTAATTACATGCAGGTATTTTTGAAATATTTTTAAAAATATAAGTACACTGTAAAAACATGTATATACACATTAAGTGCACTGTATCAAATAATTAATTTAAATGTAAGTACACAGTTAATGCCACCTATTAAGTGGGACAAAGAAAAGTTAAAAATGACAGAATGTCTGCCTATATTTAGTGTTTATCACACACACACACAAAAGGCAAATAAATAAAAAAGAAAAAATCATCAAATATATTGAAATATCTCCAAAATAGCTCGTCTCAAAACATTAAGTTGCAGCAACCATAAAAAAAAAAAAAAATGGACAAAATCCCCAAACGGGCAACAAGAGTTTATAATGCTTTTAAGGTGATTTTGCCACAGTTTTCATCAACACCATTCAATTATTTCATGGGACAAAAACAGCACACTGGTTTGGAATAATTTAATGCAGTTAATCAATCCCATAATGCTGAAGTCTGTATAATCTTTGGGTGGATGGGATGTGTACTTGAGAATAATACTTGCTTCACATTTAATGAATAATGTTCCAATACAGAGAGGAGCTCTGTTGAGCGCTGTCAGTTAGCTATGTACTGGCACTGTGTCATTGGAGATTCCAGGCATTTTTAATGGATTATACATTAAACAAAGTGAAGATGAGTTACGTTCTCAAACATGAAACGATCCGTGGTCTCCTGTGCGTGCTGGATGAGCTTTAGAAGTTGTGATGCTCAGATTACACATTCCCTTGCTCATCAGAAAGAGCATCGAAAGACCGAGGACTTATCTCTCTTTCATGCGCGTATGAATGAACAATCTGTGCAGGTCTTCCTCCTCGACTCTTTGTACTGAGGAATCAGATACATCTCAGACAAATAAGAGGAGCCCCCTCAGTCCCCTCTCTGTGCCCTGGTATCCTCCCTCTCGCCCTACAGTCGCTCCATTCTTCTGCGGGCCTGTCTAAAGCGCGGCCCTGCCGCAGGCTTCAATGGGCGGCAGTGATGGGGCTGAAGCTCTGCGCTTTAATAAGGCCTGTCTGTCAGCGCTGGATTCCAGCGGTCACACAACTCCACCCTAATCCTGCCAGTCATCTCTCTCCCTTTCCCTCGCTCTCATTTCTCAGAAACATGTCTGTTGTTTATGATTGTGCCTGGTCAGTATAGCAGATGAACTTCCTAATATCTTCCTGAGGAAACCTTACTAGTTTTAAATATTTCTAGAGGCCAAGACTGCTTTTTTCAGCATTTTTATATAAGAAAACTGGGTCCCACTTTATATTAGGTGGCCTTAACTACTATGTACTTACATTTAAATTAATCATTTGGTACAATGCACTTATTGCGTACATATAGGTGTTTTTAAAAATATAAGTACAATGTAAAAACATGTATGTAATTACATCTGTAATTAATTTCTGGAATTACATTTATAATTACACTGTTGACCCATCACCTTACACCTTAACCCACCCTTAAACCTACCCATACCACCAGACCTGTCCCTAACCTTACCCGTACCCCACCTCAATAGCAGCAAAAGTGTTTTGCAATACAATATGAACACAATACGTACATTGTACTTATTTTTTGATGTAACTAGTTAAGGCCACCTAATATAAAGTGTGACCGAAAACTGTTATTTTGCCATGTGAAAATAAGATTAATATGCAACATTAACAGCTAAATCCCATTAAGACCCCCCCTTTTTTGGTGCTTGACATTTAGTGTCACTATGAAACATTTTTCTTATTTCTTATTTTTACATTTTTATTTTTGTGAAAATGTTATGACCCACTAAGGGATCCTGGAAACTCCATAAGATTTACACATGATAGCAGATTTAACGCATACATGTATAATCCCGAACAAAAAAAAAAAAAAAAAAAAAAAGAGAGAGAGAGAGAGAGAGAGAGAGTGAGAGAGAGAGAGAGAGAGAGAGAGAAGCAGCCATATCCTGGGGTGACTTAAGTGATGATGTGTGATGTGTTTGGTTGGTTTTCTGACAGTCACTTGATCTGGCATGGTTTGGTGTGGGTTTGTAAGCCCTGCTGATTCACTACTTATGTGATATTCATTTTTCCACAGCGTGTGTCTGAACCTGTGTATTGAGAGAGCGAACACACAGGTGTGTCAGGTGCTCATCCCTCTTCAGAATAGGATACATCACTCCTGTGGCTAACCACAGGAAACATGTGCTAACTTGGCGTAGATAAACTAAACGTTCTGACGCAGGATGTGAGACATGAAAATAGAGGAATGAATCATCACCCTTTCCCTGATCTCATCCAGGTAGCACAGAGAAGTTGCCTCTAGAAGTAGTAGAAGATAAAGACAAACCACTTGAATAAGAGAAATTGCAACATCTAATATGGTGGCTTAAGAAAGGAAGTCCCACCTCTCTGTTGAAAGAATAAATTTTTTAATTGGTAAATGCAGCATTATATTTTAGGCTATAGTACTAGAGGTCAATTTTAAGATGCCATTTTTGGGGGATTTTGGTTAGTGTTTGACTTTTTTTTCTCAGTCTTTTTACATTGAAGTAGACGGGACCTGTAGGTTACTTGCATTATTGCATGACTATTTCCAAAAAAGGAAACAGCTGCCTGTGGGTGTTGCCAAGATTGCAGCCAAATGACTTGACTTTGTTGCCTCCCTTGACTTTACCACCGTCTCAGATACCCAAATAGAAATATTGTCGATTGAACATGGAGATCTTGCTTGTTAAGTTAGTCAACAATCCTTATGCCATGGTCTGTCTGAGCACTCGATTCTGATTGGCTGGCAGGTGTTGATTAAATTCGTTTAACTGCACAGGTAGTTCCAGGTCAGATTAATCATGTTCTATATTAATGCGCTTCCTATAAACATTGGTAACAATAGTAACATACAGTTACAGTAAACATTTCCGATTTACTTAGCTAGGCTAAATGGATGATTTTCGCGTGTCATTTAATATGTGAATGCTGGCAAATGACCATGGCATAAGCGGGATAATCAGCGGCTAGCTGTGTATTAAACGATTTGAATGCACTTCGCGGAGGCTGGTTCGATGCACTTCGCTGCGTGTCGGGTGGTTCTTCGCCTCCACATCGTACATTCAAATTGTTTAATGCACAGCTAGCCCTTACTTACAGAGACACTGGCACACCTGTATACTACACTGTAAAAATGAAAAGATACAATTTTTTGATTGCCACACTGATGAAACCCTCTACAACCTCTATGAACCCTCTGAAGGGTGCCTCAAATGTCCTACTGTGTGTTCAGTAAACTATAATATGTATTTCAAGTGACTCAAAATCCTTTCTCTTGTGATCAGGTTAATTTTGACATTCTTTAGAGTTCTTGCAGGAACCTATAGGTTCCATCTTGTAAGCTCTTTATAAGAACTGTCATTGTTGCAAATATTCTGTGTGGTTCTCCAAAGGGTTCTGTTGGTGTGGCAATTTGAGGAACCACAAATGGTGCCCAAGTACCTTCTAATTTTAACAGTGCATGCTGAGGGCCACCATCTAGAAAACTTCATCCCGACCTGGTCAAACTCTATGCACTTCCCAGCTGTTAATACGATACACCTGCACTCTCACAACTGTACCTATGCCAGTATTTCTGGCTTTGACACCACAGAACATTCAGGACAGAAGTTGCTCCCACAACTATATATGTCACTTATAGTGTTCCATGTCAGTGGTTTGCAGTGGCAGTACGGTGTGGACATGATTTGATGTTGGGTAAGACTGGACACATGGTGTGGTGTGGTGATGCGATTTCACAACCAAGTCCTACCCGTAGGGAAGGATATCTAACAAAGTACATTCCCCTCTATACCTCTGGCACCCAGTCAGTCCTCAGAGTAATTGAAATGAGAGGAGGGCTTGGTGGTTAATTAATGACGTTCATTAGGCTGCCTCTAACTGTTACCATTAACCTTCACAAACAGAGGGACAGCAAGTCTCTCTGCTCCCATAATTCCCTACATTCTCAGAGTCAACCAGACACATGCTTTCCTGTGGAAATGCAGTCTGCCCCCTAAAATAGTTCCACTCCAGATGGACTTTCACTCAGCTAAATGCCACTGAATCGGCTGCTTAAAGGTTTGAGGTTAATTTACACCATTGCATATCATCATCATCAAAGCTTTTAATATGATTTACACAGCGCAATGCGCTTCAGACTTTTCTCTATTTTGAGGGCAGGAAAACACAGGATGAGGGGAAAGGGAGAAATTTATTTGGGCCTCGGCACACCAAGCCGAGCACTTAGTGTTCATTTATCACCACTGTCTGCACGGTAGCTGTCACACATGCATTTAGTTTTGGAATTTACCTTTGCAGTTTTGCATGGGGAGTCTATTTGTCACACTCATTAGCACCCTGCATTCATCTCCCTGTGGTCAGTTTAATGTACAGTGTGGTTGTGGCAGCATGTCATTTTGCCTGCATTAGTTATCAGCGTCAGCATAAAGCCCTATTCCTCACCACAGCCACCAGCACAAGCCAGTGCATCAATCTCATGCTTTGAAATGCTGCACATTTTCCAGGCCACAATGGGGTCAGACTGAAGAAACAGTGAGCTGAAATTTGAATATTATGATGTCACCTTGTCTACACACACATCCATTTTAAGCCATTTGTATTTTGAATGAAATATCAAATGGAAAGAAAATGGAAAATATAGCAAACATAGCTGGCTATCTAGCTAGGTATGTAGATAGATAGATAGATAGATAGATAGATAGATAGATAGATAGATAGATAGATAGATAGATAGATAGATAGATAGATAGATAGATAGATAGATAGATAGATAGATAGATTAACTGTCAGCACTGGGGTAAAGCTAGGTTTAGTACTAAGTCAGCATTAGTGTTAAGGTAAAAGTTAGGTCAAGATTATCATTGCCATTTTCATCACAATCAACAGGGCTCATATTGCAATGCAAGGCTTGTCAGGGCTGAGCAAATGCTTGCCTTTATGAAACATTTCAAATGACAACATTGGAACGTATATTGCTTTCATGGCTTTGGTTGCTGCATTTTTTGCTTTATTCAAATAAAACATTAGGTTAACAATGGACTGTCGTAATGCTAAGAAAACACACCTGACTCCAACCCCCTTTCCTATTATACATCTGTCCCTAAATCTTTTATATATCTGCCTAATACTAACAGTGATAATATATTTGCAATGTGCTAAAAATAAGTCAGGTTACACTGCTGCTAAAGCATTCAGTTTAATGAGATGGAAACCAATGCACTTTGGGATCAAGTGCACAAATAACAAATACAGCTCCACCACACTTTTTACAAATTAAAGAAATAACTCACCCTCTGGCATACATGAGATCACTTACTTTAGATATACATTGTCAAGCACACAGTGCTGATCAGTATTTACACAGGTTGGTTGGTTAGTGGGTCGCTCAGGTAAACAAATCCACTCAGCACTAATACTTCAGTTGGCAGTTGTCTCGCACTGATAGGTGTGATACAGTATGGTGTGTTTCTTTTCAGGCTTTTTCCATATCCAGACTTTTCAATTTCCCATCTATACTAAACATGTGTTAAAATGAAATAAATTATATAATGCACTTGTTCATAAAAACCATACCATTGCACAAAATTCACTAAAAGGTTGATCGAGGGCAAGATCAGATCTAAATTCCAAAAGAAACACTGTAGTTTGACAGTGTTTTATTTTTCCAGTTTAAAAAAGTTCCCCCTAATGTTAAAGAGAATAAAGGTTCAGTCAGTTAGGGCTCAAACTAAACAAAAATAAAGGGCTTGTTTTAACCAAAACGAGACTTGATTTGTTTAGCTAAGTGCATGTGATGATTTTCATGGGGTGGTAGATTTTAAGTGTTGTCTCTTTCTCACAAACTCTCGACCTTTTAACACCCTCTCAGTAGCGTCAACAGCTGCCATGCTCTGTGGAACTATGACATGCCTGCGTGTGCATGTGAATGTGAAGATTCCACATGTGCCAGAGCGTTTGATTATGCTGTTCCTGTTGGTTTGATCTCCTGTCACTGTCAGGAAGCTGTGTTGATTTTAACAAGTCAGACTTGTAAATCACTGTTGAGATATGGGCTCTCCTTCACCCCACACCCCCTACCCCTCTCCCTGTTCTTTATTTCATACTCTTTCAGTGGATTGGTGGTTTAATACCTGTAGCAAGTAAAGACACGAAGACTCATTCCAATGGGTGAAGGTATGATAGAATGCAAGAAAAAAGAGAGAGAGAGAAAAAAAACAGTTATAAGCAACGTTCCAAAGCCTAGTCTTGCTATTTAATGCGTACATAAGCAGCTGCCCTCTAAGGGGGGCTTGTGGGGGGTGAAGGGGCTTTGGTGAGAGGAGAAGTACGTTTAGCATTTCACAACAGCAGTGACAAAGAACTGTTATCTTTCAGCCTTATTCCATGCTCAGCATTTTCACATGCACTCATTAAAACTTAAACCAATATTTTAAATCACACCAGTCATGTTTTTTGCAATGTTGGATTAGATAAAGGCACCTAGATAATCCTTTGTGTAGCTCGGCTTCACCCGAACGTGTATACATGCTAATCAATCCCAGGCTTGTTGGAAATATGTGCCTTTGGCAACATTTCTGCAAAATGATTATGTTGCTTATTGCACATTTCCCAGCACTTTCAAAATGAAATATCTAGTCAGTGGCTATAAAATGTGTTTAACTCTCCTCAAAACAGATGAAACGTGAATGTGATAATGCATTATTACGTTGGTTGTTGTACGCATCACAGCAGTTCGAAAATTAAATCTCAGATTAGTGGCGCTAAATAATTAATGCTTGATCAAGTTAGCTTGTTTCTACAATTTTTTTAAGGTCATTTATCAAGAGTCATGACTTAATGGTCCTTAGAACTCATACCTGAGTGCTTCGCATCATAAGTAATAATAATAATAATCCATTGCATCTATATAACGCTTTTCTAGACACTCAAAGCGCTTTACAATGTCAGAGGGGGGATCTCCTCATCACCACCAGTCTGCAGCATCCACCTGGATGTTGCTTTGGCAGCCATATTGCTCAAGAACACCCACCACACACTAGCTTACTGGTGGAGAGGAGACAGAGTGATGAAGCCAATCAGAAGATATCAGTAGATATGAGGATGATTAGGAGGCCATAATGGTCAGAGGCCAATGGGCAAATTTGGCCAGGATGCTGGGGTAACACCCCTACTCTTTTTCGAAGGACATCCTGGGATTTTTAATGACCACAGAGAGTCAGGACCTCGGTTTAACATCTCATCCGAAGGACGGATGGTACAACTGTAGCACTGTACCAGGTGAGCTACTGAGCAAGTTTACTATGTTAGTAGCATGTTAATTATGTGATAAAAATTTGAAAATGTATTCATTTACAAATAATGCACCATGGTAAAAGTGTTTTGAGGTCACAAACGCAGTATTGTGCAAGGATCCACAAGAAAATATGTTTTTATTAAACAGTAATCTGCCTCGTAATCACAATTTGTATGAAAGTAGGTATCTTACGCATGTATATTTTGAAAGAGCTTTTGTGACGCAAACACTGCGTAGCCAGCTCACTAGGTTTTGCAGCATACTTACAGAGTAGTGTTCGTTACAGACTTGCAGATTTATCTGGTCCAGCCTTGAGAGTGGCGTGCTTTCGGGACAGGTGGAGAAAGGCAGTGAAGAGCAGGCAGCTGTCGAGTGAGTGAAGAGGTCACGTCTGAACCGCTGCCATAACATGAATGTCAGCCATAAATTCTGCTGCTGCCGCTCTCATTTCACACTATGGCCCCTTGCATCTCTTCTCATCACGCTTTTTCTCTTCCTGTGCAACCCACCGCTGTTTATTTTCAGCCCGCTGCATACTCCAAAGGCCAGTGAAGTAATTATTTCATAAAGTTACACCTTGGCCCCAGCAGATGACTGATCTTGGCGTGCACTTTAAAGGCTGAGGTGTGATCGAGTGTGGCCGGCAGGCAGCCAGGAGAGAATAACATGTCTACATCAAATTGGACGAATGTTCGGCATGGCCAAGTGATGGGAACACCAGCGAGCATCTGACACTGAGACATCTTGCCTCTCAGTCATATTTAATTAATCAGCTATTGTACAGAAAGGCAACTGCTTATTTTAGCAGCTCTGTTCGCGGTACAAATTAGATCTGTATGTAAAAATTAGAAGAATTTTCAGGCCACTCTGGACACACAGTCCTCACATCTCAGGCCCTAAGATCAATGGGTGTGATCAAAGTAGGGAACTTGTGATATGCTTGCGGTTTGCTGTATGAAGGCCAAAACATGGCAGCATCACTTCCATTTTAGTGCACCGAACGGTTGCATATGAAGCCAGCCAGCAGATAGCAGCAGCTGCTGCGAGTTTGTGCCTGGTTCCCTTCCAGAGTCCTCTCTCTGCTCTAACACTGTGTTCCATTCAGTGTTGGATGTGGGATCTCTGACTTCCCAACACAAAGGCCTTGCATTGACTAATGCCCGGAAGATATGTAAACAGAATGTAAAGCTATACTGTTAGCTTAGCAGTTTTTTGAGGATCAAATAGTTTCCTTGCAACTGAATGTTGGAAGATACACAATTGTATGCAGTGCTAACATCTGTTTTGCAATTATATGATAACGGTGCAAAAAAATCTAGCCTAAGATTGTTTGCTAGTCTTTTTAGTATAATAGCTAGCTTATGACCAGCTGACAAATGCCCCAAACCAGCTTGGTTAGACCAATTTTTAAAAAAAACCCTTTTATTTGCTTCAACTGAATGTTTATCATAAACTGTGTATTTCTCCCTTGGTGCTGCCATGTTTGCATAGCATCATGCATACTAGTGAAATCAGATTTTATTTTTTAGATTTTCACAAAAGCTTCTAAAGATGTTCTTATGCACCGTTCCTAGTTGGAAGCGGGATATTCCGACTTTTGGAATGTAGCATGTGCGTACACCATGCAGAGCTAGGCTTAGCTTAAAACCACACAACAGCGTGAGGCACTGTTCTAGAAGGATTACATCCAACCCCACAATGCCGTGTGTCTGTGATCCAGAGACATGCAGAATTATGAACTCTTCCCAAAGGGACTTCATCCCATTTCCTATGGGGGAATCTTACGAGGACTATGTCATTCCGATGGGGCTTTTTAGGTTGGCCACACTCTGGCTCAAATTAGATACGCATACTCGATTTGGTCCTTGAGGAAACATGTCCACTATTGCAACGTCAGCTTGTCACGCATACATGCACAGATCTTATGTCATATGCATTTTCAGATGATTTTTGATGACAGGACTTCCTCTGCCAGAATATTGATCAGTTGCCTGACAGAGGCAGAAGGAGATGTAAAAGACTGGTGTCTTGTCATGAACATTTATTTTTATGCATTCAGCAAACAGTTTTATCCAAGGCGACTTATGTTGCATTCAAGGTATACACTTAACATTTCTTTTAATAAGTTCTTGCATTCACTGGGAACTGAACCCATGACATTTGGTGCTGCTAGCGCCATGCTCTACAGTTTTAACTACAGGAAAGTCAAACACAAGTCAATCTCAATAGTTCTGTTCCAGGCAAGCTGCCTTGCTGTCTATTGCCTACATACTGTTGGCTGCTACCTTCTAAGGTAGCTAACCAAATATTCTACATAGGCAACAATTCTACAACTGTGACTAAAGCTTAGGCAGCTGAGTTCTTGTCTGGCTGTAAGCCAGTGACTTTTCATTGGAAAGTTTGAAGGTAAATTATTTTGAGTCTGATTTCAGACCAGACTTCTGAGGCAGCATTACAATCTAATGATTTACAACAACTTTGGTAATACTCAAGTAAATATTTATGTTCCAAACTACTGATTTCTAGCTATAAATGAAGTCAACAGTTGGGCAAAAACCTACATTTAAATACAAACTGACCACCAAATGCAACTTTCAGATGAACTTTTTTTCCCTTTTCTTTCATCAACCTGCATGGACCAGGAACAATAATACATTAATGCTGCTTTCCAGAAAAATTAAGGTATCTCAGTAGACAGGACGTGACACGATCATTGGATTTGGGTGTGACGTTGCTTTCCTAAGTCCATATGCTGCCTTCGGAGGCGGCATTTGTGAGCCCCGCTGAAAAAAACAATAGAACCCTGCCCAAAACACAGTAGAAAATGTAATGGTTTTTATGGTTATAATGGGAACTCTATTGGTTTTAATGGAAACTATAATGGTGTTTACTGGTATGTGATGTATTCTATTGGTGGGATGATAAATCCTATTGGAAAAATGCCCAAAAACACACTACAAAAAGGAATTTTGTAATGGTTTTACTGGAAAAAGCTAATGGTTTATAATGGTATTTTAATGGAACCATTGGAATTTTTGTGATGGTTTCTATTGGGCTTCTATTGGGTTTTTTTTTAGCAGGGAGCTTTGTGACAGCCCATGCGTCATACAAATAATGCTCTTCACACAAAATGCATGGGACTTTCTAGTACTTACAAATGATTTCAATGCGGTCTGCACTTAGCATGTTGCTAAGCTAACAACATGACACTCTAATAAGCCTAAAAAATACATGACAAATGACAAATATATTATGACTAGTCTGTTTTAAATTATATTAAACTTATATTGATACTAAACTTATACTGACAGTTTTTATTGACACATTTTTAGTTTGTAATGAATTATTATCTGTCACCTTGGATGGATTTTTCAGTTTTATGGGAATGAGTTCTCTGTAGATGTGATAGATGCAATGCTACCTTAAAATCCCATTAAAGGATGTATCTTACGTTTTAAGAACAGACTTTGTCTTTGCATTGAGAGAGCACTATGGCTGAAAATGCGGTCTACATCGGCACTCACAGAGGTGCTACGTATTTTTTTTTGGGCCGCAAACCATGTCAAGTGCATTAGTTTTGACCTTATTGTAAACTGCCCCCTTAGCTTCTCTTAGAACAAAATGACGTGTGAGAACATGAGTTTTTCCAGCAAGGTTAACATCTGAGGCAGTATGTTTGGGGCTGCCCAGAGGCCTGCTGTTTCCTGCTGATGTACGACTTGAATGATTTACCGGCTCTCAGATAAAAGACAGTCACAGGTCCAGTGTGTCTTAAATCAAATCTGTGCTCGCTCTCTTTCTCACTACGCTTACTGGCTATGTTCAGCAGAGAAGAGCTCACACATGCTCACTAAGAAGGCTCCAGAGGAGCGGGGCCTGCTATGCACACAGATCATAAAAAGACCAAAGACACACTGGCGCAAGAGCTGTCTCCGTTTTTTCAAGTTATAAATAGAAAAATGCTAATAAACATTTATGGTGTGGTCATAAATCCCCTCCAGTATAAATGGTTGACAATAAGTTCCGTTATCTTCTGCAATGTCATTTCAATGCCCTGAGAGCTAAACCCATTACTCATATGGTTGCCATGCGGTCACGCCCCATGGCAGTCATGTCCTCTCATCTCCACCAATCAGCTGACTGGAGTGGGACAAGCTTTGACCCTGTGTGTCCTCTTCATGACTTCCTAAACAGGCCCATTCATCTGCAGCCCTGCTTCCCAAGCACTTCAAGCAGGGAGATGCAAAATATTATTTTCTATTATTACATGGCTTGTTTGACTTGATTCTCATTGGTCAAAAAATGACCACTGAACCTCACAATTGACTGCTGCCGACTGATTCTTAAATTGCTGTGCAAGTATGCTAATACATGGCTAGAAGCCTCTTCCTTCTCACATAATAAAATATATACAGATTAATAACAAATGAACTGACCAAATTGTGTCTTAAACAAAAGATACTCGATATTAACTTTGAATGTACCTATTCATTTTCTATTCGCTATTTCTACAGCGTGAATAGAGAAAATACATGAATCATATATTTATAGTTACTTCTTAAATCTGCTATCTGCTGTATCACTTCAGCCAAAACCAGTCCAGAGAGCATTTATATTCGATTAGAATGGATTACAGGGAGTCAGCATTTAGCATTATAGCCATGCTTCAGGATTCTGATGGATTGACCTGAAGATACAAGGAGACTTTTGTATTTTGTGAACATTGAATACAGTAAGTAAATATTTTAATGATTAAGCATTGGCTCTTAATTAATTCGATTTTTTATATATACTGAGATTGTTTGGGAGGGTAGGAATATGCATTTTGTGTGTAATTGTGATTCTGTTTGTGTGTCTATGTCTGTGTCGGTGTGTGTCGCTGTAACAATCACAAGCGGTGATGGATTGTGTTATGTTTTTAAAGCTAATTAGCGTCTGGGCCAGTATCTGGCCTCATTAATCTTCTGCCCAGTAAATAACCAGAATTGACAAAATAACTGAGTTTGGCTAATGATGGTGGATGTTGCCTTTGTTTCTAATGACGGTCATTAACCTCTCAATGGCTAAATAATAGCATCTTAATTAATTTGTTTCAAAGGGAAAGTTTTTAGTGCAATTTAATTATATTAATGGGCAGCCACAAGGTGTATGGCAAGAGGCATCACGGCCTGCCTGCCCACATGCACATGAATGCTCACATACTCTCGCACGTGTACGGTTGCTTTTGCAACTGACGCACCTGTCGCCTGCCAAATGGCATTGCAGCTCAGCACTGAACTGTGACGAACACATTTTACTCAACCATGCAGCACAAACACAATACAATAAGGTTTACCTCTTTGCAGAAAGACTACAAACTTGGAACCACATAAGACATCTCGATTTAAGCTTAAACATTTCTATTAAACAACAGTCACCTACCATATTTCTTTGAAGCAAACATTTTAAACTTTTTTTCCCCTTCCCAAACCTGTCAGTTTGTGTTTCTACAGACTGAAAAATGTTGCATGAAGGTATGCAAAAATTCATTGCAATGCATTAGTGCAACAATGAAAATACAATGTATAGATTTTGAAATTTAATTATTGATTGCAATCAATAAAATGTTGTATTATTATGCACCATCTAAAATACTAGCTAAAGTATTTAGCTATATACAATAGCAAAAATCCAGACATCCAAACTGATTCCAGGGTGGATATGCATGCACAACCTTTTAGTTACTATTTTTTAGAATTATAACCAAAATAATCCATTAAAATCAAACACAAAATTTAGAAATTTAGAATGCATCCAGTAATTAGAAGTATCATTTTAGTAAAGAATCACACTTACTTATTTAAGTATCAGAGCAAATATGCAGAGCAAAATAAATATTTCAATATTAATAATATTTTGTTGCTAAGTAAACCATAGCTTCAACTCAAGCTTCAAGTATTTCAATATTTCCATGTATTTGGTGAGCATCCACTGCATGTAATTGATTTTGGCGTGTATCTATTTTCTGCAAATGATCCCATATATATTTATATTAGAAGAGAATTTCAAAAACGGTAGAGCTGGGTGTTAAAAACACACATCTTGACCAGTCAAACCCTAATCCTATACAGTAGATCAGCACAGAAGAGTCTTGACACGGTCCCTAAATAATGCTGTAGAATGTGGTTGCTAAGTGAAATGAAAGTGCAGATTCAGCATTCTCAGAGCGCTGGGCCCCTGTAATGGCTTCCTCTCTCTGGTCTCGCTCTTAACTGGATAAGAACACAGTAATGAAGTAAATCCAGGAGCAATCAGCCTCAGCCTGAATGCTGCACTGACTCATTCGTCTCCTTCTCTCCCTCAACCACCCGTCTCTCTCCGGATGTAAGCGTGGATTTATCATTCTGCCCTGTGGAGTTAAAGGAAGAGGACTTTGATTTTGTAATGCAATTACACTGTGAGAGGAGAAAGGCCTCGGTCCTGCTGTATGAGTCAATAAGGGAGATGAGTCTGAACTTATAACTCCAAACAGAAGTACAAAATCAATCAGCTGATTGAATAATGGCATTACGGACCATAAATTTGGCTGTTTTTATGTCAAGACATGAAGGGCATGCTCTCTCCGTCGTCAATCCTGTGTCACAGCACAACCTGTGTCTGACATATAGCTCAGTAGATCAAATGTTTTCTATTAAATCAGCAGTCATGGGATGGCCAATGAGAATCACTGGTTACGTGCTAAACACATTTTCAGTTTGATTCAGTCAATAGCATTGTTCAATTGAGTTTGAAGTGATTTTTGAGGGACTTCAGATTTGTTGACTGAATGTGTTTTTCTCATATCTTTAAAGGAATGCAGTCCTCTTCGTTGAACAGCAAACAATTAAACAAAACATAACACCATGGGTAAACGTTAGCATTATTCAGACTGCTCTCATTGTTGATTTGTATGTAACATTTTCTGGTACAAAAACATGCTTATTTGAGAATATGTTGAATCCACGCTAAGAATGTGATCAAATCTTATTTAAAAGCACACATCACCTGAAACATGGCATGTCGCAGTTGTCATATAGAACAGGATGAAATGTTATAAATTCAAATTAAGTAAATGAGACAACTGCGGCTAATAAATGCAATTGGAAACATAATTTCATGGACTGTGCAATAAAATCTCACAAATACAATAGAATCAACCAATTAATTCCATTAATTAAGTATTCATTGATTAAATATGGTTTCATAAACACGTGTAAGCATTTGTTGTAACACTGGTAAAGTTGTTCTCTGTAAATAAATGCATGTGTGGTAGAACCACATTTTACGTAAAATACATGGGAATAGTCATGCGATCACATTGCATTATATTGTGAAATGCCATAGCAAAATTAGCTATGTTTTGCAGCTGCAGAAATGAGGTGCTAAAATGAGAGCACTGATGATCGCACTATCAGAGAGCCTGTAAATTCATAATGTTCACTAACCAAGTTACCACATACCGGTGCTTATCCCTGTTTGAACTTCCATACAATTAATCTCTATGTGTGATCTACATAGTATCTATGAGGGGATGTTTAGTTTCTCTAGCCACTATACTGTATATGCTCATGAGGCTTTTATTTATTTTCTTGCTACGTATAGAAAATTTGCTATATACAGACATTTATATATAGCAAAGTATGGTCACTTTAGCCTTCATGCGTGGACATTTTGTTTCTAAACTATAAATTATGGGCTTTGTAGGCTCTATATGGTTTTCTAATCTCAGTGTATGGACATCAGTCTTTATACGTGGACAGTTAATCTATGTATTGATATCTGTACATTTGTACAGTATACCACTTGTACATGCAAGATTTTGAGTAATAATTTTCTTGTGTGGACATTTGGTCTCTATATATGGATTTAAAATTTTTCTCAGTCTCTATATGTGGACAGTTGGACATTCTAAATATGGACATTTAGTTAATATTCGTCTCCATGTGTGGACATTTAAGCTCTGTGTGTAGGCATTTGGTCTCTAAGAGGACATTTAGTATCTATGTGTGGATATTTAGTATTTATATATGGACTTTCGGTTAATCTTATGTGTGGACATTTAGTCTCTGTGTGGACACTTGGTCTATGTGAGGCTGTTTAATTTCTTTTTGTGGACATTTAGTCTCTATTATGGACTTTATTTCATCTTAGTTTCTGTGTGGGCATTTTATCTTAGTCTCTAAACATGGACATTTGGTCTCTATGCAAGGATGTTTAATTTGTTTGAGATTTAGTTTCTCTATATAGACTTTTAGTTCATCTTAGTCTCTATGTGTGGACATTTAGTCTCTATATATTGCCTTTCACCTTAGTCTTTATGTGTTCACCTTATGCTCGATGTGTGGACATTTGGTCTCTGTTTGGTCAGTTTGTGGGTTTGGATCAAGTGGGAAGTATCTAGCAAGCTGCATCATGTTCCAGCATGACTAAGACTGTGGAGAAACTCTTCACAGAGAAAAATATGAGACATTAATAGAAAAAAGCCTAAAAAAACTATCACGAGCCTCTTTCTGCCCATGGCCTGAATGGGCGGCAGGCTGTGTGGAGCCTCGTCACGGTCCCGGTCCCGGTGCCTCCTAGCTATCAGTTTGTCAATAGAGATGCTGTTCCCATCAAATAAACTGCTACTGAGTGAGAAATGTCAATAGTGGAAGGTTCCCAAAGCTACTGAAGGCTAATGAGAGGGTTTAAAGCAGGGCTCATAAAAGACAAGAGCTCAGATACAGAGATAAGGTATCATAAATGATGCATGATGACTTTGGTGCGGCACAGGTTAGATATGGTAGCAGTGGGAATAATGAAACTGAGAAAACTTCAAATGAATGTGCTAGCCAGTTATTAGCACGTCTAATAGCGATGACATCTTAGATTGATTATCTTCTCATAAAAGTGGATGAAAGTGTTAGATCCATTTTAGAATTGGCATAGATCATCTGGATTGGATGCCAGGTGTATTTTATGTGAAGTGAGTTTAATTCATTGATGTATTTTGTATGCGACAAGATGGTTTTAGAGTAAATTTAACTTTGCCAAATTGGTCTCTTATTAGGATGGCCATGATGAGGGCTCTCATTTGAAATTCCAATCCAATTATCTGCAGATCTTTGAGGAGTCGGAAAACGTAATTTTTTCCACTCAATAATAACGGAAACAGCTCATTATTGAAACAATCTGATGGCAGCTTTTGAACCCTCTCTCCACCAAATTGACTTAATAATTTCCACTCTTTCTAAATAGCTCCCTACATTCTTCACTCTTTTGCTCGGCTAAAGCTTCGATGGCCATATGTTACCATGGAAACACACACAATGGAAACAGAGAAAGCAAACCTTTGCTTTTTCCCCCCTTTTCTATTTTCTTCGAGATCTAAACAACCACTTTCAGAGGCTGGGACTGCTGTCCAAATGAATTATGAATAATTTTTTACCCTGCAAAAATAAAGCTATAAGTCTCCATGTGGTTGCATTAGTGTGTCAATCCAACGGGCACCCCTGTGTGCTATCATTTCCTAATTATGTGTTTGGGGGAGTGGTAAGTATGTTAAATTGTGAATGATGGCTTTGCTGAGGGCAGAGACAATAAAGCCATCTTGTCTTCGACCAATCAAAAAAAAAAAAAAAAACTCAAAAAAACTCTACAGAATTCAAGAAACATATTCAAGAGACGTATTTAGACAAACATGCATTCCAATTTATGGGAAAAAAAGAGAGTGGAGTAAGTGATGAATGAGACCATAGTGTAGTTCTGACGGCAAAATCTGATTGGATTAACCATTTATAGCCACAACAGAATACACTCTGGTGATGGACATTAGTTAAATTCCATCTTAATGCAGTAAACTGTGATTTTAGAGCTGACAGATGCCAACTTCCTTTTAGTCGTGACTATATTTGCTATATAGCATTGGCCTTTTATACTGTATTACAACACTGAACACTTTATGAACATTTCATTTGTTAGCATGGTCCAGAATTGTAGAACCTAGAAGGCACTGATATATTCTTTTGCCCAAAACAATGCATTCTGCATCGACTGAAAGTAGAGTGTGTATGTGTGTGCGTAAATGTTTATAGGTATGTGGTTGATGAAAGTAATACCTAATTCAAATGAGAGGGATTATTCAGAGGATGTGACATAGTCGTCTTCTAGGTCAGATGAGTAATGTCTGCCAATTTAGAGCACCCTCTTTATCCCCCCCCCCTCTCTCTTCCGTATTTTATCAGTCAACCCCGGGTTATTTACAAAGAGACATGTCTATCAGTTACAAGGACATGACTTTGCCAAGAGAGAGCTAACAAAGGAGGAAATCAAGCAGTGGCCTCCCCTGAAAAGATGTCTCTCTTTTCCCCTCTCGCCCCTCATCTGAGGCCCGGCTTGCGCTGAATGGCCCTCTTCCTGGCAAGGTGCCTGGCGTGGCCGGCGATAGTACATTTATCCTCCCTGATTAGATTAGAAATTATTAATGGAGGGCTGTGAAGCAGAGCAAAGGGTCATTTGGAGTTTAATTCTATTCTCAGATAACTTCATTTTGCCTGATGTGATTGTTATTGCCCGAGTGCTAGATGTTTATAGGAAACAATATCCTCAATAACACATTCAGACATCCTATTTAAAGGGTCAGCCTGGGCCATTAGATAACAGCTTCTGAGGAGTCGCATGTCACGGCTGATTTAAAAAGCTCAGCCTTTGCTCTGATCAGAGTAATACGTTGAATTCATAAAAGGTGCGTGCGAATATATGGTCTGTCCTGAAACCTAGTGAGGTGCTTAAACAGGTAGCAAAGTTAACTATTTTAGCCAGTCAGCATGTACCTGCCATGTAAAAGGCACTCCCATAATGCACTGCAACAAGCTCAGTTAAAAAATAAATCCAATCCAATACTGAAATTATTAGTGTTAAAACAATTAAAAAGCAACTATTTTCCCCCCAACTTTTGTTTGCATGTAGACATGGGCCATCTTTCTAGGTTTTAAAACAGAGCTGAATGTGTAGTATATTGAAACAATGCAAAAAGGGACAATGACATCATAGCACCGGTTGGACAGCAACACCATGAATCTTCGCAGGGTCTGGAATGAATATGCATGAGGGCAACAAATCAAAGTAAACATGAACAATGGATGACGCGCATTTATAATGCATCGTCAGCGCAGAGGAGAAATAAAACTGTCTGTGTATCTGAGAAAGGAGAGAATGAGAAGCGGAGACAAAGGAAGAAAGAAATAGTCATGGATACAGGGCCATCTGGACACGGTTAGCCTGTTCAGATAGCGTTTCAGTGGCGCTGATTTGCAACTCTGTCAGTTAGCTACAGTTACACACCTGTCTCTGGACAAAGGGACTCACCTTTCTACCGGCTTGGCTGGCTTTCCGTCGCTACTGCTGATAGCTCAATCACAGGCTAGTGCCAGCCAGCTAATGAAGTGCTCTCCAGAGGTCAGCATTCCTCTGGGTCGGGATAGGATAATCAGTCATTGGCGGTCCTCTCAAACCACCTCATTTAGAGCATAGGGACCGACTGTGTTCGGCAAGGCTGAGCAGACCTTGTCTTGGTCCCTCCCGATCCATGTAAAAGAGATACCAGCCATCTCGCTTTATTACTAGATGTTATCGGTTTCCCAGAGAAAGCTCGGAGTACACAGCGCGCTGGACCATTTTGATTAGAATAGAAAAACAACAGCTCACCCCGGGTTTGCATGTAAGATGACCTTTTGTCTAGTAATAGAGTATTGTTGACCATAGTTTATCTGAGTCATAACATGAGTATCACTGGCGGGTGGTTCTTTTCAAGAGTGGGGAAATGCAGATAACTGTTATCATAGTACAGCTACTCAAGTAAAATGGCAAAAACAATTGACAAGGGATTAGAAATGGATCAAAGAACATCTTAGTGGAGCATAATGTCTGCAAATGCTTATTTACAGATAAATAAACATATGCCATTACTGCATATCTTATGAAATTCTAGTAGAAGCCATCGTTCCTGTGTTTGTGTAGAACAATCTCTGCAGTAGAGTTGAGGTAATGTTTTGAGAAAGGAAAGAAAACAGGAATGAAAGCCAAACCCAAAATGTTTTGTACGGGACGGAATTGGTGTAAGAGTTGCAGTTGGGGTATCAGGTTATGGCGGCTAGGCTGAAGGCCCGGCTAGGGTGCAGTTTGGAATTGAAGGTTATTGCTACAGCTTTGGGGGGTGGATGTTGGGACGGACACCCACTGATAAAGTTTCCCATGATGGATTGAGTTGGCTGGAGGCAGCCTGTGGTGCCACATCACGTTTAATTGCATGCATCTTTCATGCAGAGGTGCATGCGTGTGTATACCTACTTCCCACCTCTTTCTACATTCCCTTTGTCACCCAGTCAGCACTGCTCAGAGTGAAACATTTCACACCTGTGATATGTTCTAGCTATTATATATTGTGTGCTTTTTTTGTGAACTAGTTGTTGAACAGATATCTGAATGTATCTTTGCAACCAAAGAGCTCTATAATATATGAGATAGCCTTCCCTTAGCACTCCCATTTATCTCAAAGACAGTTGCTTAGCTGGTGCATGCAGCCCCCGGAAGTACGCAACCTGGAAGCTATCGTTTTTACTTCATGAGCACCCATTTCTACTTTTTAATGGCTTTTAGTACTTTTTTGTCTGCCAAATGATGTAGTTCCAGCATTGTTCCAGCAGGGACAAACTGCCAAAGCTATCCAACCAACACTTGAATGACTAATTTTGACAATAGTGTGATACGTGTATGCGTTTTAGAATAGAGTCACCAAAATAAAATAAACTTTTAATATTATCAGGTTTTTAGCAGTGCAATGCAGGCCATCAAAGCCATTTTAATTTTTGTGAATCTGTGCAGAGTATATGCATTCAGTATTCTCCACAGGGAACTCCAGGGAGGCACATTATGTGGCTCTTTATCGGATCAGGCCAACTGGTTTTCCTGTGGCTTCACACCATTTCAATAGGAGCCTCGGGGTGGCACAGTCATCTTGGATTTGGCAAGCTGTTCCAGTTGTACCTTAGAGATAAAAGTGTTAGCAGCAAGCAATTACAATCTACTATCAATGCATTGTGAGCCTTATTCTGGCCAATGTTCAACTGCAGAGGAAATTTTGGTGTTAATGGGTAATGACATCCTCGGGTTACTTGTCTGTTCTGGTTGTAAAATGCATGGAGGAGATGAAGGTTGGGATTTCAAGACATAGCAGAGACGTTACGCAAAATATTGTGCAATGTTATATTTCTTGACACAAAACCCAAACCCTCTCCTATTCAGGGAAATCAACTCTGAGCCAAGTGTATGTGCCGTGAGCTGGGGAACATATGATCACAAAGTCGTACGCTCACACACACCCAAACACACATGCTGTCAACACCTTCTCCATGATGGATCCCTCTCATTTTCCGAGCTAGGATCCGATAAAAGTGGCAGCCGAGCTCTGGGGCCTGCCTTTCTCTGATTACACCTCAGCGTCCCAGAGCAGATGTAGCCGAGGAAGCCCCTCCTGGCTTGGATTGCGCGACGCTACATTTACCCAACCGCTTCTCAGCTGCAACCTCAGCCTCGGGCGCTCCACCATCAAATTTTCATGCGACCATATGGAAGAATATTAGTAATAGAGATTTACTGTCATGGCCATCCCACTGGAGAAAATAAGGAAACTGTTACATATTGCTTTGGGTAAATGAGAGGGAGCCAGACGAAGGAAAAGGAGCTCTCCGTCTTTGAGACATCTGATCGCCTCACTGAGAAGCGAGTGGGGGCACTAAAGAGTGCGTTAAGTGCAATTGAATGGGAATCGTCCTTGAAACAGCATAGAGCTTTGTCGGTGGGGTCAGAGAAGTGAGTGATGGTGTCTTGTCTTGGTGTCTCTTCCGTGTGCGTGACTGCTGCATGCCGTCAACAGGTCCAGCAGGTTGGGGCTGTGATCAGAGTGCCGGCCTAAATTACAGCAGGTTGACAGATAAGGAAGCAGCTCGGCTGAACACACACAACATCAGAGAGAGGGCGGAGAGGGCGGCATTGTCTACCTCCCTCACCTCGCACTCTCATAGTACGCCTGTCCATCAACATGCGTCATTAAGAGCTGTTATTGACTCCATTAGACACTATTGGCAGGAAACGTAAAGTTTAAACAGGTTTTACTTGTGTGTTGCCACAGCACATTATGCAATCTAGTGATTCGGCGGTTTGGGGTGCATATGAATGGTTGCTCCTTTTGTCTTCCTGTAAGTTGGAGTTATCTGCATTAATGCTCCACGGCTTCTGTGGTTTTCCACGAAAGTTATTTACTTTTCACCACCAATGAGGCACAGCACAAAGTGCCTGTTTCGGTTAGACAAGTTTTCTTTCATGCTGAAATGGTACCTTTCTGTGGGCTCCGCTTTGAACCTAACCTCTCCTTACTAAATCAACATGGGGGTACAAATGTGAACCAGACTCCAAATTTGGGATTTCGGATGTAGGGTTATGATGGCATTTGGCCTACTTCCTGCAAAGCCTCATTAACATTCATAAATGCAAAATGAGGGGGGCTGATGGGAGGTGTTTTAAGCTGCATTGTCAGATAGCTGATATCGTTCTGCAACGCTGAACGCACAACCACAATCTGACTATTCTCAACAACTCGGTGGATTGGCCATGTGGGCAGGAGGGTCAATTTGCAGCCGACTCTTCTGGAACCAATTAGAAACTGCATCTTTTCCCGGGGCACCCCGGTTGAGTAACTCTACGTTAGTTGTTTTATCTTTTGATATGCAGTGCATTATTAGTGGTGAGTCGTTCACAGTGGCTGTGGTTAGATAGTGACAACCGTGGAAACAAGGATTGGCTCAGAAACCACGGGCATGTTGCATTATGCCTACACACACACACACACACACACACACACACACACACACACACACACACACACACACACACACACACACACACACACACACACACACACGTACACACACGTACACGTACACTCATCCTCCCCTGCTTGTTATACCACAACAATCCCTCTTTTGTCAGGGATGATTGATGATATGTTGGAATTTCATTCATGGAGTTCTGTGTTTTGGAGTTGCTGAGACGACCAGGTATAAACAGGCTCCGGCTGGGTATTGAGTTTCACCTCTGAACACCGTTGAGAAACAATGGCTAGGGCCTTTCAAAGGTTAAACAAACAGTTATTGCTGATATCTCGGTGGATAATGGCTGAATTATCTTTTACAAAATGTTTATTGTTCACACGGATGATCGATCGGAGAATACGCATTCCACATCCGTGACCTCATCGCAGATTAAACAGTTCCTCTTTTCACAGCCTCTTGATTTGAAAACATCAGAGTCAATCTCAGTTCAGAATTCCCTGTGTAAACATTTTTAAAGGCTTGTTAACGTAACATGTTAATTCAGTGTATTGAAAGAGTTTTTAAAGACATTTTTCATGCAGGAATGCAGTTTGTAACAATATAATAGTGTTTGTCTACAAGATAAATGGTAATAAATATGTAATAAATTAATTTAATCTTTCCATCCATCCTTCCATCCTTCCATCCATCCATCCATCCATCCATCCATCCATCCATCCATCCATCCATCCTTCCATCCTTCCATCCATCCATCCATCCATCCATCCATCCTTCCATCCTTCCATCCATCCATCCATCCATCCATCCATCCATCCATCCATCCATCCATCCATCCATCCATCCATCCATCCATCCATCCATCCATCCATCCATCCATCCATCCATCCATCCATCCATACATCGCCCTTCCAGAAAAGGTGTGGATAATCATAACTTTAACTGCCAGTGTGTTTTGTATGGCTACACAATTAAAATAAATGTTTATTTCAGACCTTATTAGTCGTTTACCAATTAACCCAGCTGATTATAATGACAGTGATCTAGTTTTGTTGTATTGCGACATGCCACTCACTTCCAGTGTAGATGTATTCCAGAGGCAGCATAGTCATGACAATCAATTTACCTGTTGTTTTCTGCGCACTGAACATGTTTTCCTTTATAATTCTTTAATTTATGAGAAATATGTATGGAACCTATCCAGGATGCGGATCAGGGCTGATTTCTGTTCATTGCTGACCTTTATGTTGGGGTATCTGCCTGGCATTAGCTCTTTTTTCTCTCTTGAACTTCTCTTTTCATGTCATGGCTGTGAGCTTAAAACCTCCATTTGAGGCAGAGTAGTGGTTCAGATAAAAGCCGCTTGGCATTATGATTTATTAATGCTTCGCTATTAATACTGTGGGGCTTTTGGAATAAGTCTTGTTGACTCTCGGACTTAGACTGCTGGTATTGGGAGGATTTCCACAAAGAAGACACATCCTGGTCACCCTTCACACCCTCGCACGCACACTCGGTCACTGGGTCCCAAAAGCTTATGGGGGATTGTACTGATGGGGCTTTCCGTGGGTGAAATCCTCAGTGGATTTCTGCTGTCCCTGCAGGTTTGCTTTATGGCTTCTCGCAAGTTTTATAATATCCCGTCATGCGCAAAGCAAATAAGTAATTTGTGATGGTGGGCATGAATAAAGTTAAAACTGTCATAATGTCATAGGAAACACACACGCATTGGCTCTTTTTCAAAACCTGACTTGCTATCTATAGCCTACACAAGCAGCTGCCTTCTAAAACAGCTATATAACAGAAATGGAATCTGATTTGGTTCCACTGCTTCTCACACTTTTTTTAAAGGTGTCCTTGCTATAATATAAGTATACATTTAAGTACTGAGTAATATTAATTAACTACATGTACTTATTATATGGTTAGGGTTAAGATTAGGATTATTTGCAGGCAATTATGCATAATTTAGTGTTATTATAATAGTAAGTACATGTAACTTGTGTAACAAGGACACCTTAAAATAAAGTGTTACTGGAACACTCTACATGTGAAGAGGCTATGGTAATCAATTTGGGGTGAAAAAGTCCATTTTTGTCTTATTATCAATGTTTTTTTGGTATTGAAATGAATATGTTCAAACTGACATTTCCCTCACTTTGTCTGCCATCTTGAATTATTTTTTTTTACTGAGCTTGTCACGATGCATTTATGAAATAGCTTTCTTTGCAAAGTACTTTTCAGTAAATAATTGGAATCATCTCCCTTTGTCCTAAAACTGTGAGATCCATAATATCTGGGGTTGTATAGTAGGGTCGTTACATTTAAGAATTAATGTAATAATTTAATAGGCTTTCTTCTTCGTCGTCTTCTTCTGTGTTCATAATAAGCATTAAGCATTCTTGCAGTGACTCCTTTTACAGTAAAAATAACTTACATTTTGGAATATGTTATGCAAATGATGCAATTATTTGGGGAAAATATTGAAATTCACAACATACTCCATCATCTTGCTTTTGTGCATGTAAGAGTTTATCATCAGACCAGAATTTTCAAGTTCATCGTTATAAAACAGATGAGTCAAATATTACTCGTGTAATGAATTTCTTATATCAATGTATTCCAAAACAATTTTATGATTTTGACACTTTTGGAGTAGTCTTGGCATCTAGAGCTTGTCTACAATGGCTCAAAATGCTCCCTATGTAGGCAGCCCAGTAGATTTTTCAACAGAGCCATAAGGCGAGGGCAGGAAATGTGTGTTCCATAGCATGCAGGGGCATCATTTTAGGAATCTAACCTTTTGTTTTAATGGATGAATAAAAGATTGTATGGGAAAAGTGCACCATTAGGAACTCTCGCTCTCTGCAAATAACAAAGACTTGATGCAATATTTATTCATCTCCAGTAATCACTAATGCTGCTTCTATTTATGAGCAAGGCTCAAAACGCAATTAGATTAATACTTACTTGAATTACCAAGAGCTCCTACTGATACACTGTATGGGGATGCGTACTCTACAAATAATAAATAATATATGAGAATCTTCACTCTTATATAGAGGCAAAAGGTCAGTTCGAGTGATTTCCAGTGTTTGCATATTGATTGCCTTTATTTTTGTATAATGCACTGTACACAAAAATAAACTATTTTTAATGATGTTTATTTGCAAATGAAAGAACAAAAGTGTTGAAATGAGAAACCATTGTTTCTTTCATATGGAATATTCTGTAGCAGCACAGAAGATATGACTTTACCTCCATTATCAACCAGGAAAACCCATGACGTCTGCGAGCAGAAGTGTGTGTCGTGCTCTCTCTCTCTCTCAGCTCAGTGCATTCTGCCATTAGTCAGGACGAGATTAATGTATGAAAATGCAGCAGGTCAATGCTTACCCTCTTTTCCTGCTGCATGAATTATTTACAGCTGCATGGGAACTCCATTATGCATACTGCCCACCACTTTAGACTGCTCTTAACCACACAGCACACACACATACACATGCAAAAACAAACGCACATGTTAAATACAAAATCTTTTCCTCTGGACTGTTGTATTTTTATTATGATGGTGTAAATGGCTTATGTATAAGTTGGTTTATATAAAAATGTGATAATCAAGCTTATTACAGCATTTTAAAGCTGGTATATTGATTTTCCTAAACCAATCTATTTTTTATTTTTTCTAGACCTCTGACCCTAAGCATTACATTTCTGCAAATTGCATTTCATTTATTTTTGCATATTACTGTCATGTCCGCCTGTTGCCCCCTCTATCTATATTTGAATTTACAATCATTGTACCTAAAACCTTAACAATGTTGTGTTTACCTTATATGCACAGATATTTTGCAGAATAAATTCAAATGCATTATTATTATTTATTTTATTGTAGTTTTTAGCCAGGGAGGAGGCATGTTAACTCTTTACTCTGATAGTCCACTTTAGACTTTTAATAACTATAAGCTAACAGTCATTAGAGTATTAGTAGACTGTCTGCTTATTATCTGCTAACACTTTATTTTGGTCCCACAACACACATTCTACTGACTGTAAGTAACTTTGCAAGTACATGCCAACTTATTCTACTAACCCTAACCCTAACAGTCCAGTAATACTCTAAGGAGAGTTAGTTGATGTGTAGTTACAAAGTAATGAGAGTTAATTAATATCTAGTTGCAACGTTGCTTAGAATGTCTAAAGTGGACTATTCAAATAAAGTGTAACTGAGAACATAAATGATTTCAATGTCCTCAAAATAGGTCCTAGTCCTAATTTGTTTTTCCAGCAGTTATGAGTCTGTGGAAGTCAAATGTTAGGATGTGTAGTGGTGGTGTCCTAAACAGCTTGATTCTCTCCGTATAAAAAGCAGACCCCATGCATGCATTTGCTTTTGAAACATGAAACATGAACAGACACACTAGATGTCACTATTGTAACTTGATGCAGAGCTTGTGTTACACACAGACCTAGAGATGTAGCAGGCAGCAAGGAAATACTTCAAGCAGAGAGAGAAGAAAAGGAAAACCACATCATAACTACAAATTCGAAGTATTAACTAGAAAATATTTTTTTTATTATCATTACTATTACAAATGAACACATTTATGTAGTTTATTGCTATATAAAACAGAGATATGCTTATTTATTTATTTGTTACATTTATTACAATTGTTTTACATTTATTAATATTATTAATCAGAAAGTTCTGCCAAATAATGTAGTGAATGTTGTTATTCTAACAGGCTGTCTACCAAATAACAAAGCAAACTGAAATATTAAAATAGTAATTTATAGTCACTGATGTGAGTATCTGAGCATTTTATACCAGATTTGAACTCATCCCATCACAACCATCTATTTTATATTGATTTAAAGAGTTTGATATGTTCAGGTGAAGACATTTATAATTCAGATGGAAATTATTGAGAGTTTTTTTTTTAACAGTTTTGAAAAGCGATGATTAAAACGTTCTTTGAGAGACCGTAAATAGTTATGCGTGGCACATAATTATGATGGAAAGGCATTCCATTATTAGCTCATGAATAGATATATGCACACCTTTCATGAGGCATGGATGTTATTGTAATGGGATAAATTAATTCAATGCTAATATGACACTCATCACTCATCACTTTAAATGAAAGAAGAGAACTATTAGAGTTCTTACATTGTCTTGAAGGTGATTTTAGAGAAAGGCAAATGATGTACCTAATAATTTAAAATAGATTTGCGAATATCCTTCAAGATATTCCGCATGTCTGAAGGCAATAATTTCTGAAAATGGCTCTGTGGGTTTGTCTGTAATGTCTTGGAGCAGACAGGACTGAAATATTTTTAAACAGATCATTTGAACAGAGTCCAGTAGTTGAGTTGATACACCATAGATTTGTTTAAGTTTTATTTTACCTTCAGCACTATGAAGCAGCATGTGTGGTGTCGACAAACAAAACTCTTAAATACTGTCCTGATTTATTCTATTCACGCTAAAGGTACTTGATAAGGACGCTGACATGTCCTTGAACAACTGAGAGATACATGCTAATTCTGCAGCAAATGGCGTATTCTCTGTGTAAGCCATCTCTTTACTGTATGGAGGGTTTCTGAACTACTGGTTTAGATTCTAGTGTCCTTGAGTCAGTGGCTGCTTGACTTGAACGGCATTGGAGATCAATCTGGGAGCAAATTATAGTCAAAATACGAATATTAGTCTGGTTTGGTAGATAATGACTAAACTATAAAGAACAAAATCATGATAATAAATAATCTCAGTAAGACTATTATACATCTTATTACTACTTCTGGTTTTATGACTGATAATAACTGTTAGCAGAAAGACACACACACACACACGCAAATCTGAACATTTGCAAAAAAGATTTAAATCTGCACTAGATTGTATTACCATCAGTCCCTGGAACAGGAGTTAATTGAAAACACATCTTCTCTCACCCACCAGAATCATAACCAAAAAAGTGAGTTATTCTGTGATGGTTAATTCAGTGCAGTATGAAGAAATTTATTTTGCATCACAAGCTAAATATGCTTTAATAGAGTGGGATATATTTATGCCTTCAGAAAGGTAACAGGGTTGACAGATTAAAATGGCATTGCAGATCTTGAACTTAAAGTCATGAAACTACATATTTAAGTTTCCACTTTTCAGTGATCAGTTATTTACTGTTACAGGACTGAAATTTTAAGATCACCTACTGACAAAAATGATATGTATGTATAGCCTATATGTGTATAGTGTAGTGTAAACATTAAGCAGCAACTGTTTTCAACACTGATAATAATAAGAAGTGTTTCTGTGTTCACACGTAGTTCAGTTCGTTTGGTTCATTTGGTCCGGACCAAAAAGGAAAATGATACATTTGGTCCTGGTCCACTTAGCGGTCACATTGGCATTTTTGACAGCGAATCTAAAGATACCGAACCTAAAGGCATGGTGACACGTTCACAACCTGATTGGTCGGGTTGAATGATGTATATTTGACGTATATAAGGCGTGTTCGAATTAAAGCGGCTTTACGGGTGTATGATTTCAAAGCACCCATTAACTGATCGGTCTGGTCAGCACCGCTTTAAGTCGAACACATTTAATGCCGTCTGCTGGACTAAGCGCACTCATTGTTGCGTGTACATATAATTTTATTTTCACCACCTGCAAACTCACAAGGAGCTCATAAAAGGCAATTTTACCTCATCGTTGCTCCACGTTTGCCCTCTGCTCATTTTGTTTTCGTGTCGTTAAATCATGTCATTACTTCCTGTTTTTGGTTCGTTTAGAAGTATTTGGTCCGTGTTGCATTCATACTTCATTCGAACCGCACCAGAATTCGTTTGGAAGCAGACGGAGACCCATCAGCGGTCTCGGTCCGCTTGTTTGGTGTGCACCAGGGTTCGGATGGCAAGCGTTCACACTTACTCAAACGAACTGCACTAACAGAGCAATCGCACCAGAGTTGGTTTTAATTGAACCAAACATGACAAGTGTGAACACACTAAGGCAGGCATCCTCAAATCTTGCCCACTCCTGCAGAGTTTAGCTCTAACCCTAATCAAACACACCTGAGCATGCTAATCAGAGTCCTCAAGATCATTAGAAAATCACAGGTAGGTGAGTTTGATCAGGGTTGGAGCTAAACTCTGCAGCAGATTGGCCCTCCAGGGAAAGATTTGAGGAACCCTGCAATAAGGGTTCGTCGACCAACCAATCAGGTTGTGAACATATCACTACGCCTTTAGGTTCGGTATCTTTAGGTTCGCTGTCAAAAATGCCAATGTGAACGCTAAGCGGACCAGGACCAAATGTATCATTTTCCTTTTTGGTCCGGACCAAATGAACCAAACGAACCGAACTACAAGTGTGAACACACCCGCCAAATCAGCACATTAGTATGATTTCTGAAGTATCGTGTTACTGAAATAATGACTACTAAAAATTCACAGGAATAAACATTTGACAATATATTCAAATATAAAAGAGTTATTTTATAACGTGTAGTAACATTTCATGGTATTACTGTTTGGTTTCACTTTATTTTGGTGATCCCTTTAACATATTGACTATAAGTAATGTTGCACCTACATTTCTACTGACTCTCATTAGAGTGTTAGTAGTGTATTAGTTGACTGGTAGGGTTAGGGTTAGTATAAGTTGACACGTTCTTGCAAAGTTACTTATAGTCAGTAGAATATCTGTTGGGAGACCAACACAATAAGGATTTAGTAGATATGAAGCAGACAGTCTACTAATACTCTTATGAGAGTTTGTTGACATGGAGTTGCAACATTACTTAGTGTCAACAGAATGGGACCATCAAAATAAAGTGTTACCTACTGTTTTACTGTACATTTGCTCTGTATGTACTGTATATCAAATAAATGCAGCCTTACAGTAGCATACATAAATAATAAACCCATAATCAGTGTTATTTTGTTATGCATACAGTATGTATATACTGTAAGTAACACAAATGTTAGAATCACCCATTTTGCAGAATCACCCAGTTACTGTTGTGTACTGTAGCGTTTCTCTGCCTGTGAATTCATCAAACATCTATTCTCACAGAGAGAATTTCCACAGAGAGTTGCTCTCTTTGGAAAGCGGTCGGTTTGGGTTGACATTTCATTCATGTGATATTTCGAAAAAGTAAACATTTCAGTGTTTAAACAAACTTGTAATTCAAGTGTTTACAATGCAGTTGCACTGAGAGCTTGATTATCCTGGCATGGGTCGCTGTTTTTGTCCCTCTAGCCCTCGGTTGGTCTCAGCATGAGCAGACATACACTTTGGTGCTTAACGTGAGCGTCTGTGAGTGTCTTCGGTGTAAGTGTGCGCTAAGGTTAGCGTTGGCAGATTTTTAATCTACATGTACGATGTGCCCTCCCGTGTCTTGTGTCTACTCAGCAGTATGTGGTCGAGTGTGATTTGGAGTGTTGGGCCGCAGTGTATTGATTGGCTGCGCCGGGGTAGGGCGCAGGCGGACGACACACTGGTGACTTTGTTGTAAATGCAGAACGGGTGAGTGGTGGGTGTCAGGCTGAGGGTGCCGGCCAATCATCAATCATGAGCTGTCAGGCCTCCCTCTCTCCTCGCAACCCTGCTTTTTTTCTGCCTCAATGATCAGTCTTTGTTTAAATTGCGCAGTAAGACTCCCGCCAGACCACGAGAACAACCGCCAAGTTGTTTGCAGGTGCTATCGTTCACAGCTGCCAATTAAAGTCATGTGATTTCCATAACAGCCACGGGGCATGGTAAACATAATGTATTTTAATACATCTATACTATGCATAGAATGGAAAGGTGGACTTGTGGTCGATAATAATGTTTCTGAGGTTGAAATCCAGACTGCTTTATTATGCTAATTCATGTTATGTTAATTCATAATGCACAAAAACATATGAATGATTGGATTTGCAGTATTAAAGGAATGGTTCACCCAAAAATGACAATTTGCTGAAAATGCACACACCCTCAGGACATACAAGATGTTGATGAGTTTGTTTCTTCATGGGAACAGATTTTGAAAAATTTTGCATGACATCTCTTGCTCACCAATGGATCATAATCCATATTCAAGTCCATAATCCATAATAACGCTAGTTCCTCCAGTGAAATAATATCCATCATCTGTTGTCTTCTCACATCAAAATCCACCCACATGTTTGTTTAGAATAATTTTGGACTGTTTTTGCTTGTGAAGAGTGTTAGATCTGTGCATATTTCTCTCCTGATTCAGACAAGACGACTTTTTCACTGCAGAAAGCAATATTATGGATAGAGGACTCATACTTCAGCTGGAAGCAACAGTTTGAAGTTTGAAGAGACTTCTTATAAACTCAGTTTATCTCTTCCCAAAACATGAATTGATGGATTACTTGTGGATTATTGTGATGTTTTTATCAGTTGTTTGGACTCTCATTCTGACGGCACCCATTCACTGCAGTGGATCCATTGGTGATGCAATGCTAAATTACTACAAATCTGTTCTGATGAAGAAACAAACCCATCTACATCTTGGATGGCCTGAGAGTGAGTAAATCTTCAGCAAATATTCATTTCTGGGTCAACTCTTCACATTCAAATCAAGGAAAATTACTATAACATTTTAATAATTGTTCTAATTCTATAAGAATAGCAAAGTCCACACCACAACTATAACAATAACTACAGAGAAAAATATGCTTTTCCAGTGGATTAAAAAAACAACAACAACAGTCCACATGAAAGTAGACAATATTACTGTAGCATCCATTGTAATACAGTCATCCTTATAGTTAACGTTTTTGTTGTGAACGGGCCTTCAGCATCTCAATTATATCACATGATCACCTGAAATCATACAAAGCCTAAACAATAAATCTTGTAGCCTGCTGTTAAAAATGTGATGTTTTATCCTTATTGTACAATGGATAGTTGCAGTTCTGGATGCTGATTGGCCAATACTGTATGGTAGCTGTGCTAAAATACACAGTATAGTAGCATAGCTCTGATGTGAAAAACCTGCTCGTCCAGCTACTGTGAATATCACTGGACAGTCAGGGACTAATAGTATTGAGTAGTCCGCCTTTTCACTACGGCATCTGGTTACATGTTATTCTGCAGCTTATTATAGCTTAATTGGAAGAAACAGTCTGACAAACATGAGAAGCAGCCAACCTTATTAATTTATGAATATGGACAACAGGATCTTCTATGGTTCTTAATTAATTTGCTAAATAAATAATGTGTCCTTAATATGTCATTTATCAGTATAACCTTGAATATTCACAGCACTGCAAAGTTGGAAAAAGATTATATTTTGGGACCAGTTTTGCTTCAACAGAGGCAACCTATTTGATGTATTTTCAAATATAAGTATATTCTCTGCTAACACATTTTCGAGTTAGCACATTAAATTGTCGATTTAATAATGCATCGTAAAGTGTTTTACTATCCCTGAATTACACTTTTGCTTCTTGTTGGGAAATGACATGTTGTAAATCAGCGGACCTACTTTTAACATTAAGTGAAAGTAGTCACACTCATTCATATCACAGAAGAATAATAAATTTCATGGCCATTTTTTTTTCTTTAAAATACCATCTCTTGCAGCATGGTGGAGACTCGCTTTAAGGCCGGTAATTTACAACACTCATTAGAGTGCTGAAAGCACCTCAGTCAATCTGAACTGAGACGCCGCAGTCACAAACTACATCCTTACTGCAGTGCCTAGAAAAAAATCAATTACACATTAAACCCAGGTAAAACTCTAATGTGGTCCTATGGAGTGTGCGTGTCTATAAAGCTAAACATAAATTCATGCGGTCTCCAGCATGTTGCATAAATATGCTACTATTTTTTTCAAGAATGGTTAGAAACCAGCTTCAGAAATTATTGGTCATCAAACTCAGAGCATAAAAATTAATTACTATACCAGTTCATTTATTTATAATTTTGAAAACCTGACTTGCATTCTTTGCTAACAATCATTAAAAATGGGTAACAGGATTGCAAATTTGGCCTAAATTAAACTGTAATTCAGCTGGGTTTAGCTAATTAGGAATGTTGGTTTGCAGTTATTGACAAATCTAGTTATGTTTCTGTAAAATATATTTAATTTTTTTTTTCTTTCTTATAACTTGAGTAACAGGGTTGAGTTTGACGAATGTCAGAACTACATTTTTTTTTTTTTTTTTTTTTTGTAAAGAGATAATGGAATTAGGCTATTTACTTCCTTTCAACAAAGGGCCCAAATGATGTCACTTCCTGGATGCCACAGTTTTAACAGTGGTAACAGGGTAACAGTGGCAAAATGTGGAGAACACAGGCGAAATTGTAATTTTAAGGAACAACATCAACAAAGCATTTGTTGCTTTTAAATCTTCAAAAAAAAAAAAAAAATGCAATAATACAGTTGGAAAATTAAACATTCACAGAGAGTGTGCCTTTTATGCACATTATGCACTGGTTTTAGTTTTGATGGCAAAAAAGTGAATGTAAAAAGTTTCTAACTGAGCCAGCACTTATTAGCATCAAAAACTCATTTATTTATTTGTTAATGCATACCTGCACGAGCCTGCAGCTTGTGTAATTAGATTGGGAACTCCCGCTTTGCCTGTAAGGCCGTGGTTCAGGTTGCAACATTTTTTTTTTTTTTTTTTCGGGTGCAGAAGGCTGATCTCCAGTCAGCAGAGAGCCCGGCCCAGCCCGTCTCCTCTCTGCTCTGCTCCGCTGCTGATCTCATCTCCATATATGAGTTGCTTTGCACTTCTTGAGCCTGCCACGATTAATTAGGCACATCCAGGTAAGGGAACTTCTGACGAAGTGCCAAGAGCAATAAACATTGATCATAGTCACAGACTTTTTACTGGCTTACTTGATGGAAGGGGAATGCAGCCTTTGTGTGTGTGTGTGTGTGTGTGTGTGTGTGAATAATGTGTCCCTATATGCTGGGGAGTACTTGTGTGTATGAATATGTCTGTGCATGAGGATGCACTTATATTCATTCATTCATTCCTTCATTCGATCATTTACCTACTTACTTGATGTAATCTGGATTACGTTATCAAAGTCCAGATTAAAAGATCACAGTGCTCGTAAATACAGTCACTTTTTATGGAACACATGATTAAATATAATTCACAAAATAACAGTGAATTAGAATTGATTAATTACTTATATACATGAGACTAATAATTACTAAACACTTGCCTATGCACAGCTGTGACATACCGTGTCTTAATCATATCCAGTGACCTTCACTTATTATTAATATTGAAAGTCTGCAATGTCATGTTTTCATGTTTTGTAATGTAATGTAGGGATTCCCAAACTTTTTTTTGTGAGCCGCCAAAACCATTTGACTTAAAATAATTACAAAAAGTCCCCTGAGAGTTCAATAATTTAACAATATATTTGCATGTTCATGGTTTTCTGATGTTGGTGGTCACATTATCAAACTGACAAATTTTAATTCATTTTAATTAGACATTTTTTATATTATTTGTGATTTTAATTTGACATTTTTTATATTAGGTTTTCATCAACAATCTGCTGTTTTTTCATGAGCCCCAGTTTGGGAAACCCTGCTGTAATCAATTGTTTAATGCATCTAATGATATTGATAACAAAGAATGAAATGTATATATATCTCTTCCTCTTTTTTTCTTTAATCAATATGGTACAAAAAAATCCCATTAAAGTCTATTTGATAAACAAGTTAGTTCAATATATGTAATCCAAATTTTATACATGTGAAAGTATGTTTTCTGTTTCCTGCAGTTTAAACAAACATTTTACCTACAATACTCATGCAGCTTAGTTCTCAAATAATAATAATCATTATTTTAATATGTATTTATAGTAAGCTCAAAATTTTGAGCCAGCACATTTAAATGTGCATGCACTAGTAAGTAAGCGTAGGCCATCTAGATCATGTTAAAGCATGTAAGTGTGTGTTGTGACTTTCTAATAAACCAGACCTAATTTTAGGGGGATTTTCTTTTCAAGGTCATACTTCTGGCAGACTGTGCAGAGAGCATTGAAAACAATCCTGTCTCTTTTTCCAGAGCTGGACGTTCTGAAATTGCACATAAAAAATTGCAAAACCAGAGCATAATGAAGCTGCAAAACAAAAACATTGTGTCTTGGCCAAAAGTGGAGAAAAATACTGAGCGATGTAATGGAGGCCAGATGAGCTGACAGTAACAAATACCTCCATTAGCTGCCACTGACGGAAGGCTGGAGAGGTGGAAGAGGCTTTCACACAGAGCATGGTGAGGTGTTACGGGACGTGTCGTGTCCAGGTGGGACAGTGGGGTCAAGTCGACCTGAGCGAGAGAGGACCGGAGAGGAAAGCAGAGGAGCTCTGTGCAGAAGGGAAGCCCGTGGACCTGCGCTCTGTTGCACTTTCCATGGAGTGTGTGTGTGTGTGTGTGTGTGTGAGGGACAGCTGGGATTTCAATCAGAGACTTCTTTATGCAGTCTTCTAACACATAATGAACTGAAGCACTGCTCAGCATGAGCAAGCCTTATTCACACACACACACACACACACACACACACACACACACACACACACACCGCCAGTGTTTTAGCATCATTACTGAACACACACACACACACACACACCACAGCTCACGCAATCAAAACCAAATGTGCTGCGAGTGCATTGAAAAGACACGTCAGAAATGACAATGTGCTGAGCGGAAAGTGATTTGTCCAATCCGTTAAAAGTTTATATCAACAATTAGTTCATAATAAGTCCGTTTGATTAAAAGCTGAAGCCCACAGGCTGCACGGTTCCTCGGGGGCTGATCTGGTGTATAAAAAAAAAATTACCTCACCCTAAACCTGTCAGCACACCATTACAGCCCACGCCGCCATATGATGGCATGCCAAAAAAAAAAAAAAAAATACTGAAGCCATTGTAGCGAGAAGGTGTTGGCAGATGTAGGCTTAAGGAATGCAGTGACAGGGTTATTTGTTGGACAGAGTTTGTGCAATGGTGAAATGTTTAAGGGAAAAGGGCTTCGGTCTGTGGCTTCTTATCAGTAAGCCTAATAGAGTTAGATAGGGGAATATCTTGATGAGAAAGCAGATAAAGGGAGAAAGAAAAACAAGAACCTCAAAACTCTAGCAACCAAAGGCTACAGTCTCGAGAAGCAATGACTCATGCAGGACAGCAAGCCAAAAAGCGGTTTGCAGCCCATCTGCAAGAACATGCATGTTTGCAGAAAGAATAAACTCTGAAAGCAACACAATGCATGCCCTGTAATCTGCTGTGGAAAAGCGCAAACCGATGCCAGATATTTGTCATACGCCGCAAATGTTTTTAAATAAATATGCTGGCTGGGGTCTTATCAAATTAAGGGAATCAGTATGAATCCATATGGCTTGCGTGCATTATATTTAGGTGTCCTTAAGCCATACAATATGCGAGGAACAGGATTATTATTGGCAACTAAAACAAAAAGAAATGTCATTACTTGAAATAAGCATTAAATATATATTTTACATCAGCTAGTTATCAAAGCAACATTTTTAATGTTTGATTAAGTACTTATATAACTAAAACTGTAATAGCGTGCCAATGAAAATATAAGTCATTGAGAATATTCCCCTCATCTGAATCTCATTTAATAAATTCAATTTAATAATCATTTAAAGAAACGAAGGAATGCATGCATGCATGAATGAATGAATTTCACGTTTATGTATTTGATGTCAACACCACAGGCTCTCACTTGTCATAACAAAACACTGAATGGCAGTTTGAATATGCAGACTGTAGAATGACATTCATAAATTGCAGAAGATGGAAAGATGGTTCAATGAATACAAATTAAAATTTTTGTCTGTTCCTTGCACAACGCTTTAGTATGGTCTAGAGGACTTTGAATATAGTGCATGTGTTGCAGTTTTATGGTGAATGTGATCCTTCTTGAAAACTTCTCCTCAAACAAACAACAGCACGTCAGTTAAAAACTACATAGGCCTATAATGTTGAGTAAAAAAGGCCAACATTTGCATATCAGGGTGAACTGCCCCTTTAAGCTCTGTGTAATTCCCTAGGCTGTTGAAATTCTAAGGAATGGTAAACTTGGCAAATGTCACGCATACTGTGTCCAAATGCTGTTAACATACAGATAATGCACTCTGTCAGAGGTTCTATTAACACCTTTTGTCACCTCTTGACTAGATGATCTGCCTCAGTCAAGTCATAAAAATCTCTGTTATGCCTTCAGAATATATATATATATATATATAAACTGCACTTGCCAATAATATAATATTAATGACTTAAAAGTTCACTTAAGTGTACTTAAAGTGACACCACACTTTAACCATATTCCAAAGACAACAGAAGTAATTATGAAATTGCATTTAACTATAAATAACATGCACTTAAGTGTCTGAAAACATTACATTCAGTTCACACTTGGGTATATCATTTTAAAGTATATAATTTCTGTAATATGAACTCTTTTTAAAAGTTTGCTAAAGTGTACTTCTTCTTCCACAAAAGGAAGGCTTAGCACACAAATCATTTTATAACACTAGCAACCAAAGGTTACAGAAGCAATGACTGCATAATAGGAAACCAAAAAAAAAAGAAGCTTTGCAGGCCATCTTCAAGAACATGCATATACAGAACGAATACACTCAGGAGGTAATGCAAAATGTAAGAAACAAAAACCATTCACCAAAGGCAGGCTTGTCATATCCTAGAAATATTTTGAAAGATATACTATAATAATGGCTCTTTTCAAATGAGTGGATTCAGCATATTCCATGTGCAATCTACTGACCGACCTGTCTGCGCAGGAATGCTCTCATAATGGAGAAAACATGAGGCTTCTTTCAGTTTGGAGATGCCTGTGGAGGGGAGAAGGCTTTGCTTTAGAGCGTGCATTAGCCCGTTCATACCTGGGGGCCAATGAATAGAGCCCTCAGGTAAGCCTTGTTGAAACAAATCTAAGCTGCTAATGACACGCACCGTGAAAATATTCACAGTTCATTTAGCTTGATGACAACTGCAGCCCCCCGTGCCCCCGCTCCGCTGTTTTGTGTATTAGTCATACCTTCGTGTCATAATCTATGACAACAACAGCCGTTTCTAGCATGGCACAATGCATGGGAAAACCATCAAATGTTCTATTGTTAGATAGTACCTCATGTTTTCTTTACTGTACATGTTCAGTACCAAAAAAGAAAAGCTCACTTGATATGATAATTATGGCATGACAAGGGCTTAAAGGGAGAGTTCGCAGAAAAATGGAAATTCAGACTTTATTCACATCCTCACGTCGTTCCAAACCTGTATGCTGTTATTTTTATCGTGGATAACAAAAGGAAAAATGTAAAGAATCTGCCTTGAATAGCTTCAAGATATATTAAGTCTATGCCACCTGTGCTATTCCAGATCTTCTTAAAACATAAATTTGCCGATTTGTGTCTGTAGTATGCCAATCTCATGAGAATCATTACTACTTTACAAGGTGGCAATTATGTATAAATTCATATGTGATGATTTGTACAAAACCATGCAATTTTCTTTAGGAAAAAAAAAGCATGAAGCTTTTTCTTATCTCACTCCTAGCCTGACCTAAGAACAGAGGAAACACTGGGGTATATATAGCAAGATAACAAGGAGATAACAAGGGACGGGTCAATGTGATTAATTATCATGGTAAACTAACTAGGGTGGCAAACAAGGGAAACTATGGCAAGCAGGAAAACAGGAACTGAACACAGGAAGCAGACACAGAAACAATAGGAGAATCCACTTCAAAACAACAGTCCTTAACACAAGACGGGAACACAGGCTGGAATCATGACAACTGCACACACTCACACTCCAAGTGTTTTTATGTTGTTGGTTATTACAAACATATGTTTTTAAAAATAAACTCAAAATCCATGTTTTTGCTATGGATGTGTGTGTCATCAAGTTTATATTCACCACAGACCTTGTTTTACACATAAATTGAAAAACCCCATTATAAAAACCCACAGTAAAGTCTAAAGGGAATGAGAATTAGTCTTCTGGGTTTTGACGTCACAGCTGCAGCACTCTAACCAGTTCGCCAAAATGTAAAATTGTTTTGGTAGTATATATAGGCCTAAATGTTACATGCACCCAGATTTCCCCGTTTATTTGTCATCAAACTTTTCATATACGTTGCTCATTTAGGCTACATGTACTACTCATCATATATACTCGAAAATGTAAGTTATTCACTGATCATTATTAGTTTTTTGTCACACAAAACTATTGCAGGACTATATACAGAAAGCTTGTATAGTGATATAATACATGGGTCATATGGACTATGTTTTATTTTTGGAACTTGGCAGAAGAGGTCAATGAACTAATTTTATAGAAAAATACACTCTTTAATAAAGTTTCCAAGAGGGGGGTTTGCAGTGATGCAATAGAAGAATCATTTTTAGTTCCCCAAGAACCTTTCAGTGAACGCTTTTTTTCTTAGTGTGGAAAACATTTTAATAATCTAAAGAAACTATTTCCTCTATAGAACCTTGCGAGAAACAGAAAGGTTATGTGGATGTTAAAAGATCTTCATGTCTTATTAAACAGCAAGAAAAAAAATACAGAATGCATACAATTATTACGTATAAAGTATCATTTTATAGAAAATGCCTGTGCGAAGATTCTTCAGAACATTTCATTTTTTTTGTGCTCCAACGTCATATGGGTTTGGCATCACATGAAAGTGAATAAATAATGACTGAAACTCCATTTTTGGGTGAACTGTCCCTTAAAGACTTATAATTTCCCAGGCCGTTGAAGTTCAAAGAACTTTAAACTTGGCGAATGTCGTGCATACTGCGTCCTAATGCTGTTAACGTACAGATAACATACTCTGTCAGAGCTTAAATTAGCAGCTTTCGTCGACTCTCACTGGTTGGTTTGACTTTGGTAAGTGGGGGCATGACACTACATCGGGCACCACTGAAAAGCCAGGTGAGTGATAAAGATTAGGTGTTGTTAGTTCTTGGGAAAGCACAATGTCATTACTGTACTCTAAGCTTTAAGATGCCATATTAACATCTGCTCAAGAACGCTTTAGTCTCCAAACTCTAATTTACAGTTAGAGTTTCCTTCTTGGTTAGTCTGAGAGCCGTTATCTTGTTTCTGCCCAAACCAACAAGTATGCTGAAATGCAAATTGCATCTGGCACCAAGGCACAGTAATTTGACGTAATTACTACAGCTTGATACCAGAGCACGCTACCGCTGCATGGCACGGATCCATCACAATAATCAGTAATTGCGCTCCATTTTTGACGCAAAAATACCGAAACACCCATTAGTCTGTTCCACAGCAGCTTGATAATGCCACATTACAGAAAAATCCTTCACCAACTTCTATATTGTACGAACTCAACACCTGTAGGGCCTGGCGTTTTCATCATCTGCTTGGAATAAATTGTAGTCATCATCATAACCATAATCACAGTAATAAAAAAAGTCCTCATCCTCTTGCCAAATTACTGTGGCATTTGATTTACAGTAATTGTGCGGGAGAGGAGGGGCGAGGGGGCTATGGTGCGTCTCGACCGGCGGAGTCCAAACACGCACACACCTGCGGGGACTTACACCTGAGAAGGGCCAGGGGCCGGATCCCAGCGATGTGCCCACATTCCCCGAGGCACACAATGACTAACATTGTGACATATACAATAAACCAGGTGTGGAGGGTGATATTTTATTATTAGCCTAGAAAATGTCATTTTCAAAAGATTATATTCAAGAGCATTACCCATTAAGAAGGTAATTTGTTATGAATGAGGTTTAGACATCTTAACTGCTATTTCTGGATGTAATTATGTCATTACGTTGTTAGCCACTGACAGGGACCCAAAGATTGCAGACGGTAAACGTTCAAAATGTTTTAATAGAGATTTTTTGAAAGCAACAAAATCACGTTGGTTTCTTTGTGTTTGCTTCTCTTAATACTGTGATAATTGTTTTAAACAGAAAAATGGAACATAAAGACAATAACAACAACAACAAAAAAGAAAGAAAGAATGATCTCCAAGACCTTTAGCTTGATTTACAAAAATTCAAGTATCCCCCCCCCCGTTTTCAACAGGTCAACACTATAATCAGAAGACTAGACTCAATCATGTGACCACCTGAAAGTGACCTTACATTTGTTAGACATAATTCAAAGCCCTTTTTTTAACAATTCAGATGACACATGTGAGAAACGTCTCATCAAATGTTGAAGAAAAAAAAAAAAGGTTTGCAGACAGCTGCCATTAATTTTACTGACAATACTGGGCTGTGATAACGGAACCGTAATGTGCGAGAAATTGCTTTTTTTGTAACTCTAGTCATTTAGTTTGGCAGTTAGACAGATATAACACTGCAGAACATTATTCAGAAAAGCATGAGAAATCTTCAAGTAACATCTCCTTCGAAGAGACAAATTAGCGTTTAACTCTTAATTAGTACATGGCTCTATGTTTCTCAGCCCTCATTGCAATCGTTCCAGTGTCATAATTACATACTTTAGTCCTTTAGCGCCCTAAACATCCATGGCACTCAGTACAGTACAGGCTCCTCTGTGGTGTTCTATGTAGGTGCGCCGTTTTTTTGGCTAGCCTGCATCCGTAATCTCCTCCTCGCAATCGCTTCCTGTTTTTTCCTCTCAATCTCAGCAGCCGAACATTTGGCTGTCGTATGGGACGAAATAAAAACTGCAAAACAACAAAAACAAGTTTTGTTATGTTTCAGTGCAATGTAACTGGGAAATGTGAATTTTTAAAAGTGTGAACTGTAATCCCCGAGTTTCGATGTTTAATGCAGCATAAAAGTGAATTACTGGCCACATTTCTCTTCTAACAATTAGGGAACACATATTCATTATTAATTTAAGAGTTTTCCCTCAACAAACTCCAAATGTGCTGCTTATTGATATTAAGTAAGGTAGTCATAGTAGTAGTTATGTTTAGGTTCTGGGAAGGTTTAAGGGATCTAGTACCAATAAATAGATAATACACTAGTAATATGCATGCTCATAAGACACTACTTAATAGTTAGAATTGGCCCTTAAACTAAAGTGTTACCAAATATTTCTTCATAAGTCACTCTATAGTTTTGTGAGAGAAACAAACTTAAAATGATTTACACTCAAAATATTTCCCTCCATTGTGTCCCTAAAGTTTCACTCAGGTTTCCAAACACTCGACCTTACTTGAAACATTAAGGACACCAACAGCATTGGTTCTCATGTTTCTCATAACCAATAGCCAAGTTTGAAAATGTGCAAGTGAAACTCAGGACCTGTGTTACCATTGTCATAGTTCTTATTTTTTGATAAAAATATTGTAATATTCATTACATTTGGTCAATTTTACTGTGACTAAAATGGTGTCCTATTTATTCAAATATCGAGAAATCGAGAAAGTGTGACAATAAACCAAATATTCAAACATTTTATGTATTAAACAAGCATTATCATTCAAAAAAAAAAAAAAAAAAAACGAGAATGAAATGAGATCTCCTAAAAATAACGTTATGACGAGTACACTATTGTAATAATTGTAGCCAAGTATTAAGTAATTGTAACACTACTGCCTCCACCAACCTGAGTTTCATTCCCAACTCTACACTGTACTGTACTATACTGTATTATCCAATAAAAGCATAAAATGGCCTTGCAATTTTTGTAAACGGTAAATTTTATAGGGTTATATGATTCCTACGATGCAGAAAAAGCAGACAATAGTGGAATCCAGTAAAAAAAAAACAACAAAAAAAAAACAATTAAGGTGAATAAATCAAGATTAGGGCAGCACAGTTAATCAAATTGTGAAATCTGCTAGTGTCTGTTAATATGAAAGTGAAAAAAGATGAAATATGAAGAAAAATTAAATTCAGGGGAAAAAATAAATAAAAATAGAAAACGCAAGAGAGTTCATAAGGTCCAATTATTGTAAATTATTAATTTGTTAACGTTTTATGAACTACATTGATTTCACATGTTTTAGATCATTAAAATTTAATTAAACCATTAAAACAGAATCCAGAAAAAATAAAAGAAAACACTGAGTTTTGGAAGAATAATACAGATTCAACAGGGCCCTCAAAATCTAATAAATTTGAATAAACTGATGTTTCATTATTTCATAATTTCAATTAATTAAACATGCTTTTTGATCATTTAAATTTAATTATACCATTCAAACGTTTTTGGGGTTTTTTTTCAAAGGAAAAAAAAAAAAAAATTTTGAAAAAAAAAAAAAAAAAAAAAAAAAAAATTAATAATATAGGGCCCCAGTTTTAATTAAAAACATTTCTGTTATCATCATGATGCACAATTGTCCAATTGTCTTGGTTCTCATTAAAGGAACACTCCACTTTTTTTGGAAATCGGCTCATTCTCCAACTCCCCCAGAGTTAATAAGTTGAGTTTTACAGTATTTGAATCCATTCAGCCGATCTCCGGGTCTGGCAATAGCACTTTTAGCATAGCTTAGCATAGATCATTGAATCCTATTAGACCAGTAGCATCGCGTTCAAAAACGATCAAAGAGTTTCGATAGTTTTCCTATTTAAAACTCGACTCTTCTGTAGTTATATCGTGTACTAAGACCGGCGCGAAATGAAAAGTTGCGATTTTCTAGTCCTATTTGGCTAGGAACTATACTCTCATTCCGGTGTAATAATCAAGGAACTTTGCTGCCGTAACATGGCCGCAGCAGGCGCAGTGATATTACGCAGCGCCTGAAAGTAGTCCCCAGCTATATTATAACTAGTTACCTAGCTGGGGACTACTTTCAGGCGCTGCGTAATATCACTGCGCCTGCTGCGGCCATGTTACGGCAGCAAAGTTCCTTGATTATTACACCGGAATGAGAGTATAGTTCCTAGCCAAATAGGACTAGAAAATCGCAACTTTTCATTTCGCGCCGGTCTTAGTACACGATACAACTACAGAAGAGTCAAGTTTTAAATAGGACAAATATCGAAACTGTTTGATCGTTTTAGAACGCGATGCTACTGGTCTAATTGGATTCAATGATCTATGCTAAGCTATGCTAAAAGTGCTCTCGCCAGACCCGGAGATCGGCTGAATGGATTCAAAAACGGTAAAACTCAACTTATTAACTCTGGGGGAGTTGGAGAATGAGCCTATTTCCAAAAAAAGTGGAGTGTTCCTTTAAGAAAAATAAAAAAAGCACTTTGTAAATGAACACTGTCATCAATTACTTTGTTGACAAGATTAGCACTGCTTGAGTTTGTTCATCACGCAAATGGCTTCTAAAAACTTGGAATATAGTGCATGAGTCTGCTGGACGACAGTTACGGTCATTTTATGGCGCTTTTTATGTCTTTTTGGAAAAAAGAAAAATAAGAAAAAGAGAGAGAAAAAAAAGAGACTGCTGCTGGTGTGCTTCCACTGAATTGAAAAGAGCATTGTGAATATTCCTGAAAACATTTCCTCGTGTTCCACGGAGGAAAGCAAGTCATTGGGGTTTGGAAGAACATGAGGGTGAGTGAATGATGACACAATTTTAATTTATGTTTGAACTATTCCTTTAACAGGTTAAACAAACTTGACTATTAGAGTCATCTCCTGTAGGAGTATTCAATGATGCAGTTTCAGAGCTAATGTGCCGCAGGTGCCACAACGTACAAAGCTTACCTTTGTTGGTGAGCGTCACGGAGTCAGACAGATGTCTTTTGAAGGTGTAACGGTGGGCGTTAGAAGCATTTCCTACTGTTGCGCTGTGTGGCCTAACGGTCTGTGAGGTGTCCGTGGCTCTAACAGAACCAGGCCGGGGTCCTAAGCCACTTTTCCCTTGTGCATGCCCATAATACTGTGCACTATGGTTTCCCAATCCAGAGCTGGAACTTTTAGTTACCTGCAACACAGTGTAGCCCTGTTTAAGTCCAGAACTGCTATTTGTACACGGTACTGAATTGGAGCGGGCAAAGATGCGTGTGGACTTTGTGGGTTCTTGTGGTTGGCTCTTATTGTTGATGCCCACGGTCTGAGCACAGATGGTGTCAGAAGCGGAAGGTGCTTTAGATGCAAAGCTTCTTGATTTGTAATGTGCAAGTTTTTTGTACTCCTCGTTACGTCTTTGCTCTTCCTGACTGGCCGATAACTTCTCCACGTCATCGCAAGCCTGACAAAGGAGATCATCGTCTGCTTCGTCATTCCACAGACCATCAGAATCAAACAGAGACTTCATGTCCTCCTCCGAAACCCCATCAAACTTAGCAGAAGAAGCCTGACTTGAAACTCCACAATCTTTGGTCATTCTATCAAGCTGAACTTCTCTTGTCCTCTGGGATGAATGTGTTTGCTGCTTCGCTTGGTCCACGAGTGAAGTCTTTAGCAGCTTGTCAGCAGTATGATTCTGGGCAGAAGCTGGCGGCTTCGACCTAAAAGTGCTTTGATTAGATGCTTTAACTTCAGGAAGTGTCTTGGTAAAGGTGCTGGTTTTGCTGGTGCTCTTTTGAGTCTCTTTTACAGATGGATGAATCTTGGCCACAAGATTACATCTGCTAGAGCAAGACTCAGGCTGAGCAGTGCTCGGTTTCTGAGCTACATTCAAAGGTACTGGGTTCTGTGTCATTTCCAACACAAACGAGTCATTCAGAAGGTCATCGCTTTCCCAGTCATCGTCAAAGTCCACCTTTGTGGTTTTATGTGCATCTACGGGAGCGCTCTTGATTGCTGCAGAACTTGACTTTTGTTCAGCCGGTGCTACAGGTTCAGTTTTGCTTTCTGGTGTGCAGTTTACTGACGGTGGGCTCAGCCTCCCACTTACGTGCTGAGTGGGACCGTCAAACAACGCCTGAAGCTCCGCCTCTTCCTGGTGGGCTTGAGATGAGCAGCTGGTCAGTTGTTCTGATGAGACTTTGACGGATGTTGATCTTTCCGTTGTCGCTTTACCCTCACTTTGTAGCTTATTGAGTTTATTCCTTCTTTCTGTGCTCTCCTGCTGCTTCTCTTTGTCCTGACGAGTCATATTGATGTCAAACTGCTTGGCAAGTTTCATGAGGTCCTCAACATTGCTCTGCCTAATGGAAAGAGATGGGGACATAACATAAATATGAAAAACACAAATCTATGACAGGGATTCCTGCCAAAACAAATGGGTTAATAACATGTCACGTGCATGGATCTATTCATTCAAAAATATATAAAAATGCAATTCGTACACTGATTTCAGCTCTTCCACGATGAGCATGCTTTTGATTTTTTTAATGCCAAAAAAAGCTTAGGAAGTAATAAATTGGCATAAAGTCAAAAACAATGTAACACTTTTATTGGTATAAAAGTTTTTCAAATCCAATATATACAAAAAGTACATTTCTAAAAACATGCCACATGCATTTACAGAGACTTCTCTGTTATAATGAATATGCTCTTTGACACTGACTCAAATGTTTTTATACACTGAAATAAATAAATAATTATTAACTAAAATATTATTCAAGAAAATACTATTTTAGTCTTTCTACTTCAAACTTTCATGTTTTTGAATTTAATGGGGCTTTTTTGTTGCCATTTCTTTATGGTTATTTGTGAAATTTACTAGCAGTTTCTGAGTGAAAGTTGTAAATCCTACACCCATTCATTCATTCATTTATTTATTTTTCAGTGTAGTAATATGACCAGAATATTATATAAAACAACACGAGTTTCGCTAAGATGAGGGTTGAACAGGCTTTAGCTTTAAATCTTCTCTCACCAGCCTTAGAATCCTGAAAGCTACAATACAATAATCAGGATATCCACAATATTTCTCACAAAGTCACTACGGTGAATGCAGATCCAGGGCTGAAATGGGACAAATTTGGTGAAGAGATGGTTTGTATGCTATGGCCACAAAGCAAAAGTCAAGTTAATCAAATCATTGTGTAAAATGTGCCCCTAATCTATATCCCGTGTCAGACAGTTGCATCTGTCAGGTTAATACAGACATTTTATGCATGCCAGTCCAAAAACCTGTTAACAGCATCTTTAAAGTATTCATCGTGTTGTTGTCTATAGGACACGTACCGTGCTGAGATCCTCCGGACTCTGGGCTGTCTGATCTCTGGAGTGCAGGGTATGGCACCATCTCCGATCCACTGGAGCACAGAGTCCCCTTCATTCGCCTTCTTAACCTTAAACACAGTATGAGAGTTAGAGTACATTTACCATGAACCACATAATTTAGATATCATTTTCTATATTTGACTTTAACACTTACTTTTGGTGCAATTCTACTGACAATCTCCGATATTTCAATGACTCTCCCATCTCCTCGTCCTGTGAACAGTTACAAATGTATACAAAAGTTACATTCTTCAGTAAAATATGCAATGATCCACAATAAAATACATCTCGAGGTTTATACCATTATAAATACATTATAGTTTTACATGAGACAAGGAAATGTGGAATAATACAACAAATACAGGGACTTTAAAAAAAAAAAAATTTTTACTGCTTAGAACATTGCTTACGTCTTATGAAATGTGAAACTTATCGTTCGTTATTAGTTATGAACAATCTTGTTTTTTGGTTTGCATTCAGAAAGAACCCTAATATGTACAATTATTTAAGAGGATATAAACACAGACTACTGTAAGTTATATGACCACACTTGCCATTCATGTTCTGAGATGGTGAGTTGGTATCCCAGACGATGTCTTGCGGGGATTCAGTCTCATTAGGCGAATCTTCACTGTAACAACCGTTCAGTCTGACTCTTGGTCGGCGTTTTGGGGTTGTAAAATCTGAGAATTAAAATAATAATTACAACAATACAGTTAGTATGGAGTAAATAACATTTTACGTCGACACTAACAAGAACTACTTCGTACATGTTCCACTGTAGAATCATGCTATTCTTTGAAGTACCTTGGAGTGTCATTTAAAACACAATTATATATGAATATGTATCAGTATCAGTATACTTCCACCATGACACCGCCACAGTACTTTAACACTGTTTTATAAGAAGAAGAAAAAAACATCCATCTGCTTTGCGATCAATGGACACGCGTTCTGTTATGTCTTACAAAAGTATTACCTTTGCGGCAGCTGTATGCAGTGTGACAAGACGGAGACTGGGACTGTTTGAGTCCGATCATTCGTCTCTTTGTTTTCATTTTGTTCTGGGAAACTTTGGAAGTTCTGCTCCGACTTTCTCTCGCATCTGATATATGGCGCACACCGATGTTTTTCTCGTCGGTCATGACTTATTTTAACTAATATAAACAATACCGCTCCAGTATTCATAACTTGGTTGAACTGGTTGAAAAACCTTTGCGATATTTGGTTTAAATCCAGAAAACGTTTGGATACACAGGTAAGAGTGCTCTCCTACATCGCCGCCATGTTTTTTGTACCTTTACATGGAGGCGCGTTCCTGATTGGTCCTTGGCATCTCGCGGTATCTCATGAGACTTTGTCTTCTCATTGTAGCTTTTTAACCACAACAGTTTGACCTGAATACTGGAGCGGTGCTCAATATACTAAATACATATTACAACAATCCATAACCGCATGAGAAATGTCATTAAAATAATACAACCGGAACTAAAATAAGTATGCAATTAAAATCCATCCTGTAACTGAAACGTGAAGATTACCTTACAATAACACTCCTTTGGGATTTGATTGAAACAGTGCATTATGGATGCATATTGTAGGATTCCAGACATGCCAGAAAGTAAAATGCCTAACTACATATTTAATAGGCTACTACTACTCTGGGCTTGACATGAACTTTTTTTGCTCACCAGCCACTGTGGCTAATGGTTTTCCAAATTTACTAGCGACTCAGCATTTTCACTGGACACAATTTTGTTGTTGGGAAATTATGTTTTATATGACTTCATACTGCATACAAAAATGTATTTAAATTGATTTCCAGGTCATCTTTGACCTATTTAAAGGGCATCATGAATGCATTTACACTGCATGCAAAATTATAACAGCATACATAATATTGTGAGCTCGGTGTATATATATATATATATATATATATATATATATATATATATATATATATATATACATATATATATATATATATATATATATATATATATATATATATATATATATATATATATATATATTAATATACAGATATGAAATGTTGGAAAAAAATGCAAAGATAGGCTACTATGAAAGTAAACCGCAAGTAGGTGGTAGAAAGTGGTCTGAATTAATGAGTCATTGAAGCATGCCTTCAAACGATTCGTTCAGACGGCTGATTCAGTCAAGAATGAAGCAAGTGCCTGTCCTCATGAATCACTGAATCATTGACTCAAATGATTCAGAATTCAAAAACGAAACAAAAGTAACGAACGTAACGAAAGCTGTGTGTTGCTCAGACATGAGCATCTGTTCTGCTGTGATCTGGACAATTTTCAGTAACCAAATGGAGCAAAAACAGTCAACGTTGACAATATATATCCTTTCAATAAATTCAAATTCAAATAATGAACTAAAATATCATTAACTACTCGTTTTAATTCCTGTTCAAATTCCTGTTCAAGAGGGTTGTTCAACTTCCTGTTGCTTAACTAGGCTGTCTGTTATGAATATAAAAACTAAGTTACATTTTTATGTTTCTTCGGTGTGCAGTTGCGTTCATTTGTTTTGATTCCTTCACGAGATTCTCTCACATAGACAGGTTGCGTGAGCCTCAACCGGCGCGACCTTGTTGTTACTGATTATCCATTACCCACCGAATGTAATAAAATCAGAACCATTCTCGCTGAAATTTCGGTGCAATTAGATGTGTTAATCGGATTAGTTATCCAGTCGGGCAAGTAAAATTCTCTTCATTCACTTGCCCCTTCAAAAAAAATCTACTTGTCCCAGACAAGCATTAATGTCAAGCCCTGCTACTACTACTAGGCTACTTGTCATGTGTTTATCCATGCTTTTAGAATGTAAAATATTAAATTTATTTATACATTATTTAAAATTTTTAAGTGAAAAGAATTTAATAATAGGCCATTGATATAGCTTTCTAATGCTCAACAGGGTGAAATCGCATGTAGTAGTTCAACAAACGTGAAACTTGAACTGAATATTAGGGTGGATTTTAGCATACGCACTCTTTAAGATCAAATCTGTGCAAATGGCAACTTTCTGTGACAAACAATTTCTTCATGCATCTTTTACATCAGGGGCCTCATAAAACATATGCACAGATTTGATCTTAATATCAATTTCAAGATCATTTGTGATTAATAGATTTCACATCTAAAAGAGAGACATGCATTTTCTGTACATACGTTCGTTTCTCAGTATCACATGTATGCACAGGTGCATGTAGGACAGTTTATACATGACATTTTATGAATGAGGCCCCTTGACATGAAATACCTGATCGTGCAGATTCCAATCCACCTTATCTTTAACATAAGTGGGCACAGACATTTTTAACCTGTGTTCTAGTTATTTTAGCTTCATAATGCAAACTGGCATTTGTTATCATATTTTTGTTTAGATTTATTGTTATTAACTCACTGGTTTGTAGTGCAAATAGTTTTGCCATTTACTGTTTTTCTTCTAATCTAGTTGTTGACCTGTAGCAGCTAAGTCTTGCATTGTCACAGAAAATTTCTGCAGCGAATAGTAAGGCTCATTAAGCCTGCATTTCACTCCTGGAATTGTGTTGTGTAAAAAGAGATGTGGCCATGCCTTAAGAAAGTGAAATCAGCATTTCATCTTCTCCAACTATCTTTTATGGGTCTCTGAACATGATGTATCATTCTCTGTAGGCCCATATTAAAACACCATATTTCTTTTACCCATATTTCTTGCATTTTGCTAAACATGTTCTGTCAATAAATATTTCTGTTTGATCGCATTACAAAACCTCAGTGTTCTCAGATATTTCATTGTGGAAACACATCTCTGTTGGTCTTCTGCCCATTGATTTCCATCCATTTGCTTGTCCTCAGTAGAGCATTACTAATGCCTGCTGGACACAATTCAGCTGTTTATCCCACAGCAGCAACAAAAAACGCAACAGTTCTCAGGCATTTATCATAATGCACTCTCTCTGGTTACCACACTACCTGAAACGATTTATTATAGAAGTTGGATTAATGTCAAGGACGTTGTGCTGCTTGTGTATGAAATATTAAATAAATGTTGCTGTCTGAAGTTGGGAAACGGCTCTTTACTGTAATAGGCATAGCAACAAAAGTAAAGAATAAAGTTTAAGAATAAAGAATAAAGCTTACAGTTTCATATTTGATATGCTAATTTTTAAGTTTTCTAAATTATCAACATGATCAAAACTTGTTGTATACAATCTACTATGGGACTTCTGTCAGCTTATTGATCGTTTATATTTTTCAGCAAAGTAAAATACCTTTTAGTATAATTGTAAATATGTCCCCCTTCATTTTTTTTTTTGAGTAAGATACATTTTCTTTGATATGATTAGTAATATTTCAAGATTTACTGGATTAGGTTTACAGTACTTTACTATCCATGCATTATTATTATATTTTTATATTTTTTTATTTATAAAAAAAAATAGAGTTTGTGTACTTGGACTCGGACTGCAATTATGAATTTGGACTCGGGTGAACTTGTACTTGGGCTTGACAAAGACATCAACAATACAACAATAGAGATAACAAGCTACAATATAAAATTAAGATAAAAAGACATTAATAAATGTCTCTCACTCAAACTGTATTGGTTAAAGAGTAAGATTTGACTCGGAATTGGACCCAACACTAATAATGTTAAAATGTGAATATAAGCTTTAGTAGGGCACTATAGGTGCTCAGCAGGGCGTTGTTTTAAGTTTGTATTGTGATTCAAGTTAGTATTGTGCATGGATTTTAAATATGTACTTTTGTATTTATAAGTCTTTGCCAAACGAAAGCACTAGATGGTGCCTGTATTCTTTATAAGTGGTGTGTGTGTGTGTGTGTGTGTGTGTGTGTGTGCGTGTGTGTGTGTGTGTGTGTGTGTGTGATGTTGTGGAGGCTGCACACTGAGTGTGCTGCTGATATAGAAATGCTGTACGCTGCAGCCGGGCTCCCCTGCTGGAGCGGTGTGTGTGAGGGCCAGACGCTGCTGTCAGCACTCACAGCTGACACACACACGCCTCAAACTCTACCTGCTGAGAGGAACTACTAGTCAAAATAAAAACCTTTAGTTGAGACATGTTCCTCTGGAATAAATGGACAAGAAAAGGCCTCTAAGAAAGCAAGCAACCTTGTAGTAGTAGAGTGTCATGGGCAAGGTCTGCTGTTGCACTTGCTCTGTTGGTAATGCACTGTAACTAAATGATTTGTCAGATTATTCAGCATGGATGTTCAGGCATTAATCTGTGCCTCTGTAATGTAAGTGATATTAAATGCCTATAACCGGTCTATGTGTGATAATATAAAGGAAACACTAGTGATTCAGTATTAATATACAGTAGACCAAACCATATTATGTAAGTGAATCTCACAAAAAAAAAGTCCAGATTGCATTTCACCTTCAAATCAAAAGAAACAAATGGCAACTCTTAACAGTAAGGTTTCATAATTAACATTAATCACTGTTACCTTATTGGTTCACACACCTTTAAAATTAACTATACTATGCATTTATTGTTATTTTTAAAGCTGTATCTGTTAACATTAGTTACTCTACTGTGAACTAAAATGAACAAACGATGCACTGTTGTATTAGCTGACATTAACACAGGTTATTTCTCAGAACTCGCACATTAACATTAATGAATGAAACCTTACTGCAAACTGTTATTATAAAAAATAAAGTCACAATGCGCAAAAAAAAAAAAAAAAAAAAAAAAAAAAAAAAAAATATATATATATATATATATATATATATATATATATATATATATATATAATGGTTCTAAAATTGGTATCATTTACTTAATGTAAAATACATTTTATTTTTTGGAGGGATGAAATGTAACCCGAATATGTTCTTGACAGATTTGATACGATTCACCCGTGTGTATTCATACATACAGAAAGCGATATCAAACCGTTAAAATCATCAATTGTAGTGTGGCTCTAGACATCGAATTAATGTTAATTAAGGGAAGATGAGGTATATACTCTATAATGACATGCAAGCATCATTAATTAAGAGATTAGAATGGGATCACCATATGAAGATATATATAGACATGGTTATTGTTCTGTCAAGTGTGCTTTTTGGGTCATATAAAGCATCTTCAAGTCATGAGGCGCTCAACAGCGTGGTTAAAAGTCACCGTAACACCCCTGTCACACGAAATGTTAGCATTTCACAGAGCTGGATAGTTAGACGGGGGAAGTAAAGGGCAAAGATATGTCACTTTCAATCTGAATATGAGGCATCACACAAAGTTTTTTTCCTTCACAGTGTTTTCTATTGCCTTTCCGCCACAAACGGCAAAATGCCAAAGGCCGCTGAGCGAGAGCATTTGGCTTCTCGAGCTTCAGCCGCCCAACCCCTCCGCTCTCCTCGCCTTTTTTATTTATCTGTTCCGCCTTGGTTGTTTAGACCCAATTAAGAGGCTAATTGTGGAGATCAGGGAGGATTGCATTGTTGTAAAAGTACAGAGCGCATGGCTAATTGCTGCAGCAGCTGCCAGTGTTTATGAAAAGCTGGGTTGGTTCTGCGGTTCTCTCGGAGGAGAGCGAGCTCTCATCCTCCTTCTGATGTGGTGGAGAGAGCCAGGTGAGCGGCGAGCAGTCGCCAGGGTGTGCATTTCGGGGCGGAACAGAATGGAAGCTGCAGAAATAATTACCACCAGCGAGGGCTTTTCTTTCTCTTATCTTGGGCTCTCGCTCCCCTATAGGCAGGCAGAACCTTGAGGATGACACCAAGCATGTGGTGGGACTCGGCGATATGGAAGGAGTCCAGGATTCAGATCTGCTGCCAGCTTTTATCTAAATGATCTCACACTTGTCTGTGCCAGGTGTTTTGGGTGGGAGTATGTGAAATAAGGCACGCATTTTTGAGTCACCACCGAGGCTGTTGTCAGGTGATGCTACCGGCTCCCATAGCAGATGGGTTTTGCAAAGTAAACTTTAGGAACGTCGTTCTGCATGGCTGCAGCTCGTTTTGGATGGTGCTTGGATACCATCATGCCTCTTCTCAAAGCAGAACATGATATAATGACCTGACACCTCTTTTGACATTGACATTCTTTTGGCATTACACAATTTCCTCTATGTTGCGCCATTGCATTTTTTGACATTGCAACTTTCTATTGACCTCAGCGCAGTTTTTGCCATTACAACATATTTGTAGAATTATGACTCACATTTGACATTGCATTATGTTTACCACATTGTGAAATTCTTTTGAAGTTGCAATATATCTTTTTGGAATATTAGTTTACTATTGCAACATGCTTTTGGCATTCCAACATTAGTTTAGATTGTGAAATTATTTTGACATTACAACATTTTGTCATAAAATCCATTTACAGCTTTCTTTTGGCAATATTTCTTTGGTTTCAGATTGTTTTGACATTATGATTAATTTGGCCTCCCTTTGTTTTTTTGATAGTACATTATGATAGTATAGCACTATGATAGTATATTGACATTATGACATTATTTTGGCATTATGACATTCTTCTAATATGAAGAAAATTCATTAGCATTACAACTTTTTTTATATTAAACTTTCTTGTAATACTGCAACATTCCTTCACTTGGTAACATTAATTTGGCCTTATTACATTTTGCCCTCATGACAGTATTTTTAATTAATTAGTTTTTTTTTTTTTTGGCACTACAGCATTCTTTTGTGATTGTGATATTGTTTTGACTTATTACAGTATTCTTATGGTATGGCAAAATTAATTTGACATTACAACATTCTTCTGACATGAAAGAAATTACATTACATTTTTAATATCTAAACATTTATATATATATAAAACATTCTTTTAACACTGCAACGTTCAGCATGGCAACATTAATTTGGCATTTTTGTATCATGACAGTATTTTGACATCATATCATTCTTTTGGCATTGCAGAATTCTTCTGAGATTGTGAGATTCTTTTGGCGTTTCAATATTTTGTCATTAAAATGTTAATTTACATCTATCTTCAACATTGGTATGGCGTGGCAACATTAATTTGGCATTACTACATTGTTCTGACATGAAAAAAAAAATATCATTAAAATATTTTTGGAGACATTTTTGCATATTTAAACATTCTCTGAAAAAAAATTATATACACACACACACACACACACACACACACACACATGCACACGCACACACACATTACAGTAAATTACAGCATTACAGTATTTTTACAATTACATTTTTTTTTTTTTTTTTGCCATTGCAACATTCTTGGCATTATGACAATATTTTGACATCTCATTCTTTCATGACATTACATCATTCAGCATCAGAAAAAAATCATCAAGGTTAGAAATGGGTGGTGCATTTAGACAAGTCAAGTCACCTTTATTTATATAGCGCTTTATACAATACACATTGTGTCAAAGCAGCTTTACAGTGTACAGGAAATTGTGTGTCAATAATGCAAACAAAATTCAATTCTGCTGTAAAGCAGCTCTAAAAAGAGGACAATAGCACACAGTCCATTCTTTCAGTTAAAGTCAGTTCGTTGCTGATTCAGTGATGTTATCCTCCAGCTCAGTTCTCTTCCAATAGCGTCAAAGAGAATTGTGGGTAATTAGGCAGTCATGGTGGTCTTCTACATGCAACATTTTAGTTCTCCTTAATTAGTGAGCAGGAAGATCATGCTCTCTACTTGAGAATCTCTGCCGTGGATCTCAGTTGTGCTTCCTGTATCTCTTCTCCTCCGTCCTCCCCTCCGAGGGAGGCCCAACCTGCCCGGCTGCCCCATCGCTCCCGCTCTCTCATTAATCTGTCCACAGGAACGTCCGGCTGCGCGGCAGCTTGACTGCTCATTTATTCTGTTTAGAATAGCGACGCCGGTGATAAATGTCCCGCAGAGCGCACATGTGCTAAAATATTCATAAATTGGAACTCTTAATTTGCGAAGGTGGAAAACCAATAAATTTCAAGAGTGGTGACAAGTCATGTTATATTTATATGAATATGCAGGCCATGGGTGAGACATTGAGATTAATACGCCGTGTGCTTGCTATTAACCAATAGTAATTTCCTCTTTGCGAAATTAGCATGGAGACTGATGTGTGAGGAGACAATCATTTGTTTGATGCTTTGATGTGGTTTCCTACAGAAACAGACCCAAATTTGAGAGTTGTTGTTGTTAATCGACGAGGCCTATTAAAGGAAGGAATGTGGACCACCAAAAATCATAATGGCAAATCTGAAATCAAGCTCCTCTGATTAAAGACAATGTGCACAGCTGTTTTATATCCCTTCCATATCCTTTTGTTATTTGAATGCAAAACGATCCTTATGCACACCCTTTAGCGTTATGAAAAGTTATTATTTTTGAATAAATCCTGCCATTTCTCTCTGCTCAGAAACCAGATGGCAGTGAAGACAGATCACTTTTGAAGTTGCATTTACTATTCCACACCCGAAAGTCTACAGTACATTGTTCTGTTTTGCCAACCAAACTTTTGTCACTATGTGTGGATTCCTTGCAGGTGAGCACAGGGTGGCAGCTGCTCCCTGCAGTGTTTTCCTGCTCGGGTCAGTCTCTCCGGGGGAGGCAATGACAGAAACTAGGCCAGATGGTGCGAGAGAGAGAGACAGAGCGGGCCGCTCTTAACCTGACCAACTGCACCGCATTCAAGGTGAGTGAAAACAGTTCCTACAGGAAAGAAAAATCACAAGTGAGATCTCTTAAATATCTCAGTCAACTCCTAGACAGCACTAAGGTTAAACAGAGAGACTTTTCTCAAGAGTCTTCTTTAGAGTTTTAGAATAGATCTGAACAAAGTCCCACACAGTTTGTGACATTGTATATATATAGTATAAACTAAAACCTTATTCAATTCTTCAAAAACTGTGCTATAAAGGGTGCCCTGCAATTGTTACCTTAAAGATTTATTGGTAACACTTTCTATTAAGCCCATATTTATAATACATTAGAAGGGTATTCTTAAGGCATTATACCGAATATATATATATATATATATATATATATATATATATATATATATATATATATAATGCAACAACTATAATACATCATAATACTTGCGTATTTGTGGTTATAACTTTTAAGAGTATGATTATTTATAGCACACAATGAACACCATATTAAATCTACTTCATTTAAAATGGACTATATCATATCTTGAGAAGAGAAGACATTTTTTAATAAAGTCATTATTTTTGTCGTAGCGTTATAAAATTACGGTTAAACCCCTGATGTCTCATGGACTATTTTATCGATGTCCTATGTCCTATGTTTCTGTTTCTGGGCCTTGAATGTGGTAGTTGCATTGCTGTCTATGGAGGGTCAGAGAGCTCTCGGATTTCATCAAAAATATCTTAATTTGTGTTCCGAAGATAAACGAAGGTCTTACTGTTTTGGATCGACATGAGGGCGAGTAATTAATGACAGAGTTTTTGCCTTTAATGTTGATGATATCTTAATATCTCCGTGCCTTATAGGCATATATAGCAGACTAGAGCTTTATTAAGACTGAGATCCTGTTTTCTTTCCTTTTTCAAGGGAATGATTTTCTTCCATTGTCTTTATTTTGTAAGCCTAATTCCATTAGTTCAAGCAAACAGCACAGCACAACTTATCTCGCATTTCTCTCTCCTCTTGTCATCTGTAACTTTCTTCTCTGTTGGGGCTTTGATCTAAAATTGGCCTCTGTAGAAGACTTGTGTACAGTAATTTTCATATGGGCTTTGAACATATTGAAAGGGCTCATAGCTGCCGTCGCTTTTATCCTCTGATTCCTTTTCCCTGGGAAACGACGAGCATATGGCAAACACCCTCACTGGATTCTCAGACAACGGGAGGGACCGTATTCCGATTCCTGCATCCTGTCATCGGCGAATCCCAGGGTGCTACCCGAACCCTCCCTCCTGCGCACATGCAGCACAAACACACCGTCTCCTCCAGACTTTGATATGCACTCTGCATTTGTCTGACATCCTTAAACTGGAACACAATGCTCTAATCTCTCTATCATTTTACCTTGTTTTTACCTCGACTCACTTGCTTTTGATTATGCCTATTTTGAAAAGTTCAAACTGTTCAAATATATAAATTCGAACATTATTATGAGTTACTAAAGTATAAATTTAAGGCATTTAATGAAATTTAAGCCATTATTCACTGAAAATCTTCTAAAAATCTAATTCGCATCCATATTCAAATTGAGGTGTTGCATCATGTTTGCTGTCATTGACACCAAACTCTGTTTTTTTTTCTTGCATGTACCTTTTTGGAGCTTGACGAATGTGGTTGGAAAAATAAATCATTTTATTATTTAGTGAACTATTACTTTTGACACGTCTTTAAGTGAGTTGCACAGCCGAATAGGAAAAACAAACAAACAAAAAACAAAAGTATGACCTCTTTTAAATCATTCTACATCTATCCTTGAAGATTTGTTTGTTAATGCAGTGGAATTAAGGCACAGCAATAATGATCAACATGTCCTTCAATTGATAAATGAGCACACTTGATTTGAGAGCCACTTGACACCATTGTCACCTGCGAAGGAGAGAGCACACGTGTAAAAGCCATTCTGGTCTCGTAAAATAACAGATTTGACAAACTCAGCATTTGTTGGGAGGCCGTCAGTGTAATTTATTATCCTAATTGGAGGATCTCTTTTTTTTTCTTTTGTAATTAATGTCAAGAATGTCTCCTTAATATGGGGCAATCACAGTAATTGGCATTGCTTAAAGAGGGAAAAAGATCAAAGCTTAATTTGCTCAAGTGAGAACACTGAATTGCTGGACTCCTTAAATTTAATTGGCCAACTTTTGTGTGTGTTTATTATTAGTGGTGTTTGCTAAGGCAAGCATCACTATAACTATTGCTCAGGGACATAAATGGCCATTTGTTGAAGAGTACACAGCAATCAATTAGAAGAATCCCTGCTTGAAAGGAGAATACAGGAGAGGTGTGCTGTTACTTTTCTAAATGATTGGAATTATGGGTTTTGCCAAACCGTTGTTAAAATGGGCACAAAAATCCCAGAAACCTACAATAACAAAGGGACATGAGCCACATAGAATCCAGAATAGACTTGGGGGCTCATTTGACTTTACCACCCAACACCCATATATATGAATGTGTTTTCATATTGTTCAGGAAAAAAAAAAGACTTTGAAAATCAATTCTAGGAGGCAAATTTCACACCTCAATAAGTAAGTAAATAAATAAGTATATTATATTTTAAGTAAGTAATAATAATAAGTATATTATATAAGTATATTATATATTATATTATATTATATTAGATTACAATTTATTGTTGTACTTATTATTATTATTATTATTATTATTATTATTATGTATTAATTTTATATACATTATTGAGGTGGGAAATTTGCCCCCTAGAATTATTATTTTTAGAACAATACAAAAACACATTCATTTAAATAAAATACTTCGCCTGAATTAGTTGAAATAAATTTTCACTTAAAATAGTTAGCCATCCAAGCAACCAACAAATAAATTATTAATAATAATAATAATAAAACATAAAAATATTGTAAGTTCGGGCCCATAAAATAAAATAAAATAAAATAAAATAAAATAAAATAAAATAATAAAATAAAATAAAATAAAATAAAATAAAATAAAATAAAATAAAACAAAACAAAACAAAACAAAACAAAACAAAACAAAACAAAACAAAATAAAATAAAATAATGAAATGAAATAAAATGTACTGTAGGAGACAAATTTCACACTACATTCTAGGCGTCAAATTTAACAACAATTACAGTTTTTTTTGCCTTTTTTCTAAATGGCATATTATACATATTGAATATTTCTGTGATTTTTGGCCATTGCCCTTGAACTTCCCTTCAACATCCTACTGTGACAGAGTTGCACAGGTAAGCACTCGCATAAGCACAAGAAAATGTAAAAATCTAGTTTTCCGTTGCAGGTTGTTTCTCTAGGGTTCTCATAGGTATTACATTAAGTGTCTTTATGCCATTTATAGCAATACGAACAGATCTAATTACAACACACATATCTAATCTAATCTTGAATTAAATTAGAGTAAAGATTGCTATGCCGTCCACATGGACTGCATTTGTTTATTGACAGCATTTTCTGATGTTTTCTACAAGGTAAAACAATTACGTCTTCAGTGCAAGCATCATGCATTAAGCATCTCCAAGGATGTGTATCTCGTTCTTTCATCATAAAGATAATACATGTACCGCTCAAGCACAGAAACTTGCAATTACCATAGATTATCACCAACACAGCGGTTTGAAGTAATTATAACAGGTCCCACATCGTCCATATAATCACCTCCCAATTTGAGCCTGTTTAGAATAGTTTTCTGCAAACACGCATTAAATGGTGCCTGTAGCTCTCCCTTGGAGGCTTATCACCGAGCTGGGGAGAACGCTCAGCCAGACTTTTATTACAAATCGCCATGCTGCATGCCGTAGTCTTTCAGGATATCAGTGTAGGCTTTCAAGCACAGTGGAGGGCAAGATGATGCCAGCTCTTGTTAATGTATTATTGGCAATTAGCTGGAATTAGTTTTAGAGGATTCAAAAGGAGACAGAGTACAATACTGCACATAATCTCAATGAAAGTATGATCACGTTTTTTTAAATTAGAATGTGCAGCAGATGAAAATATTTCAATATTACTAAAGACCGTATGCATCAGAGAAATAAGTGTGCAGCCATCTTTAGAATTTTATCTTTGAACTTCCTTTTTTTTTTTTTTTTTGCGGTAGCTCTAGCCATAGATATCTATGGCTCTAGCCACCTTCTTTTTCCGTAAGAGCGGGTGTGGTCATTTGTAAACTTCATATGTCTGTTTTCCGTTTCCAGCTATTTTTAGCTGCACAAAACATCTCGGTTTGCTGCTTGATATGGCAAACTGGTGTGTCTTACCATATTATTTTAATGTATTATCTTAATTATACACACACTGGTTTGTAGTGCAAGCAGTTTTACCGTTTACTGCACTTTGTTATTCTTCTCGTTATTTGACATTGCATCGGTCCAAAATCGTGATTCTCATGCAAATTGTTTAATATACACTTTTAAAAACTAATGTTTCTGTACTGGCATCTATGGGTCACTGAAGAACCTTTAACATCCATGTAGCCTTACCTTGCACTAAAGGTTCTTTACAATGGAAAAAGGTTCTTGGAACCACATTCATGTTCTTGAAAAAAAAGGAGAACCCTTAATGGTTCTTCTATGGCATCACTGTGAAAACCGCTTTTGGAACTTTTATTTTTAGTAAAGGACCAATGAGATTTCTTGGTGGGCGGGGCTACTTAGCACAACAAAGAGATAAAAGTGCCAACAAAGTGTCCTTCCAAAAGTGTAATCTCGCCAAACAAAATTAAAATGATGAGAAAGCTTTTATGTCATTACATCAATGTTATCAAGATAATGAAAAATATGTATCATGATGACTTATTAAATCCTTTTACTTAAAATGTATACTTTTGACAAAATGTGATGGGAAGAAAAAAAACCCCTTAAAAATATTAACAGTGATTAATGAGAATGTGACAATGAAATATTGACTACATTTAAAGAATATTTTTTGTCAAATAATTAAATAAATCTGTGTAAAAACAAACACTGCCAGTTGTCGTAGAAAAACTCAGATTGACATAAAAGAGAGAGCTTTATGCACTTGTCACTTTACTCTGTCATGTCTGGTTAAGACACAGTGCGACTCTAAATTAAACATCAGATATATTCGTATGGCCTGTGATTGTGCAACATTTTAACTTTCAGTGTGAACAGACACGTTCCATTTTGATGGAAGCTTGTCACGACCACATCACGGATGATGATGGAGAGGCCCAGGGTTGATTTTTTTTATTTTTTTTTATTTGTGGATTCTATAATTCCACACTCGCTGTTGTCTCTCCTCCACCCACTCGGAGCAGCTGTTGAGTTATTTATATCTGAAGCTGCTGCAAATAGGCTGGTAATTAGAGGCAGGAGCCCTGTTGAACAGACACTCCAATAGCAGGCAGGCTTTGAGAGGGACATGGCCCACAATGCCCCTCTCTCCCTCCCGCCCACCATTCCTCCCAGGGCCGGGAACAAGTGGAAGATAAACCAGAACTTGACTTCACTGAATAATTGAAGCCGTTTTTACAAGAGCAACAGCCCGCTATCTGACCTCATAAAGCGAGCACAAGAGACTATCAGAGCCTTGCAGGAAGTGAGGGAGAGGGATTCAACTCGGCACAAATAACATAATGTTTACATTTTGGTAGACAAGGAACACAATGATGATTGCTTCTCTTGCTTAAAGTTATGTTTGGGGGTCATAGTTCTTTTATAACATTATTCTTGGAAAGATTATATAGAATATATATTATCTGAAAGCTTATGGCTTGCAGTATTGCCTGTGTAAGTTATGAAGCACCTTAAACCATTTTAGAGGCAGAGACTATGTACGAGAGAGGGTTAGTTCACACAAAGGATGGCTGTTACAGTAACTATAGCATTTTGAGTGAAAACTCCAGCAGTTTAATAGCTCCATTCTCTTTTAAGACAAACATTATTATATTTTTGCTGCTGTTTGGGTAACACAAAACACAGTAAAATCCACAGAGGCGAAAACAATGACTAATAATGAAGGTAAATGTAAGTTTTGGTCATGTTGTTATAGTTTATGTCACATTTGGGAAATAAAAAAAAAATTACTGTGTGTTTTATTCAGTGAAAAAAAAATCGAAACAACCGTGCCGTTTATTTAAAGCACTTTACTTTTTATATTGATCACAGTTTCTGGTTTAAACATGGGTCCCACTTTACATTAGGTGGCCTTAACTACTATGTACTTACATTTAAATTAATCATTTGGTACAATGCACTTATTGTGTACATACATGTGTTTACATTGTACTTATATCTAAAAAAAAATACCTATATGTAATTACATCTGTAATTAATTTCTGGAATTACATTTATAATTACACTGACCCATCCCTTACACCTTAACCCACCCTTAAACCTACTCAGACCACCAAACCTGTCCCTAACCTTACCCGTATCCCACCTCAATAGCAGCAGAAGTGTTTTGCAATACAATATGAACACAATAAGTACATTGTACTTATTTTTTGATGTAAATACATAGTAGTCAAGGCCACCTAATATAAAGTGTGGCCTAAACTTGTTTTGTTTCTTTTGTCTAAAAGCAAATAACACTCCCCATAGAAAAAAATCTAATCAAATAAAATTTTTTTTTTTTTAAATAGTATTTCGCTTGACACCACAGTGTTAATAAGAACACACTCTGCTTTTTTGACTGCATATTTTTTTTTCTTCCCCCTATTAATTCGTAACATGACACTTATATAAGAAAATATGATGCATATTTTAAAGAGACATCATAATAATCATCTTTGGAAGTTTTCTTTATTTATACATTAAACCTAAACTAAACAATTCTTAGCATTTTTATTATACTTGAAAATTACACATTTATATTTAATTTAGCTTTTGTTTAACACACATGAAGTAAGTTGAACTTAAGTTGAAGTTAAGAAAATATTAAATATAGAACGGTCCTTATTATAAATAATATTATAAATAATTATTCATTCATTCATTCATTCATTCATTTATTTATTTATTTATTTATTTATTTATTTATTTATTTATCTGTCGTTGGAAATCAATCAATCAATCAATCAATCAATCAATCAATCAATCAATCAATCAATCAATCAATCAATCAATCAATCAATCAATCAATCAATAAGAACAAACATACATACATACATTTCGCCGAGACAAATGAAAGTATATATATATATATATATATATATATATATATATATATATATATATATATATATATATATATATATATATATTATTTTTTGCAGTTGGTCCAAAATATCACGATTTTCAGTGTATACTGTATTGCAATTTTATAAAATTTAATAACTATACTCTCTGTTGAAAACAATGTTTTGATGTTGTAACCTTCTCATTTTTATGTCAATAATTAAAGTCTTTTGAAATGTCAGTTGTGACAGCTCAGTGCCCTGGTCTTCTCTAACATTACTATACCATGGTACAGGTTAGCATAGCAACATTATTTGTTTGCAATAAAAAAGAATTACATTCGACAAAATAGGCGAGACACAAAATTGTCTTCCGTAAAACAGTTTCAGTTGCGTTTTCCCTCCTCCTTGAAATGATAGAGGAGAGAGGCGGAAAACGGCTCCCATTGTGGGACTCTGTGTCCCAGGTGAGCCCTGATGCTTCATGCTAATTTCCAACTTTCAAAGCTTGTAAACTTTATCTAATTATACACAAGAACACACTACTGCGCCCAGGTTTTGGCAGGTTGCGGCTTTAATTTATGAAAAACAAATCTGAAATATGCAGATGTCTTTTGTTTGAAGCAGATGTTTAGTTCTGTTTGCCAGAATTCAATCAGCGGTCTCGTGGGGGTCCTGCATGCAATACATGTCCAAGGGGCTGTTTGAAGTCTGACGGGGACACGGTGACGCGACTCAGTCGCTCATGTTCACCCCGGCTTGCAGTCGCAGCCTGCAGCGGCATTTCGGGTTGCTTTGACATTGCTTTCAAGGAATTGTTATGGAAAAGCAAGCCGATCCAATAACGATGGGATATCTTATCCAGCTAGCTTATTTGTACCAGAGTAAAACCATTGAAGCCTCGGATGAAATTCAGATGACCCCCCATTGTCTTCATGTCATTTTCAAAGACAATCTGGTTCTGCACCAGTCAGAGCATCGCAGATATTTTCCATCCTCGTATATGCAGCAAAACCGATAACAGAGCTTTACGCAGAAGTGTCGAGGCGGGCGGAAGAAGGATTTATTCCCGACTGGAACTTTTTGTGTCTCTGCCACGATGTGTTTACATCAGATGTGTTCCGACAAACACTGTCAGCTGCATTCATTTTTAATTAATGGGGCTCATTAAATGATGGGTTCGAAAAACGCAGCAATTATCATTTATCTTGATATATTATTTACAAGGTCTCATTCTCCTGGCTGGGGAGGTAAATGTGTGGCAGGGGAATTCTGGGAGGTTACAGGAGGTTGGAAAGCAGGCCGTTGGGATTTTGAAGCACCTGGCATCAGAGAGAAAAAAAGAGCAGCGTTTGACTTCTAAGCGGAGAACCAAGGACCATTGTTCAGAAGCTCGTTGTTTCACTTCTTAATGAAGCTACATGAGGATATTAATGAGCAGTCTCTTCTAAACCCAGAACTCATCAATTATTTACCCTTTCTTTACTCTCATCAGTTTGTTTTATTCGTCTGTTTCTTCCATTTGGCTTCTCCATTCATCTCTTCGTCTCTTCAACAGATGGGTGCCGGTCTGAATTTCCGTCTAGCTTTGGCTGTTCTTTCATCTTGGGCCTTTGAGTGTTACCTAGCCTATTGTCAGCGGGACAGCAGAAAAACAAAAGCTAGGAACGCAATATGACAGATTCACACTTTTATTGGATGTTCATTGGAAGAGGAGAGCTGGGAATGCAGAGAGAGTTATGATGTTGAAGCTTGGCTTTTATGTTGGATGGTAAAATCTCAGCCGTCATGTCTGCTGAGATGAAGATGGAAACCATCGCTCAGCATCTCAACATCTTGCCATTATTTTTCACCCCATGTCGTTCCAAACCATATTAGCATCTTTCTTACAGTGAATCCAGCCTAATATAATAAGAATTTGCTAATATACACACACAACATTTACTCGCACACTGAAACGTGAAACATCCAAAATGGATGTATTGAAAACATACAAAAGTATTTAATTATGCACAGCAATATAATTTTGTATGCATACTTTATATTATTAAAAATGTGCAATTCTGATGATATTTTTGAGTCCCTAAACCCAACACTCTTTACCTCTTCTCAACAATATAAAACAATACAGATTAATGGACAGTGTCAATAATTTTATTGGCAATTTAATATGAATACATTTTTTGACAATGTAAAAATGAGATAAATGGCATTTAACATAATTCATTTTATTGATTAATGCTATTATAGTAACCTATTAATTCCATAGGTTCAATATAACCCTAAAAGCATTTTTATAAACATCTGTTTATCTCTAAATACGTACAAATCTTACTTTAGAAATCCTTCGTACAGTTCTAAGTTTAGAGGCTGCCAATCTAAATCTATCTATCTAACTCTGAAATGTATATTTGCAGTTGCATTTTGTAATATTTTTGATCGGCCATTTCTATGTCTTGTATTTGAAAAAAACTGCATTGTTATTGAGCTGAATTGAATCAACACTGAACTGACTCGAGGTGAACAACAACACTACTGTCTTCAGTAGATCTGCTTAGCATTGCATTGAACTTTGTTTGATAATAAATCACTGAACTGTACTAAACCAACACTGTAGAGACTCGAGCTGAATAATGACAATACTGTTTCGCAACAGCTAGTTTCCTTGGATTTGCCAAATTTTTTAAGTTTGCATCACTAATTTTGTTACTTTCCTATTTAACACTATGACGCTGCTTTAAATCTCTATTGTATAAAGCCCTATAAAAATAAAGATGACTTGGAAAACATATGTGACCCTGGACGACAAAACCAGTCATAAGTGTCATTTTTTATACATCATATAATGAATGAATGAATGAATAAGCTTTCCATTGATGTATGGTTTGTTAGGATCGGACAATATTTGGCTGAGATACAACTATTTGAAAATCTGGAATCTGAGGGTGCAAAAAAATCAAAATATTGAGAAAAACATATTTAAAACTGTCCAAATGAAGTTCTTAGCAATGCATATTACTAATCAAAAATGAAGTTTTGATACATTTATGGTAAAAATTTTGACCCGATAATTTTGACCCGTACAATGTATTTTTGGCTATTGCTACAAATATACCCCAGCGACTTAAGACTGCTTTTGTGGTCCAGGGTCACATATCATAATTTCGGCACTGCTAATGGCACACTTATGCATAAGAAGGAGACAATAATCTCAACTTTCTACTGACAGTCTATTTATCTTCAATATGTATTGGGAATGAGGTGATTTTGCAAAAAGAGTCAAGCTTGATCTGAAAACAGATGGATTCTTCATCATAGTTTGTAATCTTTGAGCTTTTCTTGTGTTTATTGTTCATGAAACTTCTTTGTGGACTCATATATGCGACCCTCAATGTCATGCTCATTATATAACAGCTGCACATCAGTCATAACACTGTCATTGCCATGGCATTGCAATTAACTCCCTCAATATTGTCTTCTCTTGCCCCTGGACTTCAGCTATAAGTAGATTTTGTCCCTGTCCCTGCTTTCCTTCACCGTGTCTTGGCTTGGAACTTTTCCCCTTTTGTGGATTCATGACAGATGCCTAATTGAATGATGAATGTTCCTTTATTACACTGTAATTGAAGCGCCACATCTGTGATTGGTTGTGGGGGCTGCGAATGGTCTCTGATTGGTCGGGGTTCAGTGTGGCTGGCAGCTACGGCCCACTATCCATCTGTCTGCACATCCTCAGACCTTATTCTCACCTCGCAGATCTATCGAGAAGGTGGGGGCTGCTCAGCGAATCATAATAAATTATGCAAACGAGGCCTTCAGCTGACAATACGAACGCGACAGTATTGTTTGGGGCCTGCTCGTCTCATTTTGACCCAGGCCTGCCTGATGCGGCCCCGTCCTGTTCTCCTACTCTTCTTCTACTCGCCTGCCTGACCTGACAAGCCCGCGATGAAGATTAATGACCCCACCCTGACTGACAGCGGCGGGAATTGAAGGGCAAAGGAGGTCGTTTATCATCCGGTGACAGGTGCCATTCAGTCTCGCAGCCGGCTCGGCTACCGACCACATGCCTTTTCTTTTCTGTTTTGTTCCCCCCCCCTCCTCCTCACTCTCCTTCCTCAATGCGAACTAAACTCAAGGCCTTAATAACTCACCCAGATTTAAAACTCATTCTATGGAGCGAGCCTGACATGAAAATAAGAAAATCAATCCTGCACGTGTGCTGTGCCGCTACTTGCTGACTCCAAGGCACTCAGCTTTAATTTGGATCGGGAAGCTAAGGGCCAGCGCAGGAAGACATTTACAAAGCATCATCCATTATAATTTACCAATAACGCCAACTTTGGGGATCATTACTGCCCGAGCATTAATGATTAATTCTTTCATCTGCAGAGTAGTTCCCTCTGGGTACCACTCTTAGTATGTGAGGAATGCTTCTTGGAAATGCTCCCCATCCATATCAGCTCTGCTTAAGCCGCCTCTCCATGTTCAAGATGCCTTACGTCTTACTCGCAAAACTATCAAGATATTGCACCTGTTTTACGCTGGAATTGATCAGTTTAGACCAGTGGTTCACACCTGGTTTTGCTTTAGGACACAGATGGTACATTGGACATGAAGTGGTCACTGTTTTTCATACAAAAAGTGTTGGAATTAGAGTCAGTGACAAACATGATAAATGAAAAATCCACTTTTGAATCACGTTTAAGTTTTTCCTTTGCATTTTTGAAAAGTTTTACATACAGATGACCACGCTATCAGAACAATCCCCGTTCACACGGATCCGCAAAAATGACTAAAAACGCTGTAATATTCATGCCAGGCCAGTAGTTGGCGATGTCTCTTTGTAAAGAAACACTATGCACCTTGCAAGAAACATATGCATTCTTATAGGCTGAACATGTAATACGCATGTGCATGACATCCCAAATTCACGTAGTTTACACAGAGATGATAACATTATTGTTTTCAAAAACATGCACTTTGAAACCCGTTTTTAAATGTTTGTGCTTGCAGGCTCCCAAAACATCATTGTTGTATAAATGAATGGCCAAACACACAAAAAGCTTTCAGTTTTTAGTTAGAAATGAGGGGCATGTATAATCCTTAAAGAGGTCCTATGACGTTACTAAAAAGAATATTATTTTGTGTATTTGGTGTAATGCAATGTATTTATGCAGTTCAAAAAACACATTATTTTCCACATACTGTACATTATTATTGCTCCTCTATGCTCCGCCTTTCTGAAATGCGCTGATTTTTACAAAGCTCATCGTTTTGAAAAGCAAGGCATGCTCTGATTGGCCAGCTATCCAGTGCATTATGATTGGCCGAATACCTCAAGCGTATTGTGATGACGTGTCTTGGCACAACGACACAAAAACAATAAAACCCATTATAAACAAGGCATTTTTTGCATCCAGTGAGGATATAATTACTGAATATAATGACTTATATTTATATATACTTTTTACACATCGTGTTGCATCGCACAGCGTAAACATTACCATGTCTGCATTTGTGATCGGAGAAATGTCAAACAAAAAGCGCTACTCTACGCTGCTCAAAACTCGCATTTGAATTGTCAGTGGAAAATTCTTTAAATATGAAAACATACTTACAGGCTGTTGTTGCAAAGTTGGGATTGCCCCACTTTATAGAAACAGTTTTTGAACATGGCTGGCAGCCTACTCCCAGGTTCAGGAAACAGTCCTCCATAAAATGCACTGCACACACTCTAATGTTTGGGTTAAACTGTTCTGGAACAGTGTTGTAAATACAACTTAACCTCTGGTTTCTAGTTGTGTCCTCTTTTGGAAGCCCAAACAAAGTACTTTCGCTTTCACAACGAAACACAGCATCTCCACGACATGACGCCGGCGGCAGCAACAATACTACAGTGAGAATAATAGTTCCACCTTCTTTCATTGCGTATACATTTGGGCGGTGTTTTGCAAATCTTCCCACACTGTGACGTAGACATGTGGGGGTGTGTCTGAATGAGCCGTTTTAGGTGGGCATGGTCGAGTCTTAACTTTTATAAAGAATATCTCTTTGCTTTTGCGACTTTAGTCTTTGCAACTTCAGGGATCTTATCTATGCACAAACAGCTTGTAACACTCCAAAGAGAAAGGAAAACTTGAAATCGCATCATATGTGACTGACTATAATGACTATAAAAATGTCATGTGGTGTAACCTTCAAGTAAATAATAACCAATCGAATGGAAATTTGTAGTGATTTTAGCAAATTGGTGGCTATCTCATTTGAACGTTTTTGTACGATCTGTTCACACCCTACTGACTGCAGGGTTTGTGGGTTGACCTTCATGACCTTCAAAGAAGTATGTATCCATACAAATTACACTGTAAAAATTCATACAAAATCACCACCTCATAAAATAGTTATGTTCTGTTGTGAGATTGGACTGTCTGGTAATTACATATTTTCCATACTCATGTGTCCGTTAAGTTGTAAAGTATGTTTTTCAAGGTAAAAAGTATAGTGCTTTCAAAATCATGAATTATTCATTTGAAAATATAATTAAGTTAATATCTTTAATTTATTTGAAATCTGAGAAGACTCACTGATCTTGACATCTTGACATCACTGCCTATTTTTAAATGCATCACATTATATTTCAGTCAAGGTGATTATAGTATAATTTGCATATAGGGCTACATCAGCAAATGAGTTTATTTGTAACTAATTCAGTGTAGAGTTTCATTGTTTGGTCTTGACACAGGTGATCTACTATTTTTTCTGTGGTATCATTTAGATGTCTACTATATTTCTCTGCAGGAGTCTTCTCCTGTAGCTTTATCTTCAGTATTCTGTCGCAGGCTAATCAATCTCTGCCACATTAGCACTGAGCTGGATTAATGAAGTCACTGCTGCATTCTATCATTTAGCGCCAACCAATAAAGCAAAGAGAGTGTGTCTTTACCTGTCCCACAATGCTCCGGCAATTCTGAATTATTTTATGCACAAGGTTTATTAGTTAATGGAGCTTAATAATTCATGAACGATTAATGGAATCGTACCCAGTAATTAGCATTGTGTTTGAGAAATATGGGTATGCATCTTCATTAAGTATCACAGATAGTCTTTTCATCTTAATTACGGCCTCTCGTTGTCATTTTTCACTTTCTTATTATGCCTTTTTTGTTTCTAGATACACAAATGGCTAGCCCTGAGAAATGTGCTCATTACGGATAGCTCAGAATCTGAAGCGAAATGCTATTTGAAGGTGTAAGGAATGACTCTGGAGGACGCTCTGAAATGGGCTCTAGCTGCATGCTTGCAGCAGCACTTAACATGATTAAGAATCAAGCCGCAATTCGTATTTTTGGTCTAATATAAATAAATCGTATAATGAAGCCATAAAAGTGCCTCCATTATTTCAGCAGGGGCACGGGATTAATTATCAGCGAAAGCTCCATTGATTGAAGGATCCTGCTGAGGTATTTAGTGTAAACCTCCAGACTACATTAAAGAGTCTGCGGTCGTCATTGAGAAATGTGATCCTTTGCTCCCGGCAGGTATTTAAGTGAAAAGGAGGTTAAAGTTGGGATTGACTTGGCAAATGTTCAGTTTTGCTCTATTAAGTCTAATACTCAAAGCCACTTGGAGTCATATGTTTGCTGAGGATTAATTAGTTTCTACACATGCAGTTACCGGTAGCAGCCCCTTACCATAAAAGTACTGTAACCGTACCGTACTACATTGATGGAATCAGATGCTATGGATATGGATGATAAACATATTCATGCACAACAATGTTGTGAAACCATCATGGGACCAGTGATGGTGTTAATACACTAACAAAATGGTAACCTAAAATTTTTTACATATAAATTAACTGGTAACACTTTACAATAGCCATCCTTAGTTAACCTAGATAATGCATTTATGGCTCGTTTCCACCAAGCGGTACGGGTCAGTACAGTACGGTACGGTTCGGGACTGAACACTCTGATCTAGCTTGCATTTCCACTGCCAACAGTACCCTTACTTGATAGGTGTGGTGTATGCCGGAAAGTAGCGATCGACAATAAAGCTCAACGTTAAGTACAACTCGGCCTCTTTTATGTCCGTTTTAATGAACAATAGCCATTATAAAAGTATAAGTACAAAGTATAAGAGGCTCATATAAGAGGAAAGAAAGACAAAAAAACAATTCAGTCAAAGGTATGCTATAAGTCAGTGCTGTACTACGGTAAAGTTCAAAATAAATATAAAGTTAAACTTTGTGCTCAGTCAAAATTATATGACCAGGAACAAATCATAGATTCATGAGACCACAAATGCCTGTTAAATATACACACAACAAATTGTATCTTATGTTTAATTACTACAGAAACATCAGAGCCAGCGGAAAATGTCAGAAGGGCTAGCCGAGCGTAAGGCTGCTCTATGCGGATACATGAGCACTGAGCGCACGGTGATCGCCTGGAGCTCTGAAATCGGCATAGCAAATTTTCAAATAGGCGCTATCTTTATAAATAAACCGCAGATTTGAATTTTAAACAACTACATTCTCGCCTGAAAAACTCTTAAAACTACATTTCATGACACAAAAACAGTAATATTTTGAAAATTACTTGGGTTTTTGGGCAATGACATTTCACAAGTCCACAAGAACAGACAAGAACACATACTGAGAAATGGCTTGTCTGTGTGAAAATATAAAATTATAAAATACACTGTTATATTTTTTTTGTGTTTGCACACTCTGAAGTAATAAGCCGAACACAGCAGAGCGGAACGAGTGAAGGAGAAGTTTTATCTCCTTGTATGACGCAAAAGTGACGATTCTAGTCAACCAATCAATGTTCTGCAGTAAGTTTAGCTCCACCCTTTTGGTACCAAAAAAGTGGTACAGTACAGTTCGCTATTTCGGTTCTGCCAATGGAAACGGACGTAATTGCGTACCGTACCGTACCGCTCAGTGAAAACGAGCCATTAGTAGCATTAACTAACAATGAACAATACATTTGTTACAGTATTTATGAATCTTTGTTAATATTAGTTAATAAAAATATACCTGATCATTGTTAGTTTATGTTAGCTCAGATTCATTCAGTCAATCAGTAACACTTTACAATAAGGTCTCATTTGTTAATATTAGTTAATACATTAACCAACATAAACTAACAATAAACAGTATATTTTGACGGCATTATTAATCCTTGTTAATGTTAGTTTATAAAAATGTTCATGTTCATGTAAGTTAATTAACTAATATGAACATATACAATTTAACATTTTAATAATGTATTAAAGTTTAGAAATTAATATTAACTATGATTAATAAATGCTATATACATATTGTTCAAGTTAACTAAAACAGTTAATTATTGTTTACAAATGAAAACTTATTATAAAGTGTTACCAAATAATCTTAACAGATGCAAGTTTTAATTTTAAAAATGTATCACTTTGTGTTGAAATTAACATTAATAATGTTATTGAAAACTGCTATCCTTTCCAAAATACTATTTAACATCACTGAACCAAGCTATATACCTCAACGTATACCAACAAAACTAATTTATGGGTATATTAAGGTAACAAGGAAATAATTAAGGTTCTTTTAAGGTAAGGTGACCTTTTTTTACTCTGTAGTTTTAATTCAGTAGTAGCCTTATCCATTTGGTTATAATTGTAAATTACCCTTTTTTTTGTCATTCTCCACAATGAAACAAGTGTCATTCTATTTGCTGAATGCCATTGGTTGAGTCAGTGTTGCTGTGTTGGGATGTTCAAACTAATGATTTTGATAGCATTAGAGTGTGTACATGTTTATAAAGTTGGTATACAATGCAAGTATTTTAAAATAAAAAGTGCACACGTTTGATGAGAGTAAATACTTCCTGCACTTGTGGTTGTTTGGTGTGGCTATTATAGTCAGTCACATCCGCAGTCGGCTCTCTCTTCTCCCCGCCGAGCCTCAAGGGCGTGTGTGTCATAATAGCCACATCGCTCCTTACGCCGGGATTCATAGGCCCTCTTTTTCCAGTTGTATTATCTTAATTGTCCTGGCAAGTATGTTCGGTGGTTATATTACCAATTTATTGCCCCTCTTGCCACCCCATTAATCCAGCCGTTAAAATACTGTAACCATTGGGTCTGCATAAAGCTGTCCCTGTGTTGCCAGTGGCTGTGTAAATGCCATTGACTGTGTTGGCGAGTTTTTTTTCTCTCTCTCTTCCTGGCCTGGCTGATTCTCTGCTTTTGCACAATTGGAGCCATTACTCTAGGGCTGACATTTTATCTTCTTTTTGGTTCTGATCTTTTTATTGGCCACTGTCTCCCTGAGTGCAATTTGTCCCATAGGGCCAAACAATCTCAAACAAGATCTTTTATATTGTAGTTGTTTCTAGACTGCAGTGAAAGTAGAGTTTTGCTTAAAGTTACCATGAATACTCTGTGCTGTACTCTGTAATCTGACGTATGTCCAAGTTAAACAGGACAGAGTGAACATTTCAGAGAGGACCTGATGCCATAGGCAATTAATTTAATCTTGAAAAGTGGTTTTGACAGATGGTTGTAGAGGAGGACATAAAAAGAGGTCTTGTTGAGGAAAGTCTCTCTGAGAAAATCCTCTAGAATTTTAGGAGAGTTTGAAATTGTGCTCAGATTTTCGGAATTTGCAGTCAATTATTTCAATATGAACACAATTTTCATCAAATGCTTCAAATGCTATGCTGTACACATTCATTTCATAGCTCTACATCCATACCTTATCATACATTTTCTTATATTTGTTTCTAATTTTATTTATTTTAAGGAGAAGTTTTATTTTAATAAAAAAGATAACTGAAAAATCCTGTTATAGGCCTGCTGAGCTAAACTGCCCATATATTTTGTTATGGCTTTAGACTTTTTACATAAAGCATGTGCTTTTGAAATTTCATGGCATTGCAAGTGTCTAGATAAAATATGGTTTGCTATTAATGCATCAATCAGCCAGAAGAAGCTAGTTGACAAGGCTGGGTACAATGTAAATGGATCGGTTCTCGGTATGTGTGGCATTAATGGATATGCGCTCATGGCTCATGTGCTTCAAAGGAAATGCTTGCAGTTATGTCACATGAAGAAATTAGCGCTGGTGCCGCCAGTGCCAGCTCTGTGGTGGAGCTCTATGTAATGCTAACAGGCTAACGGCATGGGGGGTGATGTCATATGTCAGAGGTTAAAGGTTTAACACTGATCCTGTTACAGACTTTGGCAGTGAGCCTTTATGTACCACATATGATACTGATGACTAAGAGAGCACTTGCTAAACGCCTGATCTCCCTCACCTGCTCCTACCAATAAATACTGATGAATAACAGCCATGATATCATATTTGCTGACATTGTTACCTTTAAGAGGATAACACATCATTTTTTGTGCCCTGCAGTATCATTTAATCACTTGGTTTATGCAATCTAGCCTACAGAGAGATGGACGGACAGCCTTGAATCAAGAAATACATGATATGACTTGTCAAGCTGTTTCTATACTGCATACTGTGGTGTGACACAATATTTATATTAGTTTTATATATACTGTATATATATATATATATATATATTTTGTGTGTGTTTTTATTTATTTATGTGAGGATTCTTTGAACATTTAAACTTTCAAAATTAATTTGTTACACCGTAGGTCCATTTAAGTGAACTGCAAAAAGTAATTATTAAAAAGTGTTGAGGAGAAAATAAATAAATAAAGGAATTATGAATATTTACAACTTCTAAATAAATTCAGTTCATATACACCCATGATCCTTCAGAAATCATTCTAACATGGTAACTTGGTGCTTAGTTATTATTAATTGCTCCATTATTAATAATAGTTATTATTATCAAGGTTGAAAACAGTATTTGTTGCTTAATATTTTTTTTGTGGAATCTGTGATTTTATTTTATTTTTTCAGAAGTTACATTTTTGTTGGAAGTACAAAAGAACAGCATTTATTTGAAATGTAAATCTTTTACAAACATTATAAATGTCTTTACTGTCACTTGCTGAATAAAATCATTGTCTTTCTTTCTTTCTTTCTTTCTTTCTTTCTTTCTTTCTTTCTTTCTTTCTTTCTTTCTTTCTTTCTTTCTTTCTTTCTTTCTTTCTTTCTTTCTTTCTTTCTTTCTTTCTTTCTTTCTTTCTTTACTCTTAACCCAAACATTTGAATGTTGAAAAAAAGCAGTAAAAACAGTAAAAACAGTAAAAACGGTTCCCGACATTGATAATAATCAGAAATGTTTATTGAGCAGTAAATCAACATATTAAAATGATTTCTGAAGGATCATGTGACACTGAAGACTGACGCTGTTGTAATAATGCTGAAAATTCGGCTTTGTCATTTCAGAAATAAATTAGATTTTAGAATATATTAAAATCAAAAACAGTTCTTTTAAATTAATCCAGCTGCTATTATATTATATTTAACAATATGTCAGTTTACATGGTATGCTTGATCAGATAACATTGCAACATTGGTGAGCATAATAGAAAACTAAAATAAATAAATAAATAAATAAATAAATAAAATTAAAAATTAAACTCTTCTCTGATGTTTTATGTATGAATTTACAAAATGTGTACCTTGGATAAAAGTGTCTGCCAAATGCATATATGCAAAATGTAAATGTAATATTGGCCATCAAAATAAAAACAAAAACACATTGCTTAACCTCAAATCCTGATGTTGAAAAAGAAAAATGTCCACAATGTTCTTGAACTATCTGTCTTTGAATCTGAATAAAAAGAAGAGCTGACCTGTTTAATATTAGACTCATACTGGGCTTATTTTCTTCCATTTTCCACCTCCCATGTTTGTACAGATCCACCTTTTATGTTAATGTAACATTCATTAAATGTAATTGAATTGGAGAGCCAAGAAAAGTGGCATTACCTGCTCTTGAAAACCTAAAGGTCTGTGCGTTTGAGAGGTGCTGTGCTGATTGCCTGAAGACTGTCATGACTGCATTGCCGTGTGTGTGTGTGTGTGTGTGTGTGTGTGTGTGTGTGTGAGTGTGGAGAGTGTGTGTGCATGTGTGTTTGGTTTTATCTCCCCATTTTAGCTGCCTCTCATGGAAAGTCTCGCACACAATAATTGCCTGACCTTTACAGCAGTGGCATTGTCTCATTAAGGCTGATGGATAATGATAGCGCCTCTGCCGAACGTGAACCTCGCTGATAATGAAACAACAGAGCAGCCCCGCCGCTCCATCTGGGGTCGTCAGATCATCGGCAGTCGGGAGGCATGTTCCCCGTTCTCTCCTCTCATATGAGCCCTGCACAAAAGCGCACACACACACACATACACATTCACAGCGCTCGCAGACAAACACTGCAGCTCGCGCTTTTTATTCTCATCATTCCCCTCCATCCCAGAATCCAGTGCTGAAATGATCCATGGAGGGGTTATCAGAGGAGAGCGCTGTTGGCCGCGATGACTATGACTCCATTCACTGTGTTTGCGAGCTGAAGTAAACAGTGGACACACACACTCTGTGCTGGAGGGGCCTGTGCTCTAGGGTTGCCCAGGGCAGACTGAAGGGTCGTAGGGTCAGAAGATTTAGCCCAGGGTGCTGCAAAACCAGCAGGGGGTGCTGACACTCTGGGAACCATGTTCAGCTCAACCCCACCTTCTTTTGCTCTTTGCCACTCTCTTCCTCTTTCCCACTCTTATTCTTTCAACGTTCTCCTTGTTGTGTCTGTCCATGATGGTCTGTGTTTGTGCAGTAAGAATAAAAACTGAGCTCTCAGGAAGAGACATGGAGAGACTAACACTAACATCACTATGCACAGATGCATAAGCATTTTCAAATGCAATAAAAAAAAAAGTAATATAGAGTAATATAAATATATTATGAAAATATATTATGAAAAGCTTGCTGTTTATTTCATTTTTCCTCAAAAATATGTTCAAGAAATAGTGCTTTACACATTAAAAGATTTTGTGAATTAAATTCAGAATGGGATTTTGAATGATTTGAATGGTAGTTAATGATAAAAGACACCAAAATAGAAATGCATTGCATGCATGGATAGAAATAATTACAATATATTCACAATGCTTTTCATTTTAGCATATTAGCAAAGTGCACACAACACTGAATTGATTTTGGCAAATAGCAACATTTTTAAATGATTATGACATTATTTTCAAAATATTTGAAATTAACTGCTACATAATATACATTATGAGCTGTATCATAAAAACAATAGTTTGTTTATAATAAGCAATATTTTGTTCAGAATTTTACTTATGTTAATTGACCGTTTGTTAAGTCCAAGACACACTGCATGATTTTCGGCAGTCCCAGACGAAAGATTGGTATCGTAAAACAATCACGGCAAATCAGAAATCGCCATGATTGTTTCACGATGCCAGTCTTTTGTCTGGGACAGCCGAAAACCGTGCGGTGTGTCTCGGGCTTTAGTTGCTGTACACTCTAAAAATGCTGGGATGTTTCAACCCAACTTTGGGTCAATTATGGTCTAACTCAACCATTGGGTTACATTTTTAAATTAAAATTTTAACCCAAAAGTTGGGTTAGTCCATATTTGACCCAAAATTGAGTTGAAACAACCCAGCATTTTTTAGAGTGCATTGTTACTTGAATTGCATCACGAATAAAGTAGTGAAATATGATAACAAAATTTATAAATCTATCTATCTATCTATCTATCTATCTATCTATCTATCTATCTATCTATCTATCTATCTATCTATCTATCTATCTATCTATCTATCTATCTATCTATCTATATAAGCTAAGCTATTATATTATATTATGACTTTATTGTTCTTTTTTGTCTTCAAAATCCCCACAGATAAGCATTTTATATAATTTTATTAAGAGAATTTGTTTTATTCCAGCTTTTATGTATTTATATACATGACCTGTAAAATGGCAGTGTGTATAGTGAAAATGTATTTATAGTCAGTGTTATGTGTGTGAGAGTTTGCTGGGCCGTTTGAAAGGATGGCTGGAGTAGATGGGCTCTGTGATTCTGCTGAAGCCTGAGGGCCCCCACCTCAGGGACGGGTCAGAAGTTCAGCTCCCTCGTCTGCTGTTCACACAGGAACAGCAGGCCCATAACCACACACACACACACACACACACACACACACTGGAGCCAACACAGAAATATCATAAATGGAGCTTGCTCTTCAAATGGTCTCAGACACAGAGCAGTGAAAATAATAATAATTTGTTTTATTCAATCCCTCACAAATTCACGGACTGAAATTAACACATAATAGTTACGAGGTTGCAACTAATTTTAAAGGACATTATACTGTAATGTTTAAACTATATAAAAAAGAGAAAAAGACATAGAATTAGTAATGTCAACAAAAAATGTCTCATTTGCATCTATTTTAATTTCTCCCAAGGTATTTTAGGAGAATCAGCCAAGACAAAGGATATTTTTTAAAATAAAACATCACTAAATTTCCTAAAAGAGCAACCACCAAACAATAAAATTTTCTTGCTTGCAAATATTCACATTAGTTCACGAGGGCAGCGTAAGGGTGAAGCTTGAATCCACCGTTGACAAAACCCTCTGCTCTGACTGGGTCGTTGGTCTTGTTTGCATTGCAGATCATTTCCAATTTATTTCCACATGTACCGCACGTTCATCATCGCAGCCCTGTCACTGTACTGTTTTTAAATACCTTCATCCCCCGGAGAAATACATGTAAAGCATGTCAAAACGAGTGTATATGTGTTTAGCTTCTCCAGAGATACATAAAAAGGAGGAAATGCCATGAAACAGCCCTTTCAAACAGTTTCATTTGACTCAAACAAGGCACCCACAAAGTGCTTATGGCATAAGTGCTGTCAACAGCAGCAAACAAGCACCCCACTCTTATTTACTCACTGTTTAAGATCATAAAAGGAGGATTTAGATCGATAATCCCTCCTTGGTAATCTTCCATTTGATCATTGTGCCAGAAAGTGCCCTCGTTGCCCCTCAACGGCCGTGGTTTCCTACGTAACAAAACAAATAAACATTCACTCACAACATTTGCGCTATCGCTAATTGACCAAAGGGCTGCCCGGTTTACCAAACTCTCCTAAAATCACATTTTTATGAACAAGCTCATTTTTATCTTCACACACAAACACATACAGAGACATTTCTCAAACGTAGCGAGGATTTGAAAGGCTTTCGATCATTCCCAGCCCCGCGGAGCAGCCATCTTGTGCTCAGGCGCGGCTCTCCCAAGGGCTGGAATGATCCCAGTGCTACAAGGCTCTCTTTCATAGGGCTGGTCGGCTAGAGAGGAGTACATCCCCTGTGACGGCAAGCTGGCTCCAGCCAGGCGCACAGAGGAGCGGGTGTCAGGCCTAAATGTATTTTTCAAACTCAGACGAGACACAAATGGCTTGGTTAGCTTCCCAGTCATTTTTCACAACACTTGCATGCATTGTTTTTGAAACTTTTCATTGTGATATAGACATAAATGAACACACAATATATAGATCATGGGATACAATAACAGTTCTAAATTTCCTTCCTATTAAAGGTCTGAACAGTTTTTTAGAAGCTGAAATCCTATATGACAATGAAGCATTCAGATATAATTACTGTAAATGACTGTAATAAAAAGAAAGGTAAGAAATACTGAATTCTAAATGGTCTCTCAAATATTTCTGCTTTGTAGAATCATAAAAATAAGCAAGTACCCTAGTGAAAAATAAATATACTAAAATGTATTTGAAATACATTTATTTCATGCTAAGAATACAATTTTCATATTATGTGCTTAATGAAAATATCCTGTAATTGTACTTTTGGTATACTAAAATGGTATACTTAAAATCTGCAAAAAATTGGAACATCTAAATTATGCACTTTAATTGTGCAGAAGTAGTACTGAAGTCCATCTAAATCTATAGCCTACTGAAGTAAATTTGATTGGGCTAAAGTGGAACTATTGCAAGTATACTTCAGGTACACTTCAAATATCTTGCATTTAAAAACTGATTCTGTTCAAAGATCATACAATCCTCATCAATAGTGACATTAAAACACATTTTAGCTTAATATTAAGAAATGTGCATTGTGCACAAATAGTATAAGTAGTACCAAATAAAGTTATAATTTTTATATCAGTAAGTCTGGAGCGATATGTTAATGATTTGAACTATACTTAGTATGACATAAATGTCTTTTAATAGGTAAATAAATAAGTAAATAAGTAAATAAATAAATACATATTTGAATCTGGTGCTCTTCGGTCACTTTTGACTTAAAAATTTTCTGTTTTGAATTTTAAAAAATCACAGCTTCATCTGAATGGTACGAAACCTGGTGACTTTTATGGAGAAAAAAAAAAAGGTGAGGGCATGATTCGAGTAGGCTAAGTGGTGGTAAAAATATAGTCACACTTGTGGTCTTCGGTCAAAAATGACCGACCATAGGAAATGAATGAGAAATCGACAAAAACACAACAATTCTGAGAATTTTTGTCTGTACAATCTACAAATCTGAGACAATGCAGAAAAAAAGCACACACACATGTTGGTATTTGTAGTTTATGGGGACTCTCCATAGGTGTAATGGTTTTTATACCATACAAACTGTACATGCTATTGCCCTTCACCAACCCTACACCTAAACCTACCCCTTACAGGAAACTTTGTGCATTTTTAGATTTTCAAAAGAACACCATTTAGTATGTTTTTTAAGCCTTTTGAGTTACGGGGACATAGGCAGTATCCTCATAAACCACCTTCAAATTGTAATACCTCTGTCATACCCATGTCATTAAACAAATGTGTGTCCCCGTAAACCACAAATACCAACATCCCCCCCCCCCCCCCCACATACACACACTGTAACACAGCAACTATGTAAAATTAAAGCAATAACTCAACTACAGTGCAGTAAAAAAGTGGACAGCAAGGAAGCGGTTACACTAAAACATCAAGAGTGCAAAACACACACACTCACTCACACACACTCACAGACACACACACACACACACACACACACACACACACACACACAAACATGCACAATTATACACACTCAAATTAATTGGTATGGCTATAACCATATAGCCAAAACGAGTCAGAAAACTGAAATAAGAGGTTGAAATCAGATCAAACACAGAAGGATTAATCCCTGATAAAACATTTCTATTCATTTTTATAGAATTTTTATGTTTTGTGTAACAAAATTCTTTCTCTGTGTTTAGGTTTGACTGTAGTAATAATTCAAAAACTGACGCTTCAAATCAACATTTCAAACAAAACCTTTACAAAAGGTTGTCTTTGAGAATGTCTATATATATATATCCAAACCCACAACAATAAAAATAAGTATTTTTGTCTAAAAACAATTAGAGAATTTAAAGGCCTTTTATATAGAGCCATATAGGACTCTATGGGCTAAACCATGGAATTGCAGATGCTTTTCTAATTTTACTCCCACCTGATGGCACTGATCTGGCTTCAAAAATTTAATTTGAAAGGCATTGACTCTATTTTAACATGAAATACTGCATTCATTGAAAAGTAATATAAAATATATATTTTTTTCAAATAAATTGTATTATTTTCAATGGGAAGAAATTAATAATAATTATTGTATAAATATTAATTAGTGCCATGAAATTATCTCAAAATACAATATAAAAAGAAAAAAATATTACTGAATAAAAATATATTACATTGATTTTACTGGGGCGAAAAAAAAAAGTTTCAGGTGTCCGGTCACTTTTGACCTTGAAGATCACAAGTGTGACTCCCAAATGAGGAGTACCAGAGGGTTAAATAAAAATATTTTGAGTATTTTCCCACCATTAAAAAAAGTTACGTTGTAAAGTTAGAAACTACACATGTTAATAAAATGATGCTGTATTTGTAATTTTCCTAATTAGCAAAAAAAAAAAAAAAAAAAAATGCAGTGTGGGTGGAAGCAAATCTGGGTCTAGACATGGTATGCTAATTGCTGACCTGTGACAAATTATTCATGTGGTATTAACAAGTTGTCTTTTTTTCCACTGTGTATCCAAATTTCTACTCGTGAACATGTAATTAATGTATCCTGTCAAGTCTTTTTGATGGAATGGCAAACTAAAACCACTGCATTTCCAGTTGATGCAGTTGATTCACATGGAGCATCTTAAGGTTCTGGACTCTCAGCGCCAGCTTGGATGTTGTGACCTGTAACTGTTTTTGTCAGTGAACATGAATCTCTTGTGCTGAAGTGTGTGTGGCCTCCACAGCATTATGGCAAAGGGTCTGAGCTCCTCTGTTCCTTCACCGTCCCCGCAAGCACAAACTTTCCAATCGTTCATCCCTCTGCTAGCGCCATTTAACATCAGCTACCCAGGTTTCACCTTGTATTCATTTGTGCACTGCTGAGAGTCAAGGGAAGCTGCAATCTCCTACAAATGCTCCCTTTTGGAATTGCATAGCAGTGGCATCTAGCCAATGATAGATATGCATAATATTTCACGGGGAGACCCAGCAAATAGAATACCCTGCTGTGCTAAAGAAAACAATGTGTTTCTAAGCACTGAGATATAATCCATCACTGTGCCGTCAGAGAAGAGGAGGCGAGGGGGAAAAAAACACCTACCTGTTTTTCACATCAGAGGAAAAAAGAAAAATGACAGAGCCTCGCTTCCAGAAACGTTTCTGTGCATTCACGCGTGATCCAAGAGGTCTTCTCAGACCCTAATCAAAGGATTGCTTTGCCTTCGGTACTGAAACGCAAGCTAATTCCAGCCATGGCAGAACAGATCCTTCATTTCAATCAGTCATCATCCACTCAAATGACATTTTGTGGGATTAATTGCACCCTAATCCAGGGGTAAAGGAAACCAAGTTTGGTCTTCATAAAGTTTTACCACTGCATTCATGCCTTTCTTGGTTTGAAGAGGTTTGGATGCACTCAACCTGAACACGGGAGTTATGTGGGTGTCAGAATGTAATACATGCTGTAAATTAGATCCTTCATTTCATTCCTTTTTACACTTGAAACACTGTCAAATAAAAAATAAAAAAATGCATCAAAACACCTCTGAAATGACATCAGCTCTGTCATTCACTGCTCATTGAGGTGCTTCATTGTATGGCCCATCGGCTTTTCGGCCCCATATCTTTCCGAGTTGCCCTTGAGTGCCATTAAAAGCTCTGGCGTGGAGAGCAGCAGTACTGGGGGCCGGGGGAATGGAGCACGGGCCTGCCAGCAGCTTTGGCCCGTGGCCGAATCTCCGACAGAGGCCTGATGGATGTGGTTGAAGGACTGAGGCATGAGTGGGGGTTTGCTGGCCCCACTGGGGGATAGACAGGTGTTTTGTGAGGACGAGGCCAGTCCGTTGGATCCCTGGATCTGCGATGATGTGTGTGCCATTGCTGGATTTCGGCCCTGTCTCCCAGCCCAAGCTTGCTCCCTGGAAGGAAACCATTCATTATGTGTCCGGGGACAGCCAGAGGACCTCACGTTCACACAGGCACAGTCTGATACCTACATTATGCAAAGTGACTCTCGCACCACTTCGACCTAAGGGAATGGCAAATGACATCAAAGTCATTACTAATGATAACAAATCTATTAATGTTGAATGATAGCCTCATTAAATGGTTCAAATATAAGTCCTAGCTTATGTGTTAATGATATGTTAATGATTCTGCCAATTATTAGAGCTTAATGGCACCTGCGGAAGTAACATTACCAACCGGAATCAAACTTCCAGTGTGCTTCTCTGGCACAGTATGAGACCTCTGCCATGTGGTGAAAGCACTCAAGACCAAGCCCTAGAATGTCAGGGGACTCATTACCTGTTAACGTTGAAGGAGGAGATGTTATCACACTTACTGCATGTTCACAGGAAATTGCTCGCGTTATATCCTATGGGGAACATTGCTTTGCTGTTCTGTACTGAAATCCCTTTCTACAAAACCCATTTCTTCTTTTCTTTCTAATCGATTATTAAGCTTCTATGATGAAGATCCAGAACTCTTTCAAGACACGATCCAAGACCTTTGGATTGACAAAAAGTGTTGAAGGAATAGTTCACCCAAATATGAAAATTTGGTCATGATTTACTCACGACATTCCATGTGTTATTTTCTTTCTTCTGTGAAACACTAAAGCTGTTAAACAGAGTGTAAGGGCTTCTGTTTTCCATTCAACAAAACTGAGTGGTGATTTATACCACCAAGCTCCAAAAAAGACAACAAAGCATTGCATAAATATCACGAAAGTACAGCTAGTGAGCTATATTGTAAGTGTTCTGAAGCCATTGGAAATCTGGCATATAATCACATTAGTTAGTAAAATCTCATTTGGCTTCTTGCTTTTAAATGCTTTACAATCAAACATGTGACACACTCGAAACAATGGCATTTGGTGTCAATGACATCAATACTGATTGCAATGTGTTTGTAGGCTTGTCCAAAAGTTGAGTATAAGCAAAAAAGAAGATAATCGGAGACTAACAGCTTAAGAGTTGGAATATAGCAAATAAGTCTGTTGTCCTTTTTGGCAATATGAATTAGCCTTCATTCTGGGGTGAGTAAATTTTAAGTATAAAGTATTTTAACCATGCAGATGTTAGTCATCATCCATTTAGACCCTCTCAGACATATTCTCACAATTGCTGGGAACGTCTCCTCGGTTCAGCTATTGTGACCCCTGTGGAGCCTTTTGGGAAGGGTTGAGTTTAGGCCTACAGAAGGTCACTGGAGGTGTACTGGTCTCTCTCTCACCCCTTCATTGGAACTCCACCTGTCAACTACACAACCATGGCAAAGCACACATCACATAAGCCTGTACATTCCAGACCTCCTCTCTCTTCGACCCCGCTGACCTTGTTTGAGATGGAACCTCTGAAAGCATGCGGCCGTGACGCATCAGAGAGCAGAGTGTATGGATGTATGGAGAGCATGCAGGGATGGGTAGGCATAATGGCAGATGAGACTCAATGCTCTGGGACTGCTCTGATTCTATTGGGCTTGAAAAAATAGCAGATTTGACAGTGACAATTCCAACAGTTTGAAGGATACCACGGAAATCACAGTCTCCCCAGAGATCACATCGAGACATGTCAGAATGAGCTATTATTCTCCGTATTGGACGTTTTGCACCACCAGTCCCTGATGCAATGACATAAACCTCGAGGGTGCATCTACAAAACTAAACAGAGATTCAAACTGACAGGAAGTTTTGAAGCTTAGGAGGATGGAAATGACAAAGAACCTTCCATACTGATGGTGGAACGCCGGCTGCTTCCTCCATAAGGTGGTATGCGGACTCTCTCTAGACCGGTGCCAGCTGTGTGATCATACACTGATGTCTTGGCAGAAGTGGCTTCCACATTTCTCTCTTCAACCCCCCTACCCAATCCCCCCATAACCCCCTCTCGTCCAGAACCACAGTGAAATCACTCCAAATGTGCCATGACAATCTGACAGGACAAGCATTGCAGGTCCGTTCCATCTGCTTCCAATTTAATTTTGTGGAGGGGGAAGCTGTTAGATGAACGGGGAGCTTTAGTGGGTGTCAGGCCTGTTAGATGAAAGTTGGATGGGTTATTTTCAAATGGGCCGCTTCACCATCTCCACAAGTGTGTCGGCAGTTGCCCGAATCTTGGAACTCACCGCTATGATCATTCCCTGATCAAAGACCTGCAGCCATGAAGCAGACAATGGCTGAGCTTATTTAGACCATTATATGAAAAGGCCGCATCAGCCTGGATTGGTTGGTAGTGATGGTAAGTGGGGTAAGAGGTAACATCTTATTGCAGTTTAGCCTTGTCAGAGGATGGGAAAAAGAGAACCATTACTAATTTAGGTCTGCAAAAAGCAATTTTCCTAATTATGTGATGAAGGAAGTCAAAGGTCTGGAGAATGTCAGACTGCTAGTAGTCATAAAACCATTTAAAACGGTTTACTGGGAGTTGGCTTGTTGTCTTCCTTTCCCAGTGACCTTAATTAAAGTAAATTGTGACTGTTTGTTGAATACCATGCAGCAAGGTGTTTTAATGTTACAGTAATGGCTGCATAAGAGGAAGTTTGAATGCTAACCACATGAGGGGATTTTACTGATAGCAACATCTGCATTGTTTCAACTCCTGATTCACTTAAAGAATAATGCAAAGCAAAATCCAGTGCAAACGCATCAATAAAATAAAATAAAATATGTGATTAACAGTTTGCACACAGCACTGTAGGCTGGTTTTGAGTTGTTTAACTGGCAGATGGTCGATAGACTACTATGATCAGTCATCCAATAAAAAGCCTAAAATACATGTTTGTGCAGAAATAAATGCAATGACCTTAAATGTGCATGCAACAGTGCTATGCAAAAAAAACTGTACCTTTAGGGGTACAGCAGCTTGACTCTGGGGTAGTTACCACAACAGTAAATTTGCTCTTTCCTTTAACATCAGTTGGAAGTGTATTTTGTACTGAACAATAGGAAAGGGTCAACATAGAACCTGTGAATAAACTCATACATGAATGCCCATACCTCAAGCCCATATCATACCTACATTGGCCCCACCATGAAATGTTGGCTAGGGAGTTTCTCTCTAATCTGCTCATTGAGCATCTCTGAAAATTGTTCCAACTTCTTTCAGAAGAGAAGGAATGTATCTACCCAATACAGATGGTATGAGTGGGGGCGGGGGAAGTTTCAGAGAAGCTTGCGCCAGTCTCAGGCACCATCCATCACCCTCTTCTTGTTTTTCTTCTGCCCCTCTTCCAGCTTTCCATCTGTCTCAGTCCAGCTTTATGCACTTTTCTCCAGGCGCGATTGGTGAAGGAAGCGTTTGAGATACCACCGGAAGAAATTAGTCCATGTCGGTTCTCATTTATGAGCCGTGGAACTGGCAAATGCCGGAGAGAAGAAAGAGTTGGTTGAACTCTCTGGCTCTTACTCTATCTTCCTACTTCGGTCGTCAAGCACCACGTCCATTTTCATCAAGGGTTATCGGGTCAATAAAATCCCTGACCTTGCCCAATCATAAAACAGTCACAGCAGCAGAGCGGCGATTGATCAAGTTCATAACTCGATTTGTGGCGTATTGAGCGAGAACAATAAAAATCAAGATATATAATATATTGGAAAATAAATCTAATGTTGGAATATAATTCTAGAAAATCCAAATGTAAAATAGTCTTTAATGGCCTCAGTTTTTAGATTTCAATCACTATCAACTGTTTATTTTTGCCTTCAGGATTATTTTATGAATTTTCTGAGATGACTACAGACTTTTTGTGGATGATGCTTTGAGAAGAAAAAGCAACGCACTTTGATAGTGCTTTTCTGTGAAATTGCACTAAGCACTCAGTCTTGGCAGTGGCCATATGGTTGTAATGTAAGCCTGAGTAAGTGGGGACTTAGCTAGTCCAAGTCTCAGCTACTCGAATGACTAGCTCAACTTTTTCAATTTGTGGAGGTCAAAAGTTGATAGCACTGTTTCTCCTTTCTAATGGGAGATTTCTTCTTTTAGCTTTGAATAGGCTTAACTTCATATCGCTGGCTCATTAAACAGATCCTAGCTAATCAAATAAGCCACCACTTAGCGGAAACACAAAAGCAGAGAATTTGGCGAAGGCATAGCTTGGCATTAGAGAGCTCAATTTGACACTTTAATGACAAAATTTTATGAACAGGCATCCCGAGTCCCTAAGGATGTCTATAATTAAACCTACTCACATTTTCTAATTACTCTTACAGGTCTCAAAGTCATCACAACAAATATGTGAACACACTATCGAGGACTTATGCTCATCCTGTTGGTGCCTGTTGAAGGCGACTAAATGGATATTTTTAATTGCAAATTACTAGTGCAATGAATATTGATAATTGGACTTACTGTAATGCATTTTTGGAGTATATTTATCATAATTTTATAGCTTCCTAAAAATGACTTTGTGGATAAAGTGCATGTCAAAAGAATGCTTTGGGAAGCAGGTGATGGTGATGGTGATGGTTCATGCCCAGTATCTCAGCATCCATATGCCCTTCTGGAAGCCTGGCTGTCCAGGCAGATGGTATGGACCAGGAATTAGTTTCTGGTGTTTAATTACGCTCATAATCAGGGGAAATAAAGATCAATTAAAACAAAAGAGAAATTAATGAAACGAGAGAGCCATAAGCATTGCACAGTTGTCTGGACAGTCTTGAAATTTAACAGCACAACATGCTGCTTCAGTGCTGGTGTAAATTCACGTTCTCTGCAAGGATGAGCTCTAAATGTAGTTACAGTGTGGATACTGGCTACATCTACAGTGGAATGCCTTCCGCACAGATCTTATGTCTGAACACATTTGACTGCGATTTCATTTACACCCATCAGACTGCTAAAGCTTCACACACATGTATGAAGATCGGATCCGTACCAGATATTGATGAAATCAGAACTGGGAGGCAGTGTAAATATGTGCATTCATTCTTGTAATGAATTCAACAATGAATTAATGCAATTGCTGTCAGTGCGTATTTGGAAATACAAACATTACCTTCCTTCTGACTACATGTTTTGTTTTGGATATTAGCCACACTTACAGGTTGCAACAAACCTTGTAAGTTATCCCAGTGATACGATCAGCAAACAAGGAAGACTGTGAAGTGATGTATGTATGATGCATATTATGATGGAGTGCTTGCAGAATGATATCATTCCAAGGTATAATTCTTGGGAAAAGAAGGGGGGGGGGGATTGGGGTTACCATGAATGGTAATTAAAGGTATCGTTTTTGTGCCATTGGCAGCGCCAAACAGAACTACAAAAATCACAATTGTCTTTAAGTTTCCTTGTCACATTAAGACAATATCAGCAAATATTTAACAATTATAATAATCACACATTAAATGTTTGCAGAAAAGCATTAAGCATGCCATGCAAACACCTATCTAGTAGCTGTTCTGTTCATTGCCGCTTGTCTTTTGCATGCCTGGCACGGGTTCAGCTGCCCTCTACCAAGCTGTGTTTGTCATACGGTAGGGCCGTGCCCACCACCTGAGCCAGAGAGACTGTCAGAGGGTTGTGAGCGCTTGGGCCCTGGCACACAGATGCCACCACACCGACTGCTACCTCGTCAGTTATAAATAGACCCTGAGCCATGCTGTGCCAACCCTCATCTATCAGCAGAATCAAGAAACAAGGGAAGAAGACAGATTGAGGAGAAGTTTTACTGTTTAACCCAGATCACAAGAAACACCTTTTGACTTCAGCAAAATAAATCTAATCAGAGGGTTTCATGTATAGTCTGGCACTGTTGGAGTGAAGGCAAGAAAAGAATATAGTAGATTATAAAAGTAAATACCATATGCTTGGCAGGCCATTTTTTAATTACATTAGCATAATTCCACCTTTACTAGGCTAATGCAATTTTCACAGTGAACATTTAAAAGGATTGCAGATAACCACAGATCATTAAACAGATGAGGTGTTGAAGCTGCACATGGAGTTTTATTGTACTGCTGTATTGGCTGTGATAAACTGAAAACGAATTAAAGGAACAGTTCACCCAAAAAATTTAAATTATGTCATTATACACTCACCCTCATTTCATTCCAAACTGCTATGTTGTTATTTTTTTTCATTAAACACAAAAGCATCATTTTTTGAATGATCTTCAAGACAACAGTTATTCGTCAAGATTCATTACGATTGGTCAGGTGATTTGTGAGGACTAAAAGTGTTTCATGTTAGCATGATGCACCATTTTAAATCTGACGCTTGAATGAGAAAGATGTAAGATGCACACACCACCATACAGTATGTTTTCAGAGAGCATATGGACTACTTTATGGTACTTTTATGCTATTTTTGCATTGTGTTCATTGTTTTATGCTATCTTTGTCATTATCTCTCTCTGTCATCGCATCATTTGTTTATCAAAATCAGATATTTTTTTGTTGAGCACTTCCTTTGAAAATTCTGTCATTAATTACTCACCCTCATGTTGTTCCAAACCTGTAAGACCTCTGTTCATCTTCAGAACACAAATTAAGATATTTTTGATGAATTCTGAGAGCTCTCTGACCCTCCACAGACAGCAACGGTCCTTACATGATCAAGACAAGTTGTTGGAGGAGACAAATTGTTGCATAAATCTTTTTTTTGTTTTTTTTTGCCTACAAAAAGTATTTTCGTAGCTTCGTAAAATTATGGTTGAACCCCTCATGTCACATGGATTATTTTACTGATCTCCTTGCTACGTTTCTGGATCTTTATCATGTAAGGACCCTTGCTGTCTATGGGAGGGTCAGAGAACTCATGGGATGCATCAAAAATATCTCAATTTGTGTTCCGAAGATGAACGGAGGTCTTACAGGTTTGGAATGACATGAGGGTGAGTAATTAATGACAGAATTTTCATTTTTGGGTGAACTATCCCTTTAAGAACTATAAGGCTACTTTGGAAATGTAGAAATTACGTGACTGTTGCGTTTTAGCCTCAGGAGAATGTGTGGGTTTAGTACGGTGGACATGCGCTCGCTAACGACAAGCTAAACATGCCGTGATGAATGATTCAATGATATTGTCTGAGACATCAGACTGCTAATCGTTCAAACGTTCTCCATGGCTACCAATTTCAAACACTTAAACAAAGGAACTGCAATAGAACTATTTTCTTTTCACAACCCTGTGCTTCTGATCTCAGTCGCTTTGTCCATAATAAACAGTAAATGCAGCACGTCAACCCTCTGAAATCCCGCGGCCTTGGCTCGTCTTTACATACTGTCTGTTTTACTAAATAAAGCTTACAGCTGTAGTCTCGCTCCTCCCTCGGCGGTATAAAAGTGGGTTTACATTATGGCTTTCGGCCCCTCTGATGTGCCTCGGAGGACTCGCTTGCACCGCACTAAAACTCTGCACACACTGTCAGGCCTATCCACTGCTCCGTCTAAATAATTCATTCATGCATCACTGCTCCTCAGACACTGTTTTTCAAATGGCGTAATGAGAAAAGCTGTAAAAGGGTTGATGGTGAAAAAAGGCGGATCAAGAAGCTGAAAGACAAGCTGGCCCACGCAGTCTTTCCCATAGACTTAAGTGCTAAAAAAACAAGCGACTTCAAAAGGCTGACCTGCATTCCTCTGCGCAATTAGATATTTCTAATGTTACTTGTAAGGTGCGATGTTCAGTCGACCTTGCTGCGGCGAACAAAAGGCAAAGCAAAGGGGGACAAGAAGGCTCTCCTTGATTGTCGATGTTTAAAGGTGAAAACATAAGGCTGTGCAGGGATAAATTATTTGGATGGAAGGAGCTGGCATGAGTTCAGAGGGCTTTTTTAAAGTAAACCAGATTGATTTTGGAGGACTGCGATTGGTTTATTTTCCTAGTCCCCGTGGTCTTTACACTAGGCCCACTTGTAATTGTCTTCGTGTTTCAGCTAATTCTCCATTTCCAGGGAGGAGATTGGGAAAGAATTTTTTTTTAGCTAAAATACTATGCTTCCTTTTTGACAAAGATTCATCTGATTCCTGAGTTGCTGTCTGTTGCAGTTCAGGAATATCATTGCAACAATGGACAAACTTTCCAAGACTTCTTATATTCAAATTAAAAAATATATATATTCTTAAAACTACTGTAAATAAAATAAAATCATGACAAATATATTTGGGCAAACATAATAGCATTGGTTTTTACAAGTTTAATAAAAAATGTATTTGAATGCTTTTAAGCATAAGCCCCACTATGTTTTGTTTAAAGGTTTATGCTTCAAATATGAAAAAAAAAAAGAAAAATTAAAAGAAAAAAAACAATGTTAGGTGGCTACAGAATATTTGACTACTGGATTTACAAAAAAAAAAAAAATAGGTTTAAGAAGTGTTTTAACACATCAACTACTGATGAACTACTGATGATTTCTATTTGAATTATCACTCAGTCGGTTATTTTACCATGTATTACTTTGGAAAGTGTTTGTCTTTCAAACACTTTAAAATGCACAAATTCATCAACTTTTTTGTCATCTGATCCTCTTTACCTAATTAATACCTACTTTTAAAATACATATTTTAATAATGAAGTATCATATTTGCATGTTCATGATTATCTGACATTGGTTATGGTCACATGACATGCAGGTAAACAAATAAAATATATATTTTTTGTGTTTTATTTTGATTAATTTTAAACTTTTTATTTTTTTTTTTATTTAAATTTTTACATTTTATATGATTTAATTAATTATTAGCTTTTCATTAACTCATAAACCCCCTGCAGTTCCTTCTCAAACCCAGTTTGGAAAACATTGACATACTATAAAGTTCAATGCACTCCATGTTGTTGATAACAACAAATGGAATATATTTTTTGCTCTTTGTATTTTTATATCAATATTATATATTTGCATTACTTACTAATCAGTGCCAAATGAGATTAGAGGGAGGCACCTTCTCATTCTAGAGATCATTTGATTAGACAAAACTGCATGCAGTGCAGAATATTTTTTCTTTTTTTTTTGTCTGGAAAAGAAAGACAGATGACCTCAAATCTAATAGAAACAAAAAGAGAAAATGATGTTTAAAAAAAATGATTAAGAAAATTATTTTTACAGTGAAATCTTTGGGTTCAGATTATAGTGTGGTATAAAAGAAAGAAAGAAAGAAAAAAAATCTTCAAGGGTGTGAGTATTTCTAATTTAAGCGAGACATGCTTTGAAATGAAGCCAAGGGGAACAACACTCGAATGTCACAAAACTTTAAAGATCGACTATCTTTGGTTTCCTTTGTTCATCTCTGCTTAGCAAACGCTTGAACATGAAACCCAATGAGCCGTAGGAGCAGGTCTGTCATATAGAGAGCCAATCCTTTGATGACAATTGTTGTAGACATGAGGTAATAAGCGTATTAGAAGGACAGTTTTTATATAATAGATGGTATAAGGCTTTCAACTGCAAAACACTTGGCGTTGCTTGAAAGGACTCCAGCAATTAACACATTTGTTGAACTTCCCATGCTGATGCAATGTAACCGCATACAGGCTTCAGAATATTGTGTTGCCAATGACCCCGCTACATTTCCACGGTGTCTACTTTAATGTGTGTAATTGACTCTTATTAAAATTTCATTACATGCACATACACTATGCAAATGCCAGTTTGGACACATAATGGCATGATATTAACTTTTAAAGTTAGCATTCTCTCACATGCACACTTTGCTTTTCCTGGTTTACCCAGCAACGTTCTTCGTAGGGGGATGTTGGAAAGCATTTATTGCCACTGACTGTTAGATTGTAATCTATGTCAGATGTCTGGACTGCTTTTGTGTTGTAAGTAATATGTGTGATCATCAGCGTGCCAGAAGGTTCCAATCTGCACTGTGCCTCATGGGAAGAGGTTGGAGTAGTCAAACCCTCACATCTCCATCCTCAGTCTGGGGTAACATTGCCTTTAAAGAGCTCTCCAACTGTCCTTAAGCTAACGGCCTTTAGATTGGTTCAAGCCCTGCGTCCAGGCAATTGCATCATTACAGACTGCGTTTGGTTTAGCCGAGGGAAAATGCATGTTAAGACTGAGCTGACCATGTACAGGACACTCACTGTACTATGCTAAATTATTGTACTTCATAGTATTCCACACGTTTTAATGACATTTACTTTTATAGTATTGTACTCTGCATTGATTTTCTCCCAATACAAAAAGTGATTTTTAAAAAAAAAAGATTTTTAATGATTTCAAAGAAGGCTGAAACAATTAAACAAATAATAATAATAATAATAATAAGTTATATTTTTATGATTTGAAAAAAAAAAAAAAAAAAAAGTGGAGTACTGTCAGAGATATTAGTGCAGCTGTGTACAACACTGGTTTCCTGGATTAGTGGTCCAGATTAGTGGTCATTATACAAAACTATTTGAATGAATACTGGGACTGACCAATCAGAGCCAAGTATTTCAGGAAAGTCTTGTAATAAATCATGTTACTGGATGAATGTTTATATGCCACACTGTTTGCATGGTACTCCAATTGGTTCATGTCTAAAACATAGTATTACCATAAATGGACATAAAAACATTTTGTCCCACTTTATATTAGGTGGCCTTAACTACTACGCCATTACATTCAAATTAATATTTTGATACAATGCACTTATTGTGTACATACATGCTTTTGCATTACACATATTTTTAAAAATGCATGCATGTAATTAATATGTAATTAATTTCTGTAACTGCATATATAATTACACTATTGACCCATCCCCACACCTTAACCCATAAACCTGTGCATAAACCTGTAAATCCGTCCTGTGCACTCAAATTGAGCACTCTCTTCTCTCTATCATTACAAGACACACCCCCTTACTGCTGATTGGTTAAAAGTGTGTTTTGGGACTCGGTCCGACGCTGTGGTCAGAAGTGTTTTTCAAAAATCACTTAATGCACCTTTAAGGCCACCTAATATAAAGTGGGACCATTTTCTTTTTTTTCTTTTTTTCTCGCATGTCTACTATGGTCTTTCTTTTGCACTCCGACACTGTGCTGTAGCTTCATTCAACCCACATGTGAAGGAAGGCCTTAGCATGTCCATGAATGTGTCTTATTTAAATGCATATTAAATGCAGCTTGATACAGTATGACATAGAGACAGAGACATTTTGGATGGTTGAAATTAGCATCTCTGCGCTATAACCCACAGAGCTAATCCCTCTGGGAGTGTGGGCGTCAGCAGACACAGACACAGAGCGTACACACCAAGAGAGGATTACACATGTTAACGCTCATTACGTGCTGTTTTTGGCAGTTTTTAGCATATGAACAAGGAGATGAGAAAGCTGGTGGTGAGGTCATTTCAATCATACTAGGATTTGCAGTACAGTCTTTTGTTTAATCTACCAGAGATTTTTTTTTTTTGCCTTTTAAAAGCTGAAAGCGATTTCAGATGTTTTGCTAACTTCCTCCATTGTGCTAATTTCATCCTCACGCCCTCTCTTTATAACCCCACCTTCTAAATACATGTCAGCAAGCCCAAAGTCAGCGAGTAAGAACACAAAAATAATTGACAGGCTGAGAGCATTTCTGATTGGTTAGTTTTCTGTTTACAGGCTGTCACATGCTTCCTTCAAGGCGTGTCTGAATTATCAAGACAAGCACACATGAACAGCACGACAATGTCAACATTAGTAGTGGGGAAATTGCATTTTGACTTGACTTTCTGACTCTCTGAGTTGGGGGAATAATAAAAAAAAGAATAATTTGAGATGATTTTTTGCACTGCTGATGAAGAATGCTGATAAAGGTTGTAAGAAAATAATGAGGTGCACTTCCCATCATTCTCTACAGCAGCAAAAGAATAATAAAATACACTGACTAAGCATAAATTAAACACCTAATGTTTGCTCCCCTACTATATAGGGGAAAAACAAAACAAAACAAAAAACAAAAAAAACAGAATAGGAAAAGAGTAGGTCTGAATTTATATTAGCTATTCATAAAACTGTAGGTGAAATGTATCCTGATGACCTCCTACTTCTGGCGAGATTGTGAAGTGTGCTTCTGATAGACACTTTATTATCCCACTAGGCCACAGGAGAGGATTTATGATTGCCATTGAAGAAACACAGCTGACGTAGTAGTACATAATTGCTTATTCAAAAGAAATATCTATTCAGAAGAGCTTTTCACTCTTGAAATAGTTAACCCTGCATCATAAAACCCCAGCTAAACAGCTAATCCTGGGTTATCTTGCTTCAAGTTTCACACTGCTCACAGTTAACCCGGGTTTAACATTCAGTCCTGGTTATTCAGCTGATGATTCACACTGTACTTTCTTAACACTGTTGCCAAATGCTTTCGATGGAAAGAAGCTAAAGCCTGCTCGTTAAGTGTCGCTAGAAAACATCATACTAGCGAGTCTCAGGAACAATCAATTGGTTTGTCAAAAGTTTTGTTTCAAGGTTATTATTATTATTATTTTATTATTATTTTTTTTTTCCTGAAGGGGCATGCAAGTTGCTAAATCTACCCAGGAGGCACAGGACGTGAATACGTCGGGTTGACTTTGGACATGACGTCGGACAGATGTTGCGTTTTGGTTGAGAATGAATATCGGTTCGACATCAGTATGTTGACTTTATATTGGATTTTGGTTACACAACCTAAAAACAACAAATATTATCAACATCAGCTGACATCGTTATTGGACATCAAATTAACATTGACATTAGATGTAGAATTTACATAGAATTTTGGTCATCGCAACTGAAATTTAACCAAGTATCAATGTCTTATGACATTGTGTGCCTGGTGGGTAGCGACAGAATCTCTAAATTGCCAACACTGTTTCCTAAACCCCGGGTTAATGTTCTTATTTGCATATTTGTGACCCTGCACCACAAAACCAGTCATAAGGGTCAACTTTTCAAAACTGATATTTATACATCATCTGAAAGCTGAATAAACAAGCTTTCCATTGATGTATGGTTTGTTAGGCTGGACAATATTTGGCTAATATACAACTATTTGAATATCTGGAATCTGAGGGTGCAAAAACATCAAATTATTTAGAAAATCGACTTTAAAGTTGTCCAAATGAAGTTCTTAGCAATGCATATTATCAAAATTAAGTTTTGATATATTTACAATAGTAAATTTACAAAATATCTTCATGGAGCATGATCTTTAATTAATATCCTAATGATTTTTGGCATAAAAGGAAAATCGATAATTTTGACCCATACAATGTATTTTTGACTATTGCTACAAATATACCCCAGCGACTTAAGACTGGCTTTGTGGTCCAGGGTCACATTTGTGTTGTCAGTGTCATTGACTGGTTAAACAAAGCACACAACGTGTTTACATAACGGCTCTAGCATTGCACATCATCATATTATTGCCGAATGTACAGTACTATTACATTTTCCAGAATGCACTTCTCAGACTATAAAGGTGAGAATTCACTTTAATTCACTTGTTTTCTGCAATGACTGTTTATACAACACGCTGTGTTTCCATAACTGTCCAAAGCATGTGAATGTGAGGTACACGATTGGTTGACGGTTGCTAAGCATCTAGCCTGTAGCATCCTAATACCGCATTGTTTCACAATGTACAAGTTTGGCACCACAACGCGGGGTTATCGCCGGGTAATAAGCGGTTCAAACTCTGCTACTAAATTACAAGTGTAACGTTCCTTTACCCAGTGTTAAAAACACAGATAAGTGCAGCGTGAAATTTTGGATGCAGCCATATTGCCAGACACATCCATTGTATTTCCTACTCATAAGAAGGAGCTTTCCATAAAGACTTGTGATGATTTTTTAAGATACCAAGATATCTGTCAGATATAGTAGGGTCATTTAATACATGGTATTAAAAAAAAAAAAAAAAACCTTGTAGCAGCTTCAATTAAGATGCTTCTGCTTCAACATATGCTTGATTTTATTATACAATAAAGCTCTGGTATATGCGCCTCGATCTTTGACGTTTTTGTCCTGCTTGACCTAGTAAACAACAGTAGAGGAGCCTTCGTGTAAAAGGCTCCTGAAATTTGCATGCTGCCCCATGTGTGTTTTCTGTATGGGGCTGTTTATTCGCTGAAGGTCAGGCTTTTGTAGAGAAAAACTTCTTGCCCGATGAGATAAGAAAGCAAATTGCAGATCTATCATTTCAGTGCGTCTCTCTTGCTGTCTCTCTGCTCCTGTGCGGTGTTGACTAGCAGGGACTCTTGTGTGAAATCAGCGGAATAGCGGCTGCTTGACTTGATTTATGACTCACTCTGGGCTCGGCCTTATCAGGTGCACACAAGCCCCTCTTTCTGATGCAGCTTGTGTCTGAATGACAATAGAGGACCAGCAGCATTATACTTCAGATTTTCCCCCAGCTTTCTGGGCACTGCAGATTACATCTAGTTTATTGATTTACGGCGGCCATCTTGAGTCGCACACAGGCCGAGTAGCTCTGTGCCATTGCGGTGATAGACTCGTTTTCAACTTGGCAAACAGCGTTTTTATGTGAACTTGCTCTAAACAATAAAAGGAACATTTGCAAGGGCATTCTCGCTATAGTTATAAGCTCTTGTAAAGAACGGCCGTGGGTGGCTGTTTTCGAGACAGAAGGTTGGAAATTTGAGCGATAAAACGGCAGTCTCGGTACCATCCCGTGAGATGAAACGTTAATGTTTGATGATGGAAGGGGGAAAAGAGAAAAAAATAAATAAATAAAAGTGAAATCTGGGGCAAAGAGGTTTATTCTAAAAGCTCTGAAGGGGGAAGCAGTGCTCTACATTACTAAAGTGTTTCTTCCACTTTTTCCCCCTCTCCTCTCTGTAATTGAATCATTGCCATCTGTATCTCTAGAGATAAGATATGTTATTTGGGAAAATTATTTAAATTTAAGAAATGTGTTAGCTAATGTAATTAAGTTGAAATTACCACAGCTGCACTTCTTTGTTGGAAGTGTAATTATGTAATCTAACACATTAAATGATGGAAATGAGCATCACTCTGGCGGACTTAAACATCGAACGCCTTTTGCACCCAGCTGAAGAGTGAATCTGCTTCTGTTCCAAAGATCGAATGGAAATGACTGGAGCAATTATGTTGATATTAAAGAAAAAACTGTAAAAACTTGTATAGCATGGCACTAGCAATGCAAGGATCATGGGTTTGATTCTGTGGAAACACATGCATACCAGTGGAGGTGAGACAATGCCCCTTTTCTAGGCCTTTTTAGCAATAAATTCATGTCAAGTTCTGATTGATTTAATTGTATATATGAATATATTTTCAACATAATAATTTGTGTATTATATTGTATTATATAGTAATTTCTTTTCTTTGTTAAACCTCAGGATAATTGAGATGCACTGCAGGTGGTTAGTATGTTCCACAACAGTTTTGTAATTGTGTACAGTTTATGTTTATTATTGATAAATAATACAGTAATAAATAACTACAATAATACAGTTCAAATAATATTGCATGTAACCTTTTTATGTGACTATTAACAAGAATCTCTCAGCTATTTTTTTAACATTAATGGTCACCTTCTTTTCTGGCAATTATTCATGAAATCCTCTGTAAACACTTCAATTTTCGTTACAGAATCAAAGTTATGATTTAGACTGGCAGTGGTGAAGTTTTGTAATTTCTCCATTTCCAACAGTTTGACCCATTCATGTAAATTTGCGGACTAATTATGATCATGATCAAATTACCAGTTTGATGAATATCAGTTTTGGCTTTTACTTATGGACAAAGTGGCCTTAATGTCTACTGATAAAATGTATATTGTTCTTTTAATGCATTGTATGTCCCTTTAGAAACATCTTATATGTTGAAAACAGCTTTAGCTGTCTATTATTATTATTATTTTGTAGGATTCTTACAAAATAGAATAGAATAGATTAGAATAGAAAGTTGTGTCCTTGTTGAATAAGGGTATTTATTTGTTTGTTTGTTTGTTTGTGTGTGTGTTTCTTTGTTTGTAAATTATATTTACCCCAAACTTTTTAATGGTAATTTATCATAGTTTGCTATGATATGCTAAAATATGATACTGATAAAAACGTAAATTTTTCTTGTGCCACAAATAAGCATATTAGAATGATTTCTGAAGAATCATGTGACCCTGAATATTAGAGTAATGTTTGCTGAAAATTCAAAATACTGCATTTTTAAATAAAACAAATGCAGCCTTGGTGAACGTTCAAAAACATAAAAAAAAAATGGTATTTGAATGGTACTGTAAATGTACCACAATTGGATGATAATCCAGGAAACTGACCTGTTTTGGTCTTTGAAAACCAAGTCCTTAGTCTCTGTGCTAGCTGTGAGTCTTTAACCGTCTTAAATGACACTGAAGAGCGCCCTTATTTATTAATAAAGACAGGGAAAGAGCATGCAAGCTGTTCACAGATCGCATCTCTCTCTCTCTGCAGGCATTGTTTGTTTGTGTAAGCACTGACACAGGCATCTTGCAACACTTCCTTCGGCATGCCATATTTGCAAACTCCCCGGCTCCCAGTTGCGTATGTCAAGTGTAACCCAATCTAATATGCCTGGCTGCCTGTGTTCAGATGGTCTGTTAGTGTGTGTGTGTGTGTGTGTGTGTGTGGGTGGGTGTGCGTTTGGGCGTCTGCCCACTCTGTGCAGGCTGTATGAAGGGCTGTCAGGGCTGGCTTCTCCTCCCAGCTCCCCCTTGGCTAAAGGAAATCACCCACACCTCTGCCACAAGTCCTGGACGCCGGCCGAGACACTGTCATGGATACGCACGTCAAATTGCCCTAGGATTAAACAACAACAACAACAACAACATATGGGCCGTATAACAGCTCCGAGAGGGAGTGGAGCTCCCCAGAGAGAAAGTGAATAACAGGAGACAAGTGACCGGTGCCTTGGCAGCCAGGGCCAGAGGAAGCTGGAAGAGTAAACTCAATAGCGAAGGATTAGAGCGCAGCGGAGTGGGGATTAGCCACTGTGAATACAACAGAGGCTGCTGCGCTAATGTTCTCCTCGCGACACACGTCGCAAAACGCGCGCTCTCTCGGCGAGACGTATAGAACGAGCTCTTGTGCGTGCTCGGCCGAGTGCGAGGGCTAGCCTGCAGCAGATGTTGTTGGTTTAAGTGGGGGTATGTGGCGGTTTGAGAGGCATAACCCCATTATGAGCACAAAGAGTCCATAAAGAGCCTCCGCTGACTCGCTTCAGAGCTCTGTATTGAGCAAGGCCCGAAAACCTATGCTGATTTAGATGAGCGCATGTGAACGCCATCACACTCACCAGTGGGGAACTCCAAACATGGTGGAAGCAAGCTGCTATTTGTCTTTTTTAACTGTGAATTGTTGACTGGTAATTGTGTGTAGCTAATGTAGACTAAAAAAACAAAAAACAAAAAAAAAAGCACTAAGGTGTCAAGTTTGTGCAGCAAAACTAAGCTTTCCATAATTCTTGGTGATGCATCAATATTAAAACCTCTTAACTGTCACCGTCCCCCCTGTGGGACGCCTACGTTTACTTCACTATTTTACAATTAAATCCTAATCTAATCATGACAAACTATATATCGCTGGAAAGGTCTAAGACTCCTAAATAGGTATTTTACCACTTTTTCTGTTAAAAAATTATGTAGGAAAAGTAATAGATTAATTTATGACAAGACTGCACCTGAAAAAAATCTACATCATGACATGAATTCTGACCTTTGTCACAGAAAGTCTTCTTAGTTGCCTTTTTCTCTATCACGAATTAGAAATCTTAAGAAATTATTTATCAATAGAAAACTTAAAATCTCAAAATTAATCCTTTGAAACCCATTTTAAAATCAGACATTGCATTACCATGGAAATCGTACATTAAAATCATGTTACAAAATATTTTCCTTCATGAATTATAAAAATGTAAGTTTGGATAGTGCTCTATAATGTCTATGTTCAAAACTGTGAGTGACAGTTAAGGGGTTTTAAAATACATAGCTGAAGAATCAATTACCCACCAATGCACAGTGTTTGATCTTTATTTTATGCCACCTTTCTTTTTTATTTATTTATGTATTTAGCACTAAAATGCTTCTTGATTTTCCTGATAAAAAAAAAGGAGTCCAATCATACACGTTGTAATGACTTCATTTTGTACTATATCTTGATTATTCTTATTTTTATTTTGATGTCTGTTTTTTGTTTGCTTATATTTTTATTTAATTGAATTTAATTTGACTTTTATTCTTATAAGTCTTGGGGAATTTGGTGGTTGTGACTACAGATTTATTTTTTTCTCCAGAGAAAAAGCCACGGTAACACTTTAGTGTGATGGTGCCTTTTGAACATTCTGTTGACAATGAGTAACTTTGCACCTACATGTCAACAAACTCTCACTGGAGTATTAGTAGAATGTCTGCTTAATATCTGCTAACTACTTATTGTGATGGTGTCCCAACATACATTCTACTAACTATAAGTAACTTTGCAAGTACATGCCAACTTATTCTAACCCTAACCCTACCAGTCTACTAATACTGTACTAACACTCTAATGAGAGTCAGTAGAAATGTAGTTGCAATGGTACTTATAGTCAACAGAATGTGTTAAAGGGACCATCAAAAGAAAGTGAAACCAAAGCCACCAATAATCTCACAAGTGTCTCCTAAACTCTAAAATTTTTCACAAAATTCCTTCAAGGACAAATTATCTGTGCTATCCACCTTAATTTTATAACTGTATGACATTAATTGTCATATTTGTGTAAATTATATTTTTATTTGTGTAAGGAATATGGTGATGAAACACAAGTAGCAGGAGTAGCGATCAGGCAGATGCAGGCAGATCTGAACACAAACTTGCAGTCAACTTCTTAGAAAGGGGCAGGGTTTAAGTGAGCTAAATGATTGGAGAAATCCAGCATACTTCAACAGAGATTCATCGTTTCACTGAGAGGTCAAGTTATAGCATTGTAATTAAAGATTACAAGGTAAAACAAAAGAAAGTAAAATTTCATGTCGACTTTTAGTAGAATCATAACTGATTATCCTGACAAAGTACAAGAATATTTCAGGTTTCATTTATAGAAAAAAGAAATGAGAGTGAGACTGAAGTCTAGCTGACACTGGTCTGCCACATTGGTCAGACTTTACCCAGTTTTCAGAAACGAAGAGACAGTAGGAAACAGAAAGGAGAACAAAAAGGGTGAGTGAAACGCTCCGACCGTAATTGCAGCTTGTAAATGTAATGAATTGCAGTATTGCTGTCAGCAGAAGGTCAGTGTGGTGGGCCTTCTTCACTCCTGTTGACATGTCTGCCGGGACGTTGTGGAATACATCCCAACTGCGCTGTTTGGCTTTGAGGCCTGGGGTTTTGGCAACCCTGGAGACATCTTTCCCTAGAGCGCCAAAGAGAGCTTACACAGAGCTCTCCAGACCAGAAAACAGAGCAGTATTGTACAGCCATCCAGGTCCTTAACAATGTCCAGTGATCTAGTCAAAAACTAGCTTATCATCAGCATCGGCCATTTTCTTGTAACAGTCCAAGAGTTCACAGAGTTCTTCTTCTCGAATGATCTTTAGAATATTTATGAACACTTAGCTTTTAATGTAAATTGTATACGCCACAAACTCTTATTGATCATCAATAGGGGAAAAAAGATAGATTATTTTAATATCTCAGTTGTTTCTCCTATAAACAGTAATGAGATTAAATGGAAAGCAAATAGGAAAAAGTCCCTTGGTCCTCAGATTGTTCTCTTCAGAAGCAGTAATTTCAACAGTGTCTCAAATTGTGCTCTTTCCAAGACTATCAAAAGCCAGTGATCTCAAACTCATTCCCAACAAATTCACTCTAAGCGAAAGAAATTCATTCCTAAGAAGAAGAAAAAAAAATCTCAGATTGTTTCTCCTGGCTGAGATTAGATTAAAAGAGTGATTTGAGACGTTTGCCGAAGTGTCCTGCTTTTCAGATTTTTCTTTTAAGAAAGAAAGAAAGAAAGAGAAAAAAAAAAATCTAGTCATCTTAATTGTCTCTCCTTTAGAAGAGATCTCAACTATGTTTCAAACTGTACTTTCATCTGAAAATATTCCAAAGATCACGAAGTCAGAAAATTTGATGTGAGCTTAAAAATATTCTCGACAACACTTTAGATTAGGGAACACTATTCACTATTAACTAGTTGCTTATTAGCATGCATATTACCAGCATATTGGCTGTTTATTAAGACTTATGAAGAAGATATTAATACTTTATTCTGAATGACCGCATCCCTTAACCCTACCCAAGACCTAAACATAACTACTATGTTATTAACTATTAATAAGAGTAATTAGGAGTTCATTGAGGGAAAACTCTTGAATAACAGTGAACATATGTTCCCCAAAGTAAAGCATTACCAAATTCTCAAATGACCATCATTTTAAATCTTTATACACATATAGGTCAACAGTTTTCTTATGAGTACCTGTTCTTATTTGTACTTCTGTTCTATCTCTACTTCTAATTTTGAGCTATGAAACATTTTAAAGTGAGGCATTAAGCTATTTTGAGCAATGAAAGAGTATCTGAGTGGTAAAATTTCCTCTGGGCAGCTTTCAAACTGGAAAATATAAACCATAATGTGTCACAAACTTCCATGAAGCACCTGCTGCTCGTTTGATACGCCAGCAAACAGTCATTCTTGATTTCAGTCTATTTTCTCCGTGCCTGTCCCTCCCGTAAATCAAATACTTTCATTCGGTTGTGTCCTTCATTGTCCTGACCCCTCTACTATCATCTGTCTTCAGTTTTACAATGCACCTTTATGCGTGTTTGTGTTTGCTGATAATGAGAATCCATTTCTCCCCCTCCCCTCTAAATATGACCGTTGACAAACAAAAGGCAGGAGCGTGTTCCTAAATTTCCTGCAGGGCCATCAGATGGGGATTATTATTGTTTATGTCTCTGGCCTGCCCGGGCCGCTCCGCTACCCCGCTCTGCCGAGCTGGACCTCGCCTCGCCTCGCCTCGCCCTGCCTCACGCACCTCCATGATGGATGACCATTAAGGCAGCTTATTGGAAATAGCTTGATTTATAGCCTATCGCTGCCTCAGTCTAATGGCTTCATTTCTTTCTACCAGCACATGATGTCACAGCCAAGGTCATTGTAGAAACGACCCCTTTGTTGTGTTTTTTCGCTCGCTGATGACCAGAGAAGGACGGGAGGTGGGTTGTGGAGCGCAGATGCTACGTTTGCATTTTTTTGCAGCATGGGTGAGTAAAAACAAGGTATGTTTACTGTTTGCGGTATGGATGTATTAATGCATTTAATCATTCAGATTTTTCCTTTTCTGTTTTCGATCACCTGACCTCTCTTCACCTGCATGAGCAGTAGATGAAATCTTTTTCTTCCTGACTGAGGCTTTATGGTCTGGTTTGATTTGTCTATTACTCACGTCCCTTTTAAATGAGCAGCATCAAATATGCCCTGCTCCCATTAAGAGTCCGGTCAATAAAAACGCCATTAGTACCGTAAAACCAGCTGATATTATTGAAGTCCAAACCAAATATTTCATTTTCTAGATAGCTGGATCAGGCTATATCAGGGCCCGATTATTTATCTAGGTCATTCATTTGAGTGAGCTCAATTACTTCCTGAATGACATACTGAATATTCATGACATATTTGCAATGCTATTGCTGGTGATATAAAACTGAGAAGCACTGTAATGTTTTGAATACACTATTTGGCCTCTAAGTTTGCTGAAGACTGTCATTCGAGTAGTTTTGCAACTGCAAATATGTGAGTGTGAAGGTGCTTTAATAGAGTCTTTGATTTAAAATAGCAAAAACAGGAGTTTTTCAGTTAAAGTTAAACTAATTATATGATTCAATGAATCAAATCAAAACTCTGATTCAGTGATGGACTCTGGATCTTTCTTCATGTATTAAAATGTTTTAGTAAAATGCATGAAGGTAAATATTGCATATATGCATGCTATGAATAATTATATTGCTAACATTCATAATGCATATAAATGGAAATTATATGAAAAAAAAAAAAACACTTGGTTACAGTGGTTGATTGATTTAAATTATGCTCCAAAATTATTTTTATAAAAAAAAAAAAAAAAAAAATATATATATATATATATATATATATATATATATATATATTGAGATTATATCACATTTTAATACGTGTAAAAATCATAGATTTTTTTCCGTAACACTGTAGTATAGGGACCAATTCTCATATTAACTAGTTGCTTATTAGCATGCCTATTATTAACATATTGGATGTTTATTCATACTTATAAAGCACATATTCTGCATGACCATATTCTACATCCCTAATCCTACCCAATACCTAAATACTAAAAACTACTTTACTATTAATAAGCAGCAAATTAGAAGTTTATTGAAGCTAAAGTCATTGTTAATGGTTTGTTAGTTGTGAGAACTGGACCTTAAAATAAAGTGTTACTGTTTTTTTCTGTCTACTGTATTTGTACCAATGTAGTTTCATACTGTATGTTAACAACTGCACGAAAGTCATCTTGATAAAGATATTGTATAGCAGTATAGGGTCTTAACAAGGTGTCAGATACACTGTGTTATCTTGCATCGGTTTTCATGTGCGTGCCGTTATAGATGTGGATATTCATTAGCGCACAATTATCTTATTATCACAGAGCATTAAAATAACACCAGTTCACCAAGTGCAGTTGTCATTTGGCACAGCCCTCAATTAGAAACTTGACATATCCACCTAATCGCCGCCCACATGCACACATGGTTAATTTGCCGTCGTTTGTTATGATACGTATTGGCAAGTATTTAATGAGTTTCTTGAACTCTTTAATAGTTGGAATAGTTTCAGAGTGTGCGTAGACGTGATTGTGTGGTTGATACTTGTGGATTCCCACATGTTGGGCAGTTTAGTAGCGAGTAAATCATTAACGGGTCTTGATGGTGTCCCGTCTCATTAGGTTTTTGTCAGCCTTGGCTTAGCACTCTTCCTGGTGCTTTTTAATCACTGAATAAATACAGAAGCTCAGGCAGGGCTTGATTTATGGTAGGGTTTGTGCTGATGTTTGCTGGGAATGTCTAGCACACAGACAGGTGTCCTACAGATCAGGGTCAAGGCCACGGCCACACGACCACCAGCTAGTGTTTTCACCTACACACCAGTTTAATGAGATGTTAGGAGACTATATACAGATATCTTCATAGGAGTTCCTATGTATGTGTGTATTTTTGACTTATTATGTACTGTATCTCTTGATATTTTTTTCTTAAATGATTGGTTGATGCTTGTATACTTGTTCAGCGCTCTGTTATTAAAAAAGCTTTAAAAACTGTGGTGGGGCAATGTTGATTTTGTCATGGGAAAATGGAAATAGTTATTTTTCTTTTTCCTCTGTCTTTAATTATGCCGAGACCAAAACTGCCTATAATTTCTAACTGATGCAGTAACTAATGCATTGTGCTCTTTTATCATAGAACTTTTAAATTATTTTAAGATAAATTAAAATAAATAAATAAATTACAGGAAAATGAAGATTTTAATTGAAACCATAGTAATAAGTAGCAGAAAATATCTGGCTCAAGACATCTAAATATCAGTTGGAAAAGTACATTTGCATTAAATAATATTAAATAAACTACTAAAACTAAAACTAAAAAACACTCAAAAAAAAAATTATTAATAATAATAAAATTAAGGCTTAAACTTAAGATGTTAACTAAGATGTATTTGAATGGCATATGAAATTACACAGAAATGTACACAGTTTTAACATTAATAAACCTAGTGGTATGTGTTTGTCAGTCATGAAACAGACAAGAAGCAAGTAAAATTTATCTACTCAAAAAATATGCCAGTTAATTATCAACTATTTGCATCTATTTAATTTTATTCAAACTGTAAAATCATATTTTCAAAAAGCATTTTTTTAAATTGCTTTGAATCCGCATAAATCTGCTCACAACAATTACATTTATTCAGTTAAAAAGTATGAACATGGTTACAATATGCATAGCTGTGGAACAAGCAATATTCAAATAGCTAAAATGTATGAGAAAGAAACAAACTGGATTTATTAATGATAAATATATAAACCTGGCTATCGTGTATTTAAAACACAATCAGTGTATTATTACATGAGGACATCTTACCCGTTTCGTACGGTTTCATTTATAAATGACTGACAAATATGCATCACATTAAGTTTTATAGTTTGTTTATGTTAAAACTCTAATCCAAATAGATGGAATTTTTTTATGAAGTTCAAATACATACATTTTTGTGAGCCAAGACTAAATATTTAGCTAAATATTTCTATAAAAAACAGGGCATAAAATGCTGCCCAGGGATTTCTGTACAGACATTCAAATGAAAAGATTATTCTGATTCACTGAAATGAACTGGACTTTCCAACACTATAATAAGATATGCAAGTGAGTGTAGTTACGTTAGCTAGTTACTCCCCAACACTGACACCAATGGAATGCCTGTATTGTAATGACTCACTACCATAGTGCCATCTTATACCGTCTGTGTACTATGGTATCACCACACAGTACTTCTTGAAAGATACATTTAAGCAAGTTCACAGTAGAACATATAAATTGCTGGTTGTCATCTGCGCATTGTTCTCTACACAACAGACTGTGTGAGCATAAGTGTGAAGCAGCGCTGGGATTTTGTTGTTTCCCAGGGGATGGAAGAGTGGAGCTGTAGCCTGAACCCACTCTTAAATCACGTCTGCTCACCAGGCAATTCCTCTGCAGGCAGGAGAACACTGCTGCTGATTTATGAGAATTCCCCATCTCAATTTGTCTCTGACGCCAGGACTGTATAATTCAAAACACTTTTTATTTACAAAAATTCCTTTGTGTTTGTTTTTAAAGTGTGGTGTGTGCATACAGAAAAGCACAACTACTAATTGCATGTTGTACCAGTTTACAGATAACATAGTATTTATTTCAACTATACAGTCATTGCCAGTCAGTTCATGCTGGTGGATGGCAGATGTGAAACTTTGCCCAGTTGGAATTTAAGTTTTGTTTAAGTCTAGTATGTATACAGGTTAGGATAATATTTGCACATAATTGTGCACATTAGAAAATAAATGTTTTTTGTGTGTGTGTGTGTGTGTGTGTGTGTGTGTGTGTTTGTGTATTTATGACCTTGTAAAAAAATGTCAAATTTATTTATTTATTTGCTTGTATGTTTGTATGCATGTTAACAAAATAATATTGACATAATACTGCAAAACAAATCTTATTGTTCATAAAAGTGAATAAATGTAATTTTCTTTATTAAAAATAGAATTCCTCAATTAATATTAATTTGCAATACTAATTTTAAGGTCAAATTTGACCTGTTTGTGTTTTCATTTTATGTGAATTGCTGCATGTTGTTTTTACATGCGAGCTGAGACCCCCTCCTCAGACATGCAGCCACGGCGTGATGGCGAGCTAAAGATTGATGCTGTTCATCTGTTAGAATGGGCAGTAAAAAGCAAACTGCACGGTGACTGCCCTACCATCACTGCTCTCATCTCTCTCAGATGCCGTAAAAGCAGCGTAACACTCTCAGAGGTGAACGCTGATCTCATCCAGGCTCTTTGTTTCATTAACACTGCCCCAAACAAACACCTGCAGTGTTAAGTGCTTCAGCGAGAACCCCCACCCTCCACCTTTACATCCCTCATCTGCATGAGCCATCATCATCATCTCTAACCCGCCCGTATCTGACAGACAGCAGCAGAGGAATTAACTACTGCACTGCTGAGTAGATTCCCTAAATGCTGTTTCATTCATTAAAAGCAGCCCAGTTGACCAGTTTATTGTTGGTTAAAAGTACAAGGCATTTTGGCTTCTCTAATGGTGCTTTTAGCTGGTCAGAATGGTTTATCTGTAAAAACAACCAGGGGTGCATTTCCCAAAAGCAGTGTTAGGCAATTATGGTTGCAGGGTCTCGTTACCAACATCAAAACATCACTGTTTCCTGAAACCACATTTCCAACAAAAAATTGTAAACAACATAAAAAAAAGGGACATGGTTGGAACCACATTTTTTGTAAAACAGTTGTAACTAGTTATTTATTGTCTCCAAAAATGAATCAAACCACAATGTGCGTTATATCAAACAGTGAGTAACAGCCCAGCATTGCCCATCTAAAGCCAGGTAAAACATCATGGAATTTAAGCTGGATTTCTCCAGCAGGACAGAGGTTTTTGGATTATTAAAGAAGCAATAAGTGGTTTGGTGCTTTGTAAAGGAAGAGCGCAAACATAAAAAGCGAGTCATTACGAGCAAAACAAAAGAAAAGAATAATGTCAGACAGGAGAAAACGAGTTCGGAAGCTGTTTATTTCCCCTGGTAGCTGATGGGTCAGTTGCCAGTGGGCTTTCCTGGGAGCAGTCCAGCCTGGGCTCGTTTTGCATCTTTTAATATTGCATGCAGTTCATTTAGTGGATGGGCAGAAGCCCAGAGCCACTCCTCTCAGGGGCGTACTTCACCGCACAGGGGAGCTTGGGATTGATGGCTCTCCACTCCCTGCAAGCCGCACGAGGCTACGTCTCCCCCACCTCTCCCCCCTAAAATGCTGCAAACATCCTTTCCCTTGGCTGCTAACTCATCAATCACACTGTCACTTTAATTTATGTGCCACTTCTTGTTTCGGTATCATTTATTTCTGGGCAAGAATATTGCAAGCTACCACACAGTCTTGGAGGGAGATGTTCCTGCTAGTAGCTAGAAAGAAATTTTAACCCTTCATTCTTAAAAATAAAGGTTCTTTATTGGTATCTGGTCCCATGAAGAACCTTTAGCATCCATGCAACCTTTCCATTGCGCAAAAGGTTCCTTAGAGTGGAAAAAGGTTCTTAAATGTTCTTCACACTAGGAAAAAAAATGGTTCTTTTAAAAACTCTTCACTGAAATGTTTTTTGAGAAAACCAACATCGTTTTTCTTTCTGTCTTTGGAATCACAGCCAAAAAAAAATACAACTTACAATTGTGATACAGTTTGGTTGGGTTAGTTACAATCAGAATCAGAAACAAATAAATGTATTGCAAATCTTTCTCACCACTATTTAGTACTAAAATGAGTTTTAGTAACTCATTTAGTAAAGCAAAGCAAGGTTATTGGTTTGATTCTCAGTAAACACAAACTAATAAAATTCATACACTGAATGCACTGTCAGAACAAAATTCAGTCTGAGTAAAATGAATTCATAATATATGTAACATGAATACATGTAATATGCAGTGCGATAAATGCACTTCCATTCAGGAATTTCAGTCAACAGGGTCTGAGTCGGGGTCGGGAAAATAATATAAATTCCATTCAGGAATTTATATTATTTTGCAGTCTTGGTTAGACGTCCCTTCATAAGCCTTTATTTTATACTTTTATGTCCATGTTGGAAATTGTTTAAAATCGTGCAAGAGTACTTAACATTGCATCCGCTTCACAGTTTCCTGGTTGTTTCAGTGTAGTTTCACGTTCATGTTCTTAAAACTACAAATACTGTGGAATAATGCTTGGTAACAGAAAATTTGTATTTAGGCCTACTGTTATTTATATATATATAACTCATAATGACATGTTTTTTTCTTTCAGCGCTGTTTTCATTCTTCTAATTGTGGGGATCGGGCAGGGTTCACGCAGGGTCACTGTAATGTAAAGTCAGTATGGGGTAACGTTTGCTTGCACTTCACTGATTTGGGGGGCATTCCAAGCCTCCCTTTGGGGTAACCTCAGTCTCGTTCCACTCCCGGCAAAGTCACGACCCCGACTCGGACCCTGTTGACTGAACTGCCTCAGTTACCTGACTAAGATTCCATAAACACACACACAGATATGGCACCTCCTTCCCAGCTCCATGGGTGGCAGAAAGCTGAATTTACCCACAGGCAAAACACGAAACTCTTACAACGTAATAAAACATGACAGCTGTTTTACCTCATTAAAGCTCACCTCAGAGTGAGCAGCGCAACGCTGCTTTTCTGAAGCTAAAGCTGGTGTCACTAAACGACTTCTTTTCACCAAAATGTAACCCCCATCTTCTGAGGTTTATATTATCATATCAGGAATGCCCTTCCATTTGGCCGAGTTTGCAGTAAACACCGTTGCCTGATACCAGCACTCAGCTCCATTAACTGCCCTGACTTCCGAATACAGATGAGAAAGCTGAAGACAGCAGACACTGGAGGCTGTGAGACGGTATGAGTAACAAGGTAGCGTAATTCAAGGTGCTATCGAGATGTAAAACGTGGCTGCTCTAATCTGCAGAAAGGCCAGCCAGTGGCCGCAGGCTGCTCTTTTAGTTTTCAGAGGCACAGGCACAATCAGCCTCCATGCCAACAGAGCCTCGTCGTTAGCTTCTAATCTCCCGTGAGTTAAGCCAGATAGTGGACAAAGCCGATTTCTGCGCCCTGTTCTCTGGATCCATCTTCGGAGCACGATTCAATTATTTCCTTACTCAGCTGCTGGAATTAAGTTACAAGAGCCTGTAATGCAGTTCCAGAGACTGTTCCTGTCCAGAAAACACCGCCAATCACCATGTCACAGCCTGCGAGTTTGTGTAGTATATGTCCTGAGCAAAGGGTTCAAAAGCTGACGTGGAGAATCAAAAGATTTCGGAGGCGGAAGACCAATGGAGGCGACACCAACTTTTTAGATACACGCTAAATGAGTGTTTTCTCTTTAAGCTGTATTGATTTTCATGTACGGTACATGGCGCCGTGAAAATGAGGTCTGTCCTGTGGTTTTGTGTTCCATACCAATCGAATGGAAACTTGAGAAGAGGTACGACCAGGCCGTCTGGCAGAGGTTTGACTGAAATGTTTGAAAACCGAGTCGACAAATTTCATGGAAGGACGCAGAGCCCTCGCAAGGACACTGTCACTCTTTCATGAAGTTCACCACGTCTGCTTCTGCTTGATTAGGAAAGGCTAAGGTCTGCTGTTTGTGAAGACCATACATACAGAGCTGCGTTTGAACGGGGAGCGTGGACCACGTCACGGTGGATTAGCGAAAAACAGACTCGCATTACCTTTTGCACCGATTAGCATTGCGAAAGAATCAGCGAGAGGTTGTTTCCTGCAAACACCCGCGCACAGCTGTACAACGGTACAGCTGGATTATCCCCTTATCTGTTTAAAAATTTATCTGTGCAGCTTTTCGCCTTGTAATTCTTTTGCAAAGAGTGTCATAATCTCTCATTGCTCTACGTAGATCTTAGCGATAATAAGCTAGCTGAGAGTCCAAGTACTTGTGGCTGTGACTCCCACCGAGCAGGGGGTTCCTGCCCAGGGGCCTGGGATAGAGAAGCTATGAACTGATTATGACACCGAGCCGGACCGGTCCACATTCACCTCCACGCAGCCCATAGTGAAATATAGTCTGTACATAGACAGTCACTCTGAATAATAGGCCTGGTTGCTGTAAATGTCAGCTCTTTAAATCACGTCGGAGCTTGGCGGCCAAGCACAGAATGCTTCATCACTGCTTAAACTACAGACGGCCATTTATTATGTGTATGTTTATAAATCACTAAGGAGACCCCGCGTTCCTCTCGCCCGTAAAAGAGAAAGAGTGAACAGAGAGAGGGAGAGGAACAACATATAGGACGGGGTCTTTGGGGCCGAATGTCAAAGGAAATATGAGCGGGCTGGCTGTGAGAAAGATAACAAGCGCTGCATATTGGACATTGCTGGAGCACCACCTGGTAAAAGTTGATTAAGTGCCTGCCTCCCAGAGACAGCAGTGCGATGGAAGAATCCATTCTCCTCCTCCTAGACCTCCATTCTTTTTTGTCTTCTTCCATTAAAGGCCTCATATCAAAAGGAATCAAGTTTTCTTGGCTGCAATTTGTCATTTTCAAGAGCTCTTTCCATCTGATTTGATCCATGAATATTCATTTTGTTAATTAAAGTATTTAGGTTGATTCAGTCATAATAAATATTTCTGACTAGTTAATTTAGATTTTTTATAATGTTTGATGAGTATTGAAGAAAATGGCACATGCCTGCCCACACTTTCACTCTATTCAGTGTTCATGGTGAGAAAATAAGGATAAAGTACAATGTATATTATTATTCGTACGCTTCAAAAGAACTATAATGGCAAAATGTGTTTTGTTTTTGGCTGTGTAGCACCTTCCGCTCTGCAGATCCTTTCAAAGCAGCCGGAAGGGATTGTTAATAATATCCTTAATCATTTCAGTTAATATTGACAGATGTGCATCACATTTCAGCACATCTGTGGCAATGTAACAGACAATTTTTTTCTTGTCATTTAACACGCCAACACATTTGGTTTATTTTTTGTACAGTATCCCTGAATACAGTAATTCCCTTTTTCCCAGAGGCCTGCTTTCATCGGTCTCCCTCATGAGTGCCTCTCTTTTACAGACTGAAAATATTTGTTAGGACACGGGTGGATTCTATCACGACTTGCATATAATAATATGAAAGTAATAATTACATCTTATTTTAATTATATCTCATGTTAGCCTTGAATGCAATCCTGAAGAATCTGTATGCAGCACACAACACCTGGGCTTACTGTTATTCAGTACATACCTGTACTGTCGTGGTTTTCTCATGTTCTCTCGTAAAAAAGAAGGCACATTCCTGTTTTTTTTTTTTTTTTTTTAGCATTTACCTGATGGGAAGATGTTCATGTTCTCTTAGTGTTTTATCTGTGTTTCCCTTCCCTTCTTTCAGATTTTCTTTGCTCATTTTGGGGATAAATCTGCAGACTTCTAGATTTAAACAGAAAAAAAAAACAGTTAAATGGCTGCTTTAATTCAACATTCAATTGACCCCATAGAGTTTCTGAATACACATTTCTGGCACAATTTATCAGTGTACGTAATTATGGGTATTTAAAAGGGTATTTATCTTGGTAATCTTTCAATATGTAACATCATTTGCTTTGCCTCTAAAACAACATAAATTTTTGGCTGCCACGGTAACTGGATAAGGTTTTCGTATCCAAATAGATTTTCCCCCCGTTTTTTTCCCGTTTTACTCTTAAATATGCCATATTACAAAAGGGAAAGAGTTGTGAATGCCTTTTCATTTGACATCTGTATTTCTGAATTCGTCAAATGTGTCAAAATAGTAGCTGTTTTTAAATCGGTGTCCCAAACAAGACAAACAGATAATCCCACCCGAGAATCGTGTCATTGCTTGAGCCAGTATCGCTTCTCTCAGGCCGCTCAAACAAACAGCAAACACCACAAAGCCACAGTGTTTACAGTCTATGGGGAAGTCACCCTACAAATGACTTAGTTAAACCCTTCCCAGCACATTTAATACTAGTACAGAAGAAAGTATTTTAACATCAAAACGCTTTAAGAATCTATGTGTTTGTCAAAGGATGCCAGCTGCAGACCCTCTGTGACTTCATAGCATTACCACAAATGAACGTATCCGTCTCCGCAATGCCACAGACATCTTAAAGTGCTTATGGTTTCTTTATAGTTATAGTTTCCCGTTGCAACATTTCTCCCTTTCTCCATCTCTTTTTTTGTCTTTCGGAAAGAACTGACTTGTGTGTGTGTTTTTGGTGCACAATTACACCAAACCAAACTTCCTCCATTTCCCATCAACTCACTCCCATTTATTCTCTGCACGAACCATGTTCTTTGTGCCCTTGGACCAGAGGAAAATAGCTGTCCATTCAGGGGCAGGAAAGATGAAGTACACAAGTGAACACTGTGGCCACCATGTCATGTTTGTAAATGATCCTCAAGGAAAAAATGCTGAGCGGCGCAGAAAGGCAGAGAGATCTGGAGCGGTGATATACAGTCCTCCACATCTGAGAATTAATACACAGTTTAGTTCTGCAAGCCGAGAGAGTCTGTAATTAATAAAGGGGAAGAAATGTGCCAAGAAACGAGTTTATAATTAATCTCAATGTTAATACATCATGGCTCAACACTTAGCCTGTTTTTTGTCATTTTTATCTCTGCTTTTCCCTACGAGTGGTTCTGTAGATCTGCAGGCGGCTGGGAAGCCCACCCTAATCCATGAGTTCCACCCCATGAGAGCTCCTGGGTGAGACTTAATTGAGACGTATCTGTATTGACTGATGCAATCTACAAGTCGCTCATTGAATATGAAAAATTGAATCTGGAAGAAGGAGGAAAAATCAATCATATGGATCAACATGTACGGCTTCCGCCCGCATCTCCATCCCCTCCCACGGTCTTTATTGGATATCTGCATGAATAATGGACTCCTCACAGACGGCAATTACCACCGCTGCTTCTTTATTAAAGGAGGAAGGATGGCTGCAATATCTGCCAGCCTGGATAGCCGCTGACCAATCAGAGCACGTGCTGAGGTCACCATGGTCACCGCGGTCAGTGCCCTCAATGTGGCTGCAGCATTCCCGTCATCCTCTTTTCTGCTATTCTGATACACCTTGCTCTGCATCTAGTGTGACGATTCTTCTAAAAGGGGTTTTATGGTGAAGGATTGTACACTGTAACTGTAACACTGTTAATTTTAAGCTTCCTGGCCAGGAATCAATCTATCTATCTATCTATCTATCTATCTATCTATCTATCTATCTATCTATCTATCTATCTATCTATCTATCTATCTATCTATCTATCTATCTATCTATCTATCTATCTATCTATCTATCTATCTATCTATCTATCTATCTATCTATCTATCTATCTATCTATCTATCTATCTATCTATCTATTTTCTTACATCAGACATACATGACCACATAGAATAAGAAGTTGGAGAATGGATGCATTTCTTGAATATCTTTGTTTCTCATAAACAGAAATTAAGTTAAATGAAGAGTAAAATATATATTCACACTTTAGTTTTGGGACCAATTCGTACTATTGACTACAGCTTTTGCCTCAGTGAACTTGCAATTTGCTGCTTATTTATAGTTAGTAAGGTGGTTAAGTTTTGGTACTGTGTAGGATTAATGGATCTAAAATATAGTTATGCAGAATAAGACATTAATATGTGCTTTATAAGTAAAAATAAACAGCCAATATGCTAGTAATATGCATGCATGCTAATAAGCAACTAGTTAATAGTTAGAATTGGTCCCTAAACTAAAGTGTTACCAATTTTTCATATTATGTCAAGTTAAAATAATTTTATCTATACATCTGTATATCTTTCTTACTATTGTGTCTAGTAAGAAAGTTTAGGAGAAGCATCTGAGAATATGCCTGTTTAGTTCTTAAGGTCAGAGAGAGGGTGAATAGTGGTGATAAAACTACATTATAACAGTTTTTGGTGCAATAAACCAAACCTTGAGGAAAATAAATAATTCAGTAATACAAAAAGTATGATATGTCTGCTTTAAAAAGTCACAGTGCAGTGCTCCAGACAACAAGCTAACTAAATGTTTGAATTGTCTGGCTAGACTTGTCCTTGAGACTATACCTCACGTTTTTTTCCACCCCTTGTCTTTCCTCTCGCTCTGTCCTCATGGCTAAACTCTAAAGAAAATATCTGCAGTATTTCAGCTTTGCTGAGAATCAGTCATCGGCCCCCACTGATCAATGGGAAAGAAAACAAATCTTGTCCAGAGGAATTTGGCTGTCCGGCACCACAGCCTTTAGCGAGTTGCTCGGCTAATCATAAATGACATAGCGCTGCAGAGGAATAAGTGTGAAGTAACTGGGCTCTGACAAGCTAACGGATGGGTCTGCTTGCATGGCCTTGCCCATTTGAACCCTGCACTTCCTGTGTGAACCCCTCTATTACTAATGGCCCAACTATTCCATTTTTATTTGTGTACACAAAAATATAGATAAGTGTGACATACTTGACTGCTGAATCACTGCCGCACATTATGGGCCGCCGATCCGGCGGCTATGTTTTCTCTTGTGGTGCCACCACACACAAAGTGCCCCGTTTCAGTGTCACGGATAGGCACAGAAAGCACATTGTCCCTCAGTGCATGGGAAACGTCTGCGTTGGGACATTAATAGCGACAAGTGTAATTTCCCCTCTCTCACTTCCTTCCAGCTGAGCCTTTGGGAAAGTCAGAGGATGTTACTGACTGGGAATAGAGGTTTATCTCAAAGGGACAGGGGTTCATTTACTCTGACAATGGGAAGTCATGATCTGTAATTGATGTACTTAGGCTAACATCACTATTACCATTCCTCATACTTATGTTTGTATCAAATCATATGTGTTATTGAGGAGAGGTATGTGAAGTCTTGTCTAAGCTATCGTACACTAACATTTACAGTAGGTGGACTATTAGACTATGGCCTATGCCACGGTCAAATTCAGATTTCATGGAGTATTTAATAATTATTTCACTAAATCAGCCTGACTGCATTAGGTTACACTAACAAACGTCATTCAGAAAAGTCAGATCTGGTATGAATACTGTAGCTCCCCTTCTGAAAGAGTAATACTTTAAACAATTGCAATTACATGAAATTTATATTTTCAATTTATATGAAATGTTATTACTGCCAAATTCACTGACTATTGCTTTTATTGTAAACTAAAATACACTTTCTATACTGAACAATGTCATTTTGATTAAAACCTGTATACCATATATTCAAAAAAAAAAAAAAAAAAAAAAATTAAGATACAACTTAACTAGAAGATAAAATTTAGTATATTTAAAATTTATTAACTTTGAATAACTCACTATAGTTAAAATTATAATCAAGTATTTTACATGGCATTTGGTATGTTAGTGCTTTAGTGTGTATTTATTATGTTAGTTAACACAAAATAAGTGATAATGTACGTTTTTTAAAGAATGGCAGGATTTTATTAAAACAATTATTTAAAATGTACTTTAAAGTAAAATAAGTCATGAAATTGCACTCTCTTTATTTCATATTAAATTATTTTAAATGTACTTTTACAATTTGAAGTACACTACAAGTGTCTTTTATCACAAAGGATCCTTAAGCTAACAACAGCGCACCATTTGCAACTGGTATGCAAATATAATACATTCCAGTTGTACCTTAAGTCCTCTTTGAAGTGTATTTTCAGAGTAAAGAAGATACTGTTACCATAAAGCTTCTGGTTTCCACAGTGAAACTCATTGTTTTGCATAGAAAATGACTAAATTACATGTTTTGAGGTTGAGGAGTAATACAATAAGAGGACCGACAGCATGTTATAACATGACATTGAGATTATGTGCTATACTAAAGAACTGCAGAAGGTTTCTATAGCTACTTGATCAGACACACACACACAAAATAAATTATCATTGGATGAGCCACTTGCGCTTCACTTTATGTTGCTGTTTTTATGGCAATTTTTTTTTTTTTTTTTTTTTTTTGAGCTTCCTGGGGTTCCAGGATTTGTATGTGTAAAATGTGCAAAAAGAAAGTATCCCATCTTTTTTTGGTCAGGTATGTCTCTGTCTCTCTTTCATGGCAGGGTTAATGTTATACCCTTGATCTAGCCAGGTAGATGAGGGTTTAAATGAGTCTGATTACCTTTCCTTCACAGATGCAGAGCAGGGCACACCCACCCAAACCCCCCCCACACACACACACACCCACACACACACACACACCCACACACACACACACACACACACACACACACACACACACACACACACACACACACACACACACACACACACACACACACACACACACACACACACACACACACACACACACACACACACACACACACACACATATACTCTACGTGCCCTTGCAGTGCTGGTGATCATTACCTTCAGCTTGCTCCCTTGTTAATTACCAAAGCCAGTTTGACCTTGGCCACTGTTTAATTAGTTTTTCAAGAGGTGACAATTATTAAGGATTCCAATTACATCTGCCCATGCACTGTGTGCAAGAGGTTACTGAAGACAATCCAACTGTAATGGAAGACATTTTCATTTTATAGCTGGAGACAATTGTACAAGCTGTATTTAATCAAGAATACCGGTTATATAAGGCAAATAAGATGTCAAAATAATTAAGCACGAGTTAACACACAGCAGCCTATATAGCTAATACCTCACACATTCCCACAGACAACAGAAATCTTACTTTAGATCTCTCGAGTGTGACATTAAATCAGTTTCTTTTTTTGGTAACTATAAATTAGATGAAGAGCAAATGGAGACTTTTGCTTAACTTTCCATCTCATGTTTCCTACAGAGATTCAGAAGCAACATCTCAAACTGTGCTCTACCAAGACTATATCAAATATGATGTCAAAAATTTCTGATCAAATGATCTTGAAACCATTCATTTTTAGCTAATTGTTTCTATTTCTAGGAATTTTAGGAGAAGCACTTTTTATTGAAGCTACTCGTCTTTAGTCTTCAATCACATATGAAAACTCTTCAATATCTATTTTTATTTTTTTCTATTTAATCTAGTCATTTCAGGTGAAAAATCTTCAGGAAAAGTTAAATTGAAAATAACTGAGAACTCAGTTAAGTCTCCTGAGCAATGAAAGAACAACCTTTGAGCAACGACAATTTCCTCTGGGTTTTCTAGAACGGATCTTTTTTAATTGTTGAAATCAACGGAGATTATTATCTACCTCGTTCCTTTACAAGATACGCCGCAGACACACACAGACAAGCTCGGTGGGATTATTTCATTAAGGCGTGTCAGAAGCTGAATTTTAAATCAGTGCCTCCACCTCTTGTCTGTCTTAAGGCTAACCCTTTCTCTCTCCGTTATCCCCCAGTTAAATCCACAGAGTTAAAGGTCAGACCAGGCACAGGGGAGTCTCTTCTTGGCAGTGTTAAAGCGTGGTCTTTATGCAAGCTGAGCTCAATGAGGAGCCTCGGGCCCCTGTGCCGCCGAGTGGGCAGTCGCCAGAGAAGGAGGTCACATACATATTCATCAAATCGGACATGCACATGTAAACTGCTTTTAATAGGCTTTGACAGGAGAAGTTGTGCTTTCTGAACGTGTATTAGATCACACGGTGGGTGACCCACTGACAGGGCGGCCCATCTTAACTCAAGCCCAGTCCCACTTCCTCAAGCACTATTGGAGACTAACCTTTAGTAGCTAAAGGGCAATAGGAAGTCTACGCAATCCTAAATATTGGTACATTCCCACAATGCATTGCAACAAGGGCAATGAAATAATCCATACAAGGTGGCGAACTAAGCGAGGGAACCCTTGAAAGTGTTAAGCACAATTGTACTATAGTGTACCTTAAATCTTAAAAGAATATAAAAATAAAAAAAACCTGTACTTGCAGATAATATTAGTGCATTAAATAGACGCTCATATTACACTCATACTTTCATGACTATGCAAGCACACTTTCAAAAAGTGCACTTTGCAATGATGTCAAATGTTTTCATTTAAAGTACATTCAAATCATGTTTTAATAATCTTTTGTCAGGCTTTCAAGAACTGCAATTGTTTTTATTTGTTGACTAACATAGTAACGCACATGTAAAGTACTTGGTTATAATTTGAACTGTAGTGTTATTTGATATTATATTTACAGTAAATATGTTTTAAATTGACCAAATTGGAACTTCATCTTTACAAATGTGTAATTACAAATACATGGCATACACGTTTTAATAGAGATAGAGAGAGAATAGAGATAGTTTGCTGTTTTAAGTTTTGAAACAGAGCCAAGGTCTTGCAATTCTTCATTTAGTAGTCTACCTGTTATTACCTCGCGGTGCATTGTGCATGGCGGGACGTTTGCAGTCTGATGTTTTCACCAGTTAATCTGAATGAAGCATTAAATCGGAGAGCCTTCCGCCACCCCCCAAATAACACTGGAATTATTGTAAAAGCTCTCTGGTAATTGGATCGGATGAGGCAGATAATCAAGACTGAAGTTTTTTGTTTGTTTTCCCTTGCTGGCCAAGCAGCGCAGTTGTGTTACAGCCTCCAGTTCGGCATTTCAAAGATGAGAGAAGAAAAAGCCTTTGACGTGACACTCAAAACCCAGAGCGTGAGCTGCCAGCATTGACAATGCTAGCGTGCTCGCTGTCTCGCCATCATAAAGCAGTTTGTTGATGGGCTACCTGCCCTAGTCTGTCTGGTGCGGGACCGTAATACAATCTGTCTCATTCAGACAAGAGGAGACTGCCCCCAGGCATCGTACTATGCCCTTAATCACGACAAAAGCTAAGATGGGACTTAGATAGCACATCAGCCTTCCCTCAGATTGCTAATTATGATATCATTTTTCAGCCACGGAGGCTGGAATGGGCAGTTCTCTGGTGGAAGAAGAGATTCCGAGCTCCGGGGGAGTCTGGGAGAAAAAGTTTACGGTCTCCAGCAGTGTCGTGTGCTGCAAATTATCCTTTCAGCGTAACCTGCGTTTGCCACTCGTAGTCGGCAATAGTCCTTAATCTCCCAAAGAAGCACTCGAGCCCTGACGTATTTTAGCTGCCTTCGCATGCGGCGCGGGGCTCAAAAACTCCCTGGAAGTAAGTCAGCCTCTGTAACACAAGCACTGAATCGGCCTTTGACAATGTAACCAATGTTGTTGTAAGAGGGCCCCCCTGAAAAAATGATTTAATCATTTTTCTCTTTCTCACTTATTTTCCCAGCATGGGAGCTGAGCAGCATTCCAAAACAGTGAGGGAAAGACATTACAGCAGCCATTTCCTGAGAGCAGGGGAGGAAAGCTCTTACAAGGCACTTCTTAATAGGATCGCTGAGCGCTGAGGCCTTAAGCAGACTACTCGTCTCCAAACATCTTCAGGGATAAAATACAACCTTGGTTTTAGATGGCGTAAAAAACATCTTTCCATCCCCTTAGCAACAGAAACAGAGACGTATTCAAAAGAGTAAACTGATTTAGATTGGTTTCAAAGGGAAATGTGTCATTTTTCAATGTTAATATTGCAGGTTTAACCAAATAATGGAAGATTTGTTTGAGAAACCTGTTTGGAAACAGTCATTATTCGCTCTTCCATTTGCCACGGCAACACAGAAAAGGGCTAGTTCACCCAAAACTGAAAAATTCGGTTTACGCACTCTCATATTGTCCCAAACCAGTCTGATTTTCTTCTGTGGAACTTAAAAGAAGATATTTTGAAAAATGTCTCAGAACTTTTTTGTCCATACAATGGAAGTCAATGGCGTCTAATATGGTTTTTGCTCTACAGATAGAAACGGTTCTCCAAAATATTTTCTTTTGTGTTCCACAGAAGTCAAGATTAAAACCCATTCCACATGTCTAAAACCCACAAATAAAACCCCATGGATGTGTCTCCAGGGGACATTATCTGCGCACTGAATGGAGAGGTAGGACAAGCTGTGCTGAACCTGGAAATAAAGATCAGCCTTTGAGGTCCAGTAGCGTCTCTATTCTTCTTCAAGCACATATTGTCTTATATAATCCTGCCTCTGTCAATAGCTGACATCCACTTTAAATCTTTGAAGTAGTGTGTATATATGCCACAAGTGGTCTTCGTGTTACAGTAGATCGCTTTACCCCATCCCATTACTTACAGGTTTGACAGGGCGACCTGCATTAGTCCAGAGCCGGTGTCAGGGTTTGAGTGGCACATTAATAGCGGCCCCTGCATGAGACTTATTGTATTCAGATGACTGCAGAAACTGAGTACTTATACATTGTAATTATACACCTGATGTTGATGGACGACGCCAGTGTTTAACAGGAGAAGAATTTCCTTTGTAAATTAACACTGCTCTAATTGCATCGTCCTTAAAATAACTGGGGCGCTGACCCTGGCCAGAAGAATCCGGCAGTGTGAAACTCTCACTGATTTAATCACTTTGCCCTTAATAAGGTCTATTTTTAGAGGAAGGGTAAGTGTATGCATATGGAGGGTTTCCCAGATCCATCAGTCATAGAGATATAACGGCTCAAATATATATATTAAGCTAGTCTAGAGTTCTGAATTATTCAAAAAACTCTTCTCAGATTTATCAAAGTAATAACTCTTATCAAAAGATCATGTAATATAGTAGTCATGTAATATAAACTATTGTAGTTTTTATTTTATGCTGATTTGAATACAAAACCTTTGTATAGCACTTGCAAAATTTGATATAACAAAAAAGTACTATGGTATCATATTTTTGGTATTCTGCTAATAGCATGGTACAGTGTGTGAATATGTTAGTCACTTATTACTATGTTATTACCATTTGAAACTATGACTGTCATCATTTTTAGGTTACACTTTATTTTAAGGTGTCCTTGTTACAGTGTACTTATACTGTACATTTAAGAACTAAGCAGTATTAATTAACTAAATGTACTTACTATATGGTTAGGGTTTGGCTTAGGGTTACTTGCATGTAATTATGCATAGTTTATTGTTATTATAATAATAAGTACATGTAACGTGTAACAAAGACACCTTAAAATAAAGTTATAATGCACTGTGTGAGTCTTGAAGTGTAAACATGGGATATGACGCATTCTTTGACATGGTAACTGATTTGCTGTTAGTTTTAATGAGCAAAGCTGATTTGTGTATTCATTCGGCATGTCTCATCTGTCTCTCCAGCATTCTCTGTGCCTATCCTGTGCTCATATAACCTGCATGATAATTCCATCAAACATCATTTATGCAAATGTAATTACTGCAGAAACATGATAGCTAGATGCGGGAAATTTATTGCTCAGAGGGGTTTGGCTCTAAACATTCAATTAAAATATTACGTTTCGTCAGATTTAATCAAAACATAATAAAATACAGAGGACAACTGGTCTACCAAGGAGGAGACGAGTTTCTCTGAGAGATTTTCCTGAGAAGTGAGTTTCTGTGCAATTCTTTGGTCATGTGCCATGCTAACTGGGGTGTGCGCCAGGGGACCGTGCCAGCTTTGGCCAAGGTTGACACAGATGTACTACAGTGGAAACCGCTGGATTCAGACGTACATCAAAAGAAAAGACCTGAGATCAGGTTTCATACTCATTCTGTCCACCTGCGCCTGCTTTTATCTAACAGCATCAAAGCTGCTTTAATTTTTCTTAGCATTCCTCAATGTTGTCACAACAAAAGAACTTTTGCAGCTAAGCAACAAACAGCTTTGCGGGCGCAGATGTAACTTTAAATTCGTGAGATATCTCTTCCCAGGCAAATAAAACAAACACAATTAGGCAAGCCAACTGGTACCATAATTAAAGGAGAAACGCACCATATTTACTTACTACATACACCATTTCTGGATGTTTAACACACCAGACTCGATGCTTACAGATGTGTTTTCACTTTGGAAGGTGACGCGTGCTCAGAGGCAGGGGTGCTTGAATCACGCTGTCATATACGCAGATGTCTCAGAGGCAGAGACCTGAGGAGGTGGAGGGCATGAAGACCCCGACCAACCCCCCTGTTAACAATTTACCAGCACCGAGAGGTGAACCGTGCCACCTTTTTAATTACAATAGCTGTTTTTCATAGTATATGCAAAGCAAAGCTTTGTAAGGTGATGAAACAACTGCAGAGTGAGAAGAGAAAAACAATTTATCAAGTTACCCCCTTGTCAAGCGCTCCCATATGTACCTTCCCAGGAGTCACTGCTGCGGTGTTACGCATGTAATGTAAGTTCAACTTCTCAGAAGTAACAGAACAAAAACAACTATATTCTGCTTTTCGGTGCGCATTTAATGCTTTTCATTTCACGACCCGTGACTAATTATGTGTATTTAAGGTCGAAACCCAATCTCTGTCAAAACTGTGTTGTTAGTTTGGATTGCGCTGTATTGTTGCTGTGAACATATCAATATGTTATGTTGATATTAGGCTGAGATTTGGACACCAGCACTGTAGTAACTGGTGTTATTCTAATCAAAAATCAAATTTAACATGCATGAATCAACCTGGCTCCTTTGGATTATTGAAATAAATGTAATTTCAGGTATAAATCCCCCCATCTGCGTAGTTTCAGCTTTTTTAGAAAAACACATTAAGTGTGTGACTTAGTGATGTAAGGTATAAATAATGTATATGTTTATAAATAATTGTAAAGTCTTACAGTAGCATGATTCTAAAGTGTTTTTGGATCATTTTTGCATTTTTTTTTTCTTTCCACCAAGGAGATAAGTTATTCTCATTCTTCTTGTAGAGGATAATGAGACACTTTGTCCTAATTTCTTAAAATTCACATTTGAATTGCGTCTCAAAGGACAATTCATCTAAAATGCAAAAACATTCAATGTTTTATGAATACTGTTTCATACTGATTTGTGAGTCGTTTAGTAGTTTCTCCTCCTTTGCATTGTGTGTCTAATCCAGGAACATGACCTCATTTCTGTAGTTTTTATTCCCTGTGCTTCTTTGCAGCGTTTTCCACATTTAGAGTGCACCCGAAGCCCAGAGCGCACAGCTGAATGCAAAGATCTGCGGCAAAAAGATGGTGTATGGTGGGTGAATCCCATTAAAATGATGTAGTGTAGTGTATTTTAGGACATGCTCACTATTTATTGCACTTCTTGCTTTTTTAGGATCAAGTGGTCCGGCCATGGAAAACGAACAAGAGATTGTGGTGTTCAGTTCTAGATAAAATGTGAATATTACCATACTAAATCAATGGTTCTCGACTGGTGGGCTGCATACCCAAAATGGGCTGTAGGCTTCTTCTAAAGCCCAGAACAGCAAGGAAAAGCAGTGCTAAATGTAAATAATAAAATGAATCTAACGACATAAATGTGTATATACCATATAGGACAGTAATAAACTGATCAACCTATCAAAGAGTCAACAGAATGTGCTTCCGGCTCAGTACATCAGTGTTTCCCAGCCCAGCCCAGCCAGCCTCCCACGGAGAAAAACAGTCGTTTTCTTATTAATGATCATCATTTCCTGTCGGTTGTGTTCCAGTAACCTGAGTGCATCGCAATAACATTGATCTGAAGATCCTTTAACCGAGCACTTGATCCCCTGCACTGCGCTACTGATAGTCAAATCATGTTTTATTCATCTCTAATTAACTATTTTCATTTCAGATCATGAAACTATACACTACAGGTGCAGCCATTATTCAACCAAAGTAAACCACAATTTTTTTTATTTAACAGCACCCATAAGGTTTAAAAAGTATGATAGGGTATTGTTTTTATCTTCCTTTTTTTTAATGAATTAACCAATAAGATTTGATAAGTATCTTCTTTATTCAAAATTCTTTATTCATGAAATTTAAATTGCAATTTACATTATATTGTACTTTCTCTGTGATAACCTGGGTCATTCGCTTAAAATGGTACCATTTGTAGCATTTAGTTAGTTAGTTTAATTAACATTTTTATAGATGCTATTTTAGTTCGGTTTTAGTGTTGAATATTGATAAAAGCTTATTTTCTTACCTCAGGCCCCAAACTTAATTTTACAGCATTATTTAAATCCTGTCAAAATAAGTTAAGAATTTCATAATGAACACATTATAATGAAAACAATGTTACTGACCTATGACTTATTGCTTGTTACTTATTACTGTTATTTATTTATTTATTGCATTTGAAATGTCATGAAAAAAAATCAGCATTTTCTCAAAACAAAAAAAACAAAACATTAAAATGTTAATGAACGGTCATATTCAAATTGTCTCATTTTAAAAGTCAAAGTTCTTTTGCATTGCATCAGATCATTTCACTAACTTCTGTATCTTGCAAATATACAAATATATCAGTATTAAGTCAGTACGGAGACAAACATACACATATGGCCCAACCTCTTTCCAGAATTAAAAAAATATATAATTTACAAATTAAAAATGTGAGCATCTGTTTTTTTTTTTTTTTTTTTTTTCAAGACTGTATATGTTATGTATATGTAAAGCTGGCTTAGTATGAATAAAATGTATAAAAATCTCTGAGGTGTGCATACTCGTTTCTCACATATCCAGTGCCAATATCCTGTGAATTGCAGATGCCTCACAGGCTCATTGAGGTTTGACAGGCTGGGACGTTCATCAAAGCAGTGGGGAAACTTCCATTTCATTTCAGTCTCTGCACACGTCCTAATTACTCTGCCACCACTAATTAATTTACATCACCTTGCAAGTTATGAAACCTCTTTATAGGAAACACCATACCTGGAGCTCAATATGAGGTTCACATTAATACAAGAACACACGCACACACAAAATAACATAAAAATAAAAATAAAAACACACACATCCCAGACCAGACCTTAAAATGCCCAGGGTGCATGTATCTCAGCGCTCAGTTGGTGTGCAGGACGCCCCGGGCGACAGACAGGCCTGCATGTGTCTGGGAGCGGCGTGGGGTTACGGGGTTGAGAGCAGTAAGGCCCGTGTCGTGTTGTGTCAGCAGTGTGGACGCACCATCTTCCTGTTTTTGCGAGCAGGTTCACAGCACAGCAGGAGAATGTGCACACAATCTCCACCTATCACCCTCTTTCTCACACACACATATCATTAGCTACTACACTTTAAAGTAAACGGCGGCAAAAGGCGTCGACACTTTAAATTCGATTTAGCGGTGCATGTGAAAATGCTCTTTGTGCACTTGCTGCTTGAATAAATGAATGGGTAATTGTGCTGTCTATGTCGTTACGGAGAGGTTGATGGCAGCGCGGCAAAGTCAATGTCGAAACGAGGTCGTTTTCGCATACAGTGTCGTTGCTTGCGTTAGTCTGTCTACGAGATCTGTCCACACCTTTGCAGTCTAAACGCAGGCGTCTTTTTGCGTCGGTGCCAAATTGCTGACACCGCAATTAATCACATCCTAATGAACATCCACCTCCCACCCGTGTTGCGTCGGCGAGCTTAATGAGCTTAAAATTCGGAGCGCATAAGAAGGATAGTTTTCATTTTCCCTCCTGTAAGCAGCGAAATAAATGATGCTGTGTCCACCGTGTTCTATTAAATTTCTCATGACCTCTTTTCAACGAGCCAAAGCCACAGCGCCACGTTATGAGCCAAACAGGAGTGGCGAAAGCATGATGATAGAGCCGCGGGTTGTTCATCTAGTGACACCCGGCGTGTATGATTCAGTAGTGTGGTGTTAAACACACAGCCCTCCACATACTGAGACATCCGCAGTGGCTCCTACAGCGAGCCTCTATATGGGATCTGGCTCCACTGTTGCCCAAATAAGGCCCTGTTGGTTGGCGAGGCCGTGTAACTCATTGGTGTTTATACCTCTGATGTGGAGATGGTTTTACCTGTGCCGGCTCATTTGCTGTATTTCATCCTGAAGTTCACTTCAAAGCGGTGATGACGGCTGGAAAGTAAGGAAGTCACTGAGTGAGTTATGCTGAGTTATTAAAGCACCTCCCTCATAAACACTGTGCTCATTTGTTCCTTCGATTCACTTTAAAATGGTGTAGTATGATGTGCTTGTTGTAATGCCTAGCCTGTTAAGGAATAGTCCACCCGAAAATGAAAATCCAGTTATTTTTTACTCACTCTTATTGCGTTCCAAACCTGTACGCTCATTTGCAACACCAGAGAAAATATTTTGAAGAAAAAGAGATCAAAATGACCACAGCTGCCTAGATTTAAAAAGGATAAAGCACCAGGAAAAAAGGTGCATGTGATACACTATACTGCAAGTCTGTTGATTGATATGTGTGAGGAACAGGCGGAAATGTAAGTTGTTATTGACTGAAAATCTCTCAAGTTTCAATCTGCACTATGGAAAAAACTACTAACTACTATTTCTACTATGGAAGCCCGTTTCCGCAACTGAATAAAAATTTTTTAAAAAAGGTTATTGCGACTTTTTATCTCACAATTCTGACTTTTTTTTTGTAGAATTGCGTGATATAAACTCGCAGTCGTGAGTTATAAAGCCAGAATTTGCGAGATATAAACTCACTATTCTGACTATTTTTCAAATGATTATCAATATACATTACTATGGCAACACAATGTAATGTATATGAAAAATACAAAAGCTTTACAGTACTAGAGAGCTTCTCTTCTATGCCATATTTACAATTTACGGCCCGCCCAACTCAGAAACTCTCCCAGTCGTGAATACAACTTAAGATGCCGTTCATGTACAATTTTTAACGAGGAAACTTATATTTAACTTAATTCTGATAACACACAAAGGCAGCACATCAAGGCATCAGTTTACTATAGGGGACTTGACTCGTTGCATCGTGCAACACCACATCCAGTGTATAGTCTACAACATCATGGATTGTTATGGCTTCTATTGGCTTTTGTCACGTCGCACCACTCACATCCAAAGCAGACACAGTGCAGTGGTGTTTGGCGATGTGTTTACATGTCCTTTTTTAGGTTTGTGCAAAAAACTGCATTATTATTTTACAACATTATTATTACCTGTAATCCAGAGCCTAAGGAAATCAGATTATTTTCTGCAAACTTGTTCTTTTAGACAGTTCATTTCCATGAACTGGCTCAATTACTTAGTTAACGTAATCACGTAATGACTTGTATTATTAAATGTGATAAACATGGATGTAAATAAAACAAATGAAGTGAATGGATTAGTCTTCATCAGCTCACCAACAATGAGAAACCATAAGAACTTTCATTTCGCCCCTCCACTCAAGTGCTTGGTTCACGCATGCGCATATCACCCACTCATCAGTCTTCGGTCCAAGTCGGAATTGTTTCCTCAGTGCAGTGACTGTTGAAGTAATCGAATCACTGAAGGAGTGGGAAAAAACAGCATCATAGGATCATATACAGTCGGAGTCGGAGTGACTTTCTGGCAGTTTTGATTGAGTAACTTGTAGATTGAGCCATGAACTCTTTCAGACGTTTCAGTCCGATTTGGTGAACTGCTTCAACTGCTTAACTAAAAAGAACCGGTTCAAAAGAATGATTTGGACATTACTCCGGACTGTTTTCCTGAGGCTATAGATTGCAGTTAAAAAATGTTGTAAACAATGTTCAGTTCCCTGCACAGACCAATCGTTTCACTTCTTAAGACCGCACTATATATTGTCAGTAGTCGAAGGTATTAATTTTATGTTCATCGTGTTGCTTTTTTTTTTAATTCTTAGAAAAGTGCAGCAGCTGACTTTCATTTTATGAATGACCAAGGACCACAATTTCAGCTTCTTGGATTGCCTGAGGGTTAGTAAAATAATAGTAAATTTTCATTTTTGGGTGAAATATCCCTTTAAGCATTAATACTTAGAATACCTTGTTTTGAAAAATATATTTATTTATTTTTTTCTAAATTAATTAAAGTAAAAAATAGCATTTATTATTTTAAAAAATACTAATAAAATAATTTATAAATTATAATTTTTTTTTTGTTTTGTTTCTTATTGTATTAAATTGAATCATTTATTTGCATGTGTAACTGGTAATACTGTACTGTGGTTTAAAGTGACTTGGAGTACTGTGTAAATTCTCTGGTATATGAATATGTTAACACAAGGTAGGCTATATCAGGTTACTTGGTATTACCATCTGACAGCATCACTGTACTATATTGCTCAGCCATGAGCCCAGATATGTGTGTTGTGATGTGCAGGGTCACACCTGCAGCGTTCTGATTCTATTTGTTAAGTGCTTTTCACATTCTTTCCCATTAAGCTGATGTGAACAGGGCCGCAGGACTGCCAAAAGTTCTCCTTCCTCAAGCCAACAGAGCAAGGGTGCTGTCAGCTTATCTTGGGCTGGACTTCAATTAAAACTCAGGAGGGCTGGCCAGAAATACGCTCTTGTGTCAGGCTAAGAGAAATCTGAAGGAAAAAAAAACAGGTGTGAAATGTACAAGACTCTAACCTTCAGTACCCTTGTGAATTCATTTCGGTGAGATTTTGACAGTGCTGGAGCGATGCAGTGTGCTCGCTGTATATCTAAGCATATCAAACAGAGCTGCATGTGGCAGAAATCTTTCGTGGAATGGCAGCACGACCCTTGAACCGCTACAAAAACAAACGTCCCTTACGTCAACTGATAATGATGTATATGCAACGTGATTATTTTTTTTCTGTTAGACTGAAGTGGCGCGCTGAGTGTGTAACTCCACTGATGTGAAAAGAAAAGCAAAGTTTACCTCACACAGTAGATGGCTTTGAGTCAACCTGGCTGTCTTTTGGTTTGTATGATGCAACGCCACACTTTTCCTCGCAGTATAATCTTTTTATATTCAGTCTCTATTGATTTTAGGTTTTTGTTGTCCTTGATTATTCTCGAAAGATCATGAAGTGTGCCCTTTTCACAGATCAGGTTTTCTAATTATATACTGGTCATAACCAATTACAAACCTTTTAAAAGCCTGATAACCTTTCGTGTATTTTCTGGTTAAGTTCAGCTTGATCTTGACGCCTGACAATTAAATTGGGCCCTTTCATTAATCTCAAGTTGTCGTCTCTGTTTATGCAGGTTGTGATGATGGGTGGGGGTTGAGTGTGTGTGTGTCTTTATAATTGCATCTGCCACCTCAAAGCTAGATGGAAACCCAAGGCATTACCTCACAGTGTCCTTGAGATATTTTCTGAATTGCTTTGAAATGTTTTTAATGGCAAATCACAGGCACCGTAATTATGCCTCGATGCAGAATAATCATGATTGTTTTAAGAGCAGATCACTTTGAGTGATATTTCTTGCGAGGTTTTATGTGTATAGCTGGTCTCTCGATATTCCTAATGTGGTAATGGTGTTGACGTCATTTCTTTTTTTTACAGTCGCCTTTTTAATCTCTCCTACCTTCAAGTTTTCCTTCAAATTAATTAGATTTTCCACTTTCCGAACATATCTTCTTTCAGCAAAGCAGATATTTTTGGCTTTATAATCAGAGCGCACTTATAAACCGGAGGGTTTGAGGTGAAAAGTCTCTTTGAACAGAGAGACTAGATAACTGTGCGAGGGGATGGCCCTCTCGGTTGCCACTCTCAAGGGCTCGTGGGTAATTATCAGCTGTCATCATTTGTCAGATCACCAGGTATTTCCTATATTAATCTTGTCTTGTGCCCTCCCACATCCTCTCTTCTTGGATAGGTGCTCAAAGTGAGGAATAAAGCGAATGGGCCTGACATACTGCCAGTGGCTGAGACGGATCTTCAGCGGTGACCCCCCGCCCCCTCGCCCCGGCAGGACGGGGGGGATTCGTCACTGTGCGACGGCCCTGTGCTCCAGGGCTGCTGCATGCTAATTTGACCTATTGTTTCAGGGTGACTGCTTTCCCAGTGCCTCCGAACAAAAGGCCTTTGCGTGGATCTCTGTTTCGCCTTGTTTAATATTTACATTTGAATATTAGCCTGGCTCCAGTGCAAGGATATCAAAGCTGCTGCGAAGAAAGGGATTTTGCTTTCTGCTTTTGACGGGAGGATTTTGAGAAGGGATTTGTGTCGATGTTTTGAAGTTTGCGACTCTGCACGGATTCTCGATAGCGCCAACAGCTAGTTTGGCATGAACGCAGAGATTATTTAGTTGACAATGATTAATTATAACGTATGAGTCAAAACTAATTTTGTATTTCAAACATTGTTCTTATATATATATATATATATATATATATATGCGCTATATATATTATTTTTTACTTTATTTTCTTTACATTTCTTAGTCAAAGACTATCACTATTAATGATAAACACAAGTTAATCATAAGTTTTATACACTGCTAAAAATTGCTTAGGACATAACAATTCATAACTATTTCACATTTTGGCAAATATTTGGGAAAATTTCTACTATAATGTGCAATGAAAATGTGTACATTTTTTGTACAATCTGCTTACGCCTCACTGAGGTTTAAGTTTAGGGTTAGATATTGCTTTTTATTGCTACACATTGCTATTGCTACAAAAAAAATTGAATCAATTCGGGTGATTTTGAGAAATATTTTTCAGATTGATGTGATCCAATTTGCATATAAAATATTCTATGTTCAGGAAATCTGTTTGTAAACATGATTTAGTAGTGTAACTTAAGCTAAAGTAGTGGAACAGAAATGACATAATTTACCTTCAACCGCTGATGAATTTGTTCAGCCCTATCACAAATATTTTAGACAAGTACTATATTTGACATTTTTGCAAATTGGTTTGCAAGAATTTGGACTTTTTTTCTGAAAATTGTACGAGTTTGAGAATAATAGTTCACATTTATCTCAGATATTGAACATTTTTTGAAGACTGGTTTGCATAAATGTGAACAATTTTTTTTTCTTTTTTTTTTTTTAATTTGGCAAAATCATATCATTGGTTGTTGCTTTATTGGGCTGCTCAGAAAGCTTAAAGAAACCGAACGAGATTTTGAAAAGACTGAGCAAAAAAGTGCTTTATTTCATTTGTTTTTACAAATAAAATCTAATTACAATCTACTAAATCCATTAAAATCCACTAAAATAAACAGGGACATTTATAAGTAAACGCTTTTGATTTTGAAAACTGATTTAAATTGCTTCAAAACAATCTTTGTATTCTAATAATAGCTCTCAAGGAGGATGAACCATGTGCATGGCTCAATGAATCTGACAACAAAGTCCCATCTGAGGTTAGTTACCCACAGCACAGCCCCCTCGCACAAGCCCCATGTTAATTAACACGAACTCCATGCATCCGCCGTGCCGCGCTGCTGCGGACAGTACAGTGAACCCTACGCCATATGATTGCGGCATAGCTGGCTGACCAATCGCGGATCAGTATTTGTGCGTCTGGCTTCTTTAGGTCAGTGGGGAAGGAAAGGAGACGTCTAGTAATTAGGAGGCATCCACTATAGATACGTCTGCTGTCAGGATGGGTGCGTGAGGGTGGCGCGTGCCGTGGAGAGGAGTGTGTGGAGGCCTCGCTGAAGCGTCTCTGTCATTTCTGGAACGCGTCCCGAGGAGACAGATTCGTGGCGGGTAGCTGTGCGGTAATTGGAGATTTCTGGTGATTAAAATTCATTTTTTTTGCATTCTCTCGCATCTGCATAGCCACAGGAGAGCCCCGGAGCTGTGCGTCTGTGGGTTTGGGACATGTCTGAGGAATGGGTCACTTACTCCCCCCCTCCCGTCTTTTATCTTCCTCTTGAACGAGTGGAGCAAGACCAGACTTGCTGTTTCATCCGAGGGCGGATAGGGGTCAGAGGTCACTTGTAATGGCTTGTAATGGCAGAACTGTAAGAGAGCACCGGGTGCCGATCCACTTCACTACACTCGCTGTTCTTTATGCCTGCTGCCCTTCTCACACAAATGACCTGGGCTGGGCCTGCGCTCGCTAATAGAGGGTGTGTGTTGGTGAAATACAGAAAGCTTAGATATTTCAGGTGATGATCAAAGCTTGATGTCTTCTTGTTTGTTTCCAGCTGTTCTCCACATTTGTGATGATATTTTAGAACTAGATTATAAAACTTGTCAAGCTTTTAAGTGTTACTACAGTTTAAAATTGTTGGAATTAGTAGGCCAAAGAAGGTTTTCAGTACAGATATCTAGAGAGTGGGCTAGCCAGTGGTCAATACGACAATATAATGCTGATATGGTAACACTGTAGATTAGGGAACACGTTCACTATTAACTAGAGTTTTCCTTCAATGAACTCCTGTTACTGCTACTGCTAGGTGCAGAAAATATGTGCTTTATAACTGCTAATAAACATCTAATATGCTAGTAATATGCATGCTAATAAGCAAGTAGTTAATAGTGAATAGTGTTCCCTAATCTAAATGTTACCACTGATATATGTGTTCACGTATTGTTATGACTGTTCAAAACTTTGGGGTTCATAAGATTTTTGAATGTTTTCGAAAGAAATCTCTTAAGTTCAGTGTTAAGAGAGGCTGCATTTATTTGATCAAAAATACAGTAGAAACAGTAATATTCTAAAATAACATTACACTTTTAAATAGCTGTTTTATTGTATTAATATTAACTGTTTTAATATATATTAAAATGTAATTTGTTCCTGTGATGCATAGCATAGCATAGCAATTTTCAGCATCATTACTCTAGTCTTCAGTGTCACATGATCCTTCAAAAATCATTCTAATATGATGATTTCCTGATTTTGGTAGCATAATCACAGTTGGAAACTAATTGTGCTGCATAAAAACTTAGAGTAAACCACATGTGATATATATATATATATATATATATATATATATATATATATATATATATATATAATGTGTGTGTGTGTGTGTGTGTGTGTGTGTGACCAATAAAGACGTTCAAAAACTACTTAGAAAATGATTCACTTATTAAAAATGATTTAATTTAATTAATCACATTTTACACTGTGATTAATCATTGCTTAACCCACTAAAAATATTTGAAAAGAGAAGGTTAATAAATGATTATTATTTAAACAATAATCTACTTAAATTATTAATTTCAATCATTTAATTATTCAAATGTATTAATTAGCATAGCTTACCATAGCGGAATCTGAAAACTGCACAACAAAATAATCACAGTAATTTAATGTAGTGACAAATGTTTTCACAATGCACATTTTCACAGCAGTTTTACATAAAATCATGATGTTAATGTTTAGAATGTCTTAATATCTTCGTGTCTTTGAGTCACATGCAGCAGATTAGATATAAATGTCAGATAAATGCAAATTCAAGTGTTTATTAGAGATACTTATCAATGCATCATCCTATAGCCAGCATTTGTGTATTATTCCTGATTTTTTGAGGATGGTGTTAGCATGTCTAATTTGGCTAGCTTCTGATGAATGAATTTATGCCAAAGTATTATAATGTTAGATTGAACGTCACCAACAAAATATAAAGCATTTGCAAATATGCATGATGATATGATTATTGCATTTAATTATTATTTGGATTATTGACTGTTTTTACCTGCCATCCAACAAACATCTACTAAGCAACATGCTATTGTATAATTGCTGCAATTGTACTAATGTCCTGACCAAATCAATCCACCCAAGCAACAATTAATGTCAGAAACAGCATAATAGCCTCTACTGCTCCTAAAAGTGATGTAACGCACCAGATTCCTTTCATCCTACTGAACACTTAAACAGTACAACCCTACATAAGTAGAGTATGTTTAGTGCTCTCAGCATGACGTCTGTAAGAGTACACAATCATGCGTCCTGCTAACGATCTGCGCTTGGCTTTCATCAAGACATCCATCATGGCTTCATACAGTCAGTAGCAGTGTGTGTGCGGATGTGTGGCTTGTCGTGGTGCAGCGCTGTGGTGAGTTGTGACCGTTGCTGCCTCTTTCCTCTGTGGCTCGGAGTCAGGAAGCAGCTCTTCATCACAAGGAAGAGGAGAAGAAGATGACTAGAACGCCAGCCGTGAGAAATGTGCTCAGCTCTTCTTCACAGAAACAAACGTAATACTGTAGGTTGATATTAGAGGCCAACTTCAACATTTAAGCACAGGATCATGTAACTGGAAATATGTGACACTGGAACACAAAACCAGTCTTAAGTGTCAATTTTTCGAAATTGGGATTTATATATCATATATATCTGAATAAATAAGCTTTCCATTGATGTATGGTTTGTTAGGATCAGACAATATTTGGCTGAGATACAACTATTTGAAAATCTGGAATCTGAGGGTGCAAAAAAATCTAAATATTGAGAAAATCGCCTTTAAAGTTGTCCAAATGAATTCTTAGCAATGCATATTACTAATCAAAAATTATGTTTTGATATATTTACAGTTGGAAATTTACAAACTATCTTCATGGAATATGATCTTTACTTAACATATTAATGATTTTTGGCATAAAATAAAATTGCTACAAATATACCCCAGCGACTTAAGACTGGTTTTGTGGTTCAGGGTCACAAATATGCATTGGCCTTTTAAAAAAGTACATGCAGTGAAGATATCAGATGCTAATACTATGGGACTTTAATAATCATTGTGATACATTCACATCCGTATATGTGATTGATATGTTACGCATTTTGAAATATTAGCTGTAGAGAAGTCACACATGGATGTATGAGAATTATTTAATAACCAAAATGTTTAATAATGTTAAATAAATGAATGAATGAATGAATGAATGAGTTTTGTACAGAAATTGCATAATAATAATAAAAAAATACTGATTATATGGTAATCATTTGTTAACTTAGCAGTAAAATACTGGACATTCTCCAGAACTAACTAACTGACTGACTGACTAAATAAATAAGTTTTGTAAAGAAATGTAAATTATTAATTAGTACTATTATTTATAAAATAAAAAAAAAACATGGTAATATGGTAAACATGTGTTAGTGTAATCTAGCTGTAAGATATTGCTCACTCTGGACATTCTCTCAACCAACTACCTAACTGACCAACTAACTAACTAACTAACTAACTAACTAACTAACTAACTAACTAACTAACTAACTAACTAACTAACTAACTAACTAACTAACTAACTAACTAACTAACTAACTAACTACCTAACTAACTACCTAAC